>CM077166.1:170976339-171576339 GCA_039583875.1 Platanthera guangdongensis
TTGACTTGACTATCATGAGCACTGGATGCAGTACTCTAAGAATCAACTGAAAGCAATGAAAAAGAAAAGGAAATATGAAAAGGGTTCTTCACAATTCCAACACTCTCATCCTCCTCCACCACCTCCTCCTGATGCAGGTGCAGGTGGAAGTTCTGCTGCTCAACCCCTGCTATAAGTCAGGCCCCCTATCAGCCACATGCAAGATCCTACTATAGGGGAAGTCAATCCAAAGATTCTCAATCCAGGAGAGGAGGATACAGAGGCAAACAAAGAGATTTCCAGGTCTACTCCAAAGGATACTCAAGGCAACATCCATACTCCATGGAAGGACAAATTTCATCTGATACCACCTCTGGTCCTTATCCCTATAAGTTAAAGGAAATTGTGTCATCCAGGACTCCTCAGGACAATCCTTCTAACAGATATGAGCCACCAGTACCTTTTGAGGACCCTGAGAACAATCCAGCTGCTTGGACTGCAAGAATGAAGGAACTTGCTGCACTAGATCAAATCAAAAAGGCTAAAGAGCAAGGAAGAGATTTCTCTAATATCTCCACAATGTCTGAACAGAGAAAGAAAGAGCTAGAAAGATATGCATCAAGCAAATTTTTTGATTCTGACAGGTACATGGAACTGCATCCTGAAGCTGTAGTTCCCAGGCCCAAACATCAAACCACTTTAGGTGCAGCAGATGATACTAGATCAAAGAAGGAAGCCCTCAATCCAAACAGAGAAATCAAACTTGTTAAGGGCAAGGAAAGGAAATGACAATGTAAGGTGACAATCTCTGTGATTTCTGATTATTATCTGGGATGATATATATATATATCTCTGTGGTTCTGCTGTCCAGCTTTTCTTTTTCTTTTTCTGTATTGTTGCTTGTATGTTATTTAAATTTTTCCAAACTTTGTAAATAGTAATCCTAACCCAAATAGGGGGAGATTGTTGGAACACCCTATTACTAATTTGGGTCAGGATCACTATGTCTCTAGGAAACCAATGTTTGACCTCCTGTATAGCTCAAAAGGTCAATTAGAATTGAGTCTAAGGGTTAGAAGTCTAGGTTTGGAAGCTGCCCTCAAGACCAGAATTTTCTGTTTGGAGACTAAGTCTTATCGTCGAGCTCAGTACGACGATTCGTCGAACTCCGATCGACGATCGTCTAGCTCAACTTCGACAGATCGTCGAACTCTATTCGACGATCGCTGAGCTCAACTTTTTCATATCGTCGAACTCCATTCGACGATCGGTGAGCTCAGCTCGACGATCTTGACTCAGCTTTGGATCTCTATCTCTGAGCTCAGTTCGACGATCCTTGAGCTCAGATCGATGATGTTCTGCTGTTGTATATATCCTTATCGCTGAGCTCAGTCCGACGATAGCAGAGCTCAGTTCGACGTTTTCAGATAACTTCAAGGATATTTCTAGATTCAAATCAAATCTATTAAGGAGTTATTCTGCAATTAATTCAGAGGATTTCCTAGCCGTTTTCATTTATTTCTGGACCAAGTTTCAAGGGATTTTCAAGGAATAATTCTATGAACTTTCCTCCAGAAGACATTTTTGAAATTAAGGATGCAATTAATGCAGGCCAACGGCTATTCTTGACAGAGAATGTTTTTCCATTCAGTATCAGAGAATAAAAGAGAAGAATTTTTGAATCTCTAAGGCAGATCACAGATATACACAGACACACACAGACAGACATCAGTATTCTTCAGAACAAGAACAAAAATATTCTATCTCAAAGAATTCTCAAGAACACACATCCAAGGAGATCAAATTTTTCTGAAATCTTCAGATCTCTCTAGTTTTCAAGTGTTCAAGGCCAACATCTTTCAAGACTCCAGACATCCAACATTTCAGCTGTTGCTGAAATCATCTTTTGCTGGAGCTCAACTTGTGAAGGCCTATCACCCTACAGCAAAGCTTCTTTTCCTGAAGATCTCAAGGACTCAGGGGGAGCTTTGACACCATCAATCCACATAGTCTTCTCAGCTGATCTGAGAAACAGAAGACTTCCATCACTCTCTCACCCTCATCTCTGTAAAGGGTTTCTCAAACTCCCTTCAAAAGTTTGAACTTGGTTTTTGAGCACCTTGTCAAAAGCTCATTGGTGGCAAGACACCTGATCAAAAAAATCTGATTTGATTTTTGAGCACCTTATCAAAAGCTCATTGGTGCCCAGGACACCTGATCAACTCATCCTGCAGTGGATTCCTACCTAGGATGGTAGAAGAGTGGATGTACCCAAGTTTAGGGGAACCACTATATTTCCTTGTGTCATCTGGTTTTGCTTGTCTTTATTTTTGTTTCTGGCTGTGATTATTTTGTGATTAGCTTTTGATTAGTTTAGTTCTGTGATTAGATTTATTACTGCTTCCCTGCTCACTCATATTACAACAATTATTGTAAAAAGTTTTCAAGCACCATATACTCTATTCAACCCCCTCTAGAGTATATATCAGATCTAGCTGCACTTTCAATCATCAAGTGATGAGAGTGCATCTGAGTCTGAAGGGGATATTCATCAATTGATAGATGAATATAAAGTTCTGTTACAAGCTTTTAAGAAGAGCAAGTCCCTAGCCAAGAGTCAGGCAAAGAAATTGCTAGTCTCAAAGTTGCTGCAACTGATTTTGAGAAGATGATTGATCAAAAGCTAAATGAAATAGCCAGACTGAAGCACATAACTGTGATTCAGATGGGACTATAACATTTAAGAATGATCAAATCAGAAGTCTGGAGATTAGTCTTCAGAAGGAGAGAGATTTAGTTGCTAGGTTTTCTAAACCAAAGTCAGTTCTACCCTTAATTGATGAATTTGTTCATCAAAAAGGTAAAGCTGGATTGGGGTTTACTAAACCAGCTAGGACTGTTCAGTCCAAGTCTAAGGGCAAAGCCCCAGCTCTCAACAAGCCAGCTGTAAATAAAACAGCTAGGGATGTACCTAAGTAGCAAAAAGTACAATAGGTTTGAATGCTGGTGCTGTGGCAAGGTAGGCCACTTTGCCATAGACTGTTGGCACAATGCAAGTGCCAAAGTGAGTAGCAAACTGCCTGTTGGAAAATCTGCAGGTAGCTTTGTTAGAAGCAAACTAACCAGTACCAAGGACCCAGAATTCTTTTTGGTTCTAAGGTCAACTAATCTGTTTTGCAGTTAAGTCCAAGTGGCCATGCCCCAATATGGTACTTGGATAGTGGATGTTCCAGGCACATGACTGGAACTAGGGGATTGCTAAAGGACTACACATCTATCAAGGATGGTCCAAAAGTCACCTTTGGTGGTTCTGAAAAAGGAATCATCAAGGGTTTTAGTAACATTTCTAGCACCCATATAACTATTACTCAAGTGGCTTATGTTAAAGGTTTGAAACATAACCTTATTAGTATAAGTCAATTGAGTGATTTAGGATATGACATCTCATTTATCAAAGATGGTTGTCATATCAGGAGGTCAAATGATCAAGAGATCATTTTGACAGGTTATAGAAAGAGGAATGTATTGCCTAGACATTATGTGTGGAATAATGGTTTTCTAGTGTGTCTTGTAGCTGATGAGAAAGTCTCTCATTGTGTCAAATGGCACAAGAGGCTAGCCCATCTTAACTACAAGACAATTGGCCAACTCTTTAGTAAAGAGTTAGCGAGGAATGGTCCTCAAGTAAGTGTATTAAAGATGGAATATGCTCAGCTTGTCAAAAGGGCAAGCAGACTAGATCCACCTTTAGTAGCATTGAAAACAAAGATGCTGTGAGGTGTTTATACCTCTTGCATATGGATCTCTTTGGTCCTATGCCAGTTCACAGCCTAGGTAGGAAGGTTTATACCTTTGTAGTTGTAGATGACTACTCAAGGTTTTCCTGGGTGTTCTTCCTTAGACAGAAATCTGAAACACCTAGTATCTTCTATAGCTTTGTCAAACAAATTCAGAATGAACTAGACAGTACAGTGGTCAAAATAAGAAGTGACCATGGTACTGAATTTCAGTCTGATAGTATGGCAAAACTATGTGAAGAATTTGGGATATTTCAGGAGTTTTCTTCACCAAGAACACCTCAGCAAAATGGCATTGCTGAGAGGAAAAATAGAACCTTGATTGAGGCTGGTAGAACCCTGTTAAGTGACACATCTCTACCAGAATATTTCTGGGCTGAGGCAGTTAATACTGCATTCCATGTAATTAATAGGGCTACAATTACTAAAAGCCACAACAAGACCCCCTATGAGATTGTGAAAGGCAGAAAACCAAACTTATCCTATTTCAGGATCTTTGGTTGTAAGTGCTTTATACTTAACAATGGAAAGTCTTACTTGACTAAGTTTGCTGCCAAGTCCCAAGAGGGGATCTTTGTTGGGTATAGCAATAATAGTAAGGCTTATAGGGCCTACAACTTGTCTACTCAAGTTGTAGAAGAGTCTGTACATGTAGTATTTGATGAAACTAGACTTATTAACAATGAGTTGTCTAGTAGTATTTGCAGCTCCACAGGTGTGACTGAGAAGATGGACAAGCTCACTATAGAAGAAGGACCTACTGCAAGACAGCAAGTAGAAGATAGTGGTTGTTGTCCAGGAGGAGTACTATATGTACCTAATGCAGAAGAAGTTCAAGGAGTGCAGCAAGTTGAAGAAACTGAAGAAGTTCAACCTGAAGCCAGGATGCCTCCAGCTATTAGGCATCTAAGAGATCATCCAGCAGATCAAATCATTGGTGATCTAAGACAAGGGGTACAAACAAGGAGCAGAAATCTGAATGCAGCACTCTACTCCAGTTTTCTATCCCAAGTAGAGCCAAAGAAGTTTGAAGAAGCCATCCTAGACCCTCATTGGATTGAGGCAATGCAAGAAGAGCTGAATCAGTTCAAGAGGTGCAAAGTCTGGGAGCTTGTTCCTAAACCAAAAGACCACAACATAATTGGGACCAAGTGGATCTTTAGGAACAAGATGGATGAACATGGAGTAATTGTCAAGAACAAAGCTAGATTGGTTGCTAAAGTATATAGGCAGGAAGAAGGTATTGACTTTGATCAAACCTTTGCTCCAGTAGCCAGACTGGAAGCCAAAAGGATGTTCCTGGCCTATGCAACCTTTCAAGGTTTTAAAGTATATCAAATGGATGTTAAGTCAGCCTTTTTGAATGGTAATCTGAAAGAAGAGGTCTATGTGGAACAGCCATCAGGTTTTGTTGATTCAACTCAACCTAATTATGTCTATAGACTTAGGAAAGCTTTGTATTGGTTAAAACAAGCCCCTAGGGCTTGGTATGAAACCCTGTCTAGTTTCCTCATTGAGAATAAATTCATAAGGGGGAAAATAGACAAGACTTTATTCCTTAGGGAACCCAGAGGCAAGATAATACTAGTCCAAATATATGTAGATGATATCATATTTGGGTCTACTGAAAGTAGTTTTTGCAAAAAGTTTGCAAAACTAATGCAAGGATAATTTGAGATGAGTAGTATGGGGGAACTTAAGTTCTTCTTGGGTCTCCAAGTTAGACAGACTGAGAATGGATTATCCATATGCCAGTCTAAGTTCACCCTAGAACTCATAAGGAAGTATGGTATGGATTCATCCAGTACCATGAAGACTCCTATGGGGTCAAGTATGTGTCTTAGCAAAGATGATGCAGGGAAACCTGTAGATGAGACTTTGTATAGAGGGATAGTTGGCTCCCTACTCTATTTGACTACAAGTAGACCAGATATCATGTATGCTACATGTGTCTGTGCTAGGTACCAAGCATGCCCTAAAGAGTCTCATTTGACAGCAGTCAAAAGGATACTGAGATATCTTAAGGGCACTCCTTATTTAGGCCTTTGGTACCCTAGGAATGGAGACTTTGAACTAACAGGTTATTCAGATGCAGATTTTGCAGGATGCAAAGAAGACAGAAAAAGTACAACTGGAACCTGTCAATTCCTAGGTGGAAGACTGATTTCATGGCGTTGCAAGAAGCAAATAAGTGTGGCTATCTCCACTGCAGAATCAGAATATGTGGCTGCAGGAAGTTGTTGTGCTCAACTTCTATGGATACAACATCAGCTTGAGGATTATGGAATTCAGGTAACTAGAACACCACGGTTTTGTGATTCTACTAGTGCTATATCAATTGCAAACAATCCTGTTTCCCATAATAGAACTAAACATATTGAAATAAAATATCATTTTCTAAGGGAACATGTAGAAAAAGAAGATATTTCACTAGAATATGTTAAGACAGATAATCAACTAGCTGATATGTATACTAAGCCTCTAGAAGAAACCAAGTTCAATAGGTTTAAAATTGAATTAGGTATGATAAACTTAGAATAAGTTTATAGAAATGGCTAAGTAAAATAGTGTCGACACACAGAGTTGTCTGTGTCGAGACAGAGAATTGGTGTCGACACTTCAGAGAAAAGGTGTCGACACATCTAGGAAGTTGGTGTCGACACTTCAGAATATTAGTGTCGACACATGATAAGTAGGTGTCGACACATCCAAGGTGGTGTCGACACTTAGGCTTTACTCAGATTTAGTGAAGTAATATCTCGACTAAGTGTCGAGCTAAGCGGTGTCGACACATAAACAAGTGTCAACACATATATTATGTTGACTAAACTTGTGTCGACACATAGGTGTCGAGACATTACAAGTCTGTGTCGACACTTTTCAACAGTGTCGACACAATTTGAGTTAGTTAACCCGCTCTTTCATCTTCAATCCTAGAAAGGTATAAATAGGATTTCTCCATTGTCTGTAGACACGCTCACCAAAGTTTCGAGACCAAACTTGTGTGTCGACACCTCTCTTCTCTCAATTCAAATTCTTCAAACCCTAATGACGCCAAAGCTCGAGGAGAACGTGAACGAAGGCTATAAACTGGTGCGACATGCGTTTGACGATGCAGATCAGGAGATCAAGAATGTGGTAACCCTAGTCGCTAATTCAGGGTTAGATTTTCTTGTGTCAGAACCAACCAATATTTGGAAGAAAGAAGTTTTAGAATTTCTGAATGGAGCAACCCTAGACGACTCTGGATTCAAGATCAAGTCAAGGGTTCATGGAGAAAAGGTGAAGGTCTCACCAAAAAGTTTGAGAAAGGTATTAAATCTCCCAAGGACAAAGGAAGAAGATGAAGTTACTGCTTCTAAGACCGGAGAAGCATTAACTTGGTGTGGTCTAGATTCCAAGCTGAAAATTGGATCTGTATTCAATAGGAAAGACATGAACAGCCAGGGGAAATTTCTCTCAGAAATTGTTGGCAAAGTTATCCTGTGCAAGTCTGGAGGACATGACAGGATTTCAGCTTATATGTTCAGCATCATGACAAGGATTATCTTTCAACTAACTACTGATTGGTCTGCAGTATTATTTGAGAAGATTAAGGAGAGTCTGAAGAAATCCAATTTGGGTAGAATTCTAAGTCTTTACATGGCTGGTAGTATACCAGAAGTAATGAGTCAAGCTGTTGGCACTAAGATCAACCATATGAGAAAGATGGACATGAGACTCTTCTCAAGATGGGATAGGGTCTTGTCTAAGGAGATGCCAACACCTGAGAAAATAACTCCCAAAAAGAAAAAGAAGAAGATAGCTCCTGTGGCTCAGGATTCTTCTAGCAGCTCTGAAGAGCATGTTGTTTTCACTCCTGATGAAGAAGACACTGGCACTGCTGAAAAGTCTCCAGCTCTACAAGAGGTTGCAGAGAGGCAGGGGGAGTTACCTCAAGCTAGCCCCATACACCAGGATTCTATCCAGGGGGAGCCTCTAGTAGTGGAAGAGTCAACTCCACTAGAAAGTGAACAAGCTACAAACACTATTCTTGAGGTAATCACTGAGATTAATGCATTAGATTTTCCTATAGAGGATATTGTTTTGTCTGATTCATTAAATCATGTTAATCAGCAACCTCAGATTGCTAGTCAACTCTCAGATGTTGCCATGGAGGACACATCTGTTACAGATCAAGTGGAACCCCATCAAGTAACTGATGAGATAAGAGAATCTCCATCTCTTCCTCAATAAGAATTTACTATGGAAGATCTCTTCCTTAATCTGGATCAGACAGACTTTGACAAGGAAAGTGCTACTGTTGAGGGGGAGACTGCTCAAGTTCAGGGGGAGCAAGTGGAAATTCTAGAAGAAACAACAAGAAAAGAGCATGAGAAGCCAAAGGAAGTTGAGGAGCTACCTAGGGAGAGGGTAGACATAGCCAGCACATCAGCTTCTGAAGATGAGGAAGCTGCAAGAGCTAAGAAAAGGAAGTTCCAAGTATTTAAGAGAAGGAGCCATAATTACAAAAAGGCCTTGCAAACTATTGCACCACAGCCTATATCACAGCCAGCACCATCTGTAGATTATAGTTCTCTCATGGTTGCTATGCAAATAAAACTTGATGAGCACAGGAAAGCCATAGAAACATATGTGGATGAGGGGCATAAGTCTTTACAGTTTGATCTGGCCCAAGACATAAAGTCTATAAGATTTGAAATGAATCTCAATAAAAAGGAAATGACTGACTGCTTCCACAAGGGAGGGAATGCAATAGTCTACTTAGCTACTCATCAAGAGAAAATAAAAGCTCAAGTGGATAACATTGTACTGAAGCAAGGATATATACTTGAAAATCAAATAAGAATGAATGATAATTTGACTGCTTCCCACAATGCCATTGTCACAGAGATGAAGAATATAGCTGCTGGACTGACTACTTCTAATGTTACTGCTAAGGCAGAGTTTGATAAAGCATTGCAAAAGAGTTTAACTGATGTTACTTCTACAATTCAAGACTCTCAAAAATTGATAACTGAAAAACTCCAAAGGTTGAAACCTATCTTTAAAGATGGAGTAAACTATTTGGATAACCAAATAAGATTTCAAAAGGATGATCTAAGAGATCACATGAAAAGAGAAGTCATAAAGGGGGAGAGGGTGTTAGTCAAAGCCAGCTCTGATCATGCCAAGTGGATTTCTAATTCTATCAGAGCAACTCTTGGTTATCCTCCTTTATGTGATGATGACAATGTAGCAGAATCTGGAGTTCATCCTGCCTATCTTGGAGGTGAACAAGCTGAAGTAGCTCAGGTGATCTATCCTCCACCAGATTTTGATATGATACAAGCTGATATCCAGATAATGTATAGCCCACCTGAGGGTAAGCAAAATGTTATTCTAGAAAAAGTGGTTCAGCCAGTATCTGAGGCTATGCAAGAAGCTTTGCTGAAAGAACAAGAAGCTTGATTGTCTAAGAAAAGGTTCAGAGAGCAAGCTGAACAAAGGTCTGATTTTGAACAGTGGAGCCCCACTTCAAGGAATATCATTCTAACTGCATGGAAGGCTGCCAAAGATAATGTTCAAGACAGAAACAAATTGTTTTCTGAACTGAAGTGGAGAAAGCATGAATCTAGGCAAGAAGCCATATTGCAATATAGAAGAAAGGCAAAGATGGGAAAGTTACCTCCTACTGCTCAGGAGCCTAGCAAGTACTTTCCCAAGCCTTATCATTATTTTGAGAGGCAGAAGATTAAAGCTGAAGAGCTAAAGAAGAAGGAGCTAAAAGGGAAAAAGCATGCTGATACTGAAGATACTGAAGCCCCTGTGCAAGCAAAGATAAAGTCTGGGAAGGGCATAGTGATCAAGGAGGCTGAGTAGAAATAGAATTGCATTATCTTAAGTTTACTATGTAATCACTTGTATTAAAACACTTTGTAAACTCTTGTATAATGAATATGACAAAGTTGATTAGAACAATGTGATGTGTTATAAATCTATTTCATAATTATTCTGAGATGATATCTATGTATACATGTTTGTTTAATACATATTTATGTTTGCCCTGTTATATAATCCTGCTTTACATCATGCTATGATTTTATTCTGTATGGTGTATATCATTGACTAAGGGTTATGACTTCTCCAAATAGGGGGAGATTGTTGGGTACATTGGTTCTAATGTACCTGATTTGAAGTAGCCTCACCCTACTCAATGATATACATCAGAATGTATTTGATGTGTTTTGAGTTTACTTGTGCAGTTTAAGTATTTGCAGGGAAAGATGAAAAAGTTTTTAAGTCCATGTGTCGACACCCAGGAGCAAAGTGTCGACACTTAAGAAGACTTGTGTCGACACCCAGGAGCAAAGTGTCGACACTTAAGAAGACTTGTGTCGACACCCAGGCAAGCAGTGTCGACACTTGGAGTACTTGTGTCGACACCAGGGATGCAGAGTCGACACCAGACAGAAAGTGTCGACACAAGGATCTGTGTCGACACTCAATGAAGAAAAGTCCAGTGAAGCAGTGTCGACACTTAGCAATTGTGTCGACACCCAGAGAAACTGTGTCTACATTAGAGAGTGTCGACACTTGGAGTTGTGTCAACACTCAACAAAAGTCAGCAGAGTCTAAGTATAAGTGTCGACATCCAGAGGAATGTGTCGACACATAGCAGAAGACTCAGCACTTGAAGAAAGTGTTGACACAAGAAAGAATGTGTCGACACTCAGCAGAAGACTCAATACATAAAGAAAGTGTCGACACAAGGAGCAGTGTCGACACTCAGCAAAGTTCAACAAAAAATTCTAAGTACAAGTGTCCACACTAAGGAGATGTGTCGACACTCAGCCGAAGTCTCAACAGAAGAAGAATGTGTCGACACAAGGATCAGTGTCGACACTCAGCAAGTATCAACACAGAAGGCATGTGTCGACACCAAGAAGATGTGTCGACACTGAACAAGCTCAACACATGAAGATGTGTCGACACAAAGGTGTTGTGTCGACACTTACAAGAATTCAACTAAGTGCTGAAGAACAAGGAGTTATGTCGACACTCAATATCAGTGTCGACACATGATGAAGAAGCAGTGTCGAGAAGTGAATTCTACAACACAAGGAGTTGTATCGACACCTTGAAGGCTAGTGTCGACACTTAGTTAACTTGTGTCGACACTTAGTCTATAAGTGTCGGCACTTAAAGACAGATTGTCTCGACACTTTCAGACAGTTACAGTTATTTCAAGAACTGATTGGATGACTTGACAGCTGCCATTCCAGCCGGTCTACTGCACCTGTCAGAGTTGTCAGAAATCAGTTAGGAACTGGACCAGCCGGTTACCATGAAGACGGCCTATAAATAGGCTTATACTGTCAACAGAAAGAGATGATAAAAACATCAAGTAATTGAAAAAGAAAAGAAGATCTAGCTATTCATTGAAGAATCAAGTGAAGATCTAAGAAGTTGGAGAGAGAGAGCTCCATCCAAGAAGATAGACGTTGGAACCAGACTGTGAAGAAGGATTCAGACCTAGTTCTGAATCTTAAGTTGCAGAGATCAAAGATCAGCTGCAGAGAAGATCAATCCTATTGTATTCTACATTCAAGAAGCTTTGAAGAAAAGCCAAGTAAGATTGATCTCAGCAGAGTTCTTCCAAGAACTCATCAAGAACCTATCAACTCCTCTCTCTATTCTCTGAGTTGTAGGTATAAACTTTGTATTCTAATTTCTTGTAGGATCCTTAAGGATCTGAGTTGTAAGCCTGCAACTATAAAGGCTGAGTGTAGGGCCTGTGTGCCTGAGTGTAGGAGATTTGTATCTCTGAGTGTAGGCCTGTTGTGGCTGAGTGTAGGCCTTGTGGCTGAGTGTAGGTTTTGTGAAGAAGCTGAGTGTAGGTCTTTGAAGAAGACTGAGTTGTAGGGCCTTGGGCCTGAGCTGTAGAAACCTGTTTTGGGGTTCTGAGTGTAAGATCTGAGGATCTGAGTTAGTGGAGGAGTTTGGCCGAATCTAGTACACTACTAGATAGGCGAATGGGGAAAGTGGATGTACCCAAACCTTGGGGAACCACTATAAATTTGTGTGTTCACTGTGTGCTTGATTGATTGTTGTGATTGCTGATTGACTGCAGTGTAGAATTAGTTAAGAATCTGTGATATAATCTGAAATCTGCCTAAAAAGTTAATAAAGATTAAGTCACCTATTCACCCCCCCCCCCCCTCTAGGTGATTAGGTACAATTTCTTTCAATAATATTCGTCGAACTGACAATCTTCATTCGTCGAGCTGAGATCCAAATTCTTCGAGCGAAGAATGATTGTGGACTTAGAATCTGAGAAGTATTTGACTGAGAAGGATTCAAATCGTAGACCAGAAATCGTCGAGTAGAGTACTGAATTCGTCTACCTGAGAAGTTGTGAACTTGAGGTTCAAGTTCGTCGAGCTCAGAATCTAGTTCGTCGACCAAAGTCTGAAGTTGGACTTAGAAAAATCTGGAGTTATTCTGACTTTAGCATGTTGAAGTATCTCAGTCTTCGTCGAACATAGAACAAAGATCATCGAGCTCAGCACAAAGAAATGTCTCAAGATTGTCGAGCTCAGAACGCGTTTCGTCGACCTGAGTTCGACGAACGTCGAACTCATTTTACTTAGTCTTGAAATCTTATAAGTCTTGAGTCTATGATAGTCTGGTTGATAGCTGGTCCATCTGAAGTTGACTCTAAGGACTTTCCTAGACTCTAGGACACAAATTTGACCCTAGCTATACATGTTGGGTCACATCCTAAGCTAGTGAACCTAGACCAAATCAACTAGGGATCCAACAATCTCCCCCTATTTGGGTGAGGTCACTAAGAGACTCAAAACAGAAACAAACAGATAAACAAAGCAAGAAAAGAAATATATCTGGCAGAGAATTACTAACACATGCAGCAGATATATATATACATAGGCTTTGTTTAAACAAATAACATAGTTTGAAAACAAATGCAGAAGGAAATTGAAACAAAATAAAGATTACTTCCTCTTTTTCTGCATAGACTTGTCTTCTGTTGTCTTCTCTCCTAGCTTTTTAAAGATAATTTTTTTGTTTGGATTTGAAGCCACTGTCTGTGTCATTGTCATGTCAGCTGCCCCAATGATCTTCAGTGATGTAGCTCTGGGGACAACTGCTTCAGGATCGAGCTTCATATAATCATCAACATTGAAGAGTTTGTTGCCTTTGTCAAACCTTTTTAGTTCTTCTTTTATGTACTTTGACATAGTTGTAAAACATGAAATGTCTTTACCTTCAGCTTTGGCTTTATTGATCAATGACAGACCAATAAGTTCCTGGAACCTAGCCATTCTTGTAGTGTTGGCTGTTTCAGGATCTTCAAATGGAATAGGAGGAGAATAAGGTCTTTTAGGACTGTCAACTTTCTGTTATTCATATATATGTTGTTGTTGATGCTGATGTTGATTACCTGAAGATTGTTGCCTATGCTGGCTGCTTCCAGAGGATCTCCCTGAATGTCTCTGATAGGTTTGCATGGGGGCAGATCTCTAAGAGCTAGAGCCAGTGGCACCAGCTGCTGGAGGAGGAGGAGGAGGTGGATCCTTTCTATATCTGTGGACTTGGGGAGGAGAATATCTCCTACTTCTTTTCCTATCCTTTTGTTGGTTCTTAGATAGCCACATCCATGCAGGCATTCCCTTATAAGGAGTAACATTATGCAAAATGTAGTAGGGAGTGTCAGCAGTTGGATTAGGCTTAGGAGCTGGAGGAGGAGGCTTCCTTTTCTTTGACAGCATTTTCTTCTTTTTATTTGAAGCTTCTTCATCTGAATCATCATCATCAGCATCTTCATCATCACTGTCAGAACCCTGAGGGTTATCATACAAAGCATCCAATGCTTTTAAAGCTTTATCATCAATAACAGCCTTTGCTGTAGCAGGGGCAGAAGTTGAAGTTTCAACAACTGAAGTTTCAGTAGTAGTGGAAGAAGAAACTATACAAGAATCAACAGTAATTGGGACAGAGCTTTCAGCTGCTGCCTCATTTTCCTCTTCAATATCAGCCAGGATTAACTCATCCAGATCTGGCATAGGTGAATCATCCATAACAAAAACTGGTACTGAGACATCTTCTGGAATAACTGGATAGGTTGGAGCAACAACAGGAATTGCAAAACTGTCACAGAGTTGCTTAGCAACTGCTGGACTTATTGGAGATGTATAGGGTATAATAGCCAATTGTGGCTTAGTGAAGTCTTCTGGAAGAGACTGCATATATACAGTATCAAAATTTCTTAACAAAACAGTCAAATTAACTGTGGGATTTAAATGGAAATCACCAACAGATTTTATTTGCTCTGGAACTGAATCATCTAAGTCAATGTCAGTATCCATAAAATGAATCAATTCAATCAACTCGGAATCAAATTCTGGCAAAATTTTTGCATCTACATCTGAAATTATTGTAGAAGGAACTGCTGCTGTGTCTACTGCTGCTTCTGCATCTGCATCTACTGCTGCTTCATCAGAGAGCATCTCCCCCTGTCTGGGTTCAGGAGAACCTGGAGCCAGGCCCCTGAATGAAGAGGGGGCAGCATAGAGAAGAGAGACTTGGGCAGATAGAGAATTAATAGAATTCACAAGAGGTGTAATGGCCTCTGTGATTAGGGATTTAATGAGGGAAGTGAGCAGGGATAAGATTGTAGATACAGTGGAGGAGTCCAAAGATGGAGAGGGAGTTGTTGAAGGTAGAGAAGTAGATGAAGGAAGGGGAACGGATGGAGGGGATAGAGGTGGAATTGCATTTGTTATGGTGGTATCTGGTGGAGGAGGAGAAGGGCAAGGTATATAAAAGTGTGGAATGGTAGATAGATGAGGTGGAGTAGGTGATGCTGGAGGAGTTGGGTGTGAATTCTCTTAAAGGGGGGTAGATGGACTATCAGGGATGTCAAGTGGTGGAGATGGAGGAGGAGTAGGAACATGAGAATGTTATTGTGATTGGGGTGCTGGAGGAGATGGAAGAGTGGTTGAAGGAGGAAGATGGGTTGCTGGAAGGGGTTATGGAGATGGAATAACCTCTTCTGCAGGGTGGGGAGTGGCCTTGACAGCCCTCATGCTCTTAGAAGCAGGGACGGAGGAGGAGGAAGCCTTGGATGGCTTGGAGATCGTCATCTCCCATCTGCCAAACAAAGCGCATGTGAGGCGTTTGCTGGCATTGATGAAGATGGTCGGGGAGACCATAAATTCACCAGCTTTTTCTTGAAGGAAAATCCCCAAGATTCTTCCGAAGCAAGCCTCTTTCTTACTGTTCTTCTTCTTGATCAACTCGAAGAAAATCTGGCCCCAATCGACATGTCTCTTGTTGACCACTGCACACATGACAAGGAATTGGTGTCTTGTGATGTAATCGTGCGCAGAGTGCTTGCCCATCAGCACTTTTCCCACAATATCCGCCAAGAATTGGTAGGCGGTAGAGAGTTGTTTTTTTAACAACTTGTTAGGGTTACTCACAGTAAACCCCATCAATTTTAGCATTGCACTAAGCTCATCAGAGTCTACATCCAGATCATCTTCTCCATTTACCAGCCCAAAAATTTCAGAAAAAACGGTGGGAGATAAAGAAACAGCATTACTCCCGATATTTCCTGTCAAGACATTTTCCTCAGAAACAGAAGAAGTGTATACCCATTCTCTAATCTCAGTGGCATGCAGTTTAATTCTTCTGGTCATAAAGTCCTTGAGACCAAGTTCTTCTAGTAGTTCCAGAATGTAGAGAAATATTGGGTTAGAGTGCTGGAATGAATCAAAATCCATGTCAAAACCAGTGTCGAATTTCATGGAAGCCAAGGTGCTCGCTGGAATCGCCATTGATGACCTGCAAGAGAGACAGAGAAAATGACGATCAAGATCAAGAGAATAGAAAGCGCGGGATGGAGGTCGAAGAAATCTAGAGGTTTTCTAGAATATGAATCGACAATCTCCGTTCTACGAAAAAGAAACAGTTCTTTGAACTGAGGTCGACGAAATAAATTATAGATAAATAATTCGTAGATCTCATCCAGAAGAATCGAAAACAGTTCGTCGAACTCCGTTCGACGAAATATCTTCTGAAGCAAAGTACGTCGATCTCCGATCGACAAAAATTGTTTCCACACAGAGAACTCGTCGATCTCCGTTCGACGAGCATCTCTCAAACTTTACCTAATTCGTCGAACTCCGTTCGACGAACTCTGTAAAATTCGTCGAATGCAGACAGAAACTAATTTAACTCTTCTCCATTAATCATTCCTAGTTGATTTATAAAGAATAGATGATTTTTCTCATCCAAGGGTTTGGTGAAAATGTCTGCTCTCTGTAATTCAGTAGGAATATGGATTAGGTTAATTTTCTTTTTGTCTACATTATCTCTAATGAAATGATGTCTTATATCAATATGTTTAGTCCTAATATGGTGAACTGGATTCTGTGCTATAGCAATAGCACTAGTATTATCACAAAATAATGTTGAATTATTTAAGTTGACACCATAGTCTAGGAGTTGGTTTTGTATCCATAACATTTGTGAACAGCAGCTGTCATCAGCCATGTATTCTGCTTTTGTAGTTGATGTAGACACGGATGTTTGCTTTTTACAAAACCAGTAGACAAGTCTCATACCCAGGAACTGGCAAGTTCCAGAGGTACTCTTCCTGTCCATTCTACATCTAGCATAGTCAACATCTGAGTATCCAGTTAACTCAAACTCTGACTCTACAGGATACCAGAGTCCTAGATTAGGACAACTCTTTATATATCTCAAAATTTTTTTTAAGAAAATAAGGTGAGATTCTTAGACCCCTATTTTCGAGTTTCCCGTAGCAGCTGATGAAAGGTTCGAGTAGACTTGATCCACTCGTGTTCTAAGGCTTCTATCTCGAGAAGAATGGATCCACTCGAGATCTATACCTATCCACTCGAGTTCCAGATGGTTAACTCGAGTTCCCAAGCCTCTATCTTGAGAAGATCTATCCCTCTCAAGTCCCTATCTCGAGAAGACCTCTCCCTCTCGAGTAGACATATTCCTCTCGAGAGGTTCTGTCCAGTCTGAGTTCGGACACTAGTTTGAGGGTCAAAACGATGTCGTACAAACAAATAGCCAACATGAAATTTGTTCGTCTCAACGAGATATACAACTTTTATTTTGGGCACTTTCGCTTTGAAGCCATCTTAGACCTCTATTTTCGGTTTCCCCGTAGCCCTCCTCAATCCTCACCTCCTAGAGACCCTGCTGCTAATACTGCTCCCTATTTCCTCTCATCTCGAGGAACTCCGTGCATGTGGTCGTGGCGTGCCCTTCCTCTTGGTGGAAGTCGCAATAGGGCAACTCCACCCTTACTTCTCTCCTCCTCGCTGTGCTTCTCTCCTCCTCTCCCCCATGGCTATAGCCATAGCCTAATTTTGATCGGGGAGGGGAGGTCTTTGTGCCTGCCTCCAACCTAGGGGGTGGAACTGATCCTGGCCCCCCTGGCGGTTGTTCCTTCCCTTGTAACCTCTTTGTGGCCCCTGGTCCTGTCACTCGGGCCTCTAGCTGAGCCTACGCTCTGGCTCTTGACGCCCCCACCTGGGCTACTGCGGCCCCTGTAGTTGCTGATGTTCCCTCTACCGAGGTTCGGCTCTCCTTTCCTCCTACCTTATGTCACCTCTCAGCTCCTTCTCCTCCTCTGTAGCCCACCTGGCCAGCTTCCAGGCAAACTCCAGATTCGATGCCTGTAACACCCCCTATCCTTCACATAGCATATAGCAGTAGGTCCGGCCGGGGCCCGATGCCATATACCACAGACAGTCAGGAAGGTTACGCAATGGAAACCATCCTACCAATAAACATGTCCTACATAGAGTACATTCTAGCGGAAGCAATTTTAAAAGTTGCAAATTAAGAACCCAGCCAAAAGCATGAATTTCCACTACATAAACCCAACAGGAATGAACGTACAAATACACAAGTACATGGCCTTATGGCCTTACAATAGTTTGCTCAAATATAAGTGTCTTCCAAACTTCGGCACGCAGGCCAGTCATACATGAGAATAAAAGAAAACACTCAAATAAAGGCCTTCGAGGGCAGGCTCAGCAACAAGGGATTTTTCCCGCTATTTGCCGCTCAGCTCCGCAACACCTACAAGCAACAATCCACCGAGCGGTGGCAAACAAAAGCAACAGTCAGCTATGCTGACCAAATTATAACGATCCCGCCCCCAAACTCGGGGCGGCGATACTCCTTCCCTACACTTTATTAGCATTGCCATATAATAGAGAAATTACACATCATCACAGGCATAGGCTCGCACGGTCACACACCCCGTGCTCTCAGGGCACATTCTTGGTGAACCCAGTCAAAGTCTGCGGTCTCACCATCGCCCCTTGGATGGCAAATTCTCGTGAGCATTACGGTCTTTCTGGCCTTTGCCTAAGACCCTCCATCTATGCCAACGGCGAGTACCACGTACCTTAGGTCTCTCTAACCGAACGACATAGAGCGGGTACGGTTTCACCTGACCCATTGCTCACACCGCAACGTCAATTTAAGTCATATGTGCAGGTCAAGCTTCCCCGAGTCCCAATCCGATCACATACTTTACATAACACAGTTATGTACAAGTTGACTCCCATGCCATCATGTTGGCAGAATCACGCATCTGCCTAGTTTTTCGGGTGCACCTCGGAGTTAGTCTCCAAAGCTCCCTATTGCAATCTACCGCGTAGAAAACCCAAAAAACAATCAACTGCAAGGAGTCTTCTCCGGCCATTCATGCAATTCAACATCACCGATCCAGACCAACTTGTCCAGGTAGGCTTCACACATCATGCCTATGTTCGTTTCTCGATTACGGACTCTACATGCAAAACAACGGGGACTATTCATGTCTACCCGAAGGAACACCTCACACTCACCGTAAACTCGCGAGAGCGGGCTTCCTATGCAAGGAAAAAGAGGACTTCACATGTCCAAGATGAGAATCGTTACCCTAGCATTCCTCTTTGGCGGCATGAAGATATATGCGGATGAAAAGCACCGCAATGTCCTCGCCTTCGTAGATCCGAACTCGGCTTGCGATTTGGGGCTCCGATGCTCCACCGGTGGTCGGATCTCTTTTACTTCTTCTTTCTTGCTCTCCCCTCTCTCTATAACTTTATAAAGAGATGGTTTGAAAGAAATAAAGGCATCCAAACCTTATTCCCGGGTATAACCCAGCAAGGACAGCCCTGAGCCATTGGATCCCAAAATAAGGAAACGGACGACCACGATTCGCACTTAAAATCCAAAACCTGGGCCAAACATAGCTTGTGACACGCCCATGTCCAAGGTCGTGTGCTCCATTCGACGCTGAAACTGTCGCATCCCGAAAAGAACACGGGCTCTCGACACGACAGTGTCATCCAGTACATGCTCGTGCAGCTTGGCGTGTTCCTCCATCGACACAGGACCAACACCAACCCGAGAAGAACACGGGTATTCGACACGCCCCTGTCCCATTTGACACGCCCGTGTCATACTCGAACATGCCTGGGATCCAGGCCATGTTTCTCCCCCGACACAACTCGGCTAACCACCCGAGTAGGACACGGCCTGGGGCACGCCCGTGTCTCAGGCCGTGTTTGTTGTTCGACGAACGTCGACTGTAATTTCATCGACCATACGGCCATCGTCGAACCCGAGCACGACACGCCCCTGGGACACGCCCGTGTCCTAGGCCGTGTGACCTCTACCAAGTCCCAGACTTGGCTCAAAATGCCTCCCGTCGCTCTTTTGAGTTTCGGGGCGTTACAACTCTCTCCCTATAAAAAGAATTTCATCCTGAAATTACATAAAGGAAAAGATACACAAAACTTAAACGGTACCTGAGTGTAACAACTCCGCGTACACCTCAAGCATGGTCTACTCTCGCTCCCATGAGAGCTCCTCCCTACCACAGTTGTCCCAACGGACCTTGACCATCCTGATTTCCTTATTACGCAAACGCTTGACTTCTGAGTCCTCAATGCGAACGGGCTTGACCTTCGTCGTCAACCCATTTCGACCGGCACTTGATCGACCGCAATCACTTATGAAGGCTCTTGCACAGCCTTCCGCAGCACCGATATGTGTAATATGTCGTGTAGACCACTTAGCTCCACTGATAGCCTCAATCGATAAGCTGCTTCGTCAATCCGCTCCAGAACCTAAAACGGTCTGAGGTACCTCGGTCTTAGCTTCTACAAGCATCGTACCCGTGATACACCCTTGAACGGCTTAATCTTCAAGTACACCCAGTCGTCGACAGCGAACTTCACGTTCCTATGCTTGGCATTATAGTACTTAGCTTGCCGGTCCTGAGCTATTAGCAATCTTTCTCGAATCATTCGAACCAATGACGTTGCATCTTCCACCTCTTGCCGCTTGTACAACTTTGACTCACCCGTTTCCAACCAAGACAACGGCGTGCGACAACTTATACCATAAAGGGCCTCGAAGGGCATTATTTGAATGCTCGTCTGGTAGCTATTATTGTAAGCGAATTCCACCAAGTATAGGTGATCTTCCCACTGCTTTTTGAAATCCAGAACTCACATGTGAAGCATGTCTTCCATCGTCCTGTTGACCCTCTCCGTCTGACCATCCGTCTGCGGATGAAAGGCTGTGCTGAAACTAAGCTTTGTTCCCAACATCTACTGCACCAACCTCCAATCATTGGACGTGAACCGCCCATCTCGATCATTCACGATGCTGCGGGGCACACCGTGAAGCTGCACAATATTATCCACATATAACTTTGCCAATTTCTCCACAGAATCATCCTTCCTATGCGGAATGAAGTGTGACACTTTCGTCAAATGATCTACGATCACCCAGATGACATCATTTCCCTTCTACGACCTTGGCAAACCATGCACAAAGTCAATAGTAATGTCGTCGAACTTCCACTCCGAAATAGGCAAGGAATTCAAGAATCCTCCCGGCTTCTAGCACTCCACCTTCACTAAGGCGCAAGTTTGACACTTCACCACATAGAGTGTCACATCCTTCTTAAGTTCTGGCCACCAGAACAATTTCTTCATATCACGGTACATCTTCGTGCTCCCCGGGTGAATCGAATACTTGGTATGATGAGCCTCGTACATCAATTCCACCCGCAATTAGCCCACATTTGGGACACACAGACGACTGTCCTTCTATAACAATCCATCCACAACCTCAAATTGGGAATTTGACCCATCCAAAGCCACAACCATGATTTGCTTCATGTGGCCATCCATATCCAGAGCCTGCCGAATCCAATCAGCCAGGTCACACTGAACTTCTATCCAGTTCAATAGTGCTTCAGTACTAGATTGCTTGTCTACGTAAGAGATCTCCAACGCCTCCAACTCCCGAACCAAATGCTCGTCATGGACCTACAGCCAGTTGGCTTGAGCTGGGGCCCTGCGACTCAACGCATCCACAACTGCATTGCCTTTCCCAGGCACATAATGAATCTTGAATGTGTAGTCCCCCAGGAACTCCATCCATCTCCGCTGTCGCATGTTCAGATCCTTCTGATCCAACCAGTATTTCAGGCTCTTGTGGTCGGTATAGATATCGGCCTTCACCCCATATAAGTAATGCATCCACAGCTTCAGGGAAAATATCACGGCCGCTAACTCCAAGTCATGGATCGGATAATTCCTCTCATGCACCTTCTGTTGATGTGAGCCATATGCTATCACGCTTCCATGCTGCAGTAGGACACAACCCAATCCACTGTCCGAAGCATCGCTGTAGATCTCAAAGCCTTCATCCCACTTGGCGAACTCAACACAGGCGCTGTGGTCAACCGACTCTTCAACTCCTCACAAGCTTGGGAGCACTCCGGCGTCCAAACAAACTTCTGCTCTTTCCTCATCAGAGTCATGAGGGGTAACACTATCCGCGAGAAGTTCTCCACGAAGCGCCTGTAATAGTCGGCAAGCCCCAAAAAACTTCGGACTTCCGCTACTATAGACAGCACAGGTGTTGGGTATATTGAAAATGTGTACCAGATATGAAGAAGCCTCACCCTACTCAATGATATACATCAAGGTGTATTTAATGTGCTTTGAGTTTATATGTGCAGGTTAAGTAATTACAGGAAATGCAGAAACGTTTCTAAGTCCATGTGTCGACACCTAGAGATGCAGTGTCGACACTTGTGAAGGCCTGTGTCGACACCTAGAGAAGCTGTGTCGATACTTGGAGTATTTGTGTCGACACCAGGAAAGGCAGAGTCGACACCAGAAGAAATGTGTTAACACATACAGGCAGTGTCGACACACTATGAAGAATACTCAACATATATCATGTTGACACTTAGAGGCAGTGTCGACACCCAGAGAAGCTTAGTCGACATCAAATGTGTCGACACCAGGAGGCTGTGTCGACACTCGACAAGCTTCAACAAAGTTAAAGTAAAAGAAGTACTTGTGTCGACACAAAGGAGATGTGTCGACACTCAGCAAGTTTCAACACAAGAAGGCATGTGTCGACACAAAGGAGATGTGTCGACACATAGCAGAATTCAACTAAGTGTTAAAGAAGAAGTACTTGTGTCGACACACAGAATCAGTGTCGACACATTCAAAAGAAGGCTTATGTCGACACACAGAATCAGTGTCGACACATTCTGAAGAAGCAGTGTCGAGAAGCTGTTACAACAACACAAGGAGTTGTGTCGACACCACCAAGGCTAGTGTCGACACTTAGTCCACTTGTGTCGACACTTGGTTTATTTGTGTCGACACATAATGAAGATCAGTCTCGACACTTTCAGACAGAGACAGTATTTTCAAGAAGTGACTGGATGACTTGACAACTGTCATTTCAACCGGTCTACTGTAACTGTCAGAGCTGTCAGAAGTTCGTTAGAAACCAGATCAGTGGGTTACCTTGGAGGAAGACTATATAAAGGCCTTTCTCCTTCAACAGAATGATAGATCTATGAATCAATAATTATCAACCAATCAAAAGATTAAGAAGATCAATACAGATCCAGAGAAAACTGTAAATCAGTATTTTGAAGAAACTTCAGATTTACTTGGAGAGAGAGAACTCCAGTAATTGAAGTCAAGAAAGAGGCTTGTTAATCAAATCTCTTAAGAAGCAGATTCTGAACCAGACTGCAAAGTAGATCCAAATTTAATTCTCCATCATAAGAAGGAAGTTGTCAGCCGGCCTACTTCAAGAAGATCATCTTTACTGAGTTCACACTCAAGAAGCCTTGAAGAAAGAAAAGACAAAGTTGATCTCAGGAATCAGTGCTATCAAGAACTGATCAAGAAGATTGCCCTCTTCATTCTCTCAAACAGAGTGGTGACCTAGAACTTGTTATTATTTTCCTTTTGTAGGATCCTAAGGGATCTGAGTTGTAAGCCTAAATTTATAAAGGCTGAGGTATGGCTTTTGAGCCTGAGTGTAGGAGATTCAATTCTCTGAGTGTAGGCCTTATTGAAGGCTGAGGTAGGGTTGTTTAGCCTGAGTGTAGGTCTTGTTGAACACTGAGTGGTAGGGCTTTGTGCCTGAGTTGTAGGAGTGGGGACACTCTGAGTTGTAGGAACCTGTTTGGGGTTCTGAGCTGTAAGATCTGAGGATCTGAGGAGAAGTGCAGAAGTTAGGCCGAATCTAGTACACTACTAGATAGGCGAAGGGGGAAAGTGGATGTACCCAGACCTTGGGGAACCACTATAAACACTGTGTGCACTCTGTGAATGTTTGTTTTTGTGGTTGCTGTGTTGTGATAGCTGTAGAATTTGCATTTGTTGCTTAAATTACAAAACAGTTTGTCTGACTTAAAGTAAAAAAAGAAAAAGTACACCTATTCACCCCCCCCCCTCTAGGTGGTTAGACAATATTTCTTTCAAGTGGTATCAGAGCGAGGTTACTCAGAAGAAGGGACTTAACAGTCTGAGTAAGATCCTGTAGGCAGATTCAGAACAAACAAGAATAAAGAAAATGGGTTCTAGTGAGAATCATAAAGAGCTGGGGTCCATGAAATTGCCAATATGTAGAAAAGATATATTTGGCATATGGAAAGAGAGGGTTAGACTCTTTATGGAAGCATCTGACCCAAGGATATACATTACAGTCAAAGAAGGCCCATATGTGCCAATGAATATATCCATTCTGGATGCAAATCAGAAAACTCCCAAGGACTTTTTGATGACGCCATGGATCCCCGTCTGAAAGCGTTCGTGGATTGGGACGGTCGTTGCCGCAAGCTCACGGATGGTATTTCTACCTCGACGCCAACGCCGCCGCCAAAGCGTTCGTGGATTGGGACGATTGTGGCCGCAAGCTCACGGATGGGATTTCTACCTCGACGTCAACGCCGCCGCCACTATTAAATAAAATATATAATTATGAATAAAATAATTATAATTATATATTTTATTAAATTATTATTTTATCGATTGTTATTTTAAGAAATCTTACTTCAAGCATTTTAATTTTGTATTGCATGATGGGTGCTTATAAACATCTTGCATTTTTTATTCTTCATGCAAACTCTATGCTTTATTTAATTCATGATGGGTGCATATAACCATCATGAGGGTGTTAATTTTCTAAGGTGGAGATTGAGTGGTGTAGCCTATATATAGGCATGGATTGTTTTCATATGGTTAAGTTGAATGAGAATTTGAAATCCTACCTCCAAAAGGAATCTCCCCCCTCTCCCTCCTATTCTAATTTCGGCTCCCTCTCAATCCTAGCCTTCTTTCCCCTCTTGGCCCTCAACCTCCTCTCCCTCCCAAGCCGCCCAACTTCTCCCCCTTCCCCCTTCAAGGAAGAATCCCGCCACCCCTCTCTCTTGGTGGTTAGAGCAAGGTGTTTGTGGTAATCTCTCGTGGATCTCGGCCAAGGCGTGACGCGACGAAGGAGGAAGAGTTTCCTCTCCATCCGGCATAACTCCGGCGGAACCATGGAAGAGCGATTCAAGCAAGATAATCGGAATCATCTATTCCGGTTTGGGTAACGAAAATCTCTACCGTTGTGTGTTTTCTCCTCTTGATAGATCTTGTGGCATATGCGTGTTGCGTGGCTTGTGAAGCGTTTGAAATTTCGTGGTTAAATTTTCATTGATATCGTTGGTGTTTTCCTTTTTCCGTTTAAGTTCGTGAGGCGTGGCAGCCCTCGTTTTATTTTGTTGGGAGAGAACCATCCTTGTCCGAATCTTTTGTTTTCGGTGGATTCTCTTTTGGTACAACAACGCTCGACCGAATCGTGTGGGTTCCTTTCGCTTGAGAGGACCTTGGCCTATCGCCTTGGTACTATCTTGAAGGGCTTTGCGAACCCTCCGTCGTCTATGTTTAATGAATATACGAATTGGGTAGTTGCTGCATTTTTGTTGCTTGAGCGTGACGTGAGAGTTAGCGGAGTGCGTTGCGTTTAGTTATGTCCGTCTCCATAACGTCAAAAAGGGGCAAGCCTACATCAATTTGGTATCAAAGCGAGGTTCACGTCAATTTCCTAATTGGCACCCTCCCCCTCTTATTTTTTGAAAATTCTCTATGTTATTTTTAATAAGAAATCCAAAAAAAAAATTTATTTTTTATTAAGTCATTATTTTTATTAAGTTATTTTAAAATTTAATAGTTGGTCTGCAAATAGCGGCCTATATTTTTATATTTTCAGCAAAATTCAAAAAAAAATTTTTTTTAATAATCCTCATATTTTTTCTAGCAAGAAAAATCTATTTTATATAATTATAACCTTAGTGGCTAAGCGGGAACAATTCCATCTTTGAAATTTAAATAGGGTCAAGTTAGTTAGTCATTTCATGTGCACTAGTTCTGGGTGAGTTTTCTCTCCGGTTCTCACTAAATGGCATATGACATATATGCTACCCAGTTAGACTATTCCTATGCTAAGGATATGGCTAAACACACCCCTAGGGCACAGCATATTTATCATACTTATGACGGTTTAGAGTATCCCCAAAATTTTAGACACTGGCTTAAGGGATTAGAACAATATTTTAATTGTCACTTATGGGATGACTACGAAAAGGTTAGCTTTGCCCGAGAGCTATTAGTAGGTCGAGCCCGATTATTTTGGTTAAACGAAGAGCGTCGTGTTGGTGGCTATCATTATGCTTGGTCTCACATGCGTAGCCTCCTCTCGGATCAATTTGATCCCGCCTACCTGCGCACTAATAGCACCACACCCGTTAGTAAGAATAGTTATGGCACCAGAACCGTATCTGCTTATAGGAGTGACCCTACGCCTCTGGATAGATCCTATCCCCAGAGAGGTAGTAATACACAAAGTGTGCCTAGTCCCACCTATAGGGAACATAAGCCATTTAGACTCCAAAATTTGAACTCGAAAGAGGTTACTATTAGGGTGTTTGCTTCTTTAGCCTCGACATCTAAGCCCTCTAGTATAGTGACTGATACCTCTCAGGATTCTTATGTGGATATAGAATCTCTGGATGATGAACTTAATCAGCCAGGTGAGAGTCTTCCTTCACTTACGATAGTGCCTGACTCTCCTATTGAACCTGAGGATGTGAATAGGACTGAGCACGTCACTAAGGACGAGGCAATTTTCGCTGACGCTTTTAGTGACGTTGAGGAGATTGGTTACCCTAGTGACCTGGACGAGGATTTCTCCCCCGAGGAATCATCTTCACCCCCCTTCGACGATATTTTAGTCAGGGAGTCGCCTGATGACCCTGAGTCAGAAGACGTTCCGACTGAGTCGGTAGAGTCATCCAATGTTGAAAGCTTACCTGTTACTAAATTAGGTGATGACTTGCTAGGACCCGATATTATTATGGTTGACCCAGAATTAATAGATGTTTCAACGGTATTGGAAGAGTCACCTTGGGATGGATGTTCAATTTGGGATAATCTTAGTGTGATACATGCGAGAGTTAGTTCATTTACGGTATCAACGCCGCTTAAAAGTAAAGTTAATTTTGATACTCACCGGGATTCAATTTGCCCATCCCTTTATTTTGATTGTGACGATGCACCCACTTCTTGGGAAGAGTTGGTTAACGAAGGATCTGTCGTTTTGGAAAATTTACACTATGGGGAAAAATTATGTTTGGATGACGGTAGCCCGGAGGGCCAGAAAGACATTTTGTTGATGATAACTCCTTTACCTGGGGCCCAAAACTGTTTAGAAATTTTGTCGGATACGATTTTTCCTACTTATGATACGATCACTAATTCTGAATTAAATGAAGTATCGAATGAGTTGGAAGACTTGTCGGCTGAGTTTTCAGTGAGTACAAATCCACTGTTTAATTTTTCCTATGATTTTAATGGCCTGCAAACGGAGGCTTGTTCTTGGACGAGTAATCCGTGTTTTGACGTTGAGTGTGACTTAACTTCCCCTACGGAATCACCCATGTCGACTCTCCCTCCGGTTCATTTAACTCGAGTAGATGATTTGTTAGGACACGAGCTAGTCATTCCTAGCCCTTTATATTTGGAGAAGTTTATTATTACCGCCTCCCCATTAGGCTTACTTAGATGGATGTGGGTAAACGTAGTTGGTGACGAGCGTTTTCTGCTGGCTATTCATTACGAAATTTTAAAATCAAAATTTAATTCCAAATTTAAAATGAAAACGTTAGGTTCCACTGAAATAATTTTTGAAGTTAAAGAACCCGTGCCACCTGACATAATTCCGTTATTTTCTACTATTAATTCTAGTCATGTTGCATATGGGTTCACCCCACATGGTTTAAAGTTAATTAGGCGCATTCTTATCCTTTTAATCCATCAAAATGCGTCCTTTAATTTACTTGAGAGTTTGTGTAAGAAAGTCTCCTACTATTATGTGGATGATTTGGGTTTGGTTTGTCTCACCCCTGAACGGATGCCCACGAGCACCTTAAAAATATTAACGGATCGGCAAATCCATCCTTTGCGAACCTTAAGGGAGTTTGGTAACATCACTTTTCTATTAGAATTTTCCATTGATTGGGGCATAGCTTCTATTTTCATCGTTTCATATTTTACGCTTCATGCTTCTATGCCACTTGAAATGTCTACCTCTCCGTATATATATTCCACTTTGAATTCTATCGGGTTGGGTGGTGCAAGTTTCCCAGGATCGTTCTCTTTCTCGGTCTCCATCGGAGACCACTTTTTGCCTTGCAGGTTCTGCTTCCCCGTCGACGATCTTCCATGCGAGTACTCACATGCCTACTCATCAGTGATGAGTATTTTTGAGAGGGGGAGGATTGATGACGCCATGGATCCCCGTCTGCAAGCGTTCGTGGATTGGGACGGTCGTTGCCGCAAGCTCACGGATGGTATTTCTACCTCGACGCCAACGCCGCCGCCAAAGCGTTCGTGGATTGGGACGATTGTGGCCGCAAGCTCACGGATGGGATTTCTACCTCGACGTCAACGCCGCCGCCACTATTAAATAAAATATATAATTATGAATAAAATAATTATAATTATATATTTTATTAAATTATTATTTTATCGATTGTTATTTTAAGAAATCTTACTTCAAGCATTTTAATTTTGTATTGCATGATGGGTGCTTATAAACATCTTGCATTTTTTATTCTTCATGCAAACTCTATGCTTTATTTAATTCATGATGGGTGCATATAACCATCATGAGGGTGTTAATTTTCTAAGGTGGAGATTGAGTGGTGTAGCCTATATATAGGCATGGATTGTTTTCATATGGTTAAGTTGAATGAGAATTTGAAATCCTACCTCCAAAAGGAATCTCCCCCCTCTCCCTCCTATTCTAATTTCGGCTCCCTCTCAATCCTAGCCTTCTTTCCCCTCTTGGCCCTCAACCTCCTCTCCCTCCCAAGCCGCCCAACTTCTCCCCCTTCCCCCTTCAAGGAAGAATCCCGCCACCCCTCTCTCTTGGTGGTTAGAGCAAGGTGTTTGTGGTAATCTCTCGTGGATCTCGGCCAAGGCGTGACGCGACGAAGGAGGAAGAGTTTCCTCTCCATCCGGCATAACTCCGGCGGAACCATGGAAGAGCGATTCAAGCAAGATAATCGGAATCATCTATTCCGGTTTGGGTAACGAAAATCTCTACCGTTGTGTGTTTTCTCCTCTTGATAGATCTTGTGGCATATGCGTGTTGCGTGGCTTGTGAAGCGTTTGAAATTTCGTGGTTAAATTTTCATTGATATCGTTGGTGTTTTCCTTTTTCCGTTTAAGTTCGTGAGGCGTGGCGGCCCTCGTTTTATTTTGTTGGGAGAGAACCATCTTTGTCCGAATCTTTTGTTTTCGGTGGATTCTCTTTTGGTACAACAACGCTCGACCGAATCGTGTGGGTTCCTTTCGCTTGAGAGGACCTTGGCCTATCGCCTTGGTACTATCTTGAAGGGCTTTGCGAACCCTCCGTCGTCTATGTTTAATGAATATACGAATTGGGTAGTTGCTGCATTTTTGTTGCTTGAGCGTGACGTGAGAGTTAGTGGAGAGCGTTGCGTTTAGTTATGTCCGTCTCCATAACGTCAAAAAGGGGCAAGCCTACATCACTTTTCTGAAATGACTAAAGATGAAATCATTCTGGCCACTATGGATAAGAGAGCCAAGAATATAATTGTTAGTGTCATTGATGATGCAACATTTCAGAACTTAATTCATTGTAAGACCTCTAAAGAAATGTGGGACACATTAATAGTTTATATGGAGGGATCAGAAGAAGTAAGACAAGATAGGAAGTCATTGTTAAATCAGGAATATGAAAGCTTCAGACAAGGAAAGTCTGATAGCATTACAGAATGTTATAAGAAGTTCTATAGGATTGTTAATGAATTGATGTCCTATGGAAGAGATTTCAGCAACTATGAGCTGAATGACAAGTTCTTAAGATCTCTGACTAAGAACTGGGACACCAAGTTTTGTGTCATTAGGGAAGTGGCCAAACTAGCTGATATACCTCCTCCAACTTTGTTTGGAAAACTGTTATCTTATGAGATGTAGTTAATGGCTAGAAAGGAGGAAGAGAAGAATACTAGAGTGGAGCACAAGGAATAGACTGTGGCCTTCAAGACTGAAGCCACTAGGAAGTATAGAAGCAAGTCTCCATCTCCACCTCAAATAGTTGCTGAGGCTGTAATAGATAATTCAGATAGCAAGAATTCAGATAGCAGTGAAAGTGATGAATACTTTGCTACTTTTACTAGGCATTTTCAAAAATTTCTGAAGAAGAAGTAGTGGAGGTCTAAGCCTTCCACTTCTCAGCCAAAAGATGACTACTATTAGAAGAGAAAGTCATCCAGGAATGACAGAAGAAGGTCCAAGCCAAGCAAAGCTACATCCTCAAAGATTGTGTGCTATTGTTGTAATAGACAGCGACATGTAGTGGCTGACTGTCTTGAAAAGAGGAAGGAGTCAGCTGACAAAAAGAAGACTCAGGTTAAGAGCAAAAAGGAAAAGTCATTTGTTGCTAGGAAAGACAAGAGTCTGACAGATCAGTCATCTTCAGAAATAGAATCAGAAGCTGAAGCCTACATTGGGTTATTTGCTGAAGAGGAAGAAGATGAGTTCATGCAGCTAATGAACTCAATTTATGAGCATGAAGACCATCAGTGCAAGGGACTGATGGCTTTATCTGAAGGAGACAAGATCCAGGATCAGCCTGGACCAAGTAAGGTCAAAGTTGTTCTTCTAGTTCAATTTATAGTACTGATTCAGAATCAGATACATCTGCATCAAGTGATGTGGGTGGGTCTGAATCTGAATGAGATATTCATCAGTTAATTGATGAATATAGGGAATTGTTGCAGGACTTAAGGAAAAGCAAAACCTTGGTCAAAACTCAGGCTAAGGAGATTGCTAGTCTTAAGTTGGCTGCAACAGATTTAGAGAAATTATTAGATCAAAAATTGAATGAGATTGCCAGATTTAAAAACATAACTGTTATTCAAATGGGCATAATCAATTTCAAGAATGAACAGATTAGAAATCTGGAGGTTAGACTTCAGAAGGAGAAAAAGATAGTAGCAAGTTTTTCTAAACCTAAATCTGTTTTACCCTTGATAGATGAGTTTGTACCTCAAAAGGGTAAGGCTGGATTAGGATTTAAGAAAACTGTCTGGACTGCAAGGTCCAAATCTAAAGGCAAAACCCCAGCACAAAACATAAAGCCTGTTGTAGATACTTCAGCCAGGGTAGTACCTAAACAAAGGTACAACAGGTTTGAGTGTTGGTGTTGTGGCAAGATACGCCACTTTGCCTTAGATTGTTGGCACAATTCTAGTGTCAAAGAGAATAGCAAACTGCCTGCTAGAAGAGCTACAGGTAGTTTGTTAAAGGTCAGACTAACTTGCACCAAGGACCCAAAAGTTATTTGGGTTCTACGGTTAAGTAATCTGTTTTGCTGGTGAGTCCAAGTGGTCATGCCCCTATATGGTACTTGGACAGTGGATGTTCCAAGCACATGACTGGAACTAGGGGGTTGCTGAAGGACTACACACCTATCAAGGATGGCCCTAAAGTAACCTTTGGTGGTTCAAAAAAAGGAATCATCAAGAGATTTGGTAACATTTCTAGTAATCAGATTACAATTACTCAAGTGGCTTATGTAAAGGGTTTGAAACACAACCTCATTAGTATAAGTTAGCTGAGTAATTTAGGATATGACATCTCATTTGTCAAGAATGGTTGTCATATCAAAAGTTCAAGTGATCAAAAGATCATGTTGACAGGTTATAGGAAGAGAAATGTTTATTATCTTGACTTTGTGTGTGAGAACAATGTTTCTCCTATTTGTCTTGTAGCTGATGAGAGAGTCTCACATTGTATTAAATGGCACAAGAGGCTGGCTCATCTTAACTATAAGACAATTGGCCAACTCTTTAGCAAAGAGTTAGTGAGGAATGGTCCTCAAGTTAAGTGTATAAAGGATGGGATATGTTCAGCTTGTCAAAAAGGCATGCAGACCAAATCCACCTTTCATAGCCTTGAAAACAAGGATTCAGTGAGGTGTCTATACCTCTTGCATATGGATCTATTTGGTCCTATGCCAATTCACAGTCTAGGTAGGAAGGTCTACACATTTGTGGTAGTAGATGACTATTCAAGATATTCCTGGGTGTTCTTCCTAAGACAAAAATCTGAAACCCCAAGTATCTTATATAGTTTTGTTAAACAAATTCAGAATGAGTTAGATAGTACAGTGGTCAAAATCAGAAGTGACCATGGTACTGAATTTCAGTCTGAAAGTATGACAAAACTGTGTGAAGAATTTGGGATATTTCAAGAATTTTCTTCACCAAGAACACCTCAGCAAAATGCTATTGCTGAAAGGAAGAATAGAACATTGATAGAGGCTGGTAGAACCCTATTGAGTGACACTTCTCTCCCAGAATATTTCTGGGCTGAGGCAGTTAATACTGCATGTCATGTGATCAATAGGGCTACTATCACCAAGTGCCACAAGAAGACCCCCTATGAGATTGTGAAGGCAGAAAACCAAATTTATCTTATTTCAGGATCTTTGGTTGCAAGTGCTATATACTTAACAATGGCAAGTCTTATCTAACCAAGTTTGCTGCCAAATCCCAAGAGGGGATCTTTGTTGGGTACAACAATAATAGTAAGGCTTATAGGGTCTACAACTTGATTACTCAAGTTGTAGAAGAGTCTATACATGTAGTCTTTGATGAAACAAGACTCATTAACTGTGAATTGCCAAGTAGTGTTTGCAGCTCTACAGGTATAACTGATAGGCTGGACAAGCTTACCATTACAGAAGGTTCTACTGCAACTCAGCATGTGGAAGATGGTGGCTGTTGTCCAGGGGGAGTACAAGACTCTCTAGATGCAGAAGAAGACCAAGAGGTACAGTTAAATGAAGAGGCTGGAGGAGTTCAACCTGAAGACAGACTACCTCCAGTAAATAGACACTTAAAGGATCATCCAGCCAATCAGATAATTGGTGATCCAAGATAAGGAGTGCAAACAAGAAGCAAGAATCTGAGTACAGTTCTTTACTCTAGCTTCCTATCCCAAGTGGAACCAAAGAAGTTTGAAGAAGCAGTTCTAGACCCTCATTGGATTGAGGTCATGCAAGAGGAGCTGATTCAGTTCAGGAGGTGCAAGGTCTGGAAGCTTGTTCCTAAACCCAAAGACCACAATATCATTGGAACAAAGTGGATCTTCAGTAACAAATTAAATGAGAATGGAATCATCATAAAGAATAAAGCTAGACGTGTTGCAAAGGGATATAGGCAGGAAGAAGGTATTGATTTTGATCAAACCTTTACTCCAATAGCAAGATTGGAGGAAATCAGAATGTTCCTTGCCTATGCAATATATCAAGGGTTCAAGGTATATCAAATGGATGTAAAGTCAGCTTTCCTGAATGGAAATCTAAAGGAAGAAGTCTATGTAGAGCAGCTATCAGGTTTTGTTGATTCTCTCAAACCTGATTATGTATATAAACTTAGGAAGGCTTTGTATGGGTTAAAACAAGCCCCAAGGGCTTGGTATGAAACCCTGTCTAGTTTCCTCATTGAGAACAAATTCTCAAGGGGGAAAATAGACAAGACTCTATTCCTTAGGGAATCTAAAGGAAAAATTATTCTAGTCCAAATATATGTAGATGACATAATATTTGGGTCTACAGAAAATAATCTTTGCAGAAAGTTGGCAAAACTTATGCAAGGAAAATTTGAAATGAGCAGTATGGGGGAACTTAAGTTCTTCTTGGGTCTCCAAGTAAGACAGACTGAAGATGGCCTGTCCATATGTCAGTCTAAGTTCACCCTAGAGTTGATAAAAAAGTATGGTATGGAATCATCCACTACCATGAAAACTCCTATGGGGTCAAGCATGTCTCTAAGTAAAGATGATGCAGGGAAACCTGTAGATGAAACTTTGTATAGAGGGATAGTTGGCTCCCTACTGTATTTGACTGCTAGTAGACCAGATATCATGTATGTTACATTTGTCTGTGCTAGGTACCAAGCATGCCCTAAAGAATCTCATTTGACTGCAGTCAAAAGGATTTTGAGATATCTTAAGGGCACACCTTATCTAGGCCTTTGGTACCCTAGGATTAGAGATTTTGTACTGACAGGTTATTCAGATGCAGATTTTGCAGGCTACAAAGAAGATAGGAAGAGTACTACAGGAACCTGACAATTTCTAGGAGGAAGGCTGGTGTCTTGGAGCAGTAAGAAGCAGACCAGTGTGGCCATCTCCACAGCTGAGTCAGAATATGTTGTTGTAGGAAGCTGTTGTGCACAACTTCTGTGGATACAACATCAGCTAGAAAACTATGGTATCCAAGTAAGTAGAACACCTTTGTTTTGTGATTCTACAAGTGTCATTTCTATTGCAAATAATCTTGTCTCACATAGTAGGACTAAGCACATAGAAATTAAATACCATTTTCTTAGAGAACATGTAGAAAAAGAAGACATTTCACTAGAATATGTTAACACAGATAATCAGATTGCTGATATGTTTACTAAGCCCCTAGATGAAACCAAATTCAATAATTTTAAAATTGAATTAGGAATGTTGAACTTAGAATAGGTTAATAAAATTGGCTAAGTAAAATAGTGTCGATACAAGGAGTTGTCTGTGTCGACACATAGAAGTGGTGTCGACATTCCAAAGAAATGGTGTCGACACATCTAGGAAGTCTGTGTCGACACTTCTGCGAAATGGTGTCGACACATGCAGAGTTGGTGTCGACACATCCGGGGTGGTGTCGACACTTAGATTTAACACTAATTTCGTCGAGTAGAGTTTCGACTAATCGTCGAGCTGAGATGTATAAGTGTCAACACATATATTTTATTGACTATATTTGTGTCGACACATAGTTGTCGAGACATTAGAAGTAAGTGTCGACACTTTTCAACAGTGTCGACACATTTCAAGTATTTTGACGCGCCTTTTCACCTTCGATTTTAGAAAAATATAAATAGGTCTTCGCCATTGTTTGTCGACACGCTCACCACAGTTTCGAGACTAAACTTGTGTGTCGACATCTCTCTTCTATAAATTCAAAATTTCTCCAAACCCTAATGGCGCCCAAGCTAGAAGAGAACATCAATGAAGGTTATGAGCTAGTGTGACATGCCTTTGACGTCACGGAACCAGAAATTCAAGGTGTTGTAACCCTAGTTACAGAGACTGGGTTAGAGTATCTAGTTTCAGAGCCAATCAAGATTTGGAAGAAGGAGGTCCTCGAATTCTTTAGTGCAGCTACCCTTGATGAAACTGGTCTTAAGATTAAATCTAAAGTCCATGGTGCAAAAGTAAAAATCACCCATAAAATCTAAGAAAAGTTCTACATCTACCTAGAATTAAAGAAGAGGAAGATGTACCTGCATCAAGGATAAGGGAGGCACTGCAATGGTGTGGACTTGATTCAAGCATGAAAAATGGATCAGTTTTTAATAGGAAAGGCATGAACATGCAGGGCAAGTTCTTGTCTGAAATAGTAGGAAAGGTAATTCTGAGCAAGTCAGGTGGGCATGATAGGATATCAGCTCACATGTTCAGTTTAATGACAAGGATCATTTTCAAACTGAAAACTGATTGGTCAGCAATAATGTTTGACAAGATTAAGAAAGTCTGAAGAAGCCCAATCTGGGTAGGATTATGAGTTTGTACTTGGCTGGAACTATTCCAGAAGTGATGAACCAAGCTGCTGGTTCTAAGATAAACCACATGAGGAAAATGGACATCAGAATAATCTCAAGATGGGATAGAGTGTTAACTAAATAAATGCCTACACCAGAGAAGGAAACACCTCAGAATAAGAAGAAGAAAGCCATAGTGGCTCCTGAATCATACAGTAGCTCAGAGGAGCAAGTAGTTTTTAGTTCTGATGATGGAGAGGATGGAAATACTGGACAGTCACCAGCAAGAAATGAAGATGCACAGAGGTAGGGGAGCAGCCATCAGCTAGCCCTATCCACCTGGATCCACTCCAGGGGGAGCCTCAATATATGGAAGAGTCAACTCACTTGGATAGTGAACTGGCTACTCAAACAATCCTAAAGGTAATACATGAAGTTAATCAATCTATTTTCAATATTGAGGATGAAGTATTGACTGAATCATTACTTAATGTTGATCAGCAAACTCAGATACATAGTCAACCATAAGATGTTGTCATGGAAGACACATCAATTGCAGATAATGCTCCTGAGATAAGAGATTCTCCAGTCCATACTCAACAGGAGTTTACACTAGAAGAGATGTTCCCTGATTTACTACAGACTGATTTTGAGGGAGAGAAAGCAGCTTTTGAGGGGGAGAAGGTCAATCTTGAGGGGGAGCATGTAGAGTTTCAGGAGGAGACTGCTAGAAAAGAAACTGAGGAGCAAAGGAGTGCTGAGGAGCTACCAAGAGTAAAGAAGGAATTGCCACCTACTCCACAGGATAGGGTAGACATTGTCAGTACTTCTGCTTCTGAGGATGAAGAGGCTGCTAGAGTCAAGAAAAGAAAGCTACAGGTCTTCAAAAGGAGAAGGCAGACCTACAATAAAGCACTGCAAACCATTGTTCCACAGCCTGCCCCAACAGCTGATTACAGCTCTTTGTTGGTGGCTTTGCAGATCAAGATGGATGAGCAAAGGAAGGCTCTAGAAAAATACATGGATGAAGGACATAAATCCCTTCAATTTGATCTGGCTCAAGACATCAAATCTATAAGATTTGAAGTTAATCTGAATAAGAAAGAAATGACTGATTGTTTCCACAAAGGAGGCAATGTAGTGGTATATCTGGCTACTCATCAAGAGAAGATAAAGACACAGGTTGATGATATGGCAGTGAAATAAGGATATGTCCTGGAAAATCAGATTAGGATGAATGATAATCTGACTGCCTCTCATAATGCCATTGTAAGTGAAATGAAAAATATTGCTACTGCACAAATTGAGGCTATAACTACAGCCAAAGCAGAGTTTGCTAAGCAATTACAACAAAACCTAACTGCTGTTAAAACTGCAATTGAAGATTCTCAAAATGTTATTACTGAAAAACTCCAAAAGTTAAAACCTTTTTATAAAGATGGTGTTAACTATCTGAATGCTCAGATCAGATTTCAGAAGGATGATCTTAGGAATCATATAGAAAGAGAAGTCATAAAGGGGGAGAGGGTATTAGTCAAAGCAGGCTCTGACCATGCTAAATGGATTTCAAACAGCATCAGAGCTACCCTTGGATATCCACCCTTGTGTGATGATGATAATGTAGCAGAATCTGGGATAAATCCTTCTGTTTTTGGAGGTGAGCAAGCTGAAGTGGCTCAAGTGATCTACCCTCCAGCAGATTTTGAAATGATACATCAAGAGATACAATCTATGTATAGTCCTCCAGAAGGTGCTCAAAATGTGATCATTGAGAAAGTAGTACAGCTTGTGCCAAAGGCAGTATTAAAAGAGCAAGAAGCTCAATTATCTAAGAAGAGGTTCAGAGAAAAGGCAGAGTTAAGGCCTGATTTTGAGCAGTGGAGCCCAACTTCTAGAAATATTATTCTGACTGCTTGGAAGGCTGCAAAGGATAATTTCCAAGAGAGGGGCAAATGGTACTCTGACCAAGAGTGGAGAAAACATGAAGCTAGGCAAGATGCCATAGTTCAGTACAGAAGGAAGGCTAAACTTGGGAAGCTACCTCCTAATGCACAGGAGCCTAGCAAGTATTTCCCTAAGCCTTATCACTATTTTGCGAGACAAAAATAAGGGCTGAAGAACAGAAGAAGAAAGATCTTAAGGGCAAGAAGCCTGCTAATGACAATGATGCTCCAGTTAAAGCCAAGATTCAATCTGGAAAGGCCATTGTCATCAAGGAGCCAGAGCAGCCATAGAATAGAATTTTCTAAGTTTACAACTTTGTAATCATTTGCATTAAAATCCATGTAAACTTTTGATTTATGAAACTATTGGAAGTTGTAATAAAATAATATTTAATGTTCAATCTATTACATTGTTATTCTGAGTAGACTGTTTATACATGTTTTGTTTAGTATTTGCCCGGTCATATAATATTGTTATACATCATATTGAGTATTTGTTATGAATGGTGCATATCATTGACTAAGGGTTATGACTTCTCCAGATAGGGGGAGATTGTTAGGTATATTGAAAATGTGTACCAGATTTGAAGAAGCTTCACCCTACTCAATGATATACATCAAGGTGTATTTGATGTGCTTTGAGTTTATATGTGCAGGTTAAGTAATTGCAGGAAATGCAGAAAAGTTTCTAAGTCCATGTGTCGACACCTAGAGATGCAGTGTCGACACTTGTGAAGACTTGTGTCGACACCTAGAGAAGCTGTGTCGACACTTGGAGTATTTGTGTCGACACCAGGAAAGGCAGAGTCGACACCAGAAGAAATGTGTTAACACATACAGGCAGTGTCGACACACTATGAAGAATACTCAACATATATCATGTCGACACTTAGAGGCAGTGTCGACACCCAGAGAAGCTTAGTCGACATCAAATGTGTCGACACCAGGAGGCTGTGTCGACACTCGGCAAGCTTCAACAAAGTTAAAGTAAAAGAAGTACTTGTGTCGACACAAAGGAGATGTGTCAACACTCAGCAAGTTTCAACACAAGAAGGCATGTGTCGACACAAAGGAGATGTGTCGACACACAGCAGAATTCAACTAAGTGTTAAAGAATAAGTACTTGTGTCGACACACAGAATCAGTGTCGACACATTCAACAGAAGGCTTGTGTCGACACACAGAATCAGTGTCGACACATTCTGAAGAAGCAGTGTCAAGAAGCTGTTACAACAACACAAGGAGTTGTGTCGACGCCACTAAGGCTAGTGTCGACACTTAGTATACTTGTGTCGACACTTGGTCTACTTGTGTCGACACATAATGAAGATCAGTCTCGACATTTTCAGACAGAGACAGTATTTTCAAGAAGTGACTGGATGACTTGACAGCTGTCATTTCAACCGGTCTACTGAAACTGTCAGAGCTGTCAAAAGTTCGTTAGAAATCGGATCAGCCGGTTACCTTGGAGGAAGACTATATAAAGGCCTTTCTCCTTCAACAGAATGATAGATCTATGAATCAATAATTATCAATCAATCAGAAGATTAAGAAGATCAATACAGATCCAGAGAAAACTGTAAATCAGTATTTTGAAAAAACTTCAGATTTACTTGGAGAGAGAGAACTCCAGTAATTGAAGTCAATAAAGAGACTTGTTAATCAAATCTCTTAAGAATCGGATTCTGAACCAGACTGCAAGGTAGGATCCAAATTTAATTCTCCATCCTAAGAAGAAAGTTGCCAGCCGGCCTACTTCAAGAAGATCATCTTTACTGAGTTCAGACTCAAGAAGCCATGAAGAAAGCAAAGACAAAGTTGATCTCAGGAATCAGTGCTATCAAGTACTGATCAAGAAGATTGCCCTCTTCATTCTCTCAAATAGAGTGGTGACCTAGAACTTGTTATTACTTTCCTTTTGTAGGATCCTAAGGGATCTGAGTTGTAAGCCTAAATTTATAAAGTCTGAGGTAGGGCTTTTGAGCCTGAGTGTAGGAGATTCAATTCTCTGAGTGTAGGCCTTGTTGAAGGCTGAGGTAGGGCTGTTTAGCCTGAGTGTAGGTCTTGTTGAAGACTGAGTGGTAGGGCTTTGTGCCTGAGTTGTATGAGTGGGGACACTCTGAGTTATAGGAACCTGTTTGGGGTTCTGAGCTGTAAGATCTGAGGATCTGAGGAGAAGTGCAGAAGTTAGGCCGAATTTAGTACACTACTAGATAGGTGAAGGGGGAAAGTGGATGTACCCAGACCTTGGGGAACCACTATAAACACTGTGTGCACTCTGTGAATGTTTGTTTCTGTGGTTGCTATGTTGTGATAGCTATAGAATTTGCAAATGCTGCTTAAAGTACAAAACAGTTTGTCTGCCTTAAAGTAAAAAGAAAAAGTACACCTATTCACCCTCCTCTAGGTGGTTAGACACTATTTCTTTCAACATGCCACTCTCATATAGCAACAATCTTCGCTGGATCCACCGCAATTCCCTCTCCACTGACTATGTGACCAAGGAACGCTATTGAGGACAACCAAAACTCGTATTTGGAGAACTTGGCATACAGTTGATTCCTCCTCAGCGTCTCCAACACCAAATGCAGATGCTTAAAGTATTCCTCCTCACTCTGCGAGTACACCAATATATCGTCGATGAAGACGATCACAAAGCGGTCCAAGTACTCCCTGAAAGTCCTGTTCATCAGATCCATGAACACTGACGGCACATTAGTTAGCCCAAACGGCATGACCATAAACTCATAATGCATGTATCTTGTACTCAAAGCTTTCTTAGGGATATCACTTTCCCTTATCCTCAGCTGATAATACCCGGACTTAAGATCTAATTTCGAGTACACCGATGACCCGACTAACTGATCGAACAGATCATCAATCCTTGGGATCGGGTACTTGTTCTTCTCCGTTAGCTTGTTCAGTTCTCGATAATCGATACAAAGTCTCAAGATTCCGTCCTTCTTCTTAACAAAAAGGACCGGTGCGCTCCAAGGCGACGAACTTGGACGCACATAACCCTGCTCAAACAACTCTTGAAGTTGAACCTTCAGCTCCGCCAACTCCTTAGGCGCTAGCTGATACGGGGAGCGTGACATAGGTTTCACACCTGGCACTAGCTCGATGGTGAAATCAATCTCCCGTTGAGGTGGGGCTCCAGGAAGATCGCTAGGGAACACATCATGGTATTCAGATACCACTGAAATACTGTCCAATGTGGGCTTAGGCTTTGCAACCTCCACTAGCGTAAAGAATAGCTCTGCTCCAGCACGAACCGCCTTCACCACCTAAAGAGCATACATCAAAGTCTTGCTCCACCCTTTCAAGCCAGTAAAAGTCGTCTCATAACCTGTTCCCAACTTGACCTCCTTGCGACTGTAATCGATATATGCTTGCTGCTCCGAGAGCTAGTCCATACCAAATATCATGTCGAACTCCACCAGCGGTAGTAACGACGCTTGCAAATCGAACTCCTGATTCCCAATACAAATCTTTACACCACAGACTCTATCCGCGCACATCGAACACCCATTCGGCAACAACACATCCAGTTTGTCCTTTGTCATCGAAGAAGGTACTCCGATGCGCGATATAAATCCTTCGGACAAAAAGGAGTGCGAAGCTCCCGTATCGAAAAGTACTCTCGCCGGATTATCACAAATCAAAACAAAGCATATACAAGCAGTGGTAAGGTAATACGCGCAAGGTAACAAGTATTTAAAAATTAACTACCTATAAATTTAAATCATACCTGTCACCACATCCGCTTGCTTGATGGCCTCCTGCTGGCCAAGATTATAAAATCTAGGTTGAGCCGGAGCATAATGAGATGTGGTTGACTCCACCGCCTTGCCCTTCTCTTCATAGGTTGCTCCCGGCTTCCTCTCGGACTTTGGACGTCCGCTTCAGCAGTCTCGGGCATAATGTCCCAGCTTTCCACAAGTATAGCATGCGCCCGGGGTTTGGCTCGTAGTCATCCCAGATGCACTAGAAGAAGGGGCCGGACCCAAAGTCCTAGCCTTCTTATGGAACTTGCGATAACCAAACTTTGAAGTAGTCAGCACTTTGAACTCCATCTTCTTAGCACCAGAGTCTCTCTTTGCTTGCACATTCCTCAGATCCTTTTCCAACGACCGGGTCATATTGACCGGGGTCAAGAAGCCCTGCGTCATAGGCCCCGAGAGCAGTAGCCTTAAGTCATCCCTCAGACCTTCATAGAATCGGTTTGTCTTACGCTCCTCATCCGCGAATGTAGAGTTGGTGTACCAACCCAACCGTGTAAATTTGTGGAGATACTCATCCACGCTACTCTCTCCTTGCGTCAGCTTCTGGAATTCATTCCCCAATGCAATCCTCTAGGCCGAGGGAAGGTACCTTGCCAAGAACAGTCTCAAAAAATTTTCCATCTAGATGTCCGTGAGTTGCCTTCCCCTCAGATGATATAGCTCTAGACCTTCCCACCACAGCCTAGCATCTCAGGCCAACAGGAACGTAGCTATGGTGGTCATCTGCCACTCTTCTGTTTCAATAGCTATTAATACTCTCTTTACTCAGGAGAGCCAATCCTCCGCTTGGGATGGGGTTCCCATCCCTGAGAACACCAGAGGATTGAATCCCATAACATGTTTAAGCTATCTTTCAGTTGCTCTCCTAGGCACCAAAGGCTCCACCACTACTTGCTCCACCCTTCTCGGTTCAGCCACTTGAAGCGGTACCTACTCCACCACAGGGGCAGGCTGCTGCATCTACCTTGCAGGCTGCGCATTGATCATAGTGAACACCGCTTCAGCCACCAATCGTATGGTTTTTACCAAGAGAGGTGTTGCAGGCATATCATTCGGTGCGCTACTAGCCTTAGAAACCGGGCATTCTGACGGCCATGCACCACTTCTGGTCACCTATAGTTATACAAAACATCGTTAAGCGACCAAACAAAATTGCAAAAAGCAATTATAGGAACACGCAGGTTCCTCAAACATGTGTATTTTCATTCCTAAGTGGACATTCATGGGTTCTTTTATGTTATCACAATGACGCACACACATGTGCTCACCACACCTTAAAAGAATTCATCCACAAATTCATTTAAGTTGACCAAAACCAGTAGTCTTATACCAAATTATAACACCCCCTATCCATCACATAGCATATAGTAGTAGGTCCGGCCAGGGCCCGACGCCATATACCACAGACAGTCCGGAAGGTTACGCAATGGAAACCATCCTACTAATAAACACGTCTTATACAGAGTACATTCTAGCTGAAGCAATTTTAAAAGTTGCAAATTAAGAACCCAGCCAAAAGCACGAATGTCCACTACATAAACCCAACAGGAATGAACGTACAAATATACAAGTACATGACCTTATGGCCTTATAATAGTTTGCTCAAATATAAGTGTCTTCCAAACCTCGGCACGCAGGCCGGTCATACATGAGAATAAAAGAAAACACTCAAATAAATGCCTTTGAGGGCCAGCTCAGCAACAAGGGCTTTTGCCCGCTATTTGTCGCTCGGCTCCACAACACCTGCAAGCAACAATCCACCGAGCAGTGGAAAACAAAAGCAACGATCACCTATGTTGACCAAATTATAACGATCCCGCCCCCAAACTCGGGGCGGCGATGCTCCTTCCCCGCACTTTATTAGCATTGCCATATAATAGAGAAATTACACATCATCACAGGCATAGACTCGCATGGCCACACACCCCGTGCTCTCAGGGCACATTCTCGGTGGACCCGGTCAAAGTCCGTGGTCTAACCACCGCCCCTTGGACGACAAATTCTCGTGAGCATTACGGTCTTTCTGGCCTTTGTCTAACACCATCCATCTATGCCAACGGCGAGTACCACGTACCTTAGGTCTCTCTAACCGAACGACATAGAGCTGGTACGGTTTCACCTGACCTGTTGCTCACACCACAACGTCAATTTAAGCCATATGCGCGGATCAAGCTTCCCCGTGTCCCAATCCGATCATACACTTTACATAACCCAGTTATGTACAAGTTGGCTCCCAGGACATCATGTTGGTAGAATCACGCATCTGCCCAGTTTTTCGGGTGCACCTCGGATTAGTCTCAAGGCTCCCTGTTGCAATCTACCGCGTAGAAAACCCAAAAAACAATCAACTGCGCGGAGTCTTCTCCGGCCATTCATGCAATGCAACATCACCGATCCAGACCAACTTGTCTGGGTAGGCTTCACACATCATGCCTATGTCCGTTTCTTGATTACGGACTCTATATGTAAAATAACAGGGACTATTCATGTCTACCCGAAGGAACACCTAACACTCACCGCAAACTCGCGAGAGCGGGCTTCCTATGCAAGGTAAAAGAGGACTTCACATGTCCAAGATGATAATCGTTACCCTAGCATTCCTCTTTGGTGTCATGAAGATCTATGCGGATGAAAAGCACCACAATGTCCTCACCTTCGTAGATTCGAACTTGGCTTGCAATTTGGGGCTCTGAAGCTCCACCGGCAGCCGTATCTCTCTTCCTTCATCTTCCTTGCTCTCCCCTCTCTCTAGAACTTTAGAAATAGATGGTTTGAAAGAAATGAAGGCATCCAAACCCTATTCCCAGGTATAACCCAACAAGGATAGCCCTGAGCCGTTGGATCCCAAAATAAGGAAACGGACGGCCACGATTCGCACTTAAAATCCAAAACCTGGGCCGAACACGGATTATGACATGCCCGTGTACAAGGCAGTGTGCCCCATTCGACGCCGAAACTGCCGCATCCTGAAAAGAACACGAGCTCTTGACATGCCCGTGTCAGGTTTGACACACTCGTGTCATCGAGTACACGCCCGTGTAGCTGGGTGTATTCCTCCATCGACACAGGACCAACACCAACCCGAGACGAACACGGGTATTCGACACACCCGTGTCCCATTTGACATGCCCGTGTCACACCCGAACATGCCTTGGATCCAGGCCGTGTTTCTCCCCCGACACAACTGAGCTAACCACCCAAGTAGGATACGGCCTGGGACATGCCCGTGTCTCAGGCTGTGTTGACTGTTCGATGATCGTCGACTGCAATTTCGTCGACCACACGGCCATCGTCGAACCCGAGTATGACACGCCCCTGGGACATGCCCGTGTCCCAGTCTGTGTGACCTCTACCAAGTCCCAGACTTGGCTCAAAATGCCTCATGTCGCTCTTTTGAGTTTCGGGGCATTACAACGCCTCCCCGTCAACCTCCCTTGCCACCCTCTCCATCATCTCTTTGTAGGAGAGGGGTGGCACTCTCTTCGGCTCCATTCTAAAGAATCCTTGTTGTAGCCCCAGGGTGAAGGCCATCATCAGGCTATAGCCTGGCATCTCCTGGACTTGGGTGACCTCTTCCTAAAACCGGTCAACGTAACTCCCTAAAGTTTCGTTCACCCCCTGCTCGATATGGAACAGGGACTTTGACTCCTTCCTCCTCTTGGAGGTGGTGAACCTCAATATGAACCCCCGGTGTAGGTCCTCGAAGCAGTAAATGGATCTGGCCGACAGCTGGTGAAACCACTCCCTCGCCTTTTCCTTGAGGGTGATGGCGAAGAGCCGGCACTTGAAGTCATCCCACATCTGCCGGATCAAGACCACATCCTCGAACCACTATACATGCTTGACTGGGTCCCCCTTCCTGGTGTAGTAAGACATCTCGGGTTTCCTGAACCCCTCTGGAATTGGGCAGAGGAAACTAGCTCGCTGAAGAGGCTGCCTCCCCCTGCTGGGCTAGCCGGAGGATCTCTTCCCCCCATCTCGCCGAACCGGCCTCCGCTTGCCGAATCAGGGAAGAGAACACGCCCGGGGAGCTCGCATCCCCTTCCTTCTTCGGCGACCTCCTTCCTGGCTTGCCTACCGGGAGCGTCCTTGCCCAGAGATGGGGCGGGGGTGATAGGAACACTTGGAGCAGAGCACTCGGCCCGCGTGCCGAGTGCGAACTTGAAGAGGTTGAGCACCTCCTGCCTGAAGTATTCGAACATCCCCATCATGGCCAGAGGTGGTGGGGGTGGCGATTCGGACCTGTCCGAGCCTTGTCCTTCTCCTCTTTCCATCTAGCATGTTGAAGATTTTCTATGCTGACCACTGTCCATGCTCACCGCACCAAAAATGTTAAAACTGAAAACTCGGCTTCTTGTGGAGTTCACCCTTAGGAAAGGGGTGATCGCGCACCTACTTCTCTCCTACAAACCAAACTGCAAAAAGAGATGGAAACTAACCCAACAGCTCGGCGTGGAGGTCCCACCACACACCCGGAAGATCTTAGAGCGCTTCCCCTCCTTAGCCAAAGATCGAGCTAAGCCTACCTCAGAAAGCGCAATAAGATTTGAATAGTGATAAGCGTGCCCTCTGAGGTTCCCATTGGATCTTATTTATAGTTTTCTGAAGACGGCTTGCAAATAGCCAACCTATGCAGTTTTGAATAGCTATGTGCAGTCCAATTGGGTCTGCCAACAACATAACTCTGTTGTTCTATCAAGCTATTCGCACCCCTGGCAAGGGTACCTAGGTAATTTTGCCTCTGGGCCCCACTGGGCAAGTCCCAAGGATCTGGAGGCTAGCTCGCCACGACTCTCCACCTTGCTGGGGCGGATGCGATCTGGCTCCCGCAGCTCGCCTTCCCTCCTTGGGCGAGCGCAAGTCAGGCCACCGCAGCCCGCCGATCTTGGACCTAAGGCAGGCTGGCAGACAGGTCACCTAAAGGAGAGTGGGCTGGCCGGTATGAGACTGTCACAACATAAGTTCCAAAGGAGCGCTGCAATCTTGGTTCGACGAATTCTGATTCCAACTCCCTGGGTTTAGCTAGAAGAATGTTGAGCTCCGTTCGACGAACGTCGAGCTCCGCTCTGCAAACGTTGATCTCAACTCAAACTTAGTTCGGCGAAAGCCCGCCTCGGTTTGACGAACCCCGGGTGGACGCAGGCTGGGTTGGACAGCTCATGCAGCTCACGCGCCTAGCTTTGGCGGGAGCGGGCTAACCATTCTGAGTTCACTGGTATGATGTTCTGGCGCGGGCAGGTCGCCTTGGTCCACTCATCTTGCCTAGTGGACCCACTCGGCGAACACGGGGTTGTACAACTACCCATCTCAAAACTCAAAAAAAACAAGACAGCAGAAACACACAACAAGACTAGAAGTTATCTGCAACCATAGGAGTCTAAAATGGCCTTAAGGCCTTACACCATTCAAATGTCCAAAATTACAACAACACCAAACACAGAAAAGTGCCTTAGCACTCATAGGCTATCGCGATAGCAAAGCCAGATTACAATGCAAAGAACATAACATTCAACCATACAAATACTAATAGAAGAGGGCACACTTCATAATACTTCGGCCTTTTTGGTTGGCGAGCTTGCTCCAGCTTGTGATCCTTGCCCTGTAAAAAATTATTATAATGTGGGTCAGCAAACGCTGACCTCAACCGTGTAAATAACACATCTCATTCTAGCAATCCCTAGCAGATCTCATGGCACTCCATCATCCTACAGGTCAGCACTGTGTATGCATATGTAAATAAACATAGAAAACAACAAGTTTGGGTGTGTAAGGACCTTATTCAAAAAACTAAGGGAGATCCTTATGTCCAAGTGTCCCCCAAAAGGTTCGCGTGTCCAAAGAGGTGTCACCCTCTTACCTGACGAGAGTGCCAGATCGGTATCCATGCACCCTCACATATTCTCATGCATTAGGAAATGAATGAAACGACTACATTGCAATACTTATAAAATCAATAAATAATTATGGCTTGACTTGTAATTACGAGACACCTACAGTTTGATATTTATCACATGCTTAAGCTAGCAATGACAACATTTAGAATTGAAGAACCAAACTTTCATGTATACGATATGATAAAACCTTAATACATGAACGATAAATCACAAATATACTGGTTCAATAGATTATTGATACCTGTTTGTTATTTGAATGATTTTGGTAGTAAAGCTAGTCGGAATAAGTTCTTTGTTTGCATAAACATATAAGAAGTATTTTGGTATACTTTTGTACCAAAGTTTTATCCGCTTGGAGAAATTACTCCGATAATTTCTATGAAGTTGTGCACTCCTATGTGGGTATACCATCCAAGTTTGGTTGTGTGAACCTGAACACATTTAGCCTCTAGAAGGGCAGAGGAGGATGTATTTGGGAATAGAAGGGCTTAAAAGAGATGTTCCAAAGTGAATTATTTTATACAAAGAATGTTTATCAGATTAGTTCATGATTTTTTTGTGAATGCACACTTTAAGTTTTTAAAAAAAAAACATTCAGGTTTTGTTCGTTTCGCGGGAATTGAGATGCAAGAATTGGAATGTCAATTCCGATTCTTGCAGAAATTGGAATTCAAGTCAATTCTAATTCTGTTGTTCGGCTAACAACAGGAATCTTGTCATCAGAATTGGAAGAAGAAGAAGAAGAAGAAGAAGTACCTATCGTCGGGAGCAGGGATCGGGAGCAGGAGCGGCAACGAGAGCCGGAGTAGGAGCAGGGAGCGGCGATGGGAGCCGGAGCAGGAGCAGGGAGAGGCGATGGGAGCCATAGCAGGTGCAGAGAGCGGCGACGGGATCGGGAGCAAGAGCAGGGAGCGAGATCGGAATTGCGAAAGAAGACCTAGCGAGGTCGGAAATGATCGTCACGGGATACAGCTTATACCCAATTCCAATAGAATTCAAGTTGATTTCCGATTCCCATGTTATTTTGGGCATACCGAACAACCATAATTGGAATTGATAATTGAATGTCAATTTCAACGCCCCAATTCCTGCGAAACGAACGGAGACTTAGGGCAAATATCAGATCGAAACAAATATAAGCTCACTCTCACGAGGGGACCCAGTTTGCACAATTTGATGATTACAGTGGAGCCTCATATACAAAAATATTTTCACTGTACAAAATTTATAAAGTTAACTAGACATAGCGAGTTAAAATACATGAATGGCAATTAAGATAATGTTTCAAACTCCAAGTGCCAACTGGTATTTTTTGTTTGCAAAATCGGATGATTAAGATAGAGAAGCATATAAGACAATAACATTTCTTCGTACAAGTTTAAACAGATGATAAAAGAAAATAGGTTGGATATATGAAGGTCAGCCAACAATGAGATATATTTACTCGTAAAATTTTGTGCACGATCATTAAAGCGCCACATGGAGAGAGCGCCCGGGAAGGAGCTTCGGCAAGGTGTCGGTCGGCAGCCTACCGCCACCGCCGGCAACCCAGGACTGGTAGGAACCCCCCCCCCCCCCCCCCCCCCCCCCCCCCCCTGCCAGGTCCATGGTGGTTGCATGCATGCAGCCACCTTGAGACCTCTCTATTTTTTTATAAATTATTTTTGCGGGCTCTCCCCACCTCAACCTATGGGGAGCTATCTCCGGCCACCACCACAAATAAGAGCGTCCAGGGAGGGAGCTCCGGTGGGGTATCTGCCAGCCGCCGCCGGTGGTGACCGGAAAATAATATTACGTATATATATTTTCCTGTTTTCTGTTTTTGGATGGAGGAGGCCGCCGGAGCAAATTTCGAAGGGTTCCTCCGCCTCAAGGGCCATGAGAGAGGGTCTTGGAGTCCCCCTCTCCCCTTCACACGCCCCATGTGAGGCTGAACTTACATGTGTACCGAAGCTATCCATGGTCGGGATCGCTGTGTCCAGTTATCAGAGACTGCGGGGGTCGTCGAGAAGTAGATCTATTGCAGAGAGGAGTCAGATGAACTTACATGTGTGTCGTTTAGGCGAGGGGATCGACGGGTGGCCATGACTGTTGGAGATCGCCAGAGTTGAGGAGGAAGGCTCGTCGGGTTGTTGTCGGGGCTCCGGTTCTTGCTGGTTAGGGCTGTAAGATGTTGGAAAACGAAATTCCAACATCCTTTGGGTTTTATATGGGGGTAGGGGTTGATTTGTGATTTTAGGAAGGACGTAACTCTACATTCCTTGAAGAAAAATACCCTCCCTTAATTCATGCTGCCCAAACCTTCACCCTTGGCCTAAAAAGGTAGAAAATAATCCCCCTCAGCTGTCCCATGACTTGGAGAATAAAGAGAGTTAATATGGGAAGGATTTATTACTTATTTTGACACCAAAAATATTTTAAATAATTAATTATAGGTCAGTTCGAATTTAAAATTTTATCACAACCTCTTGGTGTCATAAATAAATTTTAGAAATTATTTTATGATTTTTGGCGGTATTTTGATATTTTATTTCATTTTATTCGTGTATCGAGATTGATGAAAATACAATAAATTTAATTTGCTATTAAACAATATATTTTAATTCATAATTTCAGTCTTACTATTTTTAGGGTGTCTTGGTAAAAATTTGGGATTTTTCGGATAAGAAGTTGATATTTTTATTAATTTTCCTTCTTAATTATTTAATTATCAATTATTTTAATTAATTAAATTATCTAAATAATTTTTAGAGGTCCTTCCCCTATTCATGTGACATTATGCAGTCACTCAAATGTGTTAGCAGCTCAAGGGCATCTTGCATCGATGAGCAAATTGAGTCGGGTAGCTTGATGTGCGTTTAGCCTAATTAGGGCAATTTCAAGTTTTACATAATTCAAATGAGTTGACTTCATGAAATGTGTCATGGTCGGTCTGCAATATGATTTACTTAGGGTGTTAGTGTATTATTTGTGTGTTAACTAAGTTATCAAGACCAAATGCGATAATTTGCACACGAATTGAGGGTTTATTACTCGTTTAAGTCGAAAATGTTCAAATGACCCAGTGGGTGTATTGAGTGACTTATTGGGTCAACAACACCCAATAGATAATTAACCTATTATTTGGGTTCCCACCAAGCCCACAACAACTAGCGGGTCAAACAACACAAAGGGGTCTAGAAGGATGAAATGCGATGTTACAAATCAAAAAGTCTAACAAAAATCTTCGTCATCGAAAATTCGATTGGGTCGTAGTGTCTCCGAAAAGGTATAATTAACATGATTTAAATAGGAGGTATAAAAATTTCTATTTGTTACCAGATGTAAAAAGATCGGGGTAGAGTTCCCATATCTAATCTTCGGGCTCCCATGTAGATTCCTTAGACCCACAGTTATCTCATTGTACTCGGACAAGTGGGACCCTTTATCTTCGCAAGACCTTTGTCTCGGTATCCATGATCCACACTGGCTTGAGGTATACAAATCAATCGGGCTCTACCAGTTCGGGAGTTTCTTGAATAATATGTTTGGGGAGTGGTAGAGCACGCCTCAATGAAGAAACATGGAATACGTCGTGCAGCTCTTGTAACTCTGATGGTAGCTCTAAATTGTACATCACTTCACCAATCCGCTCTGTGATGGTATATGTCCCTATGTATCTTGGGCTGAATTTTCATTAGCGGCGAAGTCGGGATACTCCGTGGCGAGGGCGAATCTTCAAGAAAACCTTATCACCCACTGCGAACTCAACGTGCCGATGATGGGCGTCATAGTACTTGGCTTGCTGGCTCTGAGCTTCGTGTAGCCTCTCCTGCACCATCCGAACGATTTTTGTGACATTCTCCATAAACATTGGCCCCAAGGCTCTTGGATTCTCATCCTGGGCCCAAAAAAGTGGAGTTCGACACTTCCGACCGTACAAGGCTTCGTACGGGGCCATGCCAATACTCGCTTGATATGTGTTGTTGTAAAAGAATTCTACCAAAGGTAATAACCGCTCTCATGGCTCATTTTTATCCACCAAGCATAATCGAAGAAGATCCTCCAAAGTTCGGTTTGTGCACTCTGTTTGCCCATCCGTCTGGGGGTGGAATGACATGCTGAATGCTAGTTTGGTTCCCAAATATACCTGAAAACCTCGCCACTCATTGGAGGTGAATCTACCATCCCGATCTGAAACTATGGTCCTTGACACACCATGGTAACGAACAACATTTTCGATGAAGAGACACACTAATTTACTCACACCATCATCTCGGCGGTTGGGAATGAATCATGCAACTTTCGTCAATCGGTCAACCACCACCCAAATAGAGTCATTCCCCGTCCGAGAGCAAAGTAGGTCATGGAAGAAGTCCATGGATATGTCCTCAAACTTGCACTCTGGAACGGGAAGTGGTTGTAGCAACCCGGCAATGCATCACAAAAGATACCACGTCTCGCTTCATCCCTGGCCACCAAAATGATTTCTTTAGATCTGCATGCATCTTTGTGATACCCGGATAGATGGAGTAGCGAGTGTGATGGCTTTAATACAGAATCTCATGTTGAAGTTGTCCACCAGAAGGAACAAATATTCTATTTCGAAAGTAAAGAATCACGGGTCTTATTTGAAAATCTGGATGATTTTTCCCGTCCTTCAAATGGGCAATCCCGTACTCGAATAATGGGTCATCCGGCTGGGCCTCCCTGATCCTATCTCGTAGATCATATTTTATCTTCATCCAATAATAATGATGTGGTGTCGCAACTGAATCTCTCAGGGCGATCACCAAGATTCCCATTTCCAGGAGAGCTTGTACAATGTCTCCCGAATGTACCCACCAACCAACTAGCTATGGCTGTAGGGGTTTTACTCAGAGCATCTGCGACCGTGTTCTCCTTGCCAGGGTGGTACTGGAGATCAAAATCATAGTCGCATAAGAACTCCAACCACCGCTTCTGTCGTAAGTCCAGCTCCTTCTTTGTAATGACGTACTTAAGGCTCTTATGGTCCGAGAACACCTCACATCAGATGTCGTATAAGTAGTGCCTCCATATCTTCAGTGCGCAGACTACTGCCCCCAACTCCAAGTTATGGGTGGTATAGTTTTTATCGTGCACTTTAGTTGTATAGAGGCATAGTCAACCACCTTCTCCTTTTGCATCAAGACTACTCCTAAGCCTTATTGACAAGCATCTGTGTACACCTAGAAACCCTCCTGGCCTGATGGGATGGTCAGTATATGGGCTGAGGTAAGCCTCCCTTTTGACTTCTGGAAGGCCTCTTCACATTGTAGGGTCCAATATGAACGGTGCACCCTTCTTTGTCATCGATGTCAGTAATAGCGTTGTTTTAGAGAACCCCTCCACTAGCTTACGGTAATATCCCCCAAGCCCAAGAAAACTCCTAATATCTGCCGCAGAATGAAGCTGTGGCCAATCCCCGACGGCCTGTATCTTTGCGGGATCTACTATTATACCATTGACACTGATAATATGACCCAAGAAGCCAACCTCCTTTAGCCAAAATTCTCACTTCGAGAACTTTGCGTACAGTTGGTGCTCTCAAAATTTTTGGAGTACCTTCTCCGGGTGTGTGGCATGCAATTCTTCAGAAGCTTGAGTATACCAGGATGTCATCAATAAATTCAATCACAAATGGTCGAGAAATGGCTTGAACACCTAATTCATCAGAGACATGAATGTTGTTGGGGCATTAGTGGGCCCGAATGACATCACTGTGAATTTGTATTGCCCATAACGAGAGATGAATGTAGTCTTCTCAATGTCACTATCCTCAATCCTAAGCTGATAGTACCTTGATCGGAGGTCGAGTTTGGAGAAGCGTCGGGCCCCATTCAACTAATCAAATAAGTCATCTATCCTTGGAAGTGGGGGAGTGTTCTTCACAGTCAGACGGTTCAATTCTCGGTAGTTGATGTCGAAGGCGAATGGATCCATCCTTCTTCTTCACAAAGTACACATGTGCTCCTAAAGGAGAAGAGTTGGGTCGGACAATCCCGAATCCACCAATTGTTGAAGTTGCACTCTGAATTGCTCAAATTACTTTGGTGCCCCTAGCAGGGAGCTCTCGAGACTGGATGAGCTCCGGGTACGAGGTGAATCTGAATATACCCCCCCCCCCCCCCCCTGATGTGGAGGTAAGCTTGGGAGCTTCTGAGGAAAGACATCCGGGAAGTCTTTTGCCACTTTGACTTCAGCCAATTCCAATGTTTTCCCCATCATCTCGAAGTAGACGACGAACACCTTTTCACAACTAATGATCGCCTTCGTTTCTTGTATGTAATTTAGGATTAGGCGGGAAATAGATGGTATACCTTGATAAGTGATCATTCCTCCCACCGGCACCTGGAGGGTCACCTTCCTATTTTGGCAGTCAATCTGGGCAGCATGCTCCGCGAGCCAATCCATTCCCAATATCAGGCCAAATCCTGAAAGTCGGAGTACCGCGACTTCTACCTCCATATCCTGATCGCTGATCTTGGCTCTAAATTTGCAAAGGTTTGAGGATGTCATTTCATAACAATCGGTGAGTTGCGCCCATAGCAGGTTTCCTGGCATGTAAACCACTCCTGACTCTCGATGTATGAAGTCATGAGACACAAAAGAGCGAGTGTCACATGTGTCGAAGAGTGCTCGAGCTGCTCGGTCATTGATCCATAGGATCCCTGTGGTTATAATTGATTTTTTTAACGATGATGTATAAGGAGGTATCATAATTAAGGTGCATAAGATAAAATTCATGCACTGTTCACCACATCAGTGGTGGTGCGCTCTCTCTCTAAGTCCAAAGCATAGGCATGTGGGGGAGGTTGCTGCTGTACTCTCCTGAGATTTCCCCGATCACGACCTCCACCCCGTTGAAACTCTCGGTGTCCATCTCTAGGTGCTAGCAGTGGGCACTGAGGTCGTAAGTGCCCCAATTTGTTGTAGTGAAAGCAATGTCTCTCGGAAGGTCGCTGTCAGGCCGCATATGCTGGTGCGGGAGCGGGTTGGTGTTGAGTTGGAGGAGGTGGATGTGCCCCCCCCCCCCTTCATTGCTGGTCCCGACGTGGCTGGTGGCGATCTCCTTGGTCATAGCTCCTATAGTCACCCCTGTCATTTCCATGTCCGCATTGATGCCTCCCCAGATCCCTCTGATTCTGTCTTGGGGGTGTTTCTGCTAGCCTCTTCAATTTATTCCTCTCCCGAGTGGTTTTTATGTCTGCCTCTATTGTCTTAGCAAGGTGGACGATAACCTGAAAAGGAGCATATGATGTAGTCATCAATGGTTGTCGGATAGAATCATTAAGGCCTTGAAAGAACCTCTTTGTCTGATCTCTGTCCTCAGTGGTTATGATTCGCACATACCGAGCAAGGTGGGAGAATTCTTGTTGATACTTTGTGACTGTCATGGTTTATAAGACCCCTCCCCCTACCAAGGAGGCTCCCGGTCTTATGCCCAGAACCGCTGTCTTACGGTGGCACTAACACACAGGTGAGTCGACACCGCAACACGTCGATTCTATTGGCTAGAACAATCACATAACCTGTTGGCCAAAGAGAGTAAGAAGTATAGCAATAATGAACTACAAACCAGTCCACAGTCACAGTACATATCATATAATAAAATGAAAGTACATCCAGTCCACAATGAGAAGAAATAATAAGAAGAGAAAAAGGGCTTATGCCTTGTACATGAATATCAACTCTCCTCACACAACAAAATGCGGAAGCAAAACTATCCACGTACTCGTCCCACCTGAGGAAACTCTGCAGTAAATGTAGTAGGTGGTGGTGGTATTAACTCCTCACGTCCTATCACCTCGTGCTGCCGGTCGTGCTAGTGCTCCATCTCCTCGAGCTCCTAAAAATTGTTTGGTCACCGACCATTAGACAAAAATACTAAGTCATTTCCTCCGCACCTCGCCCCGCAACTCCTAGGCACCGTGCGGGAGGACGAAGCGGAGGACAACAAGGGGTATAAAAAGGGAAGCAGGTGACAAGGAATCTATGCTACCAAGTATGAATGTAAATAGTAAATCTACACAAGCAGTTCTATGTATATAGTCCAATTGTAGAAACATGTACAATAAGTAAAACTGGAAATAAGTAAAGCGCAGTAACTGAAGTATAAAAATCTACTGCTAATATACATCACAGAAGTACCCTAACTTATATGAGTGCCCATACAAACATATAAGTTAGAGTTTCCAAAATTTAACTTATCATATAAAAGAGCTCATACTAATTTATATGATAAGGATCCATGAAGCGTATGCCCTAATATGAATGAATGCATGCAAATATTTATGAGCCATGTAAGTGCAACTCACACACAACGACTCTGTAATCACAGACCTTTAGTTCCCATTTTCGGAGCTAGCATCACTCTCTGGAACATCCGTTGTGGCTACGGCAGCAGTGGAGCGGGCATCTCCACTCCTAGGCGGGTATCACACTACCAAGCCTAGTCCTCCCATACGCCTCTATACACGCCCTAGGTGCACTCTATAGTCTATGTGTACTATTTGTTGGCTACCCACCAGTCTTTTTGGTCGAATGTGCATTTTCAGGGATCATCCTCCAGACCACAGCGTAAAAACAACCCACTAGCCCCTCAAACCATCACACCGCGCCAGAGCCACCGTACTACCATCGGTGTGACAATTGGCCCAGTACTGCATGACCCGCCACAGTTTATGCACATGCAAGATATTCCAACCCGAGCCTCCAGCTCGCAGGACCAACCCGTCCTGAATCCCTCCAACCCATCGCGGGTGAGATTGCACATAGTGCTTTTATTCAAAAATCCCTCAAACCCTTCATGGGTGAGAATGCACAATAGTGCCTTTAATCAGAATCCCTCAAACCCATCATGGGCGAGAATGAACCACAATGTCTTAACCTATTAGACAACTATTGTCTACGGGTTATTATACTTAGTCAGTTAAGGTTAATCCCAGGACTGCCCAGGGTATACCCGGTGAAGAGCTCTCGGGGGCACTAGGAACTACGATGGGATTACGCCCAAAGCTCCCTTTCTCAAGGATATTTACTTTAGTTGATGACTACCCATAATTCACCCCCAGCTCTCATTATTGCTCTCGAACAATCCTAATGACTTAAGATATTACCGGGGAAATCGGTGGTCTTCCGTCGATCTTCGTTTTAACCGCTGTCCTAATGGTTTGCACTCCACCCCTCGTGATCCAGTAGTGACCTATAGGAGACCAATCATGGCTTATTCCCGTAATGCAATTCTCACCTCAATAGTTAATCATATCCCCCTGTGGTCCTAGTAGTTTAGGCTAACTGTGCTAGTCACTACCCATGACCCAATACCACCCGTAGAGTCGGACTTCCAATTCTTTGGTCACCATGACCCTAAATATTTATCATAGGGTAGTATGATATGTACTATTGTCTATATGAAATTTTACTATTTTCCCACATCATTAAGACCCTAAATTAAATTCTTTAATTAAGTGGTCTATGTCACTTTATGCATGAGGCATTATGACAAATGGTTCTATGGGTCTAATAATTTTTATTGAGGATCATCTAGGTTAATTATGATTGGATATCAAGAATTGTGATTTTCCCATATATATTTCTATTTAATTCTATTTATTGTTAAATCCATTAATCGGTCCACTTTCCAAATGAAATGAAATATGTCATGAAAATTCCATGCAGATAATCGACCATGGGCCTATAATGAAGATATCCAAAGAACATGCACACCAAAAATACTTTAAATTTCCAGGGGCCAAAACTTTGGAGTCATATTACTCCAAATATTTCATTAATTTACTTTTGTGTATTTTCACAAATACTATAGAAAAATCTTTCCCAATGTTGGGTACATTGGAATGAATGCACCTGATTTGAAGAAACCTCACCCTACTCAATGATATACATTAAAATGTATTTGATGTGTTTTGAGTTTAGTTGTGCAGGTTAAGTATTTGTAGGAAAAGCTGAAAAGTTTCTAAGTACATGTGTCGACACCCAGAAGCAAAGTGTCGACACTTAAGAAGACTTGTGTCGACACCCAGAGAAGCAGTGTCGACACTTGGAGTAATTGTGTCGACACCAGGGATGCAGAGTCGACACCAGAAGGAAAGTGTCGACACATACAAGCTGTGTCGACACTCAGTGAAGAAATGTCCAGTGAAGAAGTGTCGACACTTAGAAGCAGTGTCGACACCCAGTGGAACTTTGTCGACATCAGAAAGTGTCGACACTTGGAGGCTGTGTCGACACTCAGCAAAGTTCATCAGATTCCAAGTACAAGTGTTGACATAATAAAGAATGTGTCGATACTCAGCAGAAGACTCAACACATGAAGAAAGTGTCGACACTAGTAAGTTGTGTCGACACTCAGCAATGTTCAACAAATTCTAAGTACAAGTGTCGACACAAAGGAGATGTGTCGACACTCAACCAAAGTCTCAACACAAGAAGAATCTGTCGACACAAGGAGATGTGTCGACACTCAGCAAGTATCAACACAGAAGGCATGTGTCGACACCAAGAAGATGTGTCGACACTGAACAAGTTCAACACAAGAAGATGTGATGACACAAAGGAGTAGTGTCGACACTAAGCAGAATTCAACTAAGTACTGAAGAACAAGGAGTTGTGTCGACACACAATATCAGTGTCGACACATATTGAAGAAGCTGTGTCGAGAAGTAAATTCTACAACACAAGGAGTTGTGTCGACACTTTGAAGGCTAGTGTCGACACTTAGTCTACTTGTGTCGACACTTAGTCTATCAGTGTCGACACTTAAAGACAGACTGTCTCGACACTTTTATACAGTTATAGATATTTCAAGAAGTGACTGGATGACATGACAGCTACCATTCCAACTGGTCTACTACAACTGTCAAAGATGTCAGAAAGCTGTTAGAAACTAGATCAGCGGGTCACCATGAAGAAGGCCTATATATAGGCTTATTCTGTCAACAGAAGAAGAGATTAACAACAATCAGAGAAGAAGATCAAGCACTTCATTGGAGAGTTAATTCAAGTGAAGATCTAAGAAGTTGGAGAGAGAGAGCTCCTTCCAAGAAGACAGCTGTTGGAACCAGGCTGTGAAGAAAGTTTCAGACTTAGTTCTGATTCTTAAGTTGCAGTGATTGAAGATCTGCTGCAGAGAGACTCAACCCTATTGTGCTCTACATTCAAGAAGCTTTGAAGAAAGCCAAGTGAGGTTGATCTCAGCAGAGTTCTTTCAAGAACTCATCAAGAAACCTGTCAACTCTTCTCTCTTATTCTGAGTTGTAGGTATATACATTGTATTCTTTATTTCTTGTAGGATCCTTAGGGATCTGAGTTGTAAGCCTGAAATTATAAAGGCTGAGTGGTAGGGCCTGTGTGTCTGAGTGTAGGAGATTCATATCTCTGAGTGTAGGCCTTGTGGCTGAGTGTAGGTCTTTGTGAAGACTGAGTGGTATGGCTGTTGAGCCTGAGTTGTAGGAGTGGGATCACTCGGAGTTGTAGGAACCTGGTTGGGGTTCTGAGTGTAAGATCTGAGGTATAGTGGAGGAGTTTGGCCGAATCTAGTACACTACTAGATAGGCGAAGGGGGAAAGTGGATGTACCCAAACCTTGGGGAACCACTATAAAACGGTGTGTACTCTGTGTATGTGTGTGACTCTATGATTGTTGTTTATAGTTCTGTGAAATCTGTGATATAATCTGCCTAAAAGTTTTTAAAAGATTTAGTCACCTATTCACCCCCCCCCCCTCTAGGTGATTAGGTACAATTTCTTCCAAGTGGTATCAGAGGGAGGTTACTCAAAAAGGACTTAACTGTTTGAGTAAAAGATCCTGTTGGCAGATTCAGTGAAATCAAGGACAGATTCAGCATAATCAAGAAAAGCAAGAAAATGGGTTCAACAGAGAATCATAAAGAACTTGGATCCATGAAGTTGCCAATTTGCAGAAAGGAGATTTTTGGCATCTGGAAAGAAAGGGTTAGGTTATTTATGGAAGCCTCTGACCCTAGAATCTATATCACAGTTAAAGAAGGGTCTTATGTGCCTATGAAGGTATCTGTGTTAGATGCAAATCAGAGAATACCTAAGGACTTTTCTGAAATGACAAAAGATGAGATTATTCTAGCCACCATGGACAAGAGGGCTCAGAATATCATTGTAAGTGTCATAGATGATGCTATATTTCAGAACTTGATACACTGTAAAACATCAAAAGAGATGTGGGATACTCTGATAGTGTACATGGAGGGTTCTGAAGAAGTTAGACAGGGCAGAAAGTCTGTTAAACCAAGAATATGAGAGCTTCAGATAAGGAAGGTCTGATAGCATAACTGAGTGTTATAAGAAATTCTATAGGATAGTTAATGAGTTAATGTCCTATGGAAGAGAATTCAGCAATTATGAGCTGAATGATAAGTTCTTGAGGTCCCTAACAAAGGACTGGGACACCAAGATCTGTGCCATAAGGGAAATGACCAAGTTAGCAGATATTCCTCCTCCAACTTTGTTTGGAAAGTTGTTATCCTATGAAATGCAGATAATGGTAAGGAAAGAAGAGGAGAAGACTACAAGAATTGAGCACAAAGAAAGAGTAGTGGCATTCAAGACATAAGCCACTAAGAAATATAGAAGTAAGTCTCCATCTCCACCACCAAAGGTTGCTAGATCTGAGACAGATGAGACAGAATGCAGGGATTCTGAAAGCAGTGAGAGTGATGAGGATTTTGCAGCTTTCACAAGACACTTTCAGAAGTTTCTAAAGTAGAAACAGTGGAGGTCAAAGCCATCCACTTCACAGGAAAAAGATGATTATTATCAGAACAAGAAGTCATCAAAGAAAGACGGGAGAAAGCCCAAGTCAAGCAAAGCAACTTTATCAAAAATTGTATGCTATTGCTGCAACAGACAAGGACATGTTGTTGCTGACTGTCCAGAGAAAAGGAAAGAGTCAACTGATAAGAAGAAGACTCAGATCAAGGGCAAAAAGGAAAGTTCCTTTGTTGCCAAGAAGGACAAAAGCCTGTCAGACATATCATCTTCAGAAACTGATTCAGAAGCAGAAGCTTACATTGGACTGTTTGCTGAAGAAGAAGAAGAGGAGTTCATCCAGTTAATGAACTCAATATATGAGCAAGAGGAAAATCAGTATCAGGGACTGATGGCCTTATCAGAAGGTGACAAAATCCAGGAGCAGTCTGGACCTAGTCAGGTACAAAATTGTTCTTTAAGTTCAATTTCTTGTGCTAGTTCAGACTCAGTTTCATCTTCATCAAGTGATGAGAGTGCATCTGAATCTGAAGGATACATTCATCAATTAATTGATGAATATAGTGTACTGTTGCAAGCTTTTAAGAAAAGCAAATCCATGGCCAAGAGACAGACAAAGGAGATTGCTAGTCTCAAAGAGGCTGCAACTGATTTTGAGAAGTTGATTGATCCAAAACTAAATGAAATAGCCAGACTGAAGCACATAACTGTTATTCAGATGGGGAATATAACATTTAAGAATGATCAAATCAGAAATCTGGAGATTAGTCTTCAGAAGGAGAGAGATATAGTAGCAAGGTTTTCTAAACCAAAATCAGTTCTACCTTTGATAGATGAGTTTATACCTCACAAGGGTAAAACTGGATTAGGGTTTACACAACCTGCTAGAACTGCAAAGTCCAAGTCTAAGGGCAAAGCCCCAGTACTCAACAAGCCTGCTGTAGATAGAACAGCTAGGGTTGTACCTAAGCAAAGGTACAATAGATTTGAGTGCTGGTATTGTGGCAAGGTAGGCCACTTTGCCATGGACTGTTGGCACAATTCAAGTGCCAAAGTGAGTAGCAAACTGCCTATTGGAAGATCTGCAGGTAGCTTTGTTAAGAGGCAAACTAACCAGCACCAAGGACTCAAGAATTCTTTGGGTTCTAAGGTCAACTAATCTGTTTTGCAGGTGATTCCAAGTGGCCATGCCCCAATATGGTACTTGGACAGTGGATGTTCCAGGCACATGACTGGAACTAGAGGATTGCTAAAGGACTTCACACCAATCAAGGATGGTCCAAAAGACACCTTTGGTGGTTCTGAAAAAGGAATCATCAAAGGTTTTGGTAACATTTCTAGCAACCTTATAACAATTACTCAAGTGGCTTATGTTAAAGGTTTGAAACATAACCTAATTAGTATAAGTCAACTGAGTGATTTACGGATATGACATCTCATTTGTCAAAGATAGTTGTCATATCAGGAGATCAAATGATCAAGAGATCATTCTGACTGGTTACAGAAAGAGAAATGTCTATTGTCTAGACATTATGTGCGAGAACAATGTTTCTCCAGTGTGTCTTGTAGCAGATGAGAAAGTCTCTCATTGTGTCAAATGGCACAAGTGGCTAGCCCATCTCAACTACAAGACAATTGGCCAACTCTATAGCAAAGAGTTAGTGAGGAATGGTCCTCAGGTTAAGTGTATTAAAGATGGGATATGCTCAGCTTGTCAAAAGAGCAAGCAGACTAGATCCACCTTTAATAGCATTGAGAACAAAGATGCTGTGAGATGCTTATACCTCTTGCATATGGATCTCTTTGGTCCTATGTCAGTTCACAGTCTAGGTAGGAAGGTCTACACATTTGTGGTTATAGATTACTACTCAAGATTTTCCTGGGTGTTCTTCCTTAGACAGAAATCTGAAACACCTATTATCTTTTATAGTTTTGTCAAACAAATTCAGAATGAGTTAGACAGTACAGTGGTCAAAATAAGAAGTGACCATGGTACTGAATTCCAATCTGATAGTATGACAAAGCTATGTGAAGAGTTTGGGATATTTCAGGAATTTTCTTCACCAAGAACACCTCAGCAAAATGGCATTGTTGAAAGGAAAAATAGAACCTTGATTGAGTCTGGCAGAACCCTATTAAGTGACACATCTCTCCCAGAATATTTCTAGGCTGAGGCAGTTAATACTGCATGTCATGTAATTAATAGGGCTATCATTACTAAGACCCACAATAAGACCCCCTATGAGATTGTGAAAGGCAGAAAACCAAATCTATCCTATTTCAGGATCTTTGGTTGTAAATGTTATATACTTAACAATGGTAAGTCTTACTTAACCAAGTTTGCTGACAAATCCCAAGAGGGGATCTTTGTTGGGTACAGCAACAATAGTAAGTCTTATAGGGTCTACAACTTGACTACTCAAGTTGTAGAGGAATCAGTACATGTAGTATTTGATGAAGCTAGACTCATTAACCATGAATTGTCTAGAAGTATTTGCAGCTCCACAGGTGTGACTAAGAAGATGGACAAGCTCACTATTAAAGAAGGATCTACTGCAAGTCAGCATGTAGATTATAGTGGCTGCTGTCTAGGGGGAGTACTAGATGCACCTGATGCAGAAGAAGACCAAGGAGTGCAGCAAGTTGAAGAAGTTGAAGGAGTTCAACCTGAAGCCAGGCTGCCTCCAGCTAATAGACATCTAAGAGATCATCCAGCCAATCAAATTATTGGTGATCTAAGTCAAGGGGTACAAACAAGGAGCAGAAATCTTAGTTCACTCTACTCCAGTTTTCTATCCCAAGTTAATCCAAAGAAATTTGAAGAAGCCATCCTAGACTCTCATTGGATTGAGGCAATGCAAGAGGAGCTGAATCAGTTCAAGAGATGCAAAGTCTGGGAGCTTGTTCCTAAACCAAAAGACCACAACATAATTGGGACTAAGTGGATCTTCAAGAACAAGATGGATGAACATGGAGTTATTGTGAAGAACAAAGCTAGACTGGTTACTAAGGGATATATGCAGGAAGAAGGTATTGACTTTGATCAAACCTTTGCTCCAGTAGCCAGACTGGAAGCCATAAGGATGTTCCTGGCCTATGCAACCTATCAAGGGTTTAAAGTATACCAAATGGATGTTAAGTCAGCCTTTTTGAATGGCAATCTGAAGGAAGAGGTCTATGTGGAACAGCCATCAGATTTTGTTGATTCAACTCAACCTAATTATGTCTATAGACTTAGGAAGGCTTTGTATGGGTTAAAACAAGCCCCTAGGGCTTGGTATGAAACCCTGTCTAGTTTCCTCATTGAGAATAAATTCACAAGGGGAAAATAGGCAAGACTCTATTCCTTAGGGAATCCAGAGGCAAGATCATACTAGTCCAAATATATGTAGATGACATCATATTTGGGTCTACTGAAAGTAGTCTTTGTAGAAAGTTTGCAAAACTTATGCAAGGACAATTTGAGATGAGCAGTATGGGGGAACTTAAGTTCTTCTTGGGTCTCCAAGTTAGACAGACTGAGAATGGTTTATCAATATGCCAGTCTAAGTTCACCTTAGAACTGATAAAGAAGTATGGTATGAAATCATCCAGTACCATGAAAACTCCTATGGGGTCAAGTATGTCTCTTAGAAAAGATGATGCAGGGAAACCTATAGATGAGACTTTGTATAGAGGGATAGTTGGCTCCCTATTGTATTTGACTACAAGTAGACCAGATATCATGTATGCTACATGTGTCTGTGCTAGGTACCAAGCTTACCCTAAAGAGTCTCATTTGACAGCAGTCAAAAGGATACTGAGATATCTAAAGGGCACACCTTATCTAGGCCTTTGTTACCCTAGGAATGGAGACTTTGAACTGACAGGTTATTCAGATGCAGACTTTGCAGGCTGCAAGGAAGATAGGAAAAGTACATCTGGTACCTGTCAATTCCTAGGTGGAAGACTGATATCTTGGAGTAGCAAGAAGCAAACAAGTGTGGCTATCTCCACAGCAGAATCAGAGTATGTGGCTGCTGGAAGTTGCTGTGCTCAACTTCTATGGATACAACATCAGCTTGAGGATTATGGTATTCAAGTAAGTAGAACACCACTATTTTGTGATTCTACTAGTGATATATCTATTGCAAACAATCCTGTTTCTCATAGTAGTACTAAGCACATAGAAATAAAATATCATTTTCTAAGGGAACATGTGGAAAAAGAAGATATTTCACTAGAGTATGTTAATACAAATAATCAACTAGCTGACATGTACACTAAGCCTTTAGAAGAAACCAAATTCAATAGGTTTAAAATTGAATTAGGTATGATAAACTTAGAATAAGTTTACAGAAATGGCTAAGTAAAATAGTGTCGACACACAGAGTTATCTGTGTCGACACAGAAAAGTGGTGTCGACACTTCAGAGAAAAGGTGTCGACACATCTAGGAAGTTGGTGTCGACACTTCAGAGATTTAGTGTCGACACATGCAGGGTAGGTGTCGACACATCCAAGGTGGTGTTGACACTTAGAAGTTATACAAAATTAGTCAAGTAAAGTCTCGTCTAAGTGTCGAGCTAAGATTGTCGACACATAAACAAGTGTCGACACATATGTTCTGTCGACTATACTTGTGTCGACACATAGTTGTCGAGACATTATAAGTCTGTGTCGACACTTTTTAACAATGTCGACACAATTTAAGTATTTTGACGCGCCCTTTCATCTTCAATCCTCGAAAGGTATATATAGGGTTTCAACATTGTTTGTCGACACGCTTACCGAAGTTTCGAGACCAAACTTGTGTGTCGACACCTCTCTTCTCTAGATTCAAATTTCTTCAAACCCTAATGGCGCCGAAGCTCAAAGAGAATGTGAAAAAAGGATATGAACTGGTGCGGCATGCTTTTGATGAGGGGGAACCAGAGATCAAAGGCGTGATAACCCTAATAGAAGAGACAGGGTTAGATTTTCTTGTTTCAGAGCCGACCAAGATATGGAAGAAAGAAGTTCTGGAATTTCTGAATGGAGCAACCCTAGATGAATCTGGACTCAAGATAAAGTCTAGAGTTCATGGGGCTAAGGTGAAAGTTTCTCCCAAAAGTCTGAGAAAGGTACTTCAACTACCTAGGACAAAGGAAGAAGATGATGTTTCTGCATCTAAGACAAGAGAAGCATTGAGTTGGTGTGGTTTGGACTCTAACATGAAAATAGGTTCAGTTTTCAACAGGAAGGGAATGAACAGCCAAGGTAAATTCTTATCTGAGATTGTGGGCAAGGTTATCATGTGCAAGCCTGGAGGACATGACAGGATTTCAGCTCATATGTTCAATCTAATGACAAGAATCATATTCAAACTGAGTACTGATTGGTCTACAGTCTTGTTTGATAAGATTAAAGAGAGTATGAAGAAGCTCAATTTGGGTAGAATACTAAGTCTATACCTGGCTGGTAGTATACCAGAGGTCATGAGTCAAGCTGCTGGAACTAAGATCAATCACATGAGGAAGATGGACATGAGAATCTTCTCTAGATGGGATAGAGTCTTGACTAAGGAAATGCCAACTCCTGAGAAGGTAACACCCCAAAAGAAGAAGAAGAAGACAACCCCAGTGCCTCAAGACTCATCTAGTAGCTCTGAAGAGCAAGTTGTCTTTACTCCAGATGATGAACAAGACACTGGAAATGGTGGACAATCTCCTGCTAGACAAGAAGTTGCACCAAGGCAGGGGGAGCTACCTCAAGCAAGCCCAATCCACCAGGATTCCATCCAGGGGGAGCCTTTACTGGTGGATGAGTCAACTCCACTAGAAAGTGAAAGAGCTACACAAACTATTCTTGAGGTAATAACCGAAATCAACCAATTAGATTTCCTTATTGATGATGATGTTTTGTCTGATTCAATACCTCATGTTAATCAGCAACCTCAAACACATAGCCAACCCCAAGATGTTGTCATGGAGGACACATCTGTTACAGATCAAGTGGTATCTGATCAAGTTGTTGATGAGATTAGAGTTTCTCCACCCCATCCTCAACAAGAATTTACCCTAGAAGAGCTATTCCCAGATCTTCTACAAACAGACTTTGAGAAAGAAAGTGCTGCTGCTGAGGGGGAGAAGGTAATTATTGAGGGGGAGCAAGTGGAGAATATAGAAGAAACTGCAAGCAAAGGGACTGAGATGCCAAAAGCTGTTGAAGGCCTACAAAGGACTGAGAAGGAGCTACCTCCAAGTCCAAAGGACAGAGTGACTATTGACAGCACATCTGCTTTAGAAGATGAAGAGGTTGCAAGAGCCAAGAAGAGGAAATTCCAAGTCTTTAAGAGAAGGAGCCAAACTTACAAAAAGGCTTTAAAAATAATTGCACCACAACCTGCACAACAGCCAGCCCCATCTGCAGATTTTAGTTCTCTGATGGTTGTCATGCAGATAAAGATGGATGAGCAAAGACAGGATTTGCAATCTTATATAGATGAAGGGCATAAGTCTCTAAAGTTTGATCTGGCCCAAGATATTAAGTCCATCAGATTTGAAATGAATCTGAATAAGAAAGAGATGACTGACTGCTTCCATAAAGGAGGGAATGCAGTAGTCTATCTAGCCACTCATCAGGAAAAGATCAAAGCTCAAGTAGATGATATTGCAGTGAAGCAAGGCTATGTTCTGGAGAACCAGCTAAGGATGAATGATAATTTAACTGCTTCCCACAATACAATAGACACAGAAATGAAGAATATAGCTACTGGTCAGACTACAGCTAATGCTACAGCTAAGGCAAAATTTGATAAAGCATTACAAGAGGGAATAACTGCTGTTACAACTATTATAGTAGACTCTCAAAAGGCTATAACTGACAGACTTCAAAGGTTGAAACCTTTCTTTAGGGATGGAGTAAACTATTTGGATGCACAAATAAGATTTCAGAAAGATGATCTGAGGGATCATATTGAAAGAGAAGTCATAAAGGGGGAGATGGTGTTAGTCAAAGCAGGCTCTGATCATGCAAAATGGATTTCAAATTCTATCAGAGCCACCATTGGATATCCTCCATTATGTGATGATGATAATGTTGCAGAGTTTGGAGTTAATCCTGCATATCTTGGAGGGGAGCAAGCTGAAGTGGCTCAAGTAATTTACCCTCCACCAGACTTTGATATGATACATGCAGATATACAGTCAATTATAGCCCACCTGAGGGAAAGCAAAATGTCATCATAGAAAAAGTGGTTCAGCTAGTGCCAGAAGCTATACAAGAAGCTTTGCAGAAAGAACAAGAAGCCCAATTGTCTAAGAAGAGATTCAGGGAGCAAGCTGAACTCAGGCCTGACTTTGAACAATGGAGCCCCACCTCCAGGAATATCATTCTGACTGCATGGAAGGCTGCCAAAGACAATATTGTGGACAGAGGCAAATGGTATTCTGATGTGGAGTGGAGGAAGCATGAGAACAGGCAAGAAGCCATTGTGCAATACAAAAGAAAGGCTAAGATGGGAAAGCTACCTCCTACTGCCCAGGAGCCTAGCAAGTACTTTCCTAAGCCCTATCATTACTTTGAAAGGCAAAAGATCAAGGCAGAAGAATTGAAAAAGAAGGATCTGAAAGGCTAGAATCCTGCTGCTGCTGAAGATGCTGAAGCCCCAGTCCAAGCAAAGATACATTCTGGAAAGGGCATAGTTATCAAGAAGGCTGAGCAGCAATAGAATAGAATTTATCTTTAGTTTACAGTTGTAATCATTTAATTTTAAACTTTCTGTAAACTTTTGGATAATGATAATGTTGAAGTTCTTAGAACTATGTGATGTGTGATACATCTATTACATTAATTGTTCTGAGATATCTGTGTATACATGTTTTGATTAATACATGTTTATGTACTTACTCTGTTATATAATCCTGTTTTACATCATACTGTGATTTTGTTATGTATGGTGTATATCATTGACTAAGAGTTATGACTTCTCCAAATAGGGGGAGATTGTTGGGTACATTGGAATGAATGTACCTGATTTGAAGAAGTCTCACCCTACTCAATGATATACATCAAAATGTATTTGATGTGTTTTGAGTTTAGTTGTGCAGGTTAAGTATTTGCAGGAAAAGCTGAAAAGTTTCTAAGTCCATGTGTCGACACCCAGAAGCAAAGTGTCGACACTTAAGAAGACTTGTGTCGACACCCAAAGAAGCAGTGTCGACACTTGGAGTAATTGTGTCGACACCAGGGATGCAGAGTCGACACTAGAAGGAAAGTGTCGACACATACAAGCTATGTCGACACTCAATGAAGAAATGTCCAGTGAAGAAGTGTCGACACTTAGAAGCAGTGTCGACACCCAGTGGAACTTTGTCGACATCAGAAAGTGTCGACACTTGGAGGTTGTGTCGACACTCAGCAAAGTTCAACAGAGTCCAAGTATAAGTGTCGACATAATAAAGAATGTGTCGACACTCAACAGAAGACTCAACACATGAAGAAAGTGTCGACACTAGGAGGCTGTGTCGACACTCAGCAATGTTCAACAAATTCTAAGTACAAGTGTCGACACAAAGGAGATGTGTCGACACTTAACCAAAGTCTCAACACAAGAAGAATATGTCGACACAAGGAGATGTGTCGACACTCAGCAAGTATCAACACAGAAGGCATGTGTCGACACCAAGAAGATGTGTCGACACTGAACAAGTTCAACACAAGAAGATGTGACGACACAAAGGCGTAGTGTCGACACTAAGCAGAATTCAACTAAGTACTGAAGAACAAGGAGTTGTGTCGACACACAATATCAGTGTCGACACATATTGAAGAAGCTGTGTCGAGAAGTAAATTCTACAACACAAGGAGTTGTGTCGACACTTTGAAGGATAGTGTCGACACTTAGTCTACTTGTGTCGACACTTAGTCTATCAGTGTCGACACTTAAAGACAGACTGTCTCGACACTTTCAGACAGTTACAGATATTTCAAGAAGTGACTGGATGACATGATAGCTGTCATTCCAGCCGGTCTACTGCAACTGTCAGAGATGTCAGAAAGCTGTTAGAAACCGGATCAGCCGGTCACCATGAAGAAGGCCTATATATATGCTTATTCTGTCAACAGAAGAAGAGATTAACAACAATCAGAGAAGAAGATCAAGCACTTCATTGAAGAGTTAATTCAAGTGAAGATCTAAGAAGTTGGAGAGAGAGAGCTCCTTCCAAGAAACAGCTGTTGGAACCAAGCTGTAAAGAAAGTTTCAGACTTAGTTCTGATTCTTAAGTTGCAGTGATTGAAGATCTGCTGCAGAGAGACTCAACCATATTGTGTTCTACATTCAAGAAGCTTTGAAGAAAGCCAAGTGAGGTTGATCTCAGCAGAGTTCTTTCAAGAACTCATCAAGAAACCTGTCAACTCTTCTCTCTTATTCTGAGTTGTAGGTATATACATTGTATTCTTTATTTCTTGTAGGATCCTTAGGTATCTGAGTTGTAAGCCTGAAATTATAAAGGCTGAGTGGTAGTGCCTGTGTGTCTGAGTGTAGGAGATTCATATCTCTGAGTGTAGGCCTTGTGGCTGAGTGTAGGTCTTTGTGAAGACTGAGTGGTATGGATGTTGAGCCTGATTTGTAGGAGTGGGATCACTCTGAGCTGTAGGAACTTGGTTGGGGTTCTGAGTGTAAGATCTGAGGATCTGAGGTATAGTGGAGGAGTTTGGCCAAATCTAGTACACTACTAGATAGGCGAAGGGGGAAAGTGGATGTACCCAAACCTTGGGGAACCACTATAAAACTGTGTGTACTCTGTATATGTGTGTGATTCTGTGATTGTTGTTTATAGTTTTGTGAAATCTGTGATATAATCTGCCTAAAAGTTTTTAAAAGATTTAGTCACCTATTCACCCCCCCCCCCACTCTAGGTGATTAAGTACAATTTCTTTCACCCAAAAATTCCAATTTTTGGACAAAATTTAAGTCTACCCTAGTAAAGCACATGTCCAAAATTTTGGGTCATGTGGACTTCTGGTTTGGTATGGGCATCCATTTGAATTTCTGCCCTTTCCTAGGACCAGTCCTAGTAGAACAGCCCTATAGGGAGCCATACAGCTCAAAAACTCATGTTTAGGGTGGAAAATTGAAGGTAAGACATAGATCTACAATTTTTTATGTTGGGGACCAGTTCTGAAAATGCCTGTAAGGGGCCTATATTTAACATGCAAAGTTCTGTATAAAATGTGACAGAAATTGAATGAAATTAATATAAGCTATAGTTTGATTTGTATGAAGTGGACGACATCCGTTTATCGTCCCCGATCAGCAACGGCTGAGATTGAGATTGGCTGGGTCATTCTGATTTCGCATTTTTGGCCACCTGGGCCGGCGCCACCGCTGGCGATTATTGCCACCACCTTCGTTGAGGTGGTGGCTGGCATTTCCCGGCGGTGCGGCTGTCGGAGGCGGCTCCTCCGGCGATCCTGAGCAAGAAGAGAAAGCTCAGATTTTTGCTCTCTGCTCATAAAGTATCGGGCTCAATTGAGCCCGATGTCTCCCGTAAAAGATCTAGGATCCTAGTACGGGTAGAGGTGAGGTGAAACGAACCCTTAGGGCGGCTTGACGGCGAGTTTGGCGGCGGTGAGCCATGACCGAGCTTGCTCCGGCAACTTCTCCCCGTTTCCTTGATTCTCCAGCAATTTCCTTGCTCCAGGACTCGTTCTCCAGTCATTTCCCCTCTCTGAAGCTAATGGTGTGGCTAGATTGGCCTGAGAGTGGGTGTATGGGGAGATAAGTCCAAGGTGGAGCTCGGGTTGAGCTTTGGTTGCTTCACCCATGGTGCCAAGTGGCCACCATGCTCCAAATTCCTCTGGAATTGCCTGAGGAGGCCGGCCAGCAAGCTTAGGCAGCTGAATAAGTGGCCATGTGGCCATCCTTCCTCTTCATTCCTCTTCTCTCTCCTCTTTCCTCTCCAAATTCCTTTTCTACCCCTTTGCATGTACTCTCTCTCCTGATTTGGGGGGTTAGGAGTTGTCTTTGACCACTTAGGCTGGTCATGGGCCATGGTTAGTTGGCTTTGCCCATTGGGAATGGGCTTGACCCTTATTTTCCTCTTTAGGCCACATGTTTTACCAAGTTGACTTTTAGAGTTGACTTGGTCAACTTGATGAGTAGGCTGACCCCCACCTGAAGGTCATGGACCCTATGACACCACCCAACTTGGGTTGGGCCATGGTGGTGTCCCACTTGGACTGTTTGGCCTTTAGGTGTGGGGGTTTGACCAAATTAAGGTTTAGGGTTGACTTGGTCAAATTGGGTCAATGGGTGACCTAATGGCATATTTTAGGGTTCACTTAGATTGTTTTTAGGGTTAGGGCAATGTGGTGGGGGTCATGGTGTGGCTAGGTTTCCTATTTAGGCTAGTCTGACCTAGTTTGACTTGGGCCCTATAGTGGGCCCCGCATGGCTACACCCCACCTTCTAGGGTCAAACCTAGCTAAAATCCTTATCACCCACCACATGCCTAACCCAATCTAAGTTGAGGGGCCTAATTGAAAATGGGATGTTACAAATTCCAATAAACAAAGAAATAATTTCGTCCCTGAAATTTAAGTTCGGGTCTACGAGGTTTTCAAGCATGAAAATTTAAGTATTTTAGCTAATAATTAAAGTGTTACCTTGTGTAAAAATCTCTGGGTGCCGCTATAGCGTCAGATCCCTCGGCTCTCAGGTATGCTCCTCCCATCCATGGTTGGACCACAACACCTTCACCGGGGGAACCCTTTTCTTCTACAGCACTCGGACCGCGGTATCATTGATCCGGAGCGGCTCCAAATGAACTGATCTGTCGGACGCTAGTGGGCCTGCTGTAGTGGTGATATAATGCTCTGGCCGAAGGAGAGCTCTCCATAGCGAGGAGACGTGGAAAACGTCGTGCAAGGCTCCCAGCTCTGGTGGGAGCTCCAGCTTGTAGGCCAAAGGGCCGATCCGCTCCAGAATCAAATAGGGTCCCATATATCGAGGGCTGAGCTTCTTGTGCCTCCGCACCCGAGAAATACCATGCACTGGACGTATATTCAAGAATACTCTGTCCCCCACCTAGAACTCTACCTTCCAATGTCACGCATCGTAGTACTTTTCCTGCCTACTCTGGGCCTCTAGCATTCGGTCCCTGATCAATCGTATCTGGGCGTCTGTATCCTCAATGTAGTCTGATCCAAGTGCCCTGGGGTCCTCATCCTGAACCCAAGATAGAGGAGTCCAGCACTTCCTCCCGTACAGAGCCTCATAAGGTGCCATCTCAATACTCGCCTGTTGACTGTTGTTGTAGGAGAACTCGACCAGAGGCAACAGTCTCTCCCAGGGCCTCCCCGTATCCAGTATACATAATCGTAGCAGATCCTCCGTGGTCCTGATGGTATGCTCTGTCTGACCGTCGGTCTGTGGATGGAAAGCGGTGCTAAAAGCAAGCTGAGAACCTAAGTACGCCTGCACCGCTCTCCACTCCCTGGAAGTGAATCGACCGTCACGGTCCGAGACAATCGTCCTAGGGACCCCGTGGTACCTGACGAACTGCTCCACAAACAACCTCACCAAAACAGTAACTGGGTTGTCCTTCCTGATAGGTATAAATCGGGCCACCTTGGTCAGTCTGTCGACGATGACCCAAACTGAATCGTGCCCCGAGTGGGAGCGAGGCAATCCGTGTACAAAATCCATAGCAATATCCTCAAACTTCCACTCAGGGACCGGCAGAGACTGTAGCAACCCTCCGGGGCTCTTGCATTCGGCTTTCACTCGCTGGCATGTCTCGTAGTGTGTCACATAAAAGATGATATACCTCTTCATCCCTGTCCAATACATGCCCCTCCGCAGATCCGCTGTCATCTTGGTAATACTGGGATGTACTGAGTATCGAGTGTTGTGTGCCTCCCTGTGTATATCCTCCCGGATACCACCTCCCGCGGGTATATAAACACGACCGCGGAAATGAATGAGGCCATCAAGCAATGAATAATCACCTGGCCTGCCCCCTTCTAGGGCCCTGAATGTCGGCTGAAAGGCTGCATCCAACCCTTGTTGTACCCTGATGCGCTCTCATATATCACATTCCACGATCAGGGAGTTCAAATACTCCTAGAAGAACTCTGGCTGGGACTCGGAAACGACTGAAATGTGCATATCTTCCAACATCTCAATAGCTCCATAGACATCACCCGGGGCTCTGGTCCAGTAGTGCCTGCTCTCCTGCTAAACGCATCTGCCACAGTGTTTGCTTTTACCAGGTGATAGTGCAATTTGTAATCATAATCGCAGAGAAACTCCAGCCATCTCCTCTTCCAAAGGTTCAGATCTTTCTACGTTTCGACGTATTTGAGATTCTTGTGATCTGAGTAGATATCACAATGAACCCCATACAAGTAGTGTCTTCATATCTTCAGTGCGAATACGACCGCCCCGAGCTCCAAGTCATGCACCAGGTAATTTTGTTCATGTTTCCTCAATTGCCTGGAGGCATAGGCAATAATGTGGTCGTGCTGCATCAAGACGGCACCCATCCCCTGGTAAGAAGCGTCGATGTAAATCTGGAATCCTTCCTTCCCAGATGGAAGTGCAAGGATGGGGGAAGAGGTGAGCCTGTCCTTTAACTCCTGAAACGCCGCCTCACACTTCTCCGTCCATATAAAGGCTGCTTCCTTCTTCGTCAAGGACGTGAGGGGAAGTGATATCCTCAAAAACCCCTCCACGAACTTTCTATAATACCCGGCGAGTCCCAAGAAGCTGCGTATATCAGATGCTAATTTTGGCCGCGGCCAATCACGCACTGCCTGTACTTTGGCCGGATCTATGGCCAATCCAGCTCCACTGACAACGTGTCCAAGAAATGCCACCTCTTGTAGCCAGAACTGGCACTTGGAAAACTTCGCATACAACTGGTGCTCCCTCAATCTCTCCAGTACATGTGCCAAATGCTGCATATGTTCCTCCTTCGTCCGAGAATAGATCAGGATATCATCAATAAATACTATGACGCATCTATCCAGGTAAGGCTCGAAAACACGGTTCATCAGACTCATGAATACAGAAGGTGCATTCTTGAGCCCGAAAGGCATCACCGTGAACTCGTACAGCCCATAGCGGGAACTGAATGTTGTCTTCGGAATGTCTTCCTCCTGAATTCGCAGCTGATAATACCCTAATCGTAAGTCCAGCTTGGAGAACCAGAAGGCTCCCTGAAGCTGATCAAATAGCTCATCGATCTAGGGCAAAGGGTAAGTGTTCCGGACCGTCAACCGATTCAGCTCCTGGTAGTCGATGTAGAGACGCAGCGACTCATCCTTCTTCTTGACAAATAATACTGGTGCTCCCCGCGGTGATGAGCTGGGTCGAACAAAGCCCGACTCTACTAACCCCTGCAGATAGGTCCTGAACTCTGCTAGATCCTTTGGAGCCATCCTGTATGGTGCTCGAGATACGGGCCTCGCTCCTGGCACTAGATGTATCCAGAAGTCCACATCCCTAGCTGGCGGTAATCCGGGCAATTTCTCCGGGAATACATCGGGGAAATCCCGAACCACCGGAATGTCAGCAAGGGAAGCTTCTGCCCCCGTCATCTCGAAGCATGTAATGTACACCTCCTCTCCCTGATGGTGGTCCTTGACAGCCTGTACAGATGATAATAATATATGGGAGATAGTTATGATACCTTCGATGACGACCTCGGAGTCTCCGTGCCTCAGGATGATCCTCCTCGATGGGCAGTCGATCTGGGCATGGTTCTAGTGTAACTAAGTCATGCCCAAGATTAAGTCGAAATCTGGCATCTTCAGAATCATCGCAGGCGCTTCAAAAGTCCTTCCACCGATTTTTGCCTCCATGTTGCACTTGGCAGATGATAGTAGTACTGATCCATCAGGTAGCCTCACTCTCATCATCGTGCCCGTGAATCGTTCGACGCCGTCCAATCCTTCAATGAAGGCTTCTGACACGAATTAGTGTGAAGCACCCGTATCGAATAGAGTATGAGCGGGCTTGCCGCTGATGAAGACTATGCCTGAGGTGGATTGGGTTTCCAAATGGGTAGTCATTCTTCATGGTCAAGATTATATAAAATAGTAATAATATGGAAAATGTCTTAATTTCATAACATAAATTATATACCTGTGATGACTTCCTCCGGGTTCCTCGGCACATCGAGGTCCAATGCATACATCTACTCCTGTCCCCTGCCTTGGCCAAATGGTCCTCGGCCTCGGCCTCGACCTCGACCTCGTCCTCGACCTCGGCCCTGTTGTACTGGAGGGGCCACCAGAGGTGGAGGAGGTGGAGGAGGGAGTGGACGAAACTAAAGCGGGCACTCTGATCTAATATGACCCGGCTGATGGAACGCGAATCAAACTATCGGTCGCTGACCACGATCATCCTGTCTCATCTGGCCATGCATCTGTGGTGGTGGAAGAGCTGGTATTGCAGGGGGTCCCTGCACCTGCCTGTAGTTGGGACGATGACGTCCCCCACCTCTCATGTGCCTAATGACTCTGCCCCTTTGCGAGCCCTGGATATTCTCTCCAAAGAACGACCCATCTTGTGGTCTCTTTCCTATGTTCTGTACCATCAGCTGATCCGCCTCCAGCTTTTTGGCCATCTCGATGATCTGAGCTGATGTGCTATGAGAGATGAATAGTAGGGCCTGCCTCAAGTCGTCTCTGAGGCCCCAGTAGAATCTCTTGGCATACCTCATGTCAACTGTATCAAGTACCCCCGCGAACCTGACAAGGTGGGAAAACTGCCTCTGGTATTCAATCACCGAACTGGTCCCTTACTTGAGGTTCAAGAACCTCTTTTCTAACTCATCTCGATCCGTGGTTGACACAAAGTGGTCCCTCGCGAAACTCCTCCCAAGATATTTCTGACAGATCTCTATCTGCATAGGTGGAGTCCATCATGGACTTCCACCACCTCTTCGCATGGGCATCCAGTGCTGTAGTTGCCAAATGAACTACCTCGCTGACAGGGCAGCTGATGCCCCCTAGCTTCTCATGTATAGCCTCGAGCCATTCCTCCATTTTTACTGCGTTCTCCATCTTGTGGTACATGGCGGGGATAAACTCTTGAACGCACTCAACCAATTTGATCCCGGATTCAGCAGCGATGTCGGAATCTGCTGGGCCCTGAAGGCCTCAAGGATGGTCGTCAAGGTCTGGCCCATCTCTGTCTGTAGAAAAGGAGTGGGATCCGGAGGGGAAGGAGCCACACTCTGCGGTACGGCGACCCTGAGAGGCTGCACAAAGGTAAGGTTTATATTAGAATTGGCCTAACTCATTGCTTATGTGGACTGTTTTATGTGACTTTTTACACATGGGCACACCACGCTTCCGCTGCATAGTTTGTCCGCAAACTAATGCTCAAGCGGGGTGGTCCAGTTTGTGGACTTCTTTCTCATATGATCGTTTGTTCAAATGATACCAGTTTGTGGGACCCCTCCACTTACCAAGGAGGCTCCCGGTCTTATGCCCAGAACTGTCGTCTTACGGTGGCACTAACACACGGGTTAGTCGACACCGCAATACGCGATTCTGCCGGCTAGAACGATCACATAACCTGTTGGCCAAAGAGAGTAAGAAGTATAGCAGTAATGAACTACAAACCAGTCCACAGTCACAGTACATATCATATAATAAAATGAAAGTACATCCAGTCCACAATGAGAAGAAATAATAAGAAGAGTAAAAGGGCTTATGCCCTGTACATGAATATCAACTCTCCTCACACAACAAAATGCGGAAGCAAAACTATCCACGTACTCGTCCCACCTGAGGAAACTCTGTTGTAAACGTAGTAGGTGGTGGTGGTATCAACTCCTCACGTCCTGTCACCTCGTCCTGCCGGTCGTGCTGGTGCTCCATCTCCTCGAGCTCCTAAAAATAGTTTCGTCACCGACCATTAGTCAAAAAGACTAAGTCATTTCCTCAGCACCTCGCCCCGCAACTCCTAGGCACTGTGCGGGAGGACGAAGCGGAGGACAATAAGGCGTATAAAAAGGGAAGCAGGTGACAAGGAATCTATGCTACCAAGTATGAATGTAAACAGTAAATCTACACTAGCAGTTTTATGTATATAGTCCAATTGTAGAAACATATACAGTAAGTAAAACTGGAAATAAGTAAAGCGCAGTAATTGAAGTATAAAAATCTACTGCTAATATACATCACAGAAGTACCCTAACTTATATGAGTGCTCATACAAACATATAAGTTAGAGTTTCCAAAATTTAACTTATCATATAAAAGAGCTCATACTAATTTATATGATAAGGATCCATGAAGCGTATGGCCTAATATAAATGAATGCATGCAGATATTTATGAGTCATGCAAGTGCAACTCATACACAACGACTCTGTGATCACAGACCTTTAGTTCCCACTTTTCGGAGCTAGCATCACTCTCTGGAACCACCGTTGTGGCTACAACAGCAGTGGAGCGGGCATCTCCACTTCTAGGCAGGTATCACACTACCAAGCCTAGTCCTCCCATACGTCTCTGTACACATCCTAGGTGCACTATAGAGTCTCTGCGTACTATTTTCTGGCTACCCACCAGTCTTTTTGGTCGAGTGTACGTTTCGGGGATCGTCCTCCAGACCGCAGCGTAAAAACAACCCACTGGCCCCTCAAACCATCACACTTTGCCAAAGCCACCGTACTGCCATCGGTGTGACGATTGGCCCAGTACCGCTTGACCCGCCACAGTTTATGCACATGCAATATATTCCAACCCGAGCCTCCAGCTCGCAGGACCAACCCATCCTGAATCCCTCCAACCCATCGCGGGTGAGAATGCACATAGTGTTTTTATTCAAAAATCCCTCAAACCCTTCATGGGTGAGAATGCACAATAGTGCCTTTAATCAGAGTCCCTCAAACCCATCACGGGCGAGAATGAACCACAATGTCTTAACCTATTAGACTACTCTTGTCTACGGTTATTATACTTAGTGATTTAAGGTTAATCCCAGGACTGCCCAAGGTATACCCAGTGAAGGGCTCTCGGGGGCACTAGGAACTACGATGGGATTACGCCCAAAGCTCTCTTTCTCAAGGATATTTACTTTAGTTGATGACTACCCATAATTCACCCACAGCTCTCATTGTTGCTCTGGAACAATCCTAATGACTTCAAGTATTATCGGGGAAATCAGCGGTCTTCCGTCGATCTCCATTTTAACCGCTATCCTTATGGTTTGCACTCTACCCCTCGTGATCCAGTAGTGACCTATAGGAGACCAATCAGGGCTTATTCCCCCAGTGCAATTCTCACCTCAATAGTTAATCATATCCCCCTATGGTCCTAGTAGTTTAGGCTAACTGTGCTAGTCACTACCCATGACCCAATACCACCCGTAGAGTCGGACTTCCAATCCTTTAGTCACATGACCCTAAATATTTATCATAGGGTAGTATGATATGTACTAATGTCTATATGAAATTTTACTATTTTCCCACATCATTAAGACCCTAAATTAAATTCTTTAATTAAGTGGTCTATGTCACTTCATGCATGAGGCACTATGGCAAATGGTTCTATGGGTCTAATAATTTTTTTTGAGGATCATCTAGGTTAATTATGACTGGATATCAAGAATTGTGATTTTCCCATATATATTTCTATTTAATTCTATTTATTGTTAAATCCATTAATCGGTCACTTTCCAAATGAAGTACAATAAATATGTCACTGAAAATTCTATAAAACTTACTGCATATGTAAATTACTAAATTAATACTAAGTGCCAAAATTCATAACTTAAACAGTGATTTGATCCTTTATTATCTCATATGAAGATATCACTAAAATGTCATTTCTTGAGTTTTAAATTTAATGATGTATCCAAAATTTTTAAGATAATTACACCATGTCACTATCTCATAAATACATCACTATGAATTTTCTAGAATATTTTTATTGCAATTTCCACCATAAATAAATAATTTTCTCAAAAGGGCAAAATGGTCAAAACTACATAAAATCATTATAAAGTCAACTAATCAGGGCCATAGATTTCTAGGGATTACATATGACTCCCTTGAGCTTGTGACAAAATCTAGGGTTTTAAAATCATCAATATCCCTATTTTCAAATTTTTGTATATAAATGGCCTAACTTTAAAAAATTCCAAATAATGGGATTTTTGTTTCCAAAAATCCCAATACTTCTATGAGGGGTAAACCCATCCCTATGAACGCATGTCCAGAGTTTTGTAGTCATACCATGTGTAATAAGAGATAAATGCACATTTTGGTAAATATGGCTATATGCACCCCAAGCCTATGTTAACCCTTCACATGCAAGAGGGAATACCCATCATGCAAAAGCTAAAAGTGACTGAAATTTTTACCATGGGCCTATAATGAACCAAAGGACATGCCACCAAAATTTGGGTCCATTTGGAGTCATATTACTCCAAATATTTCATTAATTTACTTTTGTGTATTTTCACAAATACTATAGAAAAATCTTTCCCAAAAATTCCAATTTTTAGACAGAGTTTAAGTCTACCATAGTCAAGCACATGTCCAAAATTTTGGGTCATGTGGAATTCTGGTTTGGCGTGGGCATGCATTTGAATTTCTGCCCTTGTCTAGGACCAGTCCTATTAGAACAGCCCTACAGGGAGCCATAAAGTGGACGGCATCCGTTCATCGTCCCCGATCAGCAACAGTTGAGATTGAGTGTATGGGGAGATAAGTCCAAGGGGGATCTTGGGTTGAGCTTTGGTTGCTCCACCCATGGTGCCAAGTGGCCACCATGCTCCAAATTCCTCTGGAATTGCCTGAGGAGGCCGGCCAGCAAGCTTAGGCAGCTGAATAAGTGGTCATGTGGCCATCCTTCCTCTTCATTCCTCTTCTCTCTCTTATTTCCTCTCCAAATTCCTTTTCTACCCCTTTGCATGTACTCTCTCTCCTGATTTTAGGGGTTAGGAGTTGTCTTTGACCACTTGGGCTGGTCATGGGCCATGGTTAGTGGGCTTTGCCCATTGGGAATGAGCTTGACCCTTATTTTACTCTTTAGGCCACATGTTTGACCAAGTTGACTTTTAGAGTTGACTTGGTCAACTTGATGAGTGGACTGACCCCACCTGAAGGTCATGGACCCTATGACACCACCCAACTTGGGTTGGGCCATGGTGGTGTCCCACTTGGACTATTTGGCCTTTAGGTGTGGGGGTTTGACCAAATTAAGGTTTAGGGTTGACTTGGTCAAATTGGGTCAATGGGTGACCTAATGACATGCTTTAGGGTTCACTTAGATTGTTCTTAGGGTTAGGGCAATGTGGTGGGGGTCATGGTGTGGCTAGGGTTCCTATTTAAGCTCGTTTGACTTGGGCCCTATAGTGGGCCCCACATGGCTACACCCCACCTTCTAGGTTCAAACCTAGCTAAAATCCTTATCACTCACCACATGTCTAACCCAATCTAAGTTGAGGGGCCTAATTGAAAATGGGATGTTACGTGGTTCCCTACCGAAGGTGAAGAAAACGCTCTTAAAGCTCTTTTCGGTCAGCGTCAGAAATAAAATGCTCCATCACTAGGGTGGAGAAGTACCACCAGGAAATGTCAGCCAGGCGGCGGTACCTGTATGTTTTCTGTAGGATGGGCCTCCAACACTGCCTCGCATATGCCTCCAAAAGGGTGGCAGCTAGGGAAACTGCATTGTCGAGAGGGCAATGCATTCGTCATAGAAACTCCTCGACCCTATCCATCCAGTCCTCTATCTAGATGGCCGACTTTGTCCCTCCGAAGGTCGGGGGACGGAAGCCCCTGAACATCACTAGTATCTCAGCATATGTAGGGCCCGGTGCCTACTGTGGCTGGTGTCGTGGAAGTGAGGCTCGAAAGGTGTCCAATAATATGGTGAGCGTCTGCCCCAACTCTGTTTGGTGGAACTGGGTCGGCTGAGTCGGCACTACAGGGGCAGGGCGTACATCTTATGGTGTAGGGGCCAATCCTCAATCGGGGTGTCCGGATTGTACATGTCCTCAATGGTGTCATTAGAGTAGTCCCCGTCTCTCACCCTGAGGCTGGGTTCTCGAAATTCCTACTTAAAATAATTAAAACGGATGTGTCACAACTTCCATCCATGCTTAAGACTATGTATTAAGTTAAAAAAATTGACTCATTTGGTTTTTTTGCGGAGATTTACGTGGAATTTCATCTTGATTATGTTGCGGTCCACAACGCTTTTGTTGTATATTTCGTCCGCGAACTACCTATCGTGCCAGGGTAGACTGCTTATGATGATTTTTATAATATGGATCGTTTTTATATCTGATACCATTTGTAAGGTCCCCCATTCAAAAACTAAGGGAGATCCTTATGCCCAGGGCGAGCATCCCCCCAAAAGGTTCGCATGTCTGAAGAGGTGTCACCCTCTTACTTGATTCATGGCCCAATCGGTGGAAAGTTTACCCTATAAGGCTACGCATCATAACAAAACATTCACAAATAATAAAAATTACTTTATGCCGAAGCAATTCATCGTGGGATATCTCAGCATAAAAGGAAAAATAAATCATGAGTGAAAACCCACGAAGGGGGTATATAGTGTCCAATGGGAATAAACATCCTAATTATAAAATGACCACAACAAATAGTCGAAAATAGGATGGTAAAATCTCTCATCCTCTCCTCCCCTCAGAGTAGTACCCTCACGTCCTCATAAATCTCTCGAGCTAGCTCAGGAAACTCCTCTCCAACGGGTGCACGCCTACGCTCCTCCATCCGCTCCTACTCCATCGGTAGGCGCATCGGGTCCTAAAATGATACGTACAAACGTACGTTAGCCACATCATGACCAAGTAAACTTCATGCTCCTCCCCAACCCCATAGTGGGTACCAAGAAGGAATCTTAGAAGAATGGTTAGCACGATAGTCGAAGTAAAATATATGTACCAGTAATAAGTATGAGGAGCAATAATATCAATAATTAATTAAGCTGGTTTCTAGCAATATAAGCGTACGAACATCAACAAGCGGAGCAGTAGCATCAACATTTAAATAAGCAAGGTATCAAAAATTGTACAATTTTCCATCATTGTATAGTTCCTCCGAATGGCGGTTATACGATGTCGGACCAGGGTGAGTGCATAAGAAACACACATGGATATAAATCTATATATACATTTATGGTATGATGTGTATGAATGCTTGAACTCCCTGTCACTCATATGAGGTGTCACAATCACTTTCCCCTATGTCGACATAGTGACCTGTTAAGAGAAGGAGCTTGCTTCCCAGGCCTCACCGTCGTGGCTAGACGGTGACAGTGGGTCGGTCGCTCCCGCTTCTAGGTTATGGATACACCCCAACTTCCTATGCCTTCATATCTCTATAAAAATAGGTACTCTCGGTGGAAACACATCATCACCTCGTGCGGAGATCGACCCTCTTAGCACATAACCAAACAGGCGTGAGACGGACCTATTTGGAAGGGGTAGCTAGCCTCCGATCCTCTTCACAATTTTTAAGGTGTCTTGGTAAGAATTTGGGATTTTTCGGAGAACATTTGATATTTTTATTAATTTCCCTTCTTATTTATTTAATTATCAATTATTTTAATTAATTAAATTATCTAAATAATGTTTTAGAGGTCCTTCCCCTATTCATGTGGCATTATGCAACCACTCAAATGTGTTGGCTGCTCAAGGGCATCTTGCATCGATGAGCTAATGAGTTGGGTAGCTTGGTGTATGTTTAGCCTAATTAGGGCAATTTCAAGTTTTATACAATTCAAATGGGTTGACTTGATGAAATGTGTCATAGTCGGTCAATATGATTTACTTAGGGTGTTAGTGTATTATTCGTGTGTTAACTAGATTATCAAGACCAAAAGCGATAATTTACACGTGAATGAGAGTGTATTACTCGTTTAAGTTGAAAATGTTCATATGGCCCAGTGGGTGGATTAAGTGACTTATTGGGTTAACAACACCCAATAGAAAATTAACCTATTATTTTGGTCCCCACCAAGCCCATGGCAACCTAGTGGGTCAAACGACACGAACAGGGTCTAGAAGGTCGAAATGGGATGTTATAGGATGTATCATACATTAAACACGTTTCTATGTTGAGCATGCTAAATAAAGGAGGCCTACACTACAACATGTATGCAAACCTAGGTTTCACCCAAGACACCCTATAGAGTGAATGATTCTACCACATCATCACGCATCAACACATCATATCATTCGCTTGGGTGCTTCTAATTTTTTCCAACGATGTTCAAGTCGCAACACGGAGCTCATGCGAAGGCCCCACCCGCTTATGGGTCTCAATACCCGTGCTTGCATGCAAGCTCTGACTCTCACGTCAGTTCCATCACATAATCAAACCGATGCTAAGAACCCTTACTTGAATCTGCCCGCTCGTGGGCTTCATCATCCGGGCTTGTCCAAAAGTTTGGCGTTCTCGTCAGTTTTCATAGAAGGGGACCTATCTTGCTGGGACACTATCCACACAGGACTTACAACATCACGAGCTAGCCAGCCGACCACAAAGATAAAGTCACGTCGTCGCATATCATTCAACAACCACATCATTTCTGCCCTAAGTCACCATTCATTCTCACACGAAAAGAGGGCATCACAAACAGTGACTTCGCCGCAATCAGATTTCTAGCAAAATCCCTATAGTGTTCGTCATGCAACATCACCGCATCGGACCACCGGTCGTAATTACGGCTTCACCCACAGTGCTTAATCCACTAACGGAGCAGATTTCTAGTGCAACATGTCGGGGACGGACTCAATCAACCCAGTGACTCGTCTTGAACCATGGTGACCCGAACCCCTCTCATCTGAGAGATCTGGTGCCTAAAAGCTTGAAAGAAAGCAAAAATGAAACGGATGTCATGCACGCATCCTAAAAACTGAGAGGAGAAATGTCGTTATCTTACGACACCTCTTCCCAACCATGAAAATTTTGATTTGCACGAATGAAAGTGTGCGCCTTCAAGCCCTCTCCACGAATCTGGTCTCGGATCGATGAACATAGCTCCAGAACTTCTTCAATAGCAAAAGATGCCTTTTCTTGCTCCTCTAAACTCTCTCTCTCTCTCTCTCAAACCCTAGCTTCCCGACCTAAGAGATGAGAAATGATAGGAAATGAACCCCTTAGCCCTACTTAAGGCTCATGGAAGGAGGATTCTGGGCCATATGATCAAATTCTAAGAAGATCGGACGGTCAGAAATCACTAGTTAAGAAACTGTTTCCGCTCGCTACCACCAGGCGGTAGTTACCTACTGCGCCGCAGTAGCTCACAGACCCGCTAGTCTCTACAAAATGCCACACACCCACTAGTGGTAGCGCTACCATTGCGCGGTAGCTACTCAATGTTTTCGTCTCGACGCTCTCGATGAAAAATACTACCGCCGAGCAGTAGCTACCTAGCCATCGCGCGGTTGCTTCCAGAACCTCCAAATCCTATAAAAATGGGGCATTACGGTACTGAAGCGAGAGGTGGGTGCCTAGCTTCACCGGGCACTTGCTGTCCAGGCAAGCACACAAACTCCCCCGGTAGGAGGCGAGGGGCAGGTGCCCAATTTCACCGAGCACTCGCCACCCGGGCGAGTAGTCCGAAGCCAGTCTGACTCGCCTATAAGGAAATGTGATCCACGTGTCTCTGAGATCCCATTTTGGCCTGTCGTTAAAAGTCTCAAGTAGTGTTATTTTGCTGTTAGCAGACCAATTTGGGCCGCGTTTAGTAAAACCAAAAAGATGGGATATCGTTATCCACAGACCTTCCCCATAAAATTATAAATAGACCCCCCAAGGGCACATTTGGATAGACCTCTTCTTAGCTTCTCTCTCCTTCGGTTAGCTTTGGTAGGCAAGAGTTTTAGCTCACTATTCACTGTGGTTTCTAGGTAGATAGTCGTGAGCTTTCAAGGCCCTCAAAAGGTGCCTGATCTAACATTGGATTAGGGGGGAGCGATCTACGAACTTCCGGGTGTGTGGCGAGACCTCTCGCTGCAACTCGGGGGTCTGTTTGAGGCACTGGTGAGCAGGTATCCAAACACTAAGTTCTTAGCCCAGTGTACCAGTTTGGGAGAAGTAAAGGTAAGCTACAATTCTGGTCCGAACTTCTCGTTGAATTGTGGTTTTTGGGTTCAACACAACATATCTTCTAGTACGAGTGCATGCACTTTATCGGATAGACCTTAGGAAGTGCAGAACTAACCTAAATTGCCTTAAAAATCCATCAATAAAATTAGCATCCTTTTTTCAAATTTTTCCCTCTCTTTTAATCTCTTCTAGTGCATGATCCGATGAAGCTCTTCGAATAATCATGATATTCATTTTGATCCAGAGATTGAGAGCACTCTTTTGCAGTGCCTCCAAACTCGTGGTCATTATTTACATTTGAACTTCAAAAAGTCAATCAGAAACACTACCACAAAAAATACGGGTGAGCTCATTCCTAATGAGGCCCATCAACGAACCATGTCCTATTATGCATGACCAAATTTTGAGGGTACACAATATAGTATTGTTCGTCATGCGGTGACAAATAACAACTTTGAGATCAAATCTAGCATCATTCAAATGACACAACAATCAATACAGTTTAATAATTTGCCGGATGAAAATCCATAATCTACATCTTCCAAGCTTTCTAGAAATCTGTGAGGTGAATTTTACGATAATATATTGTACGAAAGGATCGTAAAGTTCACATAATATATCGAAATGTGTACAAAATATGATCACAAAATTATAGGTGATATCCTTCTGTAAAATATATGATTGCAATACATACAAAATATGTTCGCAAAATACACATAATATGTTCTTCTAGCTATCAATTTTTGATATCCCTGAAATCATAAATAATATTAAGGCCTGCATAAATAACCTCCTCGAGAACATTTTAAAAAGCACAAAAAAAGTAAATGTTAAATCACCTTTTAAAACTTATTTCAAAACTCAAAAAAATTGTCATTCCTATAATAAATAATGGTCATGTGTCGCCATTATGATGAGCCGGGTTTGAATCCAAAAAAATTCCCCAACCTACATATACCTTAGCCCAAGATAAATAATTTGATCCACTGAACGGATCTAGAGGAAGCTCCGGGTGAGATCTAGCTGTGTGATCGTTGATCAGACCGTCAGTGAAATTCACGATTTAAAAAAAACAAAAAATGATATCCGGTCAGATTTTAAAAGCGTGATATCCGGTAGTTTTTTTTATAAAAAAATAAGATTTTGTAAATGGCGATAAAATATTTTTAATTAACATTTTATAATTTATCTTTGAAAAAAAAATAAGTTTTGTTTGAATTAAAATTTAAAATTATATATATTTTTATTAGATGAGCGGACCTCGACTGCGGTGGATCAAATTTTTTTGGGCGATTGATATACGCACACCATAACTCGATATTCATAGCCTATACATTGAGTTTAAAATTAAATATCTAATGTGCTCCCCCTTCCTTAATCACAGCCCCCTCTTGTCCGAAAACCTGCTTCCTTCTGCCGAAAGGTTTCCGAAAAACTGATTTCGCCGACTCCTGACCTCTAACGTTTGCCCGCCCACATCTCGCCGGAGTTGCTTCCGCTAGAGCTGCTACTCGACGGGGCTACTCCCTGTCTCCACCTCTAGCGTCGGAAGTCCCATCATCAGCGCTCTTTATGCCTCCATTGATGACCTAGGTTATCTCTTGCTTCATTTTCCATTTTTTGCTTTTAGGTTTGATTTCCCAACAAGCTAAGAGGGGAGTTCTCATTTTTTTTGTGATTATTGAGTTATGTTAGGTGTTTAGGGTTTTGATTCTTATCTTTTTTGTTATTTTTAGGGTTCATGTTCACAACAAAAGGCTGTGGTTGTAGAAGAATCTATGAGCATTTTTTATAATTATGAAGGTATAAAAACATGTTTGTTTTTTTAAAAATATGTAAAAAATTTGTTAGAAATTATAGTCTAAATTTATTTTTATCTCTCACGTTTTTATGGAAATGAATTCAGAAGGTATAATGTTGTTAATCAACGAAGAGAGCCAATATGTAGAGATAGATGTTGGACATCATTTTCACACAAATTTGAGTTTTCAAAGTAAGAAAGGGTTTGTAACATGGGCTAGAAATATTGGGAGGGGCCTAAGATTTGCTATCATTACTGTCAGGGCAGACAAAATTGAGACAAGGGTAAAACCTAAGATTTTTTAAAGTTGTGTTGGAGACGGATTTGCACGTGAAAGTCAAAATAAGAAATGGTAGGTGGAAAAATATAAGGAAATCAAGCTCTAAGCATTGTCGTTGTGAGTTCTCACTTAAGGGCCATTTGGAGAATTTGGATTAGTGGAAAGTAGAAGTCTTAAATGGAATTCATAATCATGACTTTGTTCACCTTGAGGCACATGCTTTTGCAGGCATGCTTAATAAGAACGATCAAAAAATTATTCAAGACATGTATAATGCATGAGTAAAACCACGTAAGACAATGTCTGCTTTAAAGAAAAGAGATCTGACAAATAAAATCGCAATGAGAACAATATACAATGAGAAAGCGAGGATGTATATGATTGAATTGGATGGTGGAACACCAATTCAATTTTTATTTAAATGTGTAACTGAGTTGGATACACTAGTTACCACAAAGTGAATGAAATTACTAATCATTTAGAGTGTTTCTACTTTACCCATCCTACATCAGTAATGCTTAGTAATATGTTCTCCAACACATTTATTATTGATTGTACTTATAAGACAAATCAGTATCGTTTATCACTACTATGTATTGTTGGTGTGACATCTACAAATCAGACATTTTTTCTGCATTTGCCTTCATATCAAATGAAATAGAGTCAAGGTATCGGTGGACACTAGATTGTTTCAAGTGTATGTTTGACAAGAGCGTGATGTCAAATGTCTTTGTGACCGATAGGGAGATGACTCTTCTAAAAGCCATAAAAAAGTATTTTCCCAAGCGAAAATTTTATTATACTATGTGCATATTTACCGAAATAATTTAGTTAATTGTAAAAAGTTTTTCAAAGAGGTGAAGGAATGTGATACTTTTTTGGGAGTGCGGCAATGCTTAGTATTAGCACATTCCAAAAATGAATTTAACATGCTCTTTAATCAAATTATGAGTGAGTATGCATTCAAATATCCAAATGTGTTTTCATATGTCACTACTACATGGTTGGAGCCCTTCAAATAGTACTTTATTTCTGCATGAGTTGATAATTATTTGTATTTGGGAAACACGTCTACAAATCGTGTAGAGGGTGGACACAATCAGCTTAAAAAATTTCTCGAAGTTTCCATTGGTAATCTTGCAGCTATCTGGAAAACATTCGATTAATTGATTAACTTGCAACATACATAGATTAAGCGAATAATTGGTCAGAGAAAAATACAAGTGGACACAAATTTTAAAGGTTTGCTATATTCTGAAATGATTGACAATATATCTATTGTGGCTTTAGAGATGATAAAGGAAGAAGAGAATGCATTGTCATTCGGACATGTTAAGGTTGAGAGTTGTACATATAAAAATAGATTTACTCTTGGATTACCATGCACACACGATTTGGTTCCATATGTAAAAGAAGATCGTACTTTTTCATTTTGGATGGTCCATAAACATTGGAAACAATTAACCTTAAATGATAATATAATAAATTTTAAGGTTAAGGAAGAACCAATGTAATCAAATGACATTGAAAATGATATTGAAGGGTTATTGCAAAGGTATAATGTAACTAGTGATCTCAAAGAGAAGGAAACAAAATAAAAATTGCGGGATATTACAAACCCATCCACAACTCAGTCACAAGAACCAAGATTGCCTCTTAAATTGAAAGGGAGGCCAAAGGATAATTGGAAAAAGTTCACTGAAGATTACAAGTCTACAAATGGGGACCTTCACATTTCAAACATGTATTGATGGGGAAAAAGAGACATTAAAACTTAATATGAAAAAGCGACAAGTAGAATCACAATAATTAGAAACAACTTTCTAGAAAATGGGTGAAAGCAAATCTCATCATGCATGTCGGCACACATTATTAAGGCTATTGATGTCATGAGTGATGGCCATTGTGGATATAAGGTTATTGATAAGGCAATGAACATGCATGAAGATTGGATAAAAGTTCATGAAGATCTAACAGACGAGCTACACCAACATGAAAAGTTGTATAATGATATTTTTGGTACATGTAGAAGATCTGAATTACTTAACTCTCTTGATTGTAATGTTGCCCCGACACCATTTTATAAATGGATGATTATGCCTGACATGGGCCTAATAGTTGCATCTTACTACAATGTTCAGCTTGTTCATTTATCGATCGAGCAATTCTTCACATTTATCCCACTACATTCAATGCCAAAAAACAGAAGAGTTATTTACATTTCCTTTATAAACGACAATCATTTCATTTCATTGTGGATGGGTGAAGTTTGCCCACTATCATCAATTTTTTCTATTTGTACGAGATATCACAATGAAGTCATAGAACTTGGGACATTCCGTACATAACAAGTATTGAAGGTTAATACAAAGGTAATAATATGCGCAATTTAAATTCATTTGAAAAAATTTCGTACATAACAACTGTTGCGGGCTAACTCGATGCCCCGGTCGGACCGGATTCAACTAGGCCGCCTTAGCTTGTCGCGGGCAACATGCTACGTCGCGGGAGCGCTTAGGGTACTAGAATTCGAGTGGTGGCACTAGTGCTCTGTAGCTTGGAGTGCAGGTCCGCTGCGCGCCTACTTGCAAGGATCGTCGTCTTCCTTCTGCTCGGGCTGGGACTTGGGCGTTTTCCTTCTTGTGGTGCTCTGGTGGTTCGTGGTGGCTCACGGTGGCTCGAGGTGGCTAGAGGATGACCTGGGGGAGGAGTCCGGCAGAGCTCTAACCTGAGGAAGAAGATGATCAGGAGCCAAAAGGTGATGAATGAGGAGGCCATGGGGCTCCTTTTATAGCCTCCAAGAGAGGATCATGGCGGGCCCCACTACCAATGTAACACCTCCCCTGTAATGGACGTATAATATGGGTCCGACCGGGGCCCCACAACATACGAACGCCACAGCTTTAGTATTAAAAGTTGATATAGCTACCCAAAACTCAAAACACTTGCACAACACAGCGGAAAACCAAGCACAACTAGAAGTTATCCACTAACCCAAAAGAGTAAACAAATGGCCTTAAGGCCTTACATCAAATGTCCAAAAGGTAAACAGTACAATCAAACATGAATGTGCTCAGCACTCCTAGTCTACCTCGGCATGCAAGCCGGACAAAATAGTCTCAAACATACATCATCAAAAAGTAGTGCTACAAAAGAGAAAACACTTCATGGGCTTAGGCCTTTTTGGCCGGCGTGCTAGCTCCTGCGTGCGATCCTTGCCCTGTAAAAATTATTAGTAACGTGGGTCAGCAAAGGCTGACCTCAAACTGTGTAACAACACATCTCCTCCCGGCCGCCCCTAACGGACCCCGGGGAACCCTCCAACCTGCAAGTCAGCACTTCATATGCAATATAAATTTCTATAAATAGAAAAACATTAAAACAGGCTTGGATGTCTCAATCAACAAACATGTTCTCTACTGGTTGAGCATATAAAGAAAGGGCCTACTATGCAACATGAATGCAACACCCGGGCTTCACCCAAGGTACCCTACATCGTATGCATCTAGCACAACATCACATCAGTTGGGTACTCACATTTCCCCAATTGGCATAAAGCCTCAAACATTGAGGGAGACACAACTCCCTCACACGGCGCACAGGCCGCCACATGGAATTCTTGCCAAGGCCCCACCCGCTCGTGGGCTTAGCCCCGGGCTTGCCTGCAAGCTCTGACGTCTCATGTCAGGATTCCAACAACCACAGACTGACCGATTCTAAGAAGCCTTGCTGGACCCCACCCGCTCATGGCCTCTTTGCCCGGGCTTGCCCCAAGCTTGGCATTCTCGTCAGTCTCACAGAAGGGGACTAGTCTCGCCGGGACACCCTCCACACATGACGCACATGTCACGGGATAGCCAGCCGACCACGGAGACATAGCCACGCCTTGGCACAACACAACCAAGACTAAACACATCGCAATCCCTCTTTGTACCGCAGCGTTCCCGTGCACCAAGGAAAACATCTCCAACTCGTGCGGAGCTAACCTTGTCCACCAAGGAAACCATCTCCATTCTCATACGGAGCTAACCTTGTCAAGGAAACCATCTACCACCACGAGGAGCTAACCTTGTCCGGGTTCGACTACATGTACTCTTTTCAAGCAAACGGGACAATCACCACCACAACACAAACGGCATCTTGCCGCAACGGAAATCTCTACGAATCCCTAGTTCGTATGCAACATCACCGAGTCGGACTAACGGTCGCGACTACGGCTTCACCCACCATGCCTAATCCACTAGCGAAGCGGATCTCTAATGCAAAGATATGTCGGGGACGGACTCAATCGACCCGGAAGTTCCTCTTGAAACTTGGCAAGCCAAAACCCCTCTCATTTGAGAGTTTGGTGCCCAAAACATTAGAGAAAAGAAAACTAGATGATGCTAAAACGTGCATCCTAAAGACCGAGAGGAGAGATGTCGTTACCTTCTGACTCCTCTTCCTTGCCATGACAAACTAGCCGGATGGAAAACTTCGCAACGCTCCAAGCTTCACGGATCCGGACTCGGCTCGCGATTCGGAGCTCCGAAACCCTTCCTACAGCCCAAGAGTTCTTCTTCTTCCTCCTTGCTCTAGGTTTTCTCAAGATCTTAGAAAGAGAGGACTTGAAAAAAGTGAGGATCTGCAATCCTAACTTCGGACTTAAATCCCCAGGAGATGGCCTGAACCGTTAGATCCCAAAACCAGAAAAAGAATGGCTGCGATTCGCCTGGAAAACAGAAGACCTGGGCCGAACACGGCCTGGCACACGCCCGTGTCCAGGGCCGTGTGCCTCATTCGCCGTCTCAAATCGACGCGCCTGGAATCAGACACGGGCATTCGACACGCCCGTGTTCAATCCGACACGCCCGTGTCCCCAGTGACACGGCCGTGTAGCCTGCCGTGTGTCTCCAACGACACGGCCCCAACAACAACCTGAGAGGTGACACGGCCTGGGACACGCCCGTGTCCCAAGCCGTGTGCCAAGTCTCGACACCCGTCGACAGGCTTTGTGTCGACACCGCGGAAAAACGTCGAGCGAAGGTCGTCGACCAGGCGGGACACGCCCTGTGACACGCCCGTGTCACAGGCCGTGTGCCCTAGTCTCGACACATTGTCGAGCGAAAGTGTCGACACTTGGGCCGAGTGTCGACACGGCCTCGACACGCCCTGCGACACGCCCGTGTCGCATGCCGTGTGCCCCACTCTCGACACTCTGTCGAGCACAAAGTGTCGACACTTGGGCCGAGTGTCGACACGGCCTCGACACGCCCTGCGACACGCCCGTGTCGCAGGCCGTGTGCCTCACTCTCGACACTTTGTCGAGCGAAAGTGTCAACACTTGGACCGAGTGTCGACACGGCCTCGACACGCCCTGCGACACGCCCGTGTCGCAGGCTGTGTGCCTCCTTCCAGAAATCCAAAAATTTTCCAGAACTGCAGACTGACCCTGAAGCAAAAACTGGGGTGTTACAACTCTCCCCCACTTAACAGAATTTCGTCCCGAAATTTTCAAAACGAAAGGGTACAAAACTTAAATTGTACCTGACAAAAATAGTTCTGGATAGTCTTCTAGCATGGCCTGTTCTCGCTCCCACGAGAACTCCTCACGACCGCAGTTCTCCCAACGAACTTTCACGAGCTTGACTTCTTTATTCCGCAACTGCCGAGTCTCCGAATCTTCTATAGCGATTGGAAGGACTCGCGTCCTCAAGTCTTCGTCAATCGGCACCGATGCCGGCTCCATCACCACGCTAGCCTCCACCAAGGCTTTCCTCAACACGGAGACGTGGAAGACGTCATGTAATCCACTCAAATCTGCGGACAATGCCAGACGATAGGCTGCTTCTCCTACCCGCTCAACAATTTCAAAAGGCCCCAAAAACCTCGGACTCAACTTCTTGAGTCGGCGAATCCGCGAGACGCCTTTGAACGGCTTGACCTTCAGATAAACTCAATCACCAACTGCAAATTCTAACTTCCGGTGACGAGCATTAAAATATTTCGCTTGCCTGTCTTGTGCCACCTTCATACGCTCTTGGATGGTCCGTACCATCTCACAAGCGTCAACTACCGCATCCTTTCCCAAAAGTTTGGTGTCTCCCGCCTCTGCCCAAGACATTGGCGTTCGACACCGCCTCCCATACAAAGCTTCGTAAGGCGCCATCTTTATACTAGCTTGAAAACTGTTGTTGTACGCAAATTCTACCATGAAGAGGTGATCCTCCCACCTCTTGCCAAAATCAAGAACGCACATCCTCAACATGTCCTCCATAGTACGGTTCGTTCTCTCCGTTTGCCCATCAGTTTGAGGATGGAACGCCGTACTAAACCTTAGCTTCGTGCCCAAGCTTTTCTGTACCAACCTCCAGTCCTTGGACGTAAACCGTCCATCTCGATCACTGACTATGCTCTTAGGAATTCCGTGCAGTCGCACAATGTTGCGAACATACAACTCCACCAGCTTCTCCACGCTGTCCTCTTTCCGATTTGGGATGAAGTGAGCCACCTTGGTTAGGCGATCCACGATCACCCAAATAGCATCATTCCCATGCTGCGATCTAGGCAATCCATGCACGAAGTCCATGGAGATGTCCTCAAATTTCCATTCAGGAATTGGAAGGGGCTTCAGGAGCCCGCCCGGTTTCTGACATTCGGCCTTCACCAAGGCACATGTTTGGCAACGACTCACATACAAAGCTACATCTCGCTTCAACCCCGGCCACCAAAAGGATTTCTTCATATCCAAGTACATCTTTGTACTGCCCGGGTGAATGGAGTACTTTGAGAAGTGAGCCTCAAACATCAACTCCTCACGGAGATTGCCAAACTGCGGTACACAAACCCGTCCATCCTTTCTCAAGATTCCCCCGATCATCTCCCAGGTGCTGCTCTCAACCGTTTGAGCCTCCAACACAAAAGGTTGAAACTCCACATCTAATCGAGTCGCTTCCCGAATACGATCGGACAAGTCGTTTTGCACTTCAATCCAGTTCAACCGAGCCACGCTAGACTCGCCTCTCGCAACACATTCCAATCCAAGGGACTCCCATTCCCGAACCAACCGCTCATCATGAGCTTCGATCCAATTTCCCTGCCCCGAGTACTTTCTACTCAGCGCATCCGCCACCACATTGGCTTTACCCGGCGTATACTGGATCGCCACTTCATAGTCTCCAAGAAACTCAACCCATCTGCGTTGCCGCATATTCAAGTCCTTTTGATACAAGAGATACTTCAGGCTTTTATGGTCCGTGAAGATCTCCACTCTTGCGCCATAAACATAATGCCGCCAAATTTTCAGCGCGAAGATTACCGCCGCCAACTCCAAGTCATGGACGGGGTAATTCCTCTCATGAGGTTTCAGCTGTCTAGACCCAAAAGCTATCACCTTGCCATGCTGCACTAACACGCAACCCAAACCGCATCCCGATGCGTCACTGAAAATTTGAAATCCATCGGTCCCTTGCGGTAAACTCAAGATCGGAGCCATCATAAGCCTCTCCTTTAGGGCCTCAAATGCTTGACCGCACTCTTGGGTCCACACAAATTTATGGTCTTTGCGAGTGAGAGAGGTGAGGGGTAGAGCTATCTTCGAGAAATTCTCCACGAATCTCCTATAATACCCGGCTAGTCCAAGAAAACTTCGGACTTCCGCCACGGTCCTTAACACCGGCCAATCTCTGATGGCCTCCACCTTCGCTGGATCCACTGCCACCCCATCACCACTAATCACGTGACCCAAAAATGCCACCTTCTCCAACCAAAACTCGCATTTGGAGAATTTTGCATACAACTCATTCTCCCTCAACACTTGCAACACTATTCTCAAGTGGGTCTCATGCTCCACTTCCGATTTGGAATACACCAAAATGTCATCAATGAAAACAACCACAAAAGAATCCAAGTATTCCCGGAATACCTGATTCATCAGATCCATGAACACCGATGGTGCGTTCGTCAGCCCGAACGGCATCACCGTAAACTCAAAGTGCCCATACCTTGTACCAAAGGCAGTTTTGGGTATGTCCTCATCCCGAATTCGTAGCTGATAGTATCCTGACTTCAAGTCCAACTTCGAATATACCACTGACCCCACCAATTGGTCAAACAGGTCGTCTATCCGAGGGATCGGATACCTATTCTTGACGGTCAACTTATTAAGCTCTCGGTAGTCTATGCACAGGCGCATGCTACCGTCTTTCTTCTTAACAAACAACACCGGTGCGCTCCACGGTGAAGAACTGGGTCTAATATACCCTTGCTCCAACAGTTCCTGTAACTGAACCTTAAGTTCCGCTAACTCCTTTGGTGCCATCCTAAATGGAGGACGTGACACCGGTCTAGCCTCCGGCACTAACTCGATCGAGAAGTCGATTTCCCGCCGAGGAGGCGCTCCAGGAAGTTCATCCGGAAACACATCCTTGAACTCTGCCACCACCGGCACTTCCTCAATAGACAGTTGGGAGAGACGAACCTCCAGTAACGCTACAAGCGCTACACCACCCTGGTTAACCGCCCGCACCAACTGCATAGCCGATATCAGGGAACAGGCCACTCCACCAAGGCCCTCAAACTTGACTTCTGCTCGCCCTTTACTCCTTAAGGTCACCACCTTAGAAAGGCAATCAATACTGGCGCGCTGCTTTGCAAGCCAGTCCATGCCCAAAATGACATCGAACTCCACTAATGGTAACACTGCCGCTTCCAGAGCGAAGACAACTCCGTCAAGCTCCCAACAAATGCGCCCTTTAGCCCCGGTGGTCATAGATGACCCATTGGGCATGCGCACTTTCAGCTCTGCTCCCGACGAGAAAGACTCAACTCCTAATCTCCGGATGAAGCTCTCCGCAAGAAAGGAGTGCGATGCTCCCGTATCAAACAATACCCTAGCGGGGTATCCGGAAACTAACACGAAGCCTACAACATAGACATTACACAAAAGTCTAAAAGGATGAAGCACAAAGTTTAAACTCAAATTCTCTTCATACCTGTCACCACATCAGTTTGGCGGATCGCTTCTTGTTGTCCAAGGTTGTAAGCCCTTGGTTGCACTGGTTGGAACCGAGAAGCGCTCGACTCCGCCATCTTTCCTTTTTCTGCAGCACTGGGGCCCGAGCGCACAGACTGCTCCTGCTTTGACTCTTGCCCCGCTCCCCCTTGCTGACAAGTACGGGCTATGTGCCCAACCTTCCCGCAGTTGTAGCACGTCGGCGGTCCCCTAGAGTGGGAACCCCCAGGCGTCCAATTGCTCCTCTCACCAGATCTGGGAGTGTGAGGCTTCTTCCTCCACCTACTCCCATCAGATTTTCCTTGAGATTGGGAAGGCTTCCCTTCCCCGCTCTTGGGAGTAAAACCCTTACGGCGCTGGGTTCGCACCAGATCATTCTCCAAACTCCTGGCGGCTTCAACTAGCTCATTAAATCCCGCCCTCTTCATGGAGATGAGGGGTTGTCTCAGATTTTCCCTCAACCCTTGGTAGAAGAGGTTATCCCTCTCTACATCATCCGCCATTGTCGTTCCCGCATAACGACCCAAACGGGTGAACTCTTGCACGTACTCATCCACTGTCTTGTCTCGCTGCATTAGATGCAGAAACTGCCTCTGCAGGGCCAACCGAGTTGAAACTGGGATATACCTCTTAAGAAAAGCGTCCCCGAACTCTTCCACTGACGGGGTGCGTCCCGGAAACTGGCGGCCGCTATGGCTCACCCACCACAACTTGGCGTCTCCTTCCAACATGAACGCCGCATACTCAGCTTTCTTTTCCTCTGGCGTCTCTGCCGCCCTTAACAGTTCTTGAATGCGAACCCACCAGTCCTCCGCATCCGTTGGCGTTCCAACACCCTTGAAAGACGGGGGATGGAAACTCAGGAAATACTTCATGTGTCGGTCTCCATGTCCGACAACTACCCTCTCCGCCAAAGGCTCCACTCGCCTGGCTTCTGCTCCTGGCACGGTCGTTGCCGTATCTGGTGTGGCAGGGGCTGCCACCTGAGCTGCTGCTGCAGCTTGAGCTGCCACCATCGCTTCTGCAAGCATGCGGCAGAAGTCAGCCGGGTCTACACCCGTGCCCAAAAGACCTGGAGCAGTAGAACTGCTCGCTGAGAGATCATCCCTTGCTCTTGAAGTGCCTGCCTCGTTGCTTGCACTCTTCAGGAAGACAAGAAATAAGGGATTAGTCTCCAATCTCAAGACTAAAACATAAGGACACTCATGGTCCCGCGTTACTCTTATGTGGATAACTTCTCTACGCACTGGCCTTGAATCAAACCTCGCTTTGATACCAAATTGTAACACCTCCCCTGTAATGGACGTATAATATGGGTCCGGCCGGGGCCCCACAACATACGAACGCCACAGCTTTAGTATTAAAAGTTGATATAGCTACCCAAAACTCAAAACACTTGCACAACACAGCGGAAAACCAAGCACAACTAGAAGTTATCCACTAACCCAAAAGAGTAAACAAATGGCCTTAAGGCCTTACATCAAATGTCCAAAAGGTAAACAGTACAATCAAACATGAATGTGCTCAGCACTCCTAGTCTACCTCGGCATGCAAGCCGGACAAAATAGTCTCAAACATACATCATCAAAAAGTAGTGCTACAAAAGAGAAAACACTTCATGGGCTTAGGCCTTTTTGGCCGGCGTGCTAGCTCCTGCGTGCGATCCTTGCCCTGTAAAAATTATTAGTAACGTGGGTCAGCAAAGGCTGACCTCAAACTGTGTAACAACACATCTCCTCCCGGCCGCCCCTAACGGACCCCAGGGAACCCTCCAACCTGCAAGTCAGCACTTCATATGCAATATAAATTTCTATAAATAGAAAAACATTAAAACAGGCTTGGATGTCTCAATCAACAAACATGTTCTCTACTGGTTGAGCATATAAAGAAAGGGCCTACTATGCAACATGAATGCAACACCCGGGCTTCACCCAAGGTACCCTACATCGTATGCATCTAGCACAACATCACATCAGTTTGGTACTCACATTTCCCCAATTGGCATAAAGCCTCAAACATTGAGGGAGACACAACTCCCTCACACGGCGCACAGGCCGCCACATGGAATTCTTGCCAAGGCCCCACCCGCTCGTGGGCTTAGCCCCGGGCTTGCCTGCAAGCTCTGACGTCTCATGTCAGGATTCCAACAACCACAGACTGACCGATTCTAAGAAGCCTTGCTGGACCCCACCCGCTCATGGCCTCTTTGCCCGGGCTTGCCCCAAGCTTGGCATTCTCGTCAGTCTCACAGAAGGGGACTAGTCTCGCCGGGACACCCTCCACACATGACGCACATGTCACGGGATAGCCAGCCGACCACGGAGACATAGCCACGCCTTGGCACAACACAACCAAGACTAAACACATCGCAATCCCTCTTTGTACCGCAGCGTTCCCGCGCACCAAGGAAAACATCTCCAACTCGTGCGAAGCTAACCTTGTCCACCAAGGAAACCATCTCCATTCTCATACGGAGCTAACCTTGTCAAGGAAACCATCTACCACCACGAGGAGCTAACCTTGTCCGAGTTCGACTACATGTACTCTTTTCAAGCAAACGGGACAATCACCACCACAACACAAACGGCATCTTGCCGCAACGGAAATCTCTACGAATCCCTAGTTCGTATGCAACATCACCGAGTCGGACTAACGGTCGCGACTACGGCTTCACCCACCATGCCTAATCCACTAGCGAAGCGGATCTCTAATGCAAAGATATGCCGGGGACGGACTCAATCGACCCGGAAGTTCCTCTTGAAACTTGGCAAGCCAAAACCCCTCTCATTTGAGAGTTTGGTGCCCAAAAAATTAGAGAAAAGAAAACTAGATGATGCTAAAACGTGCATCCTAAAGACCGAGAGGAGAGATGTCGTTACCTTCCGACTCCTCTTCCTTGCCATGACAAACTAGCCGGATGGAAAACTTCGCAACGCTCCAAGCTTCACGGATCCGGACTCGGCTCGCGATTCGGAGCTCCGAAACCCTTCCTACAGCCCAAGAGTTCTTCTTCTTCCTCCTTGCTCTAGGTTTTCTCAAGATCTTAGAAAGAGAGGACTTGGAAAAAGTGAGGATCTGCAACCCTAACTTCGGACTTAAATCCCCAGGAGATGTCCTGAACCGTTAGATCCCAAAACCAGAAAAAGAATGGCTGCGATTCGCCTGGAAAACAGAAGACCTGGGCCGAACACGGCCTGGCACACGCCCGTGTCCAGGGCCGTGTGCCTCATTCGCCGTCTCAAATCGACGCGCCTGGAATCAGACACGGGCATTCGACACGCCCGTGTTCAATCCGACACGCCCGTGTCCCCAGCGACACGGCCGTGTAGCCTGTCGTGTGTCTCCAACGACACGGCCCCAACACCAACCCGAGAGGTGACACGGCCTGGGACACGCCCGTGTCCCAAGCCGTGTGCCAAGTCTCGACACCCGTCGACAGGCTTTGTGTCGACACCGCGGAAAAACGTCGAGCGAAGGTCGTCGACCAGGCGGGACACGCCCTGTGACACGCCCGTGTCACAGGCCGTGTGCCCTAGTCTCGACACATTGTCGAGCGAAAGTGTCGACACTTGGGCCGAGTGTCGACACGGCCTCGACACGCCCTGCGACACGCCCGTGTTGCAGGCCGTGTGCCCCACTCTCGACACTCTGTCGAGCACAAAGTGTCGACACTTGGGCCGAGTGTCGACACGGCCTCGACACGCCCTGCGACATGCCCGTGTCGCAGGCCGTGTGCCTCACTCTCGACACTTTGTCGAGCGAAAGTGTCAACACTTGGACCGAGTGTCGACACGGCCTCGACACGCCCTGCGACACGCCCGTGTCGCAGGCCGTGTGCCTCCTTCCAGAAATCCAAAAATTTTCCAGAACTGCAGACTGACCCTGAAGCAAAAACTGGGGTGTTACAACCAATGTAGTGGGCTAGTGGGTTACTCACCAGATCGGACGGCGAGGAAAGCCCACCATGATCGGACGGTGGGCAGGCCGTCCATGGCGGTGGGGCGGCCATGCGCCGGCGGTGGCCGGCCTAGGGGAGGCCTGGACCACGGCCAAGCCGGCGGTTGCGGCCAGGCCGAAAGAGGCCTGCCTTGCGGCCGTGGCCAGGCCGACGGCGGCCTGTCTTACGGTCGCGGCCTGGCCTGGCCAGCGGCCACGGCCAGGACGGCGGCGGCCTAGTCGTAGCCCGCGGCCCGGCTTGCGGTGGCCTGGTCGGCGCCTACTGCCTGGCCGGCGGGCGCGATCTGGTCGGCCGCAGCCCGGCCAGCGTCGGGCTGGCTGGCCGGCCGCGGCATGGCCGGCGGGAGCGGCCAGGCCGGCCGCGGCCTGGCTGGCAGCGGCCCTGGCCGCGGCCTAGCTGGCTGCAGCCTGCCTGGCGGCCGCGGCGGAGTCCTAGCTGCCGCCGGGCCGAGGCCTATCCGACAGTTGCTGCCCGGCCGGCGATTGCTGCCACCGGCGGCGGCTAGTCGGCGGCGGCGGCCAGCCAGCGGCGGCGACGACCGGTGGTGGCGGTCGGCCGGTGGTTATTGTAACGCCCCTGGTTTTTCAATGATTTTATTCGAATGGGCATCGTCATATTTATGACGTCGTGGCGTTACTTTTAACGTCGAGTTGACGGCGCAATGTTGTTAAGGCATTTTCGTGTCTGTGCGGTCGAGTCGGCCAAATTCTTATTGTAATTAGAAAATTTTGCTTTTGGGGTTTAAGTTAAGTAATTTTGGACTTGCTCGTCAAGTTTCGTCGCAATCCGAGCATTTTTGGAGTCTCGGCGCGTGATTGAAGTTTTGGATTGTTTATGTTCGCCGTATACTTTGAAGATTTATATCTCGAGAATGGCTCGTCGGATTTTGGTTTTGACTTCGCCGTTGTGTTTGTAGCGTCAGTGTTCGCCTATGGTGCGATTTTCGTTTGATTCGGCGCGGGTTCGGGCCTCCGTTTTGAACTCGTGTTTCCTTATTCAAAAAAAATAAATAAAAAATATATGATTATTTTAATATTATAGTACTGTTCATTCATATAGTTTGATCAAAAGGGTATAATTGCAAAAGAATTGTTGTTTCCTGCAATTATACTCGAGTGATTTCTTTATGTACTCGAGTAGGTCATTCTGTTACTCGAGTAGGTCATTTCTGCTACTCGAGTAGGTCAATTCTACTACTCGAGTAGGTCAATTATGTTACTCGAGTAGGTCATTCTGCTACTCGAGTAGGTCAATTCTGTTACTCGAGTATGTCATTATGTTACTCGAGTAGGTCATTCTGTACTCGAGTAGGTCATTCTGCTACTCGAGTAGGTCAATTCTGCTACTCGAGTAGGTCATTCTGTTACTCGAGTAGGTCATTCTGTTACTCGAGTAGGTCATTCTGTTACACGAGTAGGTCATTCTGTTACTCGAGTAGGTCATTCTTTTACTCGAGTAGTCCATTGTTGTTCACGTTCGGATGTCATTTTGAGTATCAAAACGGCATCGTATGGAAAAATGGTCAACATGAAATTTGTTCGTCTCGACGAGATCTACAACTGTTATGTTGGGCACCTTTTGATTCGAAGCCATCTTCAATCTCTATTTTCGATTTTCTCGAAACTGCTCATAGATAGCCCGTTCGACTGATCTACTCGAGTTTTATGCCTTCTATCTCAAGTAGACCTGATATACTCGAGTTTTATACCTTTTATCTCGATTCCCTATGACTATCTCGAGTTCCCCAAGCCTCCAACTCGAGTCTCCATCTCGAGTAAGCCCCTCCAACTCGAGTAAACCCCTCCATCTCGAGTAAACCAATTTCCTCTCGAGTAGTCTGTGCAGCCTGAGTTCGGGCACCGTTTTGAGGGTCAAAACGGTGTCGTACGAAAAAATAGTCAACATGAAATTTGTTCGTCTCGATGAGATCTACGATTTTCATGTTGGACACTTTTCGATTTGGAGTCATCCTAGATAAAACTTTTTATAAACATATATATATATATATATATATATATATATATATATATATATATATATATATATATATATATATATATTTATCTATTATAAAAAAGTAGTTTTGAATTCTAGAATCAGATCACAATCGATCATGTCCGTTTAATATAAACTAAATCTTTGATCACAACCGTTGATCATGACAACGAATCAAGACCGTTAATTTTTTTTCTTAGGTCTCCTAAACCTATATAAGGCCTCTCAAATCTATATATTTTGTAGGGTACCCTACAACCCATCAGCCCACTTCAATAAATGGGCTACAAAATTAAACTCAAAATCCTATAAATAATAACAAATCAGCGAGCCCACCCAACAGCCCAGAATCCCGCGGACCCGTCAGCCAGCCCGCAAGCCCAGCAATCCGGTGTTAACCCCGAAATCGGCGATCCTTCCCAAGGGAGCCAGCTCGCTCATCGCGGCCTGCCCCGGGTTCCTCCTGGAGGCCGTGATGTCCTAGGTTGGGCGGACAGAATTCTCTGTCCGCTCAGGCCGCACGGCCTGCGCGGTCCCAACGGCTTGACCCCCAGGCCGCGCGCCTTTCCTTGGTCGGCAGAGTCTGCGTATTGCTTCCGCAGTCCGCCTCTACAGGCCGCCCCCTTTTCAGCTTAACTACAACATTGTTTCCGCAGGTCTCTCTCTGCCGGACTCAACTCCATATCCACCCAAGCCGCCAGACAGCAACCACGGCTTCTGCCTCGCCAACATGTGCGGCCTGCCTCGCTAGTCCGGCAGGCTGCATGTCCTTTGTCGCCCAGTAGCGTGGACAACCACCTTCGCTAGTCCGCCTAAGGAGTGCGGACTCCAACTCTGCCACTATTCGCAGAAATCAACAGCAACACCCCGTTCATTGCGAGCTCGGCGGACTCAAAGTATGGTCAAGACATCCAGCCCGCCTTCATTGGTGAGCCCCAACATCCAGGCAGCAGAATTCCCTCAAAGTAGTCCCAGACCGCCCAGTCTCCTGCGGACTCTGCGGACTCAGCGGACGCTCCTCCGCTCGCATTCCCTTGCTCACAGTTCAACTGTGGCGGACTCCGCGGGTTCTCCTCGCAGTCCGCCACATAGTTCCCAGCTCAGCAGTGACGGACTCCGCGAACCCGTATCGCAGTCCGCCACTTAGTCTCCCAGTTCGCCATCAGCAGCTCCAGCTCCAGAAGCAAGCCCCAGTCCGCCTGGTCTGTTGTGGACTCAGCGGACTCCATCTCCATCTCGCTCCAGTTACCGTCTCACCAGGGGTAACGTCACCGCAAGCCGTTACCTCCTCGGACCTATAAATAGCCCCCCATGCCTCTCATATGGGACGCACCGTCGCCCGGAGGGTCGTCTCCAGTGTTTCCTGTGGACTCCGATTCTCAGACCGCGCTCCCTTCTCTGCTTAGTCGCGCGGCCTGCCGTACTCTGATCTACAGTCTGCACGATCTCCAGTTTTCCCTTAATCGCGCGGCCTGCCGATTAAGATCTTCAGTCCGCACGGCCTCCTCTGGCATTCCTCTTCCTTAGCCGCCAGCTTCCCTTTGTACCCTTTTATTGCTTTGTTGTGAAAGGTGTACTACCGAGTTGTAACTCTCGCCATTAATAAAAGGAAAGCTCGTCGCAAGAGTGGCATTCAAGCCACGGCGGGCGAAGTCTGCTATTGCCGCTGCTAGCGGCCCCTTCCTCTCTCCCTTCTTCCTAGCTCAGCTCATCTCTTCTCTCGGCAACCAACCTGCAAGCACAACCGTCATATTAACCGTCTGCTCGACAGCTCCTGATCAACCTCGTCCTCTCTTGATCGACCTTCTCTGTTGATCAAGCATCTCCTCTGCTCTCAGCAGCCTCTCCTCTATCCCCACAACTCCTTTAACAAGCTGTTTGCTCCACTCTCGAGCACTTAGAAGCTTCCCTCTTCTCCTCTATCCCCGCAACCTTCATCCTCTTTCTCTCCTAGCGTGTGAGACCGAACACCCCCTCCGTGTTAGCTGTGCCCCAGTGCCGTTTTCGCGCATCAACAGTTAACACGCGACCTTCAGATCCGAATAGACGGTGAACAGCGACAGTTAGCCATGTCAGACCGCCAACCCTTTCAGAACATTCCTCCTACCAGCGAAGACGCTCTTTGGGAATCCCTCTTGCTGTTACGATGGGAAACTTCCCAGCAGATAGCAGCGATCAATGACACCCTGGCCATTATAGTTCAGCGACTAGACTCTCAACCTGTAGCAGCACCAGTTGCTACAGTCAACCCGGAAGTGGGGAATTCACATTTTAATATGCCAACTCTTCTGCCAGTTGGCCCTTATGCTTATCTGACAAGTTGTCCATCCAGCCAGACCACAGTCGCTGTGCAGTTTCCAGTTACCGAATGAAAAGAAAGTGTCTGCAAACTCAGCCCTCAAACAACCGTGTACGCCTCCAATCACCCAATGAAGTCACCTGAACTTCCCATTGGGAGGAAGAGAGGCCTAGAGGTTTTGCTCCCTACTGAACGACCTCCAAACTCTCCCCCAAAGTGTCTTCAATCACAAGCAAAGAAAGAAAGATGTTTTCGAAGTCGTCAACGTCTCTTCCAACACAAAGGATCTAAGGTTGATAACACATTGGGTGGGGCAACTCACACCATCAAGAGCAAAACAAGCAGTATGGGCCCTCAGCCTGCTGATCGGAAAGGTAAAAACTCTGACCAATACTGTGAGTATCACAGAGAAAAGGGTCATGCAACAAAGGATTGCAGAGCTCTTCGACGATTAGTGCAAGAAATGCTGTGTTGGAACCCTAGTTCTGATTTGGGTAAGGAACACTATTATGAATATTAGATTGACCCACCATGTATAGTCATGGGTCATAGGATTATTTCTAGGACAGGTCATTCAAAAGGTTTCTCAGAATTGCTGAAAGAAGTCCAAGAAATGCAGTTAAGACAAAGTCAGAGAATCAGATCGACGATCGTCGAACGCAGCTCGACGAACGGCGATCTCCGGTCGACGAATTTTGAGTTGCTTCTCTGAACTCAGGTCGACGATCTCAAGACTCAAGCAAGGCTGTGTCGACACCATCACAGCAACTGTGTCGATACTCAACAATTCTCTCAGCTCGATGAACACAGAAACTGAGCTCGACTAACTACAAGCTACGGTCGACGAACGCAGGCAAGATATTCAGCTCGACGAATCTAGCTGAGTTCAACGAATGTCGAACTCAGGTCGACGATTGATGAACTTGACGAAAGTTCAGGTCGACGATTTTTGAGCAATCAGTAACAGTTGGCAGAATTAATTTGGGATTAATTACAGTCAACATTCCCAGTGAAAATAGCCGTTCAAACGGACAGTTACAGAGGAATTAAGTGAGGATCAGATTCCAAAGCATCTTCACTCTCGGGAATGTTTCTTGCGCCATCAAGATTAGGAATTCAAATACAGAGTTTAGAATACAGAGCATAGAAAACAGTGAACAGAACGACAAAAAAAAGGTTTTCTACAGAGAAGGAAGAACTCTGCAATCAGAATAATCATTAGTGTTCTTCATTGGCTCCAGGCTTCAAGAGACAACCATTCAATATCAGTCTAAGAAGCTTGCTGGAGACATCATCACCTAGAAGACCTATCACCCTGAAGCAAAGCACCTATCACCCTGAAACAAAGCTTCCACTCCTGAACCATTAAATATCTCAGGGGGAGCTGTTTGCTAACATCATATCCACTTGAATCTTCTCTCTGACTGTTGACAGAGAAGATAAAATCACTCTCTCACCCCCTCCTGTATAAAGGGTTGTCATCTCCCTTCAAAAGTGATTCATATTTGCAAGTCTCCTTCCAAAAGACTTGAGGTTTGGTTTTTGGGGACCTGAACAAAACTCATTGGTGTCAGGCACCTGATCAAAAACCTGAGTGGATTCCTACCAGGGTGGTAGAAGAGTGGACTACCCAGATTTGGGGAACCACTATAAATTTCCTTGTGTCTTCTGTGTTGCTTGATTTCTTTTTGCATTTCTTATCTTATATTTGTGCTGTGATATTTATAACTCTAATCAGCTTAAGTTAAGATCTATCACTTTCAATTGGTATCAAAGCGAGATTAGTTAAAATATCATACCTTAATTGGTTGTACAGGCTAACACCTGAACCAAAAGATCCTTTGATAGATCTTAATAATCTTTTGAGTTTTATCATGGCACAAATTGTAGATTTTTCAAAGACCAGACTGCCCATGTCCAATCTAGATAAGTTTGCACTATGGAAGACAAGGATTAGATTTTATATGGACTCCATTGATGAAAACATCTTCAAATCTATTTTGTCAGATCCAGCTCCACCTCAGCAAACATCAAGTCCAGATGCTGTTCCATCATCTCAATGGACAGATGCCCAGAAAAAGATGAAGATTACTGATGCACAAGCAATGAACATTCTGGCTCAATCAATGTCTGATGACATTTTTGAAGAACTTGCTGAATGTTCATCTGCAAAAGAGATGTGGGACTCCATCACAGAAATGGCTGCTGTATCAGCAAAAGAAAGAATATTTGAAGCTGAATCCTGGAGTGATGAAGAAGAAGCAAGAGCAAAAGAATTTTGCCTAATGGCAATAGATGCTTCTCGCAATAGCTATGCTTCATAATCTGAAGAATCAGAGTATGAATCATATGAAGAGGATCAAAAAATCTTAGTTCAAAATATTTTGTCGAACGGAGATTGACGACATCAATACTATTTGTCGAACGCAGATCGACGAACTATGAACAAGGATTTTGTTTTGAACTATTCAGGTCTCTGTGCACGATGAAACAAACTTAATTCGTCAAACAGAGATCGACGAAAATGGATCACAGAAAACAATTATTATCATTCTGTGAATAGAGATCAACGATCTCAATATCATTCGTCGAACTCAGATCGACGAAAATATTTTTCGTCGAACTCAGAATTTCAAATCATAAATTTTTATTCTTTTATTTCTGATTATTTTAAAAGAGAACCATGACCCAAGGTTATCTGGGTCCATAACTTCTAACATCTCCTTGCAGGAAAAGAATTCAGTCCAGCAAATATACAAGATATCAATGGCTGAATAAATTGTGCAAGGCTATGCATATAGGGGGAGATGCCTGTAAATGAAGCTGCAGAAATTCCAGCAGTAGCAGCAGGTTGTGGGAATTGTAGCAGCAGCAACAACAACAGATTATAATGCTGCAGATTTGGGCAAGGATCAACAGCAGCTGTATCAACAGCAACAGTAACAGTAGTAGTACGTGATCCAGATTTAGGGGGAGATTGTATTTAATTGCCATGTATTTTACTTACATTTATGTAAATAGTGTCCTCACCCAAATATGGGGAGATTGTTGGAACCCTACTTCTGATTTGGGTAAGGAACATTATTAGGAATATTAGATTGACCCACCATGTATAGTCATGAGTCATAGGATTATTTCTAGGACAGGTCATTCAGAAGGTTTCTCAGAATTGCTGAAAAAAGTTCAAGAAATGCAGTTAAGACAAAGTCAGAGAATCAGATCGACGATCGTCGAACGCAGCTCGACGAACGGCGATCTCTGGTCGACGAATTCTGAGTTGCTTCTCTGAACTCAGGTCGATGATCTCAAGACTCAAGCAAGGCTGTGTCGACACCATCACAGCAACTGTGTCGATACTCAACAGTTCTCTCAGCTCGACGAACACAGAAATTGAGCTCGACGAACTGCAAGCTCCGGTCGACGAATGCAGGCAAGATATTCAGCTCGACGAATCTAGCTGAGTTCGACGAATGTCGAACTCAGGTCGATGATTGATGAACTTGACGAAAGTTCAGGTCGACGATTTTTGAGCAATCAGTAACAGTTGGCAGAATTAATTGGGGATTAATTACAGTCAACATTCCCAGTGAAAATAGTCGTTCAAACGGACAGTTACAGAGGAATTAAGTGATGATCAGTTTCCAAAGCATCTTCACTCTCAGGAATGTTTCTTCCGCCATCAAGATTAGGAATTCAAATACAGAGTTTAGAATACAGAGAATAAAAAACAGTGAACAGAACGACAAAAAAAAAGGTTTTCTACAAAGAAGGGAGAACTCTGCAATCAGAACAATCATCAGTGTTCTTCATTGGCTCCAGTCTTCAAGAGACAACCATTCAATATCAGTCTAAGAAGCTTGCTGGAGACATCATCACCTAGAATACCTATCACCCTGAAGCAAAGCACCTATCACCCTGAAGCAAAGCTTCCACTCCTGAACCATTCAATATCTCAGGGGGAGTTGTTTGCTAACATCATATCCACTTGAATCTTCTCTCTGATTGTTGACAGAGAAGATAAAATCACTCTCTCACCCCCTCATGTATAAAGGGTTGTCATCTCCCTTCAAAAGTGATTCCTGGTTGCAAGTCTCCTTCCAAAAGACTTGAGGTTTTGGTTTTTGGGGACCTGAACAAAACCCATTGGTGTCAGACACCTGATCAAAAACCTGAGTGGATTCCTAGCAGGCTGGTAGAAGAGTGGACTACCCAGATTTGGGGAACCACTATAAATTTCCTTGTGTCTTCTGTGTTGCTTGATTTCTTTTTGCATTTCTTATCTTATATTTGTGCTGTGATATTTATAACTCTAATCAGCTTAAGTTAAGATCTATCACTTTCATGCTGAAGGAGGGTAAAATTCAACATCTGCTCCAGAAGGGTGACCCATCACATTCATGAGTCTCAAAAGCTCCTCGCACACACTATCGGTTACCCTTACTCTTCTCTTCATGTTTTTTAAACATTTTTATTTTGCAAAACACTTCTCAGTGTTCATTCTTGCTTTTCAACAAAGCTTTTATCTGGAATTTTATACTGACATAGTTCCCCTCTTGTGATGCTTCCTCCTCTATCTTTTTCTCTTTGCCAAAGAGATCACTACGCCAATGAGATATCGCCAAGTCTGGAATGCTCCCTCCGTAGTTTGTTCTCTGGCACCACCGCTTCAACCACATATGGCGGGAGTATACCCATGTGTGTAGTGGGAGCCGTTCAATCTATGATGTTGGGCTTCAGACTTTGGATCCTAGCCAGCATCTGACACAGAGTGTGTGCTAGGGGAGCCTCATGTGTTAGCTCTGCTGTGCTTCGCAAAGGATACATTACAGTTATGATGATCTTTGCTTGACAAGCAATGGCGATCAAGCATAGCCTTGTCTCTTCGATCATCACCTAACTGTGATGTCCGAACACTCTATGGTACTCTCGATCCGTGCCTCCGTGGCTTCCCACAATTCCACTGATCAATCCATAGACAAGCAATAGGCCACTTGGCTCAACTAGTCTCGTTGATCAGTGATGATTGTACCCAAGGCAAGAGAGCAGTGCATCTGTCGCTTCTTTCTTAGGATTTTTTGCGCATGTCTCCCTTTTGTGCTTTGTCAAGGGAGTATAGCTAGTTCTCCTTTTTTGTCAATTGCCTTCTTTCACAGGTGAACAGGTTATTCCGACCTACCAAAAGGATTTCTAGCGATCATTTTGTTTATGCTTATTTCATATACATTGCTTGCTCAAGCTCTATCAGATGACGGTTCATGAAGCTATTTGTTATCCTTATCAAGGTCTAGTGGTATTAAACATTGATCAAGGAATCTTACTCTCCTCGATCATCAAGTCATGCTATTGCAATCTAGTTAAGATTGGCAGAATTCGTCAAGTTACTTCTCTGCTAACCTGATCATGTCCACCCAGCTATATCAACAGTTAAAGCTCAATTTGATGGTCTGGGCTTCATGATAAGAATTCATCAGGCATTCTCCTTGCTAATTGGTCACATCGACCTTATCCCATCAACAGTTAACCCTTGTAAGCCTTCTCCACAGGTACTTGCAAGCTCCTTTCATATATATTATTTGCTTCTAACTCTTCTCCTTGCAGAGATTAGCAAACCCTTGCAAGCCTTCTCCACAGGTACTTGCAAGCTCCTTTCATATACATTGTCTGCTTCTAACTCTTCTCTTTGTAGAGATCAACAGATACCTGCAAGCCTCATCCAGGTACTTGCAGTTTAATTCATTATTCTATATATGTTGCTCACTATTTTCTTAGTAGTGGTTAACAGACACCTGCAAGTCATATCCAGGTACTTGAAGCTTATTTTTGTATACAATACCTACTCCTAACTCTCTTCTTGCAGAGATTAGCAGACCCTTGCAAGTTTCTTCATAGGTACTTGCAAGTTACGCACATATACCTTGTTTGTTCCTAACTCTCATTTTGCAGAGATCAACCGACACTTGCAAGCTCCATTCAGGTACTTGCAAGTTACTTTCATATACTGTGCATACCTTTAACCCTTCTTTTGTAGAAATCAGCAAAGACTTGCAAGTTCCTTCCAGGTACTTGCAGCTCATTTTTCCTTCTTGTATACTCTTCACCCTTCCCCTTTTGCAGAGGATAACAGGTGCTTGCAAGCCTCCATCAGGTACTTGCAAGATATTATACTTTTATGTTTTCCTCTCACTTTCATTTTGCAGAACATAGTGGAAGACACACCTTCATTTTGCAAAGGCAAACTCAGGTACACACTCGATGTACCACCCATACATGCCTACCCTAACTTTCCTCTTGCGGGAAAATAGACAGGCAGCACCAGACTTCTAAGGAGAGGCTTCAGGTTCTATCTCTCATTGCCCCCCTTCTCTTTCTATTGGGGTGGATCACGATTTCGCGGGTTTTCAACTTTTTCGAAGTTCTTTTCGGAACTTAAAAAAGTGCGGGGATTATGTTAACCTCGAAATCGGCGATCCTTCCCAAGGGAGCCAGCTCGCTCATCGCAGCCTGCCCCGGGTTCCTCCTAGAGGTCGTGATGCCCTAGGTTGGGCGGACAGAATTCTCTGTCTGCTCAGGCCGCGTGTCCTGTGCGGTCTCAGCGGCTTGACCCCCAGGCCGGGCGCCTTTCCTTGGTCGGCAGAGTCCGCGGACTGCTTCCGCAGTCCGCCTCTGCAGGCCGCCCCCTTTTCAGCTTAACTGCAAGGTTGTTTCCGCAGGTCTCTCTCTGCCGAACTCAACTCCATATCCGCCCAAGCCGCCAGACAGCAACCACGGCTTCTGCCTCGCCAACATGTACAACCTGTCTTGCCAGTCCGGCAGGCCGCATGTCCTTTGTCGCCCAGTAGCGTGGACAACCACCTTCGCTAGTCCGCCTAAGGAGTGCGAACTCCAACTCTGCCACTATTCGCAGAAATCAACAGCAACACCCCGTTCATTGCGAGCTCGGCAGACTCAAAGTATGGTCAAGACATCCAGCCCGCCTTCATTGGTGAGCCCCAACAGCCAGGCAGCAGAATTCCCTCAAAGCAGTCCCAGACCGCCCAGTCTCCTGCGGACTCTACGGACTCAGTGGATGCTCCTCCACTCGCATTCCCTTGCTCACAGTTCAACTATGGCGGACTCTGCGGGTTCTCCTCGCAGTTCGCCACATAGTTCCCAGCTCAGCAGTGACGGACTCCGCGAACCCGTATCGCAGTCCGCCACTTAGTCTCCCAGCTCGCCATCAGCAGCTCCAGCTCCAGAAGCAAGCCCCAGTCCGCCCGGTCTGTTGCGGACTCAGCAGACTCCATCTCCATCTCGCTCCAGTTACCGTCTCACCGGGGGTGACGTCATCGTAAGCCGTTACCTCCTTGGTCCTATAATTAGCCCCCCATGCCTCTCATATGGGATGCACCGTCGCCCGGAGGGTCGTCGCCAGTGTTTCCTGCGGACTATGATTCTCAGACCGCGCTCCCTCCTCTGCTTAGTCGTGCGGCCTGCCGTCCTCTGATCTACAGTCCGCGCGGTCTCCAGTTTTCCCTTAACCGCGCGGCCTGCCGATTAAGATCTTCAGTCCGTGCGGCCTCCTCTGGCATTCCTCTTCCTTAGCCGCCAGCTTCCCTTTGTGCCCTTTTATTGCTTTGTTGTGAAAGGTGTACTACCGAGTTGTAACTCTCGTCGTTAATAAAAGGAAAGCCCGTCGCAAGAGTGACATTCAAGCCGCGGCGGGCGAAGTCTGCTGTTACCGCTTCTAGCGGCCCCTTCCTCTCTCCCTTCTTCCTAGCTCAGCTCAGCTCTTCTCTCGACAACCAACCTGCAAGCATGACCGTCATATTAACCGTCTGCTCGACGGCTGCTGATCAACCTCCTCCTCTCTTGATCGACCTTCTTTGTTGATCAAGCCTCACCTCTGCTCTCAGCAGCCTCTCCTCTATCCCCGCAACTCCTTTAACAAGCTGTTTGCTCCACTCTCGAGCACTCAGAAGCTTCCCTCTTCTCCTCTATCCCCGCAACCTTCATCATCTTCCTCTCCTAGCCTGTGAGACCAAACACCCCCTCCGTGTTAGCTGTGCCCCGGTGCCGTTTTCGTGCATCAACATCCGGCAGAACCGCCAGCCTAGCATGCCCGCCCACCCAACATTACAACTAAAAGGCCGACATATTTATATATACCTAAACTTCCCCACTAAACTGGCGGTGTGGGACTAAATCCCGGCTGGGATTAATATAATCCCAGGCGGGATTTAATCCCCCCCTAACTTAGGCGGGATTAATCCCGCCTAAGCAGGCGGGATTAAATCCCGCCTATACTTAGGCTGGATTTAATCCTGCCTAGGCAGGCGGGATTAAATCCCGCCTAGGCAGGCGGGATTAAATCCCGCCTAGGCAGGCGGGATTAAATCCCGCCTATACTTAGGCGGGATGTAATCCCGCCTATTATTTTTTTAAAATATTTTTTATTTTTTAAATATTTTTAAATATAATTAAATATTATATTTTTAAAATATTTTTAAAATATAATTAAATATTAAATTTTAAAAATATTTTTAAAATATAATTAAATATTATATTTTTAAAATATAATTAAATGTTATATTTTTTAAATATTTTTTAATATAATTAAATATTATATTTTTTTTAATCCCGCCGCGGGGTGGGCGCAGCCCGTCGGGGTGCGAGCGAAGCCCGCTGTCACGGGCCGGGTACTGTAGCGCGTGGCCATAGGAGCAGAGCCCCGTGTCGGGGGCGCAGCTATCCAGGGGGCGGCCGCAGCCAGGTGCGGGCGAAGCCCGCCGTCACGGACCGGATACTGTGGTGCGTATCCATAGGGGCAGAACCCCGTGTCGGGCACTAGTATATATATATATATTCTTAGACTTAGGTTTCAGAACCGAACTTCATCTTCTCCGATATTTTTCTCCCGAACCAGAGCAGCAAGTGAGAGAGAGAGAGTTTTTATTTCGTGAACCTTCTGGTGGCCGCCGCCGGTGCTCCGGTGCTCGAAATCTTCAACCGAACATAGATCTCGAAAGCTCTCGCCGAGAGCTACGCCATCGTGGTAATATCTTCCCCGTTTCTTGAGATTTCTTGTTAGGATTTTTCGGTCCTAACCCTTTTTTGGTCGTTCTTCTTCAGATTTCAACTCCAACCACATCTTGTTTGCCCCGATCTACGACGTGGAGTGATTAGGAGGACTTTTCCGTTATAACCAAGGCAAGTTGTGGTTTTCCCTCGTTTCTCCTTGTCCGATTTGATGGTAACGGCTATGTTTTCATGTTCCTTAAATTTTTCTACACTTGTTCTTCCAAATTATTGCAATGATTAACCTTCTCAATGATCACATGATGTTGTAACGTGTTGTCATGGTGAACTCAATTTTGTCCGGATATGTTTGAGTGTTCTTGAAGTGTCTTATTGATGTCTTTAAACGCCTTAGATTTCGTTATTGAACGGATTAGAGTTATCTAGGATTGTAAATCGTTCCTAAGGGTTGATCAACCGTGTCTTGAAACTAGAAGTGTCAAGTAGAATCTGACGAGCCAAATCTTGAGACATATGTGTTGTGGTTTCTTTGGGTTTCTTAATTGCGGGAGTTAGTGGACGAAACCACCTCCAAAATGTTTGTTGTCTTTATTAGTACCTTGTGGAAGTCTACCAGGTTTTTGGGCATCTGCGGTGTATGGTGGAGAGTATGAGACTCCCTCGCAGTTAGATGGATTTTATATTCATGAGAGTGCGTCCACGAGTGACCACCTCGACCGTGTTTTGGGTAGAGTCGACCACAGGTGCCTAATAAAGGTTTTGTATTTCTTCCATATGAATTATTCATGTAGTCACCTTATGGCATCGTGCGTCCGGTGTACTCTTGTTGAATGTTACAAATCACGTAAGTGTTCTTTTTCTTGTTGATGCCCCGTTTTCTTTTTGTACTCTACTTCAGTATTTTTGGTCTTGGGTTGGTACCCCTTTCGATCTTTGTTTATTTTGGCTTATTAATCTTCTGTCACCATTTGTACCTTCTTGCTGAGGTGTTCTGTCTTTGGAATGCCTCAGGTTCAGAGCAGTAGCAGATAGCAGAGCTAGTTTTGGAGTTTCTGGGCGGTAGTGTTGGTCGTGGTTGTTACCTCATCTCAGCGAGGTAGTTTGTGGTTTATTTAGTTACTGGTTCAGACGTACTTTTCTGTCAGTGGGTTCGTGTCAGTTTGTTGGTGCCCACAGAATTGTTACTTTTAGATACTTGCTAGTTGATTATTTCTCTATATGTGGATGCGGATTATTTGCTCTCTTGGAGGATTTATGATAGGAATGCATGTTAGGTATTTTTAAGAATAAAATCTACTACTATTACTTCATGCACGACATCATTTAAAAACTCTAACTTGTTATATTTATGAACCGTAAAAGCTATCTTTACTACTATTATAAATTTAGGGTCTTGCATAGCATGAGTTGTCCTTTGAGGACGTTTATACTCATGTAAGATGTTGGAGTCAATCTAAATAAGTATGTTTCCGCAGCGTATAATTATATTTTGATTTGTGAACTAGATGAGCCACTAAGCCGAGGGATACGGCCAACTACTGCACTTAACTGATTTTTCCTTAAAATAACTTAAAAAAATTTCTTCATGTTTAAGTAGGTGTCTACCTGAGCGTCTGCAGTTATCCCCTGCTGACGTGGCATCATGACGCGCATTTTCCCTTACTCTGATAAGTTATTTTATGCGGTGAAAATGTGGGTTGTGACAGTTGGTATCAGAGGCAGGTTGCTTGACAATTGGTCGGGCAACCTTCCCTTGTTAGTGTTAGTTGTTTAGTGACATTTCATACACACACCGATGTGTCATCAGTACGTCTTAGCCAAAGCATAGTCATTATACTCATAGCATGATAAGAAGTATATGAGGCATATTATGTAGTATGGGATGCATAATATGTGTTTGTATATGGATCCACCATAGGAGGCAACATGTGACGGTTATGTAGTATGAGATGCATAACCACCATCACATGTGTGCTCATTAGCACGTTTTCTTTTCTCGTTGCATGTGATGTTATGTAGTATGAGATGCATAACATTTCATGTGTACGCCGCTCATAACATGCATTAGGGCCTTTATAGAATGCATAGCACTACATATATTACATATCATCGCATAAGTACGTGTGCTAAGTTAAGTTTTACATGATGATACTTGTACACACATGATTTTAAATAAGAATAAAGAACCCACGCATTCATGTCATAGGCACAAGAGTCAATAGGATGAGAGGATTTCATCCTAAGTAGGACATATCATCATTATAAAATCCCAGAGCAAGTTGCAGCGTAAGCAAGTGTCTTTTATGTATGGTCTGAACTGTTGGGTACATTGGAAATATGTACCAGATTTGAAGAAGCCTCACCCTACTCAATAATATACATCAAGGTGTATTTGATGTGCTTTGAGTTTATATGTGCAGGTTAAGTAATTGCAGGAAATGCAGAAAAGTTTCTAAGTCCATGTGTCGACACCTAGAGGTGAAGTGTCGACACTTATGAAGGCTTGTGTCGACACCTAGAGAAGCTGTGTCGACACTTAAAGTAATTGTGTCGACACGAGGAAAGGCAGAGTCGACACCAGAAGAAAAGTGTCGACACATACAGGCAATATCGACACACTGTGAAGAATTGTCAACATAATCTGTGTCGACACTTAGAGGCAGTGTCGACACTCAGAGAAACTTTGTCGACATCAAATGTGTCGACACTAGGAGGCTGTGTCGACACTCAGCAAGCTTCAACAAAGTTAAAGTACATGTGTCGACACAAAGGAGATGTGTCGACACTCAGTAAGTTTCAACACATGAAGGCATGTGTCGACACAAAGGAGATGTGTCGACACTCAGCAAGTTTCAACACAAGAAGGCATGTGTCGACAAAAAGGAGATGTGTCGACACTCAGCAAGTTTCAACACATGAAGGCATGTGTCGATACAAAGGAGATGTGTCGACACTCAGCAAATTTCATCACATGAAGGCATGTGTCGACACAAAGGAGATGTGTCTGACACTCAGCAAGTTTCAACACAAGAAGGCATGTGTCGACACAAAGGAGATGTGTCGACACTCAGCAAGTTTCAACACATGAAGGCATGTGTCGACACAAAGGAGATGTGTCAACACTCAGCAAGTTTCAACACAAGAAGGCATGTGTCGACACAAAGGAGTTGTGTCGACACACGCAACTTGTGTCGACACATTCAACAGAAGGCTTGCGTCGACACACAGAATCAGTGTCAACACATTCTGAAGAAGTAGTGTCGAGAAGCTGTCACAACAACACAAGGAGTTGTGTCGACACCATCAAGGCTAGTGTCGACACTTAGTCTACTTGTGTCGACACTTAGTCTATTTGTGTTGACACATAATGACTATCTGTCTTGACACTTTCAGACAGTGACAGTGATTTCAACAAGTGACTGGATGACTTGACAGTTTCCATTTCAACCGGTCAACTGCAACTGTCAGAGCCGTCAGAAGGTTGTTAGAAACCGGATCAGCCAGTTACCTTGGAGGAAGACTATATAAAGACCTTTCTCCTTCAAAAGAGTGAGAACACAGATTGAAGACAATTAATCAAAAGATCTAACAACACAAAAGAAGAAGACCTTCAACAGAAGATCTAAGAAGTTGGAGAGAGAGAGCTCCTTCTAAGAAGAGCAGCTGCTGAACCAGGCTGCAAAGTAAGATTCAGATTAAGATGTGAATCTCAAGACAGAAGTTGATTGAAGATCATATTCATAGGAGATTCAACCCTACTGAGTTCTAATTCAAGAAGCTTTGAAGAAAGCCAAGGGATGTTGATCTCTGCCAAGTTCTTCCAAGAACTCATCAAGAAGCCAGTCAACTCATCTCTCTCTGTCAGATTTGTGGTTAATTACTTTATATAATCAAAATTTCTGTAGGATCTTGTATAGATCTGAGCTGTAAGCCTATTTTATAAAGGCTGAGTGTAGGAGACTGTGTGCTCTGAGTGTAGGTCTTGTTGAAGACTGAGGTAGGGCCTTGTGCCTGAGTTGTAGGAGACTTTGTTCTCTGAGTGTAGGTCTTGTTGAAGACTGAGTGGTAGGGCTTTGTGCCTGAGTTGTAGGAGTGGGGACACTCTGAGTTGTAGGAACCTGTTTGGGGTTCTGAGCTGTAAGATCTGAGGATCTGAGGAGAAGTGCTGAAGTTAGGCCGAATCTAGTAAACTACTAGATAGGCGAAGGGGGAAAGTGGATGTACCTAGACCTTAGGGACCACTATAAATACTGTGTGCACTCTGTGTATGTTTATTTCTATGGTTGCTGTGTTGTGATAGTTGTAGAAGTGCATTTGATGTACAGAATTTCTGTCTTAAATTTAAAAAGATAAAGTTCACCTATTCACCCCCCCCCCCCCTCTAGGTGGTTAGGCACTATTTCTTTCAAGTGGTATCAGAGGGAGGTTACTCAAAAAGGGGACATCACAGTCTGAGTAAGATCCTGTAGGCAGATTCAGAACAAACAAGAATCAAGAAAATGGGTTCTAGTGAGAATCACAAAGAGTTGGGGTCTATGAAATTGTCAATATGTAGAAAAGAGATATTTGGCATATGGAAAGAGAGGGTTAGACTCTTTATAGAAGCATCTGACCCAAGGATATACATTACAGTTAAAGAAGGCTCATATGTGCCAATGAAGATATCCATTCTGGATGCAAATCAGAAAACTGCCAAGGATTTCTCTGAAATGACTAAAGATGATATCATTCTGGCCACTATGGACAAGAGAACTCAGAATATAATTGTTAGTGTTATTGATAATGCAACATTTCAGAACTTGATTCATTGTAAAACTTCTAAAGAAATGTGGGACACATTAATAGTCTATATGTAGGGCTCAGAGGAAGTAAGACAAGATAGGAAGTCTTTGTTAAATCAGGAATATGAAAGCTTCAGACAAGGAAAGTCTGATAGCATTACTGAATGTTACAAGAAGTTCTATAGGATAGTCGATGAATTGATGTCTTATGGAAGAGAATTCAGCAACTATGAGCTGAATGACAAGTTCTTAAGATCCCTGACTAAGGACTGGGACACCAAGATTTGTGTCATTAGGGAAGTGTCCGAACTAGCTGACATACCTCCTCCAACTTTGTTTGGAAAACTGTTATCTTATGAGATGCAATTATTGTCTAGAAAGGAGGAAGAGAAGACTACTAGAGTGGAGCACAAGGAAAGAGCTGTGGCCTTCAAGACTGAAGCCACTAGGAAGTATAGAAGCAAGTCTACATCTCCACCACAAATAGTTGCTGAGGCTGTGACAGATAATTCAGAAAGCAAGAATTCAGATAGCAGTGAAAGTGATGAAGACTTTGTTGCTTTTACTATGGATTTTCAAAAGTTTCTGAAGAAGAAGTAGTGGAGGTCTAAGCCTTCCACATCTCAGCCAAAAGATGACTACTATCAGAAAAGAAAGTCATCAAGAAATGACAGAAGCAGGTACAAGCCAAGCAAAGCTACATCATCAAAAATTGTGTGCTATTGCTGCAATAGACAGAGACATGTAGTGGCTGACTGTCCTGAAAAGAGGAAGGAGTCAGCTGACAAAAAGAAGACTCAGTTTAAGGGCAAAAAGGAAAGGTCCTTTGTTGTTAAGAAAGACAAGAGTCTGACTGATCAGTCATCTTCAGAAACATAATCAGAAGCTGAAGCCTATATTAGATTATTTGCTGAAGAGGAAGAAGATGAGTTCATGCAGCTAATGAATTCTATTTATGAGCATGAGGACAATCAGTGCAAGGGACTGATGGCCTTATCTGAAGGAGACAAGAACCAGGATCATCCTGGACCAAGTAAGGTACAAAGTTTTTCTTCTAGTTCAATTTTTAGTACTGAGTCAGAATCAGATACATCTGCATCAAGTGATGTGGGTGGGTCTGAATCTAAAGGAGATATTCATCAGTTAATTGATGAATATAGGGACTTGTTGCAGGCCTTGAAGAAAAGCAAAACCTTAGCCAAAACTTAGGCAAAGGAGATTGCTAGTCTTAAATTGGCTGTTGCTGATTCATACAAGTTGTTAGATTAGAAACTGAATGAAATAGCCAGGCTGAAGAACATTACTGTTATTTAGATGGGTACTATTACATTTAAGAATGATCAAATTAGAAATCTGGAGGCTAGACTTCAGAAGGAGAGAGAGATTGTAGCAATTTTTTCTAAACCTAAATCAGTTTTACCTTTGATAGATGAGTTTGTACCTCAAAAGGGTAAGACTGGATTGGGGTTTACAAAACCTGTCTGGACAGCTAGGTCCAAATCTAAGAGCAAAGCCCCAGCACTAAACAAGAAGCCTGCAGTAGATAATCCAGTCAGGGTTGTGCCTAAACAAAGGCACAACAGGTTTGAGTGCTGGTGTTGTGGCAAGATAGGCCACTTTGCCTTAGATTGTTGGCACAATTCAAGTGTCAAGGAGAGTAGCAAACTGCCTGCTAGAAGAGCTACAGGTAGTTTTGTTAAAATTCAGACTAACCTGCACCAAGGACCCAAGAGTTATTTGGGTTCTAAGGTTAAGTAATCTGTTTTGCAGGTGAGTCCAAGTGGTCATGCCCCTATATGGTATTTGGACAGTGGATGTTCCAGGCACATGACTGGAACTAGGGGGTTGCTGAAGGACTATACACCTATCAAGGATGGCCCTAAAGTTACATTGGTGGTTCAGAAAAAGGAATCATCAAAGGCTTTGGTAACATTTCTAGTAACCTGATTACAATTACTCAAGTGGCTTATGTAAAGGGTTTGAAACATAACCTCATTAGCATAAGTCAGCTGAGTGATTTAGGATATGACATCTCATTTGTCAAGGATGGTTGTCATATCAAAAGTTCAAGTGATCAAAAGATCATTCTGACAGGATATAGGAAGAGAAATGTCTATTGTCTTGACTTTGTATGTGAGAATAATGTTTCTCCTATTTGTCTTGTAGCTGATGAGAAAGTCTCACATTGTGTTAATTGGCACAAGAGGCTGGCTCATCTTAACTATAAGATAATTGGTCAACTCTTTATCAAAGAGTTAGTGAGGAATGGTCCTCAAGTTAAGTGTATAAAGGATGAGATATGCTCAGCTTGTCAAAAAGGCAAGAAAACCAAATCCACCTTTCATAGCCTGGAGAACAAGGATTCTGTGAGGTTTCTATACCTCTTGCATATGGATCTTTTTGGTCCTATGCCAGTTCACAGTCTAGGTAGGAAGGTCTACACATTTGTGGTAGTTGATGACTATTCAAGATACTCCTGGGTATTCTTCCTAAGGCAAAAATCTGAAACCCCAAGCATCTTATATAGTTTTGTTAAACAAATTCAGAATGAATTGGACAGTACAGTGGTCAAAATCAGAAGTGACCATGGTACTGAATTTCAGTCTGAAAGTATGACAAAACTGTGTGAAGAGTTTGGGATTTTTCAGGAATTTTCTTCACCAAGAACACCTCAGCAAAATGGTATTGCTGAAAGGAAGAATAGAACATTGATAGAGGCTGGTAGAACCCTATTGAGTGACACTTCTCTCCCAGAATATTTCTGGGCTGAGGCAGTAAACATTGCATGTCATGTAATAAATAGGGCTACTATCACCAAGAGCCACAAGAAGACCCCCTATGAGATTGTGAAGGGCAGAAAACCAAATTTATCCTATTTCAGGATCTTTGGTTGCAAGTGTTATATATTTAATAATGGAAAGTCTTATCTAACCAAGTTTGCTACCAAATCCCAAAAGGGGATCTTTGTTTGGTACAGCAATAATAGTAAGGCTTATAGGGTCTACAACTTGATTACTCAAGTTGTAGAAGAGTCTGTTCATGTAGTTTTGATGAAGCAAGACTCATTAACTGTGAATTGCCAAGAAGTGTTTGCAGCTCCACAGGTGTAAATGAGAGAATGGACAAGCTTACCTTAACAGAAGGTTCTTATGCAAGTCAGCAAGTGGAAGATGGTGGCTGTTATCCAGGGGGAGTACAAGATACTCCTGATGCTGAAGAAGACCAAGAGGTGCAGCTAAATGAAGAGATTGAAGGTGTACAACCTGAAGACAGGCTGCCTCCAGCAAATAGACACTTAAAGGATCACCCACCCAATCAAATAATTGGAGATCCCAGACAAGGAGTGCAAACAAGGAGTAGGAATATAAGTACAGTTATTTACTCCAGCTTCCTATCCTAGGTGGAACCAAAGAAGTTTGAAGAAGCAATCCTAGACCCTCATTGGATTGAGGTCATGCAAGAGGAGCTGAATCAATTCAAAAGATGCAAGGTCTGGGAGCTAGTTCCTAAACACAAGGACCACAACATTATTGGAACTAAGTGGATCTTTAGGAACAAGTTGGATGAGAATGGAATCATCATAAAGAATAAAGCTAGACTTGTTGCAAAGGGATATAGGCAGGAAGAAGGTATTGATTTTGATCAAACCTTTACTCCATTAGCAAGACTGGAGGCAATCAGGATGTTCCTTGCCTATGCAACATATCAAGGGTTTAAGGTATATCAAATGGATGTAAAGTCAGCTTTTCTGAATGGAAATCTGAAGGAAGAAGTCTATGTAGAGCAGCCATCAGGTTTTGTTGACTCTCTTATACCTGATTATGTATATAGACTTAGGAGGGATTTGTATGGGTTAAAACAAGCCCCAAGGGCTTGGTATGAAACTCTGTCTAGTTTCCTCATTGAGAATAAATTCTCAAGGGGGAAAATAGACAAGACTATATTCCTTAGAGAATCTAAAGGCAAGATTATCTTAGTCCAAATATATGTAGATGACATAATATTTGGGTCTACAGAAAGTAATCTTTGCAGAAAGTTTGCAAAACTTATGCAAGGACAATTTGAAATGAGCAGTATGGGGGAACTTAAGTTCTTCTTGGGTCTCCAAGTTAGACAGACTGAAGATGGCTTGTCCATATGCCAGTCTAAGTTCGCCCTAGAGTTAATAAAGAAGTATGGTATGGAATCATCCACTACCATGAAAACTCTTATGGGGTCAAACATGTCTCTAAGCAAAGATGATGCAGGGAAACATGTAGATGAGACTTTGTATAGAGGGATAGTTGGCTCCCTACTGTATTTGACTGCTAGTAGACCAGATATCATGTATGCTACATGTGTCTGTGCTAGGTACCAAGCATGCCCTAAAGAATCTCATCTAACTGCAGTTAAAAGGATTTTGAGATATCTTAAGGGCACACCTTATCTAGGCCTTTGGTACCCTAGGAATGGAGATTTTGTACTGACAGGTTATTCAGATGCAGATTTTGCAGGCTGCAAAGAAGATAGGAAGAGTACTACAGGAACCTGTCAATTTCTAGGTGGAAGGCTGGTGTCATGGAGCAGTAAGAAGCAGACCAGTGTGGCTATCTCCACAGCTGAGTCAGAATATGTGGCAGTAGGAAGTTGTTGTGCACAACTTTTGTGGATCAACACCAGCTAGAAGACTATGATATTCAAGTAAATAGAACACCTTTATTTTGTGATTCTACAAGTGTCATTTATATTGTAAATAATCCTGTCTCTCATAGTAGGACTAAGCACATAGAAATTAAATACCATTTTCTTAGAGAACATGTAGAAAAAGGAGACATTTCCCTAGAATATGTTAAGACAGATAATCAGATAGCTGATATGTTTACTAATCTCCTAGATGAAACCAAATTCAATAATTTTAAAATTGAATTAGGAATGTTAAACTTAGAATAGTTTTAAAAAATTGGCTAAGTAAAATGATGTCGACACACAGAGTTGTTTGTGTCGACACATAGAAGTGGTGTCGACATTTTAGAGAAATGGTGTCGACACATCTAGACAGTCAGTGTCGACACTTCAGAGAATTAGTGTCGACACATGCAGAGTAGGTATCGACACGTCCAGGGTGTTGTCGACACTTAGGATTTACACAGAATTCGTCGAGTAGAGTTTCGACTAATCGTCGAGCTGAGATGTATAAGTGTCGACACATATATTCTGTCGACTATATTTGTGTCGACACATAGTTGTCGAGACATTAGAAGTAAGTGTCGACACTTTCAACAGTGTCGACACATTTCAAGTATTTTGACGCGCCTTTTCACCTTCGATTTTAGAAAGGTATAAATAGGTCTTCACCATTGTTTGTCGACACACTCACCATAGTTTCGAGACCAAACTTGTGTGTCGACATCTCTCTTCTCTAAATTCAAAATTTCTTCAAACCCTAATGGCGCCCAAGCTAGAAGAGAACATCAATGAAGGCTATGAGCTCGTGCGACACGCCTTTGATGACGCGGAACCAGAAATCCAAGGTGTGGTAACCCTAGTTGCAGAGACTGGGTTAGAATATCTTGTTTCAGAACCTATCAAGATTTGGAAGAAGGAGGTTCTTGAATTCTTTAGTGCAGCTACACTTGATGAATCTGGACTCAAGATTAAGTCCACAGTCCATGGGACAAAAGTAAAAATCACCCAGAAAAGTCTAAGAAAAGTTATACATCTCCCTAGAACTAAAGAAGAGGAAGATGTTGGAACACCCTATTACTAATTTGGGTCAGGATCACTATGTCTCTAGGAAACAAATGTTTGACCTCCTGTATAGCTCAAAAGGTCAATTAGAATTGAGTCTAAGGGTTAGAAGTCTAGGTTTGGAAGCTGCCCTCAAGACCAGGATTTTCTGTTTGGAGACTAAGTCATATCGTCGAGCTCAGCACGACGATTCGTCGAACTCCGATCGATGATCGTCTAGCTGAACTTCGACAGATCGTCGAACTCCATTCGACGATCGCTGAGCTCAACTTCATCATATCGTCGAACTCCATTCGACGATCGGTGAGCTCGGGTCGACGATCTTGACTCAGCTTTGGATCTCTATCTCTGAGCTCAGTTCGACGATCTTTGAGCTCAGATCGACGATATTTTGCTGCTGTATAAGTCCATATCTCTGAGCTCAGTCCGACGATAGCAGAGCTCAGTTCGACGTTTTTAGATAACTTCAAGGATGTTTCTAGATTCAAATTAAAATCAGTTAAGGAGTTATTCTGCAATTAATTCTGAAGATTTCCTAGCCGTTTTCATTCATTTCTGGACCAAGTTTCAAGGGATTTTCAAGGAATATTTCTATGGACTTTCCTCCAGAAGAGATTTTGCAATTAAGGATGCAATTAATGCAGACCAACGACTATTCTTCTCAGAGAATGTCTTTCCATTCAGTACCAGAGAATAAAAGAGAAGAATTTTTTAATCTCTGAGAGACACACAGATTACAGAGATACATAGACAGACATCAGTATTCTTTAGAACAAGAACAAAATATTTTGTCTCAAAGAATTCTCAAGAACACACATCCAAGGAGATCAAATTTTTCTGAAATCTTCAGATCTCTTTAGTTTTCAAGTGTTCAAGGCCAACATCTTTCAAGACTCCAGACATCCAACATTTCAGTTATTGCTGAAATCATTTATTGCTGGAGTTCAACTTTTGAAGGTCTATCACCCTACAGCAAAGCATCTCTTCCTGAAGATCTCAAGGACTCAGGGAGAGCTTTGACACCATCAATCCACATAGTCTTCTCAGCTGATCTGAGAAAGAGAAGACTGTCATCACTCTCTCACCCCCTCTCTGTAAAGGGTTTCTCAAACTCCCTTCAAAAGTTTGAACTTGGTTTTTGAGCACCTTGTCAAAAGCTCATTGGTGGCAAGACACCTGATCAAAAAATCTGGTTTGGTTTTTGAGCACCTTGTCAAAAGCTCATTGGTGCCCAGGACACCTGATCAACTCATCCTGCAGTGGATTCCTACCTAGGGTGGTAGAAGAGTGGATGTACCCAAGTTTAGGGGAACCACTATATTTCCTTGTGTCTTCTGGTTTTGCTTGTCTTTATTTTTGTTTCTGGCCTTGATTATTCTGTGATTAGCATTTGATTAGTTTAGTTCTGTGATTAGATTTATTACTGCTCCACTACTCACTCATATTACAACAATTGTTGTAAAAAGTGTTAAAGCACCATATACTCTATTCACCCCCCTCTAGAGTATATCAGATCTAGCTGCATTTTCAGGAGATGTACCTGCATCAAAGACAAGGGAGGCACTAGAATGGTGTGGACTTGATTCAAGCCTGAATATTGGATCAGTTTTCAACAGGAAAGGCATGAACATGCAGGGCAAGTTTTTATTTGAAATAGTAGGCAAAGTAATTCTGAGCAAGCCAGGTGGGCATGATAGGATATCAGCTCACATGTTCAGTTTGATGACAAGGATAATTTTCAAACGCAAAACTGATTGGTCAACAGTAATATTTGACAAGATAAAGGAAAGTCTAAAGAAACCCAATCTGGGTAGGATTATGAGTTTGTTCTTAGCTGGAAATATCCCTGAAGTCATGAACCAAGCTGTTGGTTCTAAGATAAATCATATGAGGAGAATGGATGTTAGGATTATCTCAAGGTGGGATAGAGTGTTGACAAAGGAAATGCCAACTCCAGAAAAGGAAGTTCCTCAACAGAAGAATAAGAAGAAAGCCATTGTGGCTCAAGAATCCTCAAGTAGCTCAAAGGAGCAAGTGGTTTTTAGTTCTGATGATGGAGAGGATGACAATGCTGGACAGTCACCAGCAAGACAAGAAGATGCCCAGAGGCAGGGGGACCATCAGCTAACCCTATTCACCTGGATCCACTCTAGGGGGAGCCTCAACATGTGGAAGAGTCCACTCACTTGGATAGTGAACTGGCTACCCAAACAATTCTTGAGGTAATCAATCAAATTAATCAATCTATTTTCAATATTGAGGATGAACAATTGACTGACTCATTACTTGATGTTGATCAGCAAACTCAGATACATAGTCAACCATAGGATGTGGTCATGGAAGACACATCAGTTATAGAAAATGCTCCTGAGATAAGAGATTCTCCTGTACAACCTCAACATGAGTTTACACTAGAAGAGTTGTTCCCTGATCTTTTACAGACAGATTTTGAGGGAGAGAAAGCAGTTGTTGAGGGGGAGTCAGCTAATATTGAAGGGGAGCATGTAGAGTTTCAGGAGGAGACTGCTAGAAAAGAGACTGAGGAGCACAGGAATGCTGAGGAGCTACCAAGAGCAGAGAAGGAATTGCCCCCTACTACACAGGATAAAGTAGACATTGCAAGTACTTCTGCTTCAGAGGATGAAGAGGCTGCTAGAGCCAAGAAAAGAAAGCTACAGGTCTTCAAGAGAAGAATCCAGACTTACAAGAAAACACTGTAGACTATTGTTCCACAATAAGCCCCAACTGTTGATTATAGTTCTTTGTTGGTGGCTTTGCAAATCAAGATGGATGAGCAAAGGAAAGCTCTAGAAAAGTATATGGATGAAGGACATAAATCCCTTCAATTTGATCTGGCTCAAGATATAAAATCTATTAGATTTGAAGTGAATCAAAACAAGAAGGAAATGACTGATTGTTTCCATAAATGAGGCAATGCAGTGGTATATCTGGCTACTCATCAAGAGAACATAAAGAAATAGGTTGATGACATGGCAGTGAAACAAGGATATATCCTGGAAAATTAGATTAGGATGAATGATAATCTGACTGCTTCTCATAATGCCATTGTAAGTGAAATGAAAAATATAGCTACTACCCAGACTGCAGTAAGTGCTATTGCCAAAGAAGCCTTTGATAAGCAATTACAAGAGAGTCTAACTGCTGTTAAAACTGCCATTGAAGATTCTCAAAAGGCTATAACTGACAAGCTTCAAAGGTTAAAACCTTTTTATAAAGATGGAGTTAACTATTTGAATGCTCAAATCATATTTCAGAAAGATGATCTTAGGGATCATATAGAAAGAGAAGTCATAAAGGGGGAGAGGGTATTAGTCAAAGCAGGCTCTGACCATGCTAAATGGATTTCAAACAGCATCAGAGCTACCCTTGGATATCCACCTTTGTGTGATGATGATAATGTAGCAGAATCTGGGGTAAATCCTGCCTATTTTGGAGGATAACAAGCTGAAGTAGCTCAGGTGATCTACCCTCCTGCAGATTTTGACATGATACATCAGGAGGTACAATCTATGTATAGCCCTCCTGAGGGTAATCAGAATATTATCTTTGAGAAAGTAGTACAGCTTGTGCTAGAAGCAATACTAAAAGAGCAAGAGGCAGTATTAAAAGAGCAGGAAGCCCAATTATCTAAGAAGAGGTTCAGAGAGCAGGCTGAATTAAGGCCAGATTTTCAGCAATGGAGCCCAACTTCCAGAAATATTATTCTGACTGGTTTGAAGGCTGCAAAGGATAATATCCTAGAAAGGGGCAAATGGTATTCTGAGCAGGAATGGAGAAAACATGAAGCTAGACAAGAGGCCATAGTACAATACAGAAGGAAGGCTAAATTAGAGAAGCTACCTCCTAATGCACAGGAGCCTAGCAAGTATTTCCCTAAGCCTTATCATTATTTTGAGAGACAGAAGATAAGGGCTGAAGAACAGAAAAAGAAAGATCTTAAAGAAAAGAAGCCTGCTGATGACAATGATGTTCCAGTTCAAGCAAAGATTCAATCTGAAAAGTGCATTGTTATCAAGGAGCCAGAGCAGCCATAGGATAGAATTTTCTTAAGTTTACAACCTTGTAATCATTTGCATTAAACTTCATGTAAAATTTTGATTAATAAAACTTTTGGAAGTTGTAAAAACAATGTCTAATATTCAATCTATTACATTGTTATTCTGAGATAATTGTTTATACATGTTTTGTTTATACATGTTTAGTATTTACCCTGTCATATAGTACTGTTATACATCATATTGAGTATTTGTTATGAATGGTGTATATCATTGACTAAGGATTATGACTTCTCCAAATAGGGGGAGATTGTTGGGTACATTGGAAATATGTACCAGATTTGAAGAAGCCTCACCCTACTCAATGATATACATCAAGGTGTATTTTATGTGCTTTGAGTTTATATGTGCAGGTTAAGTAATTGCAGGAAATGCAGAAAAGTTTCTAAGTCGATGTGTTGACACCTAGAGGTGAAGCGTCGACACTTATGAAGGCTTGTGTTGACACCTAGAGAAGCTGTGTCGACACTTGGAGTAATTGTGTCGACACCAGGAAAGGTAGAGTCGACACCAGAAGAAAAGTGTCGACACATACAGGCAGTGTCGACACACTGTGAAGAATTGTCAACATAATCTGTGTCGACACTTAGAGGCAGTATCGACACTCAGAGAAACTTTGTCGACATCAAATGTGTCGACACCAGGAGGCTGTGTCGAAACTCAGCAAGCTTCAACAAAGTTAAAGCACATGTGTCGACACAAAGGAGATGTGTCGACACTCAGCAAGTTTCAAAACATGAAGGCTTGTGTCGACACAAAGGAGATGTGTCGACACTCAGCAAGTTTCAACACGAGAAGGCATGTGTCGACACAAAGGAGATGTGTCGACACTCAGCAAGTTTCAACACATGAAGGCATGTGTCGACACAAAGGAGATGTGTCGACACTTAGCAAATTTCAACACATGAAGGCATGTGTCGACACAAAGGAGATGTGTCGACACTCAGCAAGTTTCGACACAAGAAGGCATGTGTCGACACAAAGGAGATGTGTCGACACTCAGCAAGTTTCAACACATGAAGGCATGTGTCGACACAAAGGAGATGTGTGGACACTCAGCAAGTTTCAACACATGAAGGCATGTGTCGACACAAAGGAGATGTGTCGACACTCAGCAAGTTTCAACACAAGAAGGCATGTGTCGACACAAAGGAGTTGTGTCGACACACAGCAGAATTCAACTAATTATTAAAGAAGTATTTGTGTCAACACACTCAACCAGTGTCGACACATTCAACAGAAGGCTTGTGTCGACACATAGAATCAGTGTCGACACATTCTGAAGAAATCCAAGGGAGGTTGATCTCTGCCAAGTTCTTTCAAGAACTCATCAAGAAGCCAGTCAACTCATCTCTCTCTGTCAGAGTTGTGGTTAATTACTTTGTATAATCAAAATTTCTGTAGGATCTTGTATAGATTTGAGCTGTAAGCCTATTTTATAAAGGCTGAGTGTAGGAGACTGTGTGCTCTAAGTGTAGGTTTTGTTGAAGACTGAGGTAGGGCCTTGTGCCTGAGTTGTAGGAGACCTTGTTCTCTGAGTGTAGGTCTTGTTGAAGACTGAGTGGTAGGGCTTTGTGCCTGAGTTGTAGGAGTGGGGACACTCTGAGTTGTAGGAACCTGTTTGGGGTTCTGAGCTGTAAGATCTGAGGATCTGAGGAGAAGTGCTGAAGTTAGGCCGAATCTAGTAAACTACTAGATAGGCGAAGGGGGAAAGTGGATGTACCCAGACCTTGGGGAACCACTATGAATACTGTGTGCACTCTGTGTATGTTTGTTTCTATGGTTACTGTGTTGTGATAGTTGTAGAATTGCATTTGCTGTACAGAATTTATACCTTAAATTAAAAAAGACAAAGTTCACCTATTCACCCCCCCCCCCCCCCCTCTAGGTGGTTAGTCACTATTTCTTTCATGAACTAGTCGTGTTGCTTTGTTGTAAGCTAGGATTTTGATGAGTTGTCCGTTTTCTTTTAGAAATGCCGCCAAAGCGTCATGCGATGAGGTCGACTTCCCAGTCGGAGGGTGAGTCATCAGGTGTGCAAATCGAGAGTCTGCGTCAGAGCAATGAGGCTCTGTCGAGGCAATTAGTTGCAATGCAATCACAAATTGAGTCTTTGTTGTCTGCCACTCCCACGCAGCAACCTTTAGTGCAAGAGCCTACCTTGGGCCAAGTCGTGCCTGATACCCCTGCTCCTCTGGTGCCCCCGATGATAATACCACCAGAAATGAATTTCATATCGCACTTCCAGCAGTTGGGACCTCCCACCTACGACGGGAGTGCCAACTTTATGGTTTTAGACGATTGGATCATCTCCATCGAGGAGATGTTTTCGTATTCCGGAATTTTAGAAGTCTAGAAGGTGATGATTACAGCCTATCAGTTAAAAGGCTTGGCAAAGAGTTGGTGGATTCGGGAAAGAGAGAGTCTGAAGGAAGGCTGTTCTTGGGAATATTTTAAGAAGATGCTGCTGAAGAAGTTTCTACCCTCGGTCGAGCAGGACCGCCTGATGAATAACTTCTTGCATCTGAAGTAGAGACAGCTCACCGTGAGCGAGTACGAGATTGAGTTTAGCAAGTTGAGCAGATTTGCCCCCGATTTGGTAGCTTCGGAGGAGGGTAGAGTAAAGCGATTTCTTGGAGGACTAAGAAGCGATATCTAGCAGTTGGCATGCGCTTATAGAGCAGAAAACTTTGTTGAGGCAGTGGAAGCCGCACTGAAAGTTGAGGCGATCGAAAATGCCAAGAACCGAGGTGCTGCGACGAGGAAAGAGAAAAGGAAAGACATTGAGGATGGTAGCTCCATGACATCTGGCCCTTCCCAGAAAAATAAAAGTAAGGAAGTGTGTAGCTTCTGTGGTCGCCCTGGCCACCCCTATGAAAGGTGTTTCAAGAGGACTACCACCCTGAAGCAGCAGGTGTGTTGGAACACCATATTGCTAATTTGGGTCAGGATCACTATGTCTCTAGGAATCTGTGTTTGACCTTCTGTATAGCCTAATAGGTCAATTAGAATTGAGTCTAAGGGTTAGAAGTCTAGGATTGGAAGCTGCCCTGAAGACCAAGTTTTTCTGTCTTGAGACTAAGTCTGATCGTCGAGCTCAGCACGACGATTCGTCGAACTCAGATCGACGATCGTCGAGCTCAACTTCGGCAGATCGTCGAACTCCACTCGACGATCGCTGAGCTCAACTTCAGAATATCGTCGAACTCCGTTCGACGATCGGTGAGCTCAGTTCGACGATTTTGGCTCTGCTTTGGATCCTTATCTCTGAGCTCAGTTCGACGATCTTTGAGCTCAGATCGACGATTATTTTGCTGCTTGAGTTTTCCAGTTCGCTGAGCTCAGCTCGACGATAGCAGAGCTCAGTTCGACGAATTCAGATAACTTCCAGAATTCAAATTCAAATCAGACAGGAGTTATTATGCAATTAATTCAGAAGATTTGCTAGCCGTTTTCATTTATTTCTGGACCAAGTTTCAAGGGATTTTTCAAGGAATAATTTTGTGGACTTTCCTCCAGAAGAGTTTTTGCAATTAAGGAAGCAATCAATGCAGACCAACGGCTATATTTGACAGAGTGATATTCTATTCTGGCACAGAGAATAAAAGACAGAATGTTTTTGAATCAATATAGATGATATACAGAGATTAACAAGAAGAGTACACACAATACAGATTACAGAGACTCTCTCAATCTTCTGTCAAAAAGAATTCTGAAGAACACTCATCAAAGAGATCAAGTTTTCAAAAATCATCAGATCTCTTCAGCTTACAAAGTGTTCAAGGCCAACATCATCTCAAGACTCCAGACACTCAACATTTCAGCTTGCTGAAATCTTCTATTGCTGGAGATCTAACTTTGAAGGCCTATCACCCTCAAGCAAAGCTTTTCTTCCTGAAGATTTCAAGGATTCAGGGGGAGCTTTGACATCAATCCACTTAGTCTTCTCAGTTGTTTGAGAAAGAGAAGACTGCCATCACTCTCTTACCCCCACTCTGTAAAGGGTTTCTCAAACTCCCTTCAAAAGTTTGAATCTGGTTTTTGAGCACCTTATCAAAAGCTCATTGGTGGCAAGACACCTGATCAAAAAATCTGCTTTGGTTTTTGAGCACCTTATCAAAAGCTCATTGGTGCCCAGGACACCTGATCAACTCATCCTGCAGTGGATTCCTACCTAGGGTGGTAGAAGAGTGGATGTACCCAAGTTTGGGGAACCACTATATTTCCTTGTGTCCTCTGGCTCTGCTTGTTTACTTTTTGTTTCTGGCCTTGATTTGTCTGTGCTTAGTTTTTGCATAGTTTAGCTCTGTGATTAGATTTATATTTGCTTCCCTGTTCATACATAGTACAACAATTGTTGTAAAAGCTTTTAAAAAGTTTTAAAACATCATATACTCTATTCACCCCCCCTTTAGAGTATATCAGATCTAGTTGCACTTTCAATTGGTATCAAAGCGAGGTTGGTTAATCATACCATATCTGTTTGGTTGTACAGGCTAACACCTGAACCCCAAGATCCTTCACTAGATCTGTTTTTCTTTTGTATTTTATTACTAGATTTTGTTTGCACAAATCATGGCCCAAAACAAAGACTATGCTAGCACCAGACCTCCAGTGTGCAATCTGTCAAAGTTTGTACTTTGGAAAGCAAGGATTAGACTCTACATGAATTCTATTGACGAAGATATATTTAATTCTGTTTTGACAGTGTGTCCAAGACCCCCAGAAAGCACAAGCACAAATGCTGTTCCACCTCCATCAGGAACAGAGGCTGACATCAAAAAATGGAAAGTAGTTGATGCCAAGGCTATGAACATCCTAGCCCAGACAATGTCAGATGACATATTCCAAAAGGTAGTTGAATGCAACTCAGCCAAGGAGATTTGGGACAAGCTCTCAGAAATTATCTCAGGCTCAGCTGATGAGAGAAAGGACAGAAGATCCCATCTCATCTCCCAATATGAGAACTTCAAGAAGGGAGAGACTGAGTCAGTAGGAGACATGTATAACAGACTGAGTCTAATTGTCAGTGAACTGAGGACATTAGACAAAGAGATCTCTCTGACAGAACTTAATGACAAGATCCTAATGTGCTTCCCCAGCACTTGGGATTCAAGAATCTGGCCAATCAAAGATGCCAGAAGTCTAAATAAGATCACCACTGAAGCCTTGTTGGGTAAGCTCAAGTCTTATGAGCTGCTCATCAAGAATAGAGAGGAAGAACAGAAGGCTGCTTCACCAGCCACAAGAAAGGAGAAGATCATAACATTCAAGGCAACTGAGGATCTGCCTGAAGATAAAGCTACAGGCAATGATGAACTTCTCAGCCTGTTGGCCAAAAGATTCTACAAGATGGCCAGAAAGGACTTCAGAAGAAGATCATACAAGGAGCAGGATAAGCCAAGGTATGACAAGTCCACTGGCAATAACAAAGACATTATTTACTTTGGTTGCAGGAAACCAGGGAATATAGTTCCTGACTGTCCAGAGAACAAGAATAAGGACAGAAGGGACAGAAAAGAAAGAAGAAAGGAGAAGGACCCCAAAAGGAATGGAAGTGGCAAACCTTCTTCAAGCAGGAATAAGCATACAAGAAAAGGGTTTGTTGTTGAATCCTGGAGTGAGACTGAAGAGGAGTCAGAAGCCTCATCCAGCTCCAGTGATGATGAGGATGATGCAGAAGAAAAGGAGTTCTGCATGATGGCAATCAATGCCTCACAGCACAATTCAGAGGATGAAGAGTCAGAGTCAGACTCAGAGACTCAACCTGAAGAAGATCAGGTAATTAGTTCCTTTGATTTTACTTCAGAAGATTTTAAATCTGAATTCAAAACACTGTGTTTAGACCTACTAAAGTCTGGGAAAGAGATTATCTCTCTCAGAAATCAATTATCTGAACACAATGGTTTAAAGTCAGAAAACCTCAAACTCTCTCAGGAGTTGGAGAACTGTAGGGAACAGATAGCTACACTGAAAAGTGAGCTCTCTGAGGCCAAGAAGCTTGAAGAATCCCTTAATGGGAGAAGCATCAAGCTGATGGACATCACAAGCACAGTGAACTCAAGATTCAACAGTACACTGGGCTTGGGTGCCTTATCCAGCCAACCTATTGTTCTGACAACTCCCATCAAGTTCATTTCTGACAAGGGAAAGGGAGTTGTAGAGGTTGCCAGGAAAAATTCTGATCTGCCTCAGAAAACTAAGTCCCAGCAAAAATCGTCGAACAGAGATCGACGATCGCCGAATGAAGATCGACGATCGCCGAACGCAGCTCGACGATCTCAGGACAAATCGTCGAACGCAGGTCGACAATCTCAGCCAAAGTCGTCGAACGCAGGTCGACGATCTCATATACCTGACCTCAGCCATAGTCGACCGTCGAACGGAGCTCGACGATCTGACCCAAGATTGTCGAACTCAGCTCCAAGATCGTCGAACAGAGGTCAGAACTCTGGAAATTTTTTCAAAGGCAAATCAAAATTGAATCCTAAGGGTTCTTCATCCCAAACCTTCAACCCTTATACTGAATGGATTTTACCTCCAAGGAGATATCATCCTGAAGGATATAAGAGTCAGCCAGGGATGTCTTTTATTTCTGAATTTAGAGGTTATCAACCTAGGCCCAAGGTAAACTGGGTCAAAAACAAGTAAATTGTTTCATGTGCAGGTGAAGACCTATCCAACATCTAACCAGCAATGGTATTTGGATAGTGGGTGCTCTAAGCACATGATAGGGAATAAGGACAACCTCACTTCCTTTAGAGCCAAGCTTGGACCCAAAGTTATCTTTGGTGATTCCAACTTTGGACAAACTAAAGGATATGGTGCAGTACAGATTGGATCAGTAACCTTCAAGAAGGTAGCATATGTAGAAGGACTGAAGCACAACCTGATCAGCATCAGTCAGCTATGTGATGAAGGCTACCAGGTGACCTTCAGCAAAACCTTATGCAAAATCAAGTCAGAGGACAACACAACTGTGTTGACAGGTATAAGGAAAGGTAACATCTACTTAGTAGACTTTCTTTCAACTGATATAGATATTTGCCTGTTTAACTCAGTCTGTAGACCAAATATGTTATGGCATAAGAGATTAGGACACCTAAACCTTAGAACTATTGCTAGGCTATCCAAGGACAACCTTGTTAGAGGACTACCTTCTGGCCCCTACAAGAAGGAAGGACTCTGCAAGGCTTGTCAATTAGGCAAGCAAACTAAAAACAGTTTTAAGTCACTTAATAAGAGTGATTCACCTAGGATATTGTATCCGTTACACATGGACCTATTTGGACCCATCACAGTACAAAGCCTAGGAGGGAAATCCTACACTTTAGTAATTGTAGATGACTTCTCTAGATTCACTTGGGTGTTCTTTCTAAGGAAGAAGTCTGATAACTTTAAGTGTCTGACAGAGTTTCTCAAATGTATACAGATTGAGTTCAATACTCACATTGCCCTGATCAGAAGTGATCATGGGACAGAGTTTGATTCTCTTCTTATGCAAGAGTTCTGTCAGAGTGAAGGGATCAGGCATACTTTCTCAGCTCCTAGAACTCCTCAACAAAATGGGGTAGCTGAAAGGAAAAACAGAACCCTTATTGAATCTGCCACCACATTGTTGTCAGATGCTCATCTACCTCTATCCTTTTGGGCAGAGGCAGTGAACACCTCCAACTATGTGTTGAACAGAAGTCTGATACATAAACTGAAGGGAAAGACTCCCTATCAATTACTCAAAGGGAAGAAACCTAAAGTTGACTATTTCAGAATTTTTGGTTGTATTTGCTATATTCACAATAATGACAAGAAATACTTAGCAAAATTTCAGGCCAAAGCTGATGAATGAGTGTTTCTGGGATACTCCATGATCAGCAAGGCCTATAGGGTCTATAATAAATCATCTTTGAAAATTGAGGAATCTGTTCATATTTCTTTTGATGAAACTAACATGTCTTTCAAGGAGAAGATTTCTTCTACCATAGAACCTTTGCAGGAACACTCTCTAGTTGAAGATATGAACAAGCTACAGGTTGCTCAAGAAGAAGAAAGCAGTGAAGATGAAAGCAATGCTCAACACATTGAAGCACAACCTGAAGAGCCAGTTGTTGTACCACAAGAGGAAACAACAACACAGGTTGGTGAACAATCAACACCCCATGTTGATTTAGTAACATCAAGAGACCATCCAATTACCCAAATAATTGGAGAACTCTCAGCTGGTGTGCAAACCAGAAATCAGGTCAACCAAAACCTGTTGCACACCTGCTTCCTTTCTCAAATTGAACCTCAGTCCATTCAAGATGCAGAGCAAGATCCACACTGGATCATTGCAATGCAAGAGGAGTTGCATCAATTTGAGAGGAACAAAGTATGGGAACTAGTGCCAAAGCCTAAGGATCATTCCATTGTTGGAACAAAATGGGTGTTCAGAAACAAACTGGATGATCAATGAGTAATAATAAGAAACAAGGCAAGGCTAGTTGCCCAGGGATATTCTCAAGAAGAAGGAATTGACTACGACCAGACCTTTGCACCTGTTGCAAGATTGGAAGCCATCAGAATATTTCTAGCTTATGCAGCTCACAAAGGCTTCAAGGTTTATCAGATGGATGTCAAGAGTGCCTTCTTAAATGGAGACATCAAAGAGGAAGTCTATGTCAGACAACCTCCAGGTTTTATCTCTCCAACTTATCCTGATTATGTTTTTAGACTGAACAAAGCATTATATGGTCTCAAGCAAGCTCCTAGAGCATGGTATGAGACCCTAGCATGCTTTCTCTTGGAAAATGGTTTTATAAGGGGTAGAGTAGACCAAACTCTTTTTATTAGAACTCATAAGACCCATACCCTACTAGTGCAAATTTATGTAGACGATATCATTTTTGGTTCTACTGACTCAAAATTGTGCAGAAGGTTCTCTAATCTGATGCATTCTAAATTTGAGATGAGTAGCATGGGTGAGCTATCCTTCTTCCTAGGATTGCAAGTCAAACAACATGCTGAAGGCATCTTTATTTCTCAAACCAAATATGCTAATGAACTGGTTAAGAAATTTGGTATGTCTGAGGCATCTTGTATGAAAACACCCATGCCTACCAATGCTGTATTGGATGCTGATGAACATGGGAAACCTGTTGATCAGACAACATATAGAGCAATGATTGGTTCTTTACTGTATCTTACAGCTAGTAGACCAGATATAATGTTTGCTACATGTATATGTGCTAGGTTCCAAGTAAGCCCTAGAGAGTCACACCTAACATTAGTAAAGAGGATTCTCAGGTATGTTAAAAGTTGTCCAAATCTAGGTCTCTGGTATCCAAAAGATTCAGCATTTGATTTAACTGGATTCTCTGATGCTGATTATGCTGGATGCAGAATTGACAGGAAAAGCACCAGTGGAACTTGTCAGTTCCTTGGTGACAGACTTGTCTCTTGGTTTTGTAAGAAACAAACATTTGTGTCAACCTCAACTGCTGAAGCTGAATATATGGCTGCAGGCAGTTGTTGTTCACAAATATTGTGGATTCAAAACCAACTCCTAGACTATGGTTACAACTTAGAGAAGTCAAAAATCTTTTGTGACAATACAAGTGCTATTTCCATAGCTCAAAATCCAGTCCTCCATAGTAGGACAAAACACATAGAGATTAGGCATCACTTCTTAAGGGACAATGTTGAAAAGAATAAAATTGAATTACAATATATCCCAACTGATTTACAAAGGGGAGATATTTTCACCAAGCCTTTGGATGAAAAGAAACACACCTTCTTCCTAAATCAGTTAGGAATGTTAGATGGAGGAAGTCTTAAATAATATCCAAGATTTTGAAAGCTAAAAATTGACCAAGACTAGACAAAATTCTGATTTTTCTTAGTGTCTAGAATTTTCTGATCTCTGAACTGCGCTCGACGATTTCCCCAACGATCGTCGAACGGAGATCGACGATTTACAGAATCGTCGAACTGAGTTCAGCGCCCCTCAGATAGTATGAACTATCTCCTTCGGTCAACGATCGTCGAACGGCGCTCGACGATTTTGTTCCCTGAACGATCGTCGAACGGAGCTCGACGCCTTTCCAGATCGTCGAACGGAGGTCGATGATGTTGGAGTCTCTTCAGATTCCTTTAGAAGCCTCGATCGTCGAACCGAGTTCAACGATCTTTCCAATTCTGCGTCGAACCCTAATATAAAACTCATTTTTCGCTGTCGTTCTCTCTTGCGCTTTCAATTTCTCTGCAAGAATTTTCTTCCCTCCAAACAGTTCTACGCTTGTTCGTTTTGTTTGTTAAGTTTTTGCAGGTACAATGGCCGTATCAGTTGCTGTTCTAGCCGCCATGAAGTTTGATGCAGGCTTCGACATTGATCTGGAATCGTTCAACACCACTGATCAAGTTTTCCAAGACATTCTGAATTTATTCAAGGATCAGAACTTGTCTGCCCTCATGACCACTAGAATCAAGCTTGCTTCAGATGAAATAAAGGAATGGGTCTATACTGCTCACAATCTAGAAAACAACACTATAGTTGGCTCTATTGCTGGAACTCAGGTACCTCTGACCCCCACAGTTTTAACAGAGGTTTTTGGTTTGAGAAATGGTGAAGAAACTGCTGAATTATCTGGAGAAGAGTTTTCTGACATACTTGCCAGGATGGGTCATCCTGAGGGAAACCCTAGCAAATTATTCAAAAGGAACTTGTCTGTTGAGTACAGGTTCCTAGCAGATGTTGTTGGAAAAGTGCTGTTGGCAAAGCACTCTGCACATGACACTATCTCCAGACATCAGCTCTGCCTCATGGGAGCTCTGGTAGATAAGAAAAGTCTGAACTGGGGAGAGGTCTTCTTTGACCTAATAAAGAAGAAAATAACTAAAAGCTTTGTAAATTTTGGAAGGATTATTGGAGTCTTCCTGCAGAACAAGTGCCCCACCTTGCTAGTCTCCTCTAGAGTGCACATAAATGCCTCCAAGAGACTCACATGTGCCCTCTTTGGCAAGTGGGACAGGCAAATCAGCAAGCCAAGCAGGCCATCATCTAGTGCTCCTTCAGGCACCAGGACTCACAGAGTCACTCTCCCACAGGTCTCTGCTCCTGCAGAAGACCTGGCTGCTGATGTTGCTGCCTCTCCTCCTCCTCCAAGTCCAACCCTACCTCCTCCCTCCACCACTCCAGCTCCCTCCACCACTCTAGCTCCATCCACCACTCTAGCTCCATCCACCATTACCATCTCTAGCCCTTCCCCAACATCAATTCCATCTCCAGCAACCATTTCATCACCTCCAGTAGACCAATTCCACCCATTGTTCTCATACCCTCCACCAGATGTCACTTCTTCCCCATCCATACCATCATTCACCCTTCTAGATGACTCCTACATGGATGATTCCCCCTCTTCTCCTCCAGAATTCCCCTCCTCCTCAACCTCCTTCCAAGATCTCCTCCACCATATCATTGACCAACCATCATTCACTCCATCCATATCCATACCCTTGTCCTCCATCTCCACCATCCCCACACCTCAGCCAACCATCCCTCCACTCTCCAGCCCTCCACTTCCAGCATCCTCAGCCATCCCTTTTCCATCTACCACTGCTCCTGCTATTGAGCATGTAGATCTCCCCGCCTTAGCTGACATGTTGTATGAGCTACTTGCCCCCAGGCTCTCTCTTCTCATGGAGGCCTCCTTAGCTCCTCTACAACAGTCAGTGGCAGCTCTCTCTGCCAGGCTTTCCTCCCTCATTCCTCAGGCAGCACCTCCAGCAGTGTGCCTTGATACAGATGCATCTGCATCCAGGCAGGGGGAGATGTCATATGAAGCAAGCCTTCATGCTGCTGCTGATGCTGTTGTTTTTGTATCTGTTGTTCCTGTGGCTCCTACTGCAGTCTTAGCAATAGACCTAAGGTCTTTTCTTTCTGCCTTTGATACTGCATACTTCAGTTATCTCCCAGAGCCTAATGCTGTCCAGCCCCCAGAAGATTTGTCCAAGGCACTGGTGCCTTTCTCTGGCTGTGACCCCAGCATTATATCCTCCTTTGTATTCTCAGTAACTGCTGCTGCTGCTGCTGTTGAAGAAAGAACTGTTTTTGCTGCTGCTGAAATTCCAACTGCCTTTGATGAGCAGATATCCAAGGATTCTCTGATGACAGAGGCCACTGATCTTGAGCCTGCTGAAGATTTTGTTGATGTTACTGAAGTTGCTGCTGCCATCACTCCTGAAGTTACTGTTGTTGTTTCTGCTTCTCCTTCTGTATCTGCTGATGATTCTGTTGCTCCATCTGCTGCCCCATCTGCTGTTGTTCCTGTATCTGATGGTGTATCTACTGTTGCATTTGTCATTGTCCCTGCTGCTGCTCCTTCTGCTTCTGCCTCATCTGCTGCTGCTCAATTGAAGAAAGAATTGATGAAGAAAATAGATGCTGTATATGATGCCCAGAGTTCTGACTCTGATGAGTTCAAGACAGACTCTGATGACTCTGCTGCCACTATTGCCAGGAAGAGGAAGGCTAGAAGCAAAGCTATGAAAAGAGTTCCTCCTGCAAAAGTAAAAGATGATAATGATATTCCTTATTATATTCTGCATAACTGCCAAATTACTGAACATTGGATGCAGTATTCCAAAAATCAGCTAAAAGCAATGAAAAAGAAGAGAAAGTATGAGAAGGGCTCCTCCCAGTTCCAGCACCCTTATCCTCCTCCACCACCTCCTCCTGATGCAGGTGCAGGTGGCAGCTCTGCAAGCCAAGCCCCATCTAGAAGCCAGGCTCCCTACCAACCCCATGCCAGATCATACCAAAGGGAAAGCCAGCCTAGGGGTTCTTATTCCAGTAGAGGAGGATACAGGGGAAGTCAAAGAGATATTCAGGTTTATTCTAAAGGGCATTCCAGGCAGCACCCATACTTCAGGGGAGGATATGTTTCAGCTGACACTACTTCTGGTCCATTCCCCTACAAGCTAAGAGAGACAGTGTCTGCTAGGCCTCCTCAAGATAATTCTTCCAACAGGTATGAGCCACCTGTACCTTTTGAGGACCCTGAGAAGAATCCTGTTGCTTGGATTGCTAGGATGAAGGAGTTGGCTGCATTAGATCAGATAAAGAAAGCCAAAGAACAAGGGTTAGACACCTCCAATATTTCTACTATGTCAGAGCAAATGCAAAAAGAGTTAGAGAGATATGCCTCCAACAAATTCTTTGATGCAGACAGATATATGGAGTTGCATCCTGCTGCTGTGGTTCCCAGGACTTCAAAGCAAACATACTTGGGTGCAGCTGATGACACCAGGTCCAACAAGGAAGCCTTAAATCCAAACAGAGAAATCAAAATGGTTAAAGGCAAAGAGAAGAAGTAACTCTGTAAGGTGACAATCTTTGGTGTTTCTGACTGCTATCTGGATGCTATATATATATATATCTCTGTGATGTTTCTGCAATGTCTAGCTGCTGTTGTTTTTATGCTTTTCTGATTGTATGATGTTATTTGACTTTCCAAAGTCTGTAAATAGTAATCCTAACCCAAATAGGGGGAGATTGTTGGAACACCCTATTGCTAATTTGGGTCAGGATCACTATGTCTCTAGGAATCTGTGTTTGACCTTCTGTATAGCCTAATAGGTCAATTAGAATTGAGTCTAAGGGTTAGAAGTCTAGGATTGGAAGCTGCCCTGAAGACCAAGTTTTTCTGTCTGGAGACTAAGTCTGATCGTCGAGCTCAGCACGACGATTCGTCGAACTCAGATCGACGATCGTCGAGCTCAACTTCGGCAGATCGTCGAACTCCACTCGACGATCGCTGAGCTCAACTTCAGAATATCGTCGAACTCCGTTCGAAGATCGGTGAGCTCAGTTCGACGATTTTGGCTCTGCTTTGGATCCTTATCTCTGAGCTCAGTTCGACGATCTTTGAGCTCAGATCGACGATTATTTTGCTGCTTGAGTTTTCCAGTTCGCTGAGCTCAGCTCGACGATAGCAGAGCTCAGTTCGACGAATTCAGATAACTTCCAGAATTCAAATTCAAATCAGACAGGAGTTATTATGCAATTAATTCAGAAGATTTGCTAGCCGTTTTCATTTATTTCTGGACCAAGTTTCAAGGGATTTTTCAAGGAATAATTCTGTGGACTTTCCTCCAGAAGAGTTTTTGCAATTAAGGAAGCAATCAATGCAGACCAAAGGCTATCTTTGACAGAGTGATATTCTATTCTGGCACAGAGAATAAAAGACAGAATGTTTTTGAATCAATATAGATGATATACAGAGATTAACAAGAAGAGTACACACAATACAGATTACAGAGACTCTCTCAATCTTCTGTCAAAAAGAATTCTGAAGAACACTCATCAAAGAGATCAAGTTTTCAAAAATCATCAGATCTCTTCAGCTTACAAAGTGTTCAAGGCCAACATCATCTCAAGACTCCAGACACTCAACATTTCAGCTTGCTGAAATCATCTATTGCTGGATATCTAACTTTGAAGGCCTATCACCCTCAAGCAAAGCTTTTCTTCCTGAAGATTTCAAGGATTCAGGGGGAGCTTTGACATCAATCCACTTAGTCTTCTCAGTTGTTTGAGAAAGAGAAGACTGCCATCACTCTCTTACCCCCACTCTGTAAAGGGTTTCTCAAACTCCCTTCAAAAGTTTGAATCTGGTTTTTGAGCACCTTGTCAAAAGCTCATTGGTGGCAAGACACCTGATCAAAAAATCTGCTTTGGTTTTTGAGCACCTTATCAAAAGCTCATTGGTGCCCAGGACACCTGATCAACTCATCCTGCAGTGGATTCCTACCTAGGGTGGTAGAAGAGTGGATGTACCCAAGTTTGGGGAACCACTATATTTCCTTGTGTCCTCTGGCTCTGCTTGTTTACTTTTTGTTTCTGGCCTTGATTTGTCTGTGCTTAGTTTTTGCATAGTTTAGTTCTGTGATTAGATTTATATTTGCTTCCCTGTTCACACATAGTACAACAATTGTTGTAAAAGCTTTTAAAAAGTTTTAAAACACCATATACTCTATTCACCCCCCCCCCTTTAGAGTATATCAGATCTAGTTGCACTTTCAAGGTGCATGCCATCCAAGGTGCACCCAAGGGAGAGCTAGTGTGCTCGTTCTATGCAAGGAAAGGTCATGATGTGAGTCGGTGCTGGATGAAAGAAAGGATTTGCTTCCAGTGCGGGCAGAAGGGACACCAGAAGTCTTTGTGCCCCCAGACTCAGTCTCCACTGCAGCCTGCCCCACTTCGAGCTCTGCCGCCACCACCAAACCTAGATAAAGGAAAAGGAAAGCTGAACGTGATGACCAGCGAGGAAGCCCAAACCTCTACGCAAGTGATATCAGGTTAGCCTCAGTTTAATTTCTCCTTATTATTTTGTCATTATTGCACTAGTTATCGTTCGTTTAGTTATGTATGCTGCAGTTTTAGGGGAGTTTAAGGTGCGGAATAGGTGGGCGCGCGTTATTTTCGACTCGGGTGCCACCCATTCCTTTGTGGCCCGGAGGTTTGTTAATAAACATTGCCTGAATGTGGATCAATTAGGAGACTCCTTCAACGTCAAGCTTCTCTCCGGTGATTTGGTGATATCTAATCAAGGAGTTCTGAGATACCCTATTTATCTTGGCAATTTTCTTGCCTTGGCGGATCTGATGATTTTAGACCTGGCTGATTTTGATGTGATTTTGGGCATGGACTGGCTGTCCAAGTATGATGCGGTCATCCAGTGCAAGGCTAAGCGACTAGATTTCATGATGGACGACGGACAACCTATGAGCGTCTATGGATTTTAGGATAGATTTTCCCTTATCATTTCTGCGGTACGTGCTTGTCGTGCTATAAAGTTTTGTTGCGAGGAGTTTTTAGTTTCTATTTCTGCTCTGGAAATAGTTTTTGTTACACCATGTCTTGAGGATGTCTCGGTGGTGCGAGAGTTTCCAGATGTCTTTCCTGATAGTCTTCCAGGACTTCCTCCTGAAAGAGAGATAGAGTTTGTGATAGACCTCGAGCCAGGTACTCGTCCTATTGCCAAAGCACCGTACTGTATGGCTCTGCGTGAGTTGGATGAGTTGCGTACTCAGCTCGATGAGTTGCTGAGGTGTGGTTTTATTCGACCAAGTTCTTCTTCGTGGGGTGCTCATGTTTTGTTCGTCAAGAAGAAAGATGGATCGATGAGACTTTGCATCGATTACAGAGAATTGAACAAGGTAACCATTAAGAATAGATATCCCCTACCAAGGATTGATGATCTATTTGATCAGTTGCGTGGTAGCTCGGTATTTTCAAAGATCGATCTTCGCTCAGGCTAGCACTAGTTGAGAATTCGTGAGGCAGATATTCCACGAACTGCTTTTCGTTCGTGGCGTGGACATTATGAGTTTTTGGTGATGTCTTTTAGTTTAACCAATGCACCCTCTGCTTTCATGGATTTGATGAATAGGGTGTTTAAGGATTTCTTGGACCGATTCGTTATTGTGTTTATAGATGATGTCCTGGTGTATTCCCGCAATGTTGAGGAGCATACTTAGCATTTGTGTTTCGTTTTGTCGACCCTGAGGGAGCATAAGTTATATGCGAAGTTGAGCAAGTGTGAGTTCTGGCTACCTCATGTGTCCTTTTTGGGTCATGTTGTAAGCAAGGACGGTATTTCTGTAGACCCGACCAAGATTTCTGCTGTGATGGAATGGGAGAGACCTTCTACACCTAAGGAGATTAGGAGCTTCTTAGGCCTAGCTGGCTATTATAGAAGATTCGTGGAAGGGTTTTTGGTGTTGTCTGCCCCTCTAACTAGACTTACTCAGAAGAATACTGCATTCATTTGGAGTGATAAGTGTGAAGAAGCTTTCCAAGAACTGAAGCAGAGATTATGTACTGATCCAATTTTAACCTTACCTACTAAAGGAGTTGAGTATGCTGTGTATGTTGATGCATCACACATCGGACTTGGTTGTGTTTTAATGCAAGATGGTAAGGTGATGACGTATGGATCGAGGCAACTAAAGATTCACGAAAGAAACTATCCTACACACGATTTGGAGTTTGCTGCTGTAATTTATGTGCTGAAGCTGTGGCGACACTTATTGTATGGCGCATTGTGCAAGATCTATACGGACCATAAGAGTTTGAAGAATGTCTTCACTCAGAAGGAACTAAATCTATGACAGCGTCGGTGGTTAGAATATGTGGCGGATTATGAAGTGGAAATTCTTTATCATCCAGGAAAGACTAATGTAGTAGCCGATGCTTTGATTAGAAAGACCGCTAAAATTTTTAATCTGTCGGTACAGTCCTTGGTAGAAGAATTCTTGTTGATGGATATTGAGGTTGGGAGTCATGTTGTGCCTGCTAGTCTAGAAGCAGAAGAACCCTCTTGGATTTCCCTTACTCGAGCACACCAGATGGATGATCTTGATTTGTTGCACCTCCGAAATAGAACTGTGAAGGGAGAGCTACCAGATTTATCCTTGGATGAGTTGGATACATTGAGGTATCGAGGTAGATTTTGCGTCCCTGCCTTTGGCGACATTCGGGATAAGATCTGTGCTGAAGCTCATGGTTCCAGTGTAGCCTACCACCCTGGTTCCACTAAGATGTATAAGGATCTAAAGCAAATTGTTTGGTGGTCGGGGATGAAGAGCGATATCGCGAAGTTTGTATCAGAATATTATACGTGTCAGCGTATTAAGGCTGATCATAGAAGGCCTGGTGGTAAGTTGACACCGCTTGATATTCTAAGTTGGAAGTGGGAGAGTATTTCAATGGATTTCATCACCGGTCTACCAAAATCTCCACGTGGGCACGACTTTGTTTGGGTGATAGTCGATAGATTGACAAAGTATGCTCACTTTGTTCCGTTTAAGATTGGGTATTCGATGAAGAAGATAGCCGAGCTATATCTTGAAGAAGTCATCAGATTACATAGAGTGCCTATTAGCATTGTATCAGATCGGGACTCCAGATATACGTCTCGCTTTTGGAAGAGTTTATAGGAGGGGTTGGGTACTGATTTGAGGTATTCCACCGTCTATCATCCGCAGACGAATGGTCAGACGGAAAGGTTAAATCAGATCATAGAAGACATGATCAGGTGTTATATTTTGGATCATGGTGGTGCTTGGGATGAGTGTCTCAGACTCATGGAGTTTGCATACAATAATAGTTATCAAGAAAGTCTACAGATGGCCCCGTTTGAGGCCTTATATGTGAGACGTTGTAGAACTCCTTTGTTTTGGGCTGAAGTTGGTGAGAGACCGTTGCTAGATCCGGAAGCCCTTGAGGAGATGAATTGTGTTGTGACTCATATTCGGGAAAAGCCGCATGTGGCTCAAGAGCACTATGAGAAGTATGATAATCAACGAAGCATCGATCTGGAGTTTGTCGTTGGAGACTTGGTTTTTTTGAAGGTTTCTCCGATGTCTGGCGTTAAAAGGTTTGGAAGGAACCACAAATTAGACCCACGGTACGTGGGACCTTTCCAAATTATTGAGCGCATCAGAGTGTCAGCTATAGGCTGGAGTTGCCTGCTACCTTCCCTGGTGTCCATGATGTGTTCCATGTGAGCCAGTTGCGGAAGTGTGTTCGTAATGATCGTCAAGTCCTCGACTCGATGCCCCAGATTCAGCATAACCTTACGTATGTGGAAGAACCTGTTCATATTCTGGATTCTCAAGAGCGTGTGTTACGGAGAAAGACCATCCCTATGGTCAAGATTCTTTGGAGAAATCAAGATGTCGAGAGCGCCACGTGGGAATTGGAATCGGCGATGAGGGAATCTCACCCGCACCTCTTCTCTTAGTTTCGGGTATGTCATTATAATTTAAGTAATGTTTGATTTTATCATTTTGTTTTGGTTTTAGAGTTGTGTTAAGTTTCGGAACGAAACTTCTTTTTAGGGGAGTGACTGTAACGCCCCCGATTTTTCGATGATTTTATTCGAATGGGCATCGTCATATTTATGACGTTGTGGCGTTACTTTTAATGTCGAGTTGACGGCGCAATGTCGTTAAGGCATTTTCGTGTCCGTGCGGTCGAGTCGGCCGAATTCTTGTTGTAATTGAAAATTTTTGCTTTTGGAATTTAAGTTAAATAATTTTGGACTTGCTCATCAAGTTTCGTCGCAATCCGAGCATTTTTGGAGTCTCGACGCGCGATTGAAGTTTTGGATTGTTTATGTTCGCCGTATACTTTGAAGATTTATATATCGATAATGGCTCGTCGGATTTTGGTTTTGACTTCGTCGTTGCGTTCGTAGCGTCAGTGTTCGCCAACGGTGCGATTTTCGTTTGATTCGGCGCGCGTTTGAGCCTCCGTTTTGAACTCGTGTTTCCTTATTAAAAAAAAATAAATAAAAAATATATGATTATTTTAATATTATAGTACTATTAAAAATGTTTTTTCCTATTCATTCATATAGTTTGATCAAAATGCTATATTTGCAAAAGAATTGTTGTTTCCTGCAATTATACTCGAGTGATTTCTTTATGTACTCGAGTAGGTCATTCTGTTACTCGAGTATGTCATTTCTGCTACTCGAGTAGATCAATTCTGTTACTCGAGTAGGTCAATTCTGTTACTCGAGTAGGCCATTCTGCTACTCGAGTAGGTCAATTCTGTTACTCGAGTAGGTCATTCTGGTACTCGAGTAGGTCATTCTGTTACTCGAGTAGGTCATTCTGCTACTCGAGTAGGTCAATTCTGTTACTCGAGTAGGTCATTCTGTTACTCGAGTAGGTCATTCTGTTACTCGAGTAGGTCATTCTGTTACCCGAGTAGGTCATTCTGTTACTCGAGTTGTCCATTATTGTTCACGTTCGGATGTCATATTGTGGGTCCAAACGGTATTGTATGGAAAAATAGTCAACGTGAAATTTGTTCGTCTCGGCGAGATCTACAACTTTCATGTTGGACAATTTTTGATTCGAAGCCATCTTCAACCTCTATTTTTGATTTTCCCGAAATTGCTCATAGATACCCCGTTCGACTGATCTACTCGAATTTTATGTCTTCTATCTCGAGTAGAACTGATCTATTTGAGTTATATGCATTTTATTCGAGTCCCTATGACTATCTCGAGTTACCCAAGCCTCCAACTCGAGTATCCATCTCTAGTAAGCCCCTCCAACTCGAGTAAACCCCTTCATCTCGAGTAAACCAATTTCCTCTCGAGTAGTCTGTGCAGCCTGAGTTCGGGCACCGTTATGAGGGTCAAAACGGTGTCGTACGAAAAAATGATCAACATGAAATTTGTTCGTCTCGACAAGATCTACAACCTTTATGTTGGACACTTTTCGATTTGGAGTTATTCTAGACAAAACGTTTTATATATATATATATATATATAGATATATATATATATATATATATATATATATATATATATATATATATATATATATATATATATATATATATATATATAGACTTAGGTTTCAGAACCGAACTTCATCTTCTCCGATATTTTTCTCCCGAACTAGAGCAGCGAGTGAGAGTGAGAGAGAGAGAGTTTCTATTTCGTGAACCTTCTGGTGGCCGCCGATGGTGCTCCGGTGCTCGAAATCTTCAACCGAACATAGATCTGGAAAGCTCTCGCCGAGAGCTACGCCATCGTGATAATATCTTCCCCATTTCTTGAGATTTCTCGTTAGGGTTTTTCGGCCCTAACCCTTTTTTGACAGTTCTTCTTCAGATTTCAACCCCTCCCGCATCCTTTTTGCCTTGATCTACGACGTAGAGTGATTCAGAGGACTTTTCCGGAATAACCAAGGCAAGTGGTGAATTCCCCTCGTTTCTCTTTGTCCAATTTGATGGTAACGGCTATGTTTTCATGTTCCTTAAATTTTTCTACACTTGTTCTTCCAAATTATTGTAATGATTAACTTTCTCAATGATCACATGATGTTGTAACGTGTTGTCATGGTGAACTCAATTTTGTCCGGATATGTTTGATCGTTCTTGAAGTGTCTTATTGATGGCTTTAAACGCCTTAGATTTCGTTGTTGAACGGATTAGAGTTATCTAGGATTGTAAATCGTTCCTTAGGATTGGTCAACCATGTCTTGAAACTAGAAGTGTCAAGTAGAATCTGACGAGCCAAATCTCGAGACATATGTGTTGTGGTTTCTTTGGGTTTCTTAATTACGGGAGTTAGTGGACGAAACCACCTACGCAATGTTTGTTGTCTTTATTAGTACCTTGTGGAAGTCTACTAGGTTTTTGGGCGTCTGCAGTGTATGGTGGAGAGTATGAGACTCCCTCACAGTTAGACGGATTTTATATTCGTGAGGGTGCATCCACGAGTGACCACCTCGCCCGTATTTTTGGATAGAATCGACCACAAGTGCCTAATAAAGGTTTTGTATTTCTTCCTTATGAATTATTCATGTAGTCACCTTATGGCCTCGTGCGTCCGGTGTACTCTTGTTGAACGTGACGAATCACGTAAGAGTTCTTTTTTCTGTTGATGCCCCGTTTTATTTTTGTACTCTACTTCAGTGTTTTTGGTCTTGGGTTGGTACCCCTTTCGACCTTTGTTTATTTTGACTTATTAATCTTCTGTCACCATTTGTAACTTCTTGCTGAGGTATTCTGTCTTTGGAATGCCTCAGGTTCAGAGCAGTAGCAGATAGCAGAGCTAGTTTTGGAGTTTCTGGGAGGCAGTGTTGGCCGTGGTTGTTACCTCATCTCAGCGAGGTAGTTTGTGGTTTATTTAGTTACTGGTTAAGACTTACTTTTCTGTCAGTGGGTTCGTGTCAGGTTGTTGGCGCCCATAGAATTGTTACTTTTAGATACTTGCTAGCTGCTTATTTCTCTATATGTGGATGTGGATTACTTGCTCTCTAGGAGAATTTATGCTAGCAATGCATGTTAGATATTTTTAAGAATAAAATCTACTAATATTACTTCATGCTCGACATCATTTAAAAACTCTAACTTGTTATATTTAGGAACCGTAAAAGCTATCCTTACTACTATTATAAATTTAGGGTCTTACATAGCATGAGTTGTCCTTTGAGGACGTTTATACTTATGTAGGATGTTGGAGTCAATCTAAATAAGTATGTTTCCGCAGCGTATAATTATATTTTGATTCGTGGACTAGATGAGCCACTAATCCGAGGGATACGACCAACTACTGCACTTAACTGATTTTTCTTTAAAATAACTTAAAAAATCTTTCTTCATGTTTAAGTAGGTGTCTGCCTGAGCGTCTGCAGTTATCCCCTGCTAACGGGGCATCATGACGCGCATTTTCCCTTACTCTGATAAGTTATTTTATGTAGTGAAAATGCGGGTTGTGAAAGTTACCTCCAATTGGGGGGTGGCTTTAGTGGAGAGAGAGGGAGTGGCCCCCACCCCCCACCCCCTGTTCTACTCATCGTGAGAGGTGGGGTTGACTAGTCAACCCCATGATCTCCCATTTTAGGGGGGGGTGATCATGAGGGAGCCTTCTCTATAAAATTGAAAGAAATTGTATCTAATCACCTAGAGGGGGGGTGAATAGGTGACTTAAATCTTTTTAAAATTTACTGGCAGAATAAATCACAGCATTCACAGAACTTTAAACAGCAATCATAGCAATATTCACACACAGAGAACACAGAAATTTATAGTGGTTCCCCAAGGTCTGGGTACATCCACTTTCCCCCTTCGCCTATCTAGTAGTGTACTAGATTCGGCCCAACTTCTCCACTATTCCTCAGATCTTACACTCAGAACCCCAAACAGGTTCCTACAACTCAAGCTCAAAGCCCTATCACTGAGTCTTCACCAAGACCTACACTCAGCCTTCAACAAGGCCTACACTCAGCCCTCAACAAGGCCTACACTCAGAGAAAAGTATCTCCTACACTCAGGCACACAGGCCCTACCACTCAGCCTTTGTAGTTTCAGGCTTACAACTCAGATCCCTTAGGATCCTACAAGAAATTAAAATTACAAAGTGTAAACCTACAACTCAGAAAGAGAGAGAAGAGTTATCTGGTTTCTTGATGAGTTCTTGGAAGAACTTTGCTGAGATCAACCACCCTTGGCTCCTTCAAAGCTTCTTGAATTTAGAACACAATAGGGTTGAGTCTCTAAGCAGATGATATTCAATCACTGCTGACTTAAGAATCAGATATCAATCTGAAACTTTCTTCACAGCCTGGTTCAATAGCTGTCTTCTTAGAAGGAGCTCTCTCTCTCCAACTTCTTAGATCTTCTGATCACTTCAATTGATTGTTGTTAATCTGTGCTTTTATTGTGTTGATCATCTTCTTTTGTTGACAGAATAAGCCTTTAAATAGGCTTTCTTCATGGTGACCGGCTGATCCGGTTTCTAATAGACTTCTGACAGCTCTGACAGTTGCAGTAGACCGGCTGGAATGGCAGCTGTCAAGTCATCCGGCCACTTCTTGAATTTTCTATAACTGTCTGAAAGTGTCGAGACAGTCAGTCTTTAAGTGTCGACACTGATAGTCTAAGTGTCGACACAAGTAGACTAAGTGTCGACACTAGCCTTCATGGTGTCGACACAACTCCTTATGTTGTAGAATCTGCTTCTCGACATTACTTGTTCAACATGTGTCGACACTGATCCTGTGTGTCGACACAAGTCCTTCTTTTTTGATACTTAGTTGATTTCTTGTAAGTGTCGACACATCTCCTTTGTGTCGACACATCTTCTTGTGTTGAACTTGTTAAGTGTCGACACATCTTCTTGGTGTCGACACATGCCTTCAGTGTTGATACTCTTGCTGAGTGTCGACACATCTCCTTTGTGTCAACACTTGTACTTAAACTTCATTGAAATTTGCTGAGTGTCGACACATCCACCTAGTGTCGACACTTTCTTTATGTGTTGAGACTTTTGCTGTGTGTCGACACATTCTTCATTATGTCGACACTTGTACTTAAACTATGTTGAAGTTTGCTGAGTGTCGACATAACCTCCTAGTGTCGACACTTGTACTTGAACTTTGTTGATGTTTTGCTGAGTGTCGACACAGCCTCCTAGTGTCGACACTTTTTGATGTCGACAAAGTTCCTCTAGGTGTCGACACTGCTTCTAAGTATCGACACAGCTTCTTTGGACATTTCTTCATTGAGTGTCAACACAGCCTGTATGTGTTGACACTTTCCTTCTGGTGTCGACTCTGCATCCCTGGTGTCGACACAATCACTCCAAGTGTCGACACTGCTTCTCTGGGTGTCGACACAAGCCTTCTTAAGTGTCGACACTTTTCTTCTGGGTGTCGACACATGGACTTAGAAACTTTTCATGCTTTCCCTGCAATTACTTAACCTGCACAAGGTAACTTAAAATACATCAAATACACCTTGATGTATATCATTGAGTAGGGTGAGGCTTATTCAAATCAGGTACATTTATTCCAATGTACCCAACAATCTCCCCCTATTTGGAGAAGTCATAACCCTTAGTCAATGATATATACCATACATAACAAATTCACAGTATGATGTAAAACAGTAATACATGACAGGGAAAATACTTACACATGCATGAACAAAACATGTATATACACATAGCTCAGAATAATTAATGTAATAGATGAACATATAACATTGTTCTTTCAACTTCAACATTTTCATTATTCCAAAGTTTACATTGAGTTTACTACAAATGATTACAACTTGTAAACTTAAGTAAATGTCTATCCTATTGCTGCTCTGGTTCTTTGATTACAATCCCCTTTCCAGATTGTATCTTTGCTTGAACTAGGGCTTCATTATCATCATCAGCAGCAGGCTTCTTCCCTTTAAGGTCTTTCTTTTTCAACGCTTCTGTCTTGATCTTTTGCCTTTCAAAATAATGATAAGGCATAGGAAAGTACTTGCTAGGCTCTTGTGCATTAGGAGGTAGCTTTCCCATCTTAGCCTTTCTTCTATATTGAACAATTGCCTCTCGCCTGTTCTCATGCTTCCTCCACTCCAGTTCAGAATACCACTTGTTTCTATCCAAAATATTATCTTTAGCAGCTTTCCATGCAGTCAAAATGATATTCCTGGAAGTGGGGCTCCACTGTTCAAAATCAGGCCTAAGTTCAGCTTGCTCTCTGAACATTTTCTTAGACAATGCAGTCTCTTGTTCCTTCAGCAAAGCCTCTTGTTCTTTCAGTATTGCCTCTGACACTGGCTGAACTACTTTCTCAATGATGACATTCTGATTTCCTTCAGGAGGACTATACATTGACTGTATATCTTGATGTATCATATCAAAGTCTGGTGGAGGGTATATCACTTGAGCTACTTCAGCTTGCTCCCCTCCAAGATATGCAGGATTAATCTCAGACTCTGCTACATTATCATCATCACATAATGGAGGATATCCAAGGGTGGCTCTGATGAAATTTGAAATCCACTTTGCATGATCAGAGCTGGCTTTGACTAACACCCTCTCCCCCTTTATGACTTCTCTTTAAATGTGATCTCTAAGATCATCTTTCTGGAATCTTATCTGTGCATTCAGATAATTTTCTCCATCTTTGTAGAAAGGTTTCAACATTTGGAGCTTTTCAGTTATTAGCTTCTGAGAATCCTGAAGTGCAGAAGTAACAGCAGTTAGGCTCTCTTGCAATGCTTTGTCAAATTCTTCTTTGGCAGTGGTCAGGGCTGCATTTTGGGCAGTTGCTATATTCTTCAGTTCAGTTACAATGGCATTGTGTGAAGCTGTCAAATTATCATTCATCCTGATCTGATTTTCTAGTACATAGCCTTGCTTCACTTCTAGCTCATCAAGTTTTGTCTTTATTTTCTCTTGATGTGTTGCCAGATAGACAACAGCATTCCCTCCTTTATGGAAGCAGTCAGTCATCTCTTTCTTGTTTAGATTCATTTCAAATCTGATTGACTTGATATCTTGGGTCAGATCAAATTGCAGTGACTTATGTCCTTCATCCATATACTTTTCTATAGCTTGCCTTTGCTCATCCATCTTTATCTGCAATGCTACCATCAGAGAACTGTAATCAGTAGATGGTGCAGGCTGTGCTGCAATGGTTTGCAGTGCCTTTTTATATGTCTGGCTCCTCCTCTTGAAGACTTTAAATTTCCTCTTCTTGGCTCTCACAACCTCTTCATCTTCAGATGCAGATGTGCTAGCTATATCAACCCTGTCCTTAGGGCTTGAAGGTAAATCCTTGTCAGTCCTAGGAACCTGCTCAGCATTCTTTGGCACTTCAGGTTCTTTATTTCCAGTTTCTTCTTCAATCTCCACATGCTCTCCCTCAATAATTACTTTCTTCCCCTCAGCAGCAGCTTTCTCCACTTCAATGTAAGTTTGAAGAAGGTCAGGGAACAGTTCTTCTAAAGTAAATTCTTGTTGAGGATGGGGTGGAGAATCTCTTATATCATCAACAACTTGATCAGCAACAGATGTGTCTTCCATGACAACATCTTGAGGTAGACTAAGAACCTGAGGTTGCTGATTAACATCAGATAATGTGTCAGTCATAACATCGTTCTCAATAAGGAAATCTAATTGGTTGATTTCAGTTATTACCTCAAGTATAGTTTGAGTAGCTTGTTCACTCTCAAGTGGAGTAGGCTCTTCCACAAGTAGAGGCTCCCCCTGGATTGATTCCTGGTGAATAGGGCTTGCTGAGGGTAGCTCCCCCTGCCTCTGTACTTCTTCTTGTCTTGCTGGAGATTGTCCAGCATTTCCAGTTCCTTCTTCATCAGGAGTGAACACTACTTGCTCTTTAGAACTGCTTGAGGAGTCCTGAGCCACAGGGGCTGTCTTCTTCTTCTTTTTCTGGGGTGTGTCCTTTACAGGAGATGGCAGTTCTTTGGTCAATACTCTGTCCCACCTAGAGAAGATTTTCATATCCATCTTCCTCATGTGGTTAATCTTTGAACCTGCAGCTTGGTTCATTACACCTGGAATACTTCCAGCAAGGTAAAGACTCAGTATTCTTCCCAAATTGGGCTTCTTCATACTTTCTTTAATTTTATCAAACACAACTGTAGACCAGTCTGTATCTAGTTTGAATATTATCCTTGTCATGAGACTAAACATGTGAGCTGAGATTCTGTCATGGCCTCCAGGCTTGCACAGTATTACCTTTCTAACTATTTCAGACAAGAATTTTCCTTGGCTGTTCATTCCTTTTCTGTTGAAAACTGATCCAATTTTCATGTTAGAATCAAGTCCACACCATGTTAGTGATTCTCTAGTTTTAGAAGCAGAAATATCTTCTTCTTCCTTAGTCCTTGGTAGTTGTAGTACCTTTCTCAGACTCTTAGGAGAGACCTTCACCTTTTCCCCATGAACTATTGACTTAATCTTGAGTCCTGATTCATCTAGTTTTGCTGCATTTAGAAACTCAAGGACTTCTTCTTTCAGATCTTAATTGGTTCTGAAACAAGAAATTCTAACCCAGTCTCAGCTATTAGGGTTATCACGCCTTTGATCTCGGGTTCCGCGTCCTCAAATGCGTGTCGCGCGAGTTCATATCCTTCATTCACATTCTCTTCTATCTTGGGCGCCATTAGGGTTTGAAGAAATTTGAATTAGAGAAGAGAGATGTCAACACACAAGTTTGGTCTCGAAACTTTGGTGAGCATGTCGACAGACAATGGCGAAAACCTATTTATACCTTTCTACAATCGAAGATGAAAGGGCGCGTCAAAATACTTAAATTGTGTCGACACTATTGAAAAGTGTCGACACTAACTTATAATGTCTCGACAACTATGTGTCGACACAAGTATAGTCGACAGAATATATGTGTCGACACTTGTTTATGTGTCGACACCACTTAGCTCGACACTTAGTCGAGACTTTACTAGACTAATTCTGAGTAAAGCTTAAGTGTCGACACCACCTTGGATGTGTCCACACCTACACTGCATGTGTCGACACCACTTCTCTGAAGTGTGGACACTGACTTCCTAGATGTATCGACACCATTTTTCTGAAATGTCGACACCACTTCTATGTGTCGACACAGACAACTATGTGTGTCGACACCTTTTTACTTAGCCAATTTTGAAAACTTATTCTAAGTTTATCATACCTAATTCAATTTTAAATTTATTGAATTTGGTTTCATCTAAGGGCTTACTATACATGTCAGCTAGTTGATTATCTGTATTAATATACTCTAGGGACATATCTCATTTTTCCACATGTTCTCTTAGAAAATGATATTTTATTTCTATGTGCTTAGTCCTACTATGGGAGACAGGATTGTTAGCAATAGAAATAGCACTAGTAGAATCACAAAATAGAGGTGTTCTACTTACTTGAATACCATAGTCTTCTAGCTGATGTTGAATCCATAGAAGTTGAGCACAACAACTTCCTGTAGCAACATACTCTGATTCTGCTGTGTAGATAGCCACACTTGTTTGCTTCTTGCTACTCCATGATATCAGTCTTCCACCTAGGAATTGACAGGTACCTGTTGTACTTTTCCTATCTTCCTTGCAGCCTGCAAAATCTGCATCTGGATAACCTGTCAGTTCAAAGTCTCCATTCCTAGGGTACCAAAGGCCTAGATAAGGAGTGCCCTTAAGATATCTCAGAATTCTTTTGACTGCTGTCAAATGAGATTCTTTAGGGCAAGCTTGGTACCTAGCACAGACACATGTAGCATACATAATATCTGGTCTACTTGCAGTCAAATACAATAGGGAGCCAACTATCCCTCTATACAAAGTCTCATCTACAGTTTTCCCTGCATCATCTTTGCTAAGAGACATACTTGACCCCATAGGAGTTTTCATGGTACTAGATGATTACATACCATACTTCCTTATCAACTCTAGGGTGAACTTAGACTGGCATATGGATAAACCATCCTCAGTCTGTCTAACTTGGAGACCCAAGAAGAACTTAAGTTCCCCCATACTGCTCATTTCAAATTGTCCTTGCATAAGTTTTGCAAACTTTCTGCAAAGACCACTTTCAGTAGACCCAAATATAATGTCATCTACATATATTTGGACTAGAATGATCTTGCCTCTGGATTCCCTAAGGAATAGAGTCTTGTCTATTTTCCCCCTTGTGAATTTATTCTCAATGAGGAAACTAGACAGGGTCTCATACCAAGCCCTAGGGGCTTGTTTTAACCCATACAAAGCCTTCCTAAGTCTATAGACATAATTAGGTTTAGTAGAATCAACAAAACCTGATGGCTGTTCCACATAGACTTCTTCTTTTAGATTTCCATTCAGAAAAGCTGACTTAACATCCATTTGGTATACTTTAAACCCTTGATAGGTTGCATAGGCCAAGAACATCCTTATGGCCTCCAGTCTGGCTACTGGAGCAAAGGTTTGATCAAAGTCAATACCTTCTTCCTTTCTATATCCCTTAGCAACCAGTCTTACTTTGTTCTTTATAATCACTCCATGTTCATCCAACTTGTTCCTAAAGATCTACTTGGTTCCAATTATGTTGTGGTCTTTTGGTTTAGAAACTAGCTCCCAGACATTGCATCTTTTGAACTGGTTCAGCTCCTCTTGCATTGCCTCAATCCAATGAGGGTCTAGGATGGCTTCTTCAAATTTCTTTGGCTCTACTTGGGATAGAAAACTGGAGTAGAGTACTGAACTGAGATTTCTGCTCCTTGTTTGTACCCCTTGTCTGAGATCACCAATAATTTGATTGGCTGGATGATCTTTTAGATGTCTATTTGCTGGAGGCATCCTATTTTCTGGTTGTGCACCTACAGCTTCTTCATTCAGCAGCTCCTCTTGATCTTCATCATCAATTGGAGTATCTTGTACTCCCCCTGGACAGCAGCCACTATCATCCACATGCTGACTTGCAGTAGATCCTTCTTCAATAGTAAGCTTGTCCATCTTCTCAGTCACACCTGTGGAGCTGCAAATACTTCTAGATAATTCATTGTTAATGAGTCTAGCTTCATCAAACACTACATGTACTGACTATTCTATAACTTGAGTAGTCAAGTTGTAGATCCTATAAGCCTTACTGTTGTTGCTATACCCAACAAAAATCCCCTCTTGGGATTTGGCAGCAAACTTAGATAAGTAAGACTTACCATTGTTAAGTATATAACATTTATAACCAAAGATCCTGAAATAGGATAGATTTGGTTTTCTGCCTTTCACAACCTCATAGGGGGTCTTATTGTGGCTCTTGGTGATAGTGGCTCTATTAATTACATGACATGCAGTATTAACTGTCTCAGCCCAAAAATATTCAGGGAGAGATGTGTCACTTAATAAGGTTCTACCAGCCTCTATCAAGGTTCTATTTTTCCTTTCAGCAATGCCATTTTGCTGAGGTGTTCTTGGTGAAGAAAATTCCTGAAATATCTCAAACTCTTCACATAGCTTTGTCATAATATTAGACTGGAATTCAGTACCATGGTCACTTCTTATTTTGACCACTGTACTGTCTAACTCATTCTGAATTTGTTTGACAAAACTATAAAAGATATTAGGTGTTTCAGATTTTTGTCTAATGAAGAACACCCAGAAAAACCTTGAGTAGTCATCTACAACCACAAAAGTGTAGACCTTCCTACCTAGGCTATGCACTGGCATAGGACCAAATAGATCCATATGCAAAAGGTATAAACACCTCACAACATCTTTGTTCTCAATGCTAATAAAGGTGGATTTGGTTTGCTTGCCCTTTTGACAAGCTGAGCATATCCCATCCTTAATACACTTAACCTGAGGACCATTCCTCACTAACTCTTTACTATAGAGTTGACCAATTGTCTTATAGTTAAGATGGGCTAGTCTCTTGTGCCATTTGATACAATGAGAGACTTTCTCATCAGCTACAAGACACACATGAGAACCATTGTTCTCACACATAATGTCTAGACAATAGACATTTCTCTTCCTATAACCTGTCAGAATGATTTTTGATCATTTGACCTCCTGATATGACAACCATATTTGACAAATGAGATGTCATATCCTAAATCACTCAGCTGACTTATACTAATGAGGTTGTGTTTCAAACCTTTAACATAAGCCACTTGAGTAATTGTAATAAGATTGCTAGAAATGTTACCAAAGCCTTTGATGATTCCTTTTTCAGAACCACCAAAGGTGACTTTAGAACCATCCTTGATTGGTGTATAGTCCTTCAGCAATCCCCTAGTTCCAGTCATGTGCCTGGAACATCCACTGTCCAAGTACCAGATTGGGGCATGGTCACTTGGACTCACCTGCAAAACAGATTAGTTAACCTTAGAACCCAAAGAATTCTTGGGTCCTTGGTGCTGGTTAGTTTGCATCTTAACAAAACTACCTGTAGCTTTTCTAGCAGGCAGATTGCTACTCACCTTGGCACTAGAATTGTGCCAACAGTCTATGACAAAGTGGCCTATCTTGCCACAGCACCAGCACTCAAATCTGTTGTACCTTTATTTAAGTACAACCCTGGCTGTTTTGTCTACAGCAGGGTTCTTGTTGAGTACTGAGGCTTTGCCCTTAGACTTGGACTGAACAGTCCTTGCAGGTTTAGTAAACCCCAATCCAATTTTACCTTTTTGAGAAATGAACTCGTCTATCAAAGGTAGAACAGACTTTGGTTTTGCAACAATATCTCTCTCTTTCTGAAGACTAATCTCCAAATTTCTGATTTGATCATTCTTGAATGTAATAGTCCTCATCTAAATAACAGTAATGTTCTTCAGCCTGGCTATTTCATTTAGTTTCTGATCAAGCAACTTATCAAAATATGTTGCAGTAACTTTAAGATTAGCAATCTCCTTAGCCTGACTCTTGGCCAAGGATTTGCTTTTCTTCAAAGCTTGCAACACTACTCTATATTCATCAATTAATTGATGAATGTCTCCTTCAGATTCAGATCCACTCTCATCACTTGATGATGATGTATCTGAATCTGACTTAGTACTAGAAATTGAACTATCAGAATAATTTTGTACCTGACTTGGTCCAGGCTGATCCTGGATTTTGTCTCCTTCTGATGAGGCCATCAGTCCCTGGCACTGATTGTCCTCATGCTCATATATAGAGTTCATTAACTGGATGAACTCCTCTTCCTCTTCTCCAGTAAACAGTCCAATATAAGCTTCAGCTTCTGAATCAGTTTCTGAAGATGACATATCAGACAAACTTTTGTCCTTCTTAGCAACAAAGGACCTTTCCTTTTTGTCCTTGATCTGAGTCTTCTTCTTATCAGTTGACTCTTTCCTTTTCTCTGGACAGTCAGCAACAACATGTCCTTGTCTGTTACAATAATAACAAACTATCTTTGAAGAAGTAGTTTTACTTGACTTGGTCTTTCTCTTGTCATTCTTTGATGACTTCTGTGAAGTGGATGGCTTAGACCTCCACTGTTTCTTCTTTAGAAACTTCTGAAAATGTCTTGTGAAAGCTGCAAAGTCCTCATCACTCTCACTGCTTTCAGAATTCTTGCTTTCTGACTCATCTGTCTCAGTCTCAGCAACTTTTGGAGGTGGAGATGGAGACTTACTTTTATATTTCCTAGTGGCTTCTGTCTTGAAAGCCACAGCTCTTTCTTTATGCTCAATTCTGGTAGTCTTCTCCTCCTCCTTCCTTACCATTAACTGCATCACATATGATAACAATTTTCCAAACAATGCTGGAGGAGGAATGTCTGCTAATTTGGTCATTTCCCTTATGACACAAATCTTAGTATCCCAGTCTTTAGTTAGGGATCTCAAGAACTTATCATTCAGCTCATAATTGCTGAATTCTCTTCCATAGGACATTAACTCATTAACTATCCTATAGAATTTCTTGTAGCACTCAGTTATGCTATCAGACCTTCCTTGTCTGAAGCTCTCATACTCTTGGTTTAACAAAGACTTTCTGTCCTGTCTAACTTTTTCAGAGCCCTCCATATAGACTATCAGTGTATCCCACATTTCCTTTGATGTTTTACAGTGTATCAAATTCTGGAATGTGGCATCATCTATTGCACTTACAATTATATTCTGGGCCCTCTTGTCCATAGTGGCCAGAATAATCTTATCCTTGGTCATTTCAGAATAGTCTTTTGGAGTTCTTTGATTTGCATCTAACACAGATACTTTCATAGGCACATATGACCCTTCTTTACTGTGATATAGATTCTAGGGTCAGAGGCTTCCATAAATAGTCTAACTCTTTCTTTCCAGATGCCAAAAATCTCCTTTCTACAGATTGACAACTTCATGGATCCTAGTTCTTTGTGATTTTCTGTTGAACCCATTTTCTTGATCTTCTTGATTATACTGAATCTGCCAACAGGATCTTTACTCAGACTATTATGTCCTTTTTGAGTAACCTGGCTCTGATACCACTTGAAAGAAATTGTACCTAATCACCTAAAGGGGGGGTGAATAGGTGACTTAAATCTTTTTAAAATTTACTGGCAGAATAAATCACAGCATTCACAGAACTTTAAACAGCAATCACAGCAATATTCACACACAGAGAACACAGAGATTTATAGTGGTTCCCCAAGGTCTGGGTACATCCACTTTCCCCCTTCGCCTATCTAGTAGTGTACTAGATTCGGCCCAACTTCTCCACTATTCCTCAGATCCTCAGATCTTACACTCAGAACCCCAAACAGGTTCCTACAACTCAGGCTCAAAACCCTACCACTCAGCCTTCACCAAGACCTATACTCAGCCTTCAACAAGGCCTACACTCAGCCCTCAACAAGGCCTACACTCAGAGAAAAGTATCTCCTACACTCAGGCACACATGCCCTACCACTCAGCCTTTATAGTTTCAGGCTTACAACTCAGATCCCTTAGGATCCTACAAGAAATTAAAATTACAAAGTGTAAACCTACAACTTAGAAAGAGAGAGAAGAGTTGTCTGGTTTCTTGATGAGTTCTTGTAAGAACTTTGCTGAGATCAACCACCCTTGGCTTCCTTCAAAGCTTCTTGAATTTAGAACACAGTAGGGTTGAGTCTCTAATCAGATGATCTTCAATCACTGCTGACTTAAGAATCAGATATCAATCTGAAACTTTCTTCACAGCCTGGTTCAATAGCTGTCTTCTTAGAAGGAGCTCTCTCTCTCCAACTTCTTAGATCTTCTGATCACTTCAATTGATTGTTGTTAATCTGTGCTTTTATTGTGTTGATCATCTTCTTCTGTTGACAGAATAAGCCTTTATATAGGCTTTCTTCATGGTGACTGGCTGATCCGGTTTCTAACAGACTTCTGACAGCTCTGACAGTTGCAGTAGACCGGCTGGAATGACAGCTGTCAAGTCATCCAGTCACTTCTTGAATTTTCTGTAACTGTCTGAAAGTGTCGAGACAGTCAGTCTTTAAGTGTCGACATTGATAGTCTAAGTGTCGACATAAGTAGACTAAGTGTCGACACTAGCCTTCATGGTGTCGACACAACTCCTTGTGTTGTAGAATCTGCTTCTCGACACTGCTTCTTCAACATGTGTCGACACTGATCCTGTGTGTCGACACAAGTCCTTCTTCTTTGATACTTAGTTGATTTCTTGTAAGTGTCGACACATCTCCTTTGTGTCGACACATCTTCTTGTGTTGAACTTGTTAAGTGTCGACACATCTTCTTGGTGTCGACACATGCCTTCAGTGTTGATACTCTTGCTGAGTGTCGACACATCTCCTTTGTGTGGACACTTGTACTTAGACTTCATTGAAATTTGCTGAGTGTCGACACATCCACCTAGTGTCGACACTTTCTTCATGTGTTGAGACTTTTGCTGTGTGTCGACACGTTCTTCATTATATCGACACTTGTACTTAAACTCTGTTGAAGTTTGTTGAGTGTCGACACAACCTCCTAATGTCGACACTTGTACTTGAACTTTGTTGATGTTTTGCTGAGTGTCGACACAGCCTCCTAGTGTCGACACTTTCTGATGTCGACAAAGTTCCTCTGGCTGTCGACACTGCTTCTAAGTGTCGACACAGCTTCTTTGGACATTTCTTCATTGAGTGTCGACACAGCATGTATGTGTCGACACTTTCCTTCTGGTGTCGACTCTGCATCCCTGGTGTCGACACAATCACTCCAACTGTCGACACTGCTTCTCTGGGTGTCGACACAAGCCTTCTTAAGTGTCGACACTTTTCTTCTGGGTGTCGACACATGCACTTAGAAACTTTTCATGCTTTCCCTGCAATTACTTAACCTGCACAAGGTAACTTAAAATACATTAAATACACCTTGATGTATATCATTGAGTAGGGTGAGACTTCTTCAAATCAGGTACATTTATTCCAATGTACCCAACAAAAATGATGGTGCAACCCATCAATTGCCCCCCAAATTCTTCTTGCCGGAGAGCAAATTGCCGAAAAGGCGCTGACTGGAGAAGACACCGACGCAGTTACGCACGTCCTTACCACGCGGCCGCAGGCCGCGTGCATGTTCCCTGACTGGGCGCGACCAGGCTACGCGCGACCAGGTCGCGGGTGCTGGCGGGCCTCGCGCGCACCCAGGCCGTGCGCGCAGCAGGCCTCGCACAAGGCGGGCCACGCAATGCGGGTCGCGCGCGAGGCGGGCTGCGAGAGGCGGGCCGCGCGCCAGCAGGCCTCGTGCGAGGCAGCCGCGCGAGGCGGCCGCACGCGAGGCGGCCGCGCGAGGCGGGCTACGCGTGGCGGGCCGCGCACGTGGCGGCAGCGCGAGGCGTCTTGCGCGCGCGGCAAGCCGCGCATGTCCGGGCCGCGCGCGCGCCTCGGCAGCGCGCGGCAGGCCGCGTGAGCCCCCCGGCCGCGCGTGCCCAGGCCGCTCGCGTGCGCGCGGCAGGACGCTTGCGCGCGCGCGGCAGGCCTCGTGCATGCGGGCCGCATGCGCCCTGGTCGGGTGCGCACTATGCTGCGTGTGCACGGATCCTGCTCTGCACGTTTCCCCCGCCCCTGCACGCCGCTCGAGCTGCGTGCGCTCGGATGCGCGCCTCCAAGTCTTCACTTTCTGGGCAAACCTGACCTTTTTATTTCTGTGTTGTGCAGGTTTCGAAGCGTTCCTCCGATCTGATGCGCCTGCGCTCATCTTTAACCGAAGATGGCGTGGATATTTAGAGGAAGAAGTATGGACTTCCTGCCAATTTGGAGGTGAGAATCCCACGTGCCGAGGAGCGAGTCCAGAATCCTCCTCATGGCTGGCTGACGATTTGCGAAGTTTCTCTGAGGTCCGGCTTCCGTTTTCCGCCGTGCGAGGAGGTGATTGGGATCTTGAAGTTCTGTGGGGTGCCAATTTCACAATTTGTCCCTGTTGGAATTGCCCGAATTATGGACTTAGCAGCGTTCTTTCGCTAGCATGGAGGATGGCTTTTCTTGGACCAATTCCGAGATTGGTGTGATGTTCGCTCTGATGGCGGCGAACGGTGGAGGTTCGCGACGAGATTTGGTGCAAGGAGGTGGAGCCCCAGATGGACGATGTTCGTGAGCTGGCGCTTCGGCGCGGTGTCTCGAAGGCCTTTCGCCTAGTTAGCAAGAGTCTGGGATGTGACACATCCGGCCTCAGCTTTGCGGACATTTCTGAAGACGAGCGTTCTGGCTCGGACGACGAGTAGTAGGCCTTTGTTTTCGCAGCTGTGTATTTGTACTTTGTTGTTTAGGCAGTTGTATTGTTTTTTGACATTATTCTTTTCATGTCATCTTAGCTGTCTTGTATGATATTGTTTGGCTTTTGTTAGCACGTCTTTAGTCTGCGACATTGTTTGCGTGGCTCTAGTCCACGACTGAGTTTGCGCGAGGGTTGCTCACGACTCAGGTTTGCACGAGGGCTGCTCGCGGCTTCTTCGTGAGGGGGGCAGGGCCCCAGGGGGTGCGCGAGTCGGGCTCGCGGCTTAGGTTGTGCGAGGGCTGCTCGCGGCTTCTTTGTGAGGGGGAGGGCCCCCACGGGGCGCCCGAGTCGGGCTCGCAGCTTAGGTTGCGCGAGGGCTGCTCGCGGCTTCTTCATGAGGGGGGCAGGCCCCCACGGGGCGCGCGAGTCGGGCTCACGGCTTAGGTTGCGCGAGGGCTTCTCGCGGCTTCTTCGTGAGGGGGGCAGGCCCCCACAGGGGGCGCGAGTCGGGCTCGCGGCTTAGGTTACGCGAGGGCTGCTCGTGGCTTATTCGTGAGGGGGGCAGACCCCCACGGGGCGCACGAGTCGGGCTCGTGGCTTAGGTTGCGCGAGGGCTGCTCATGGCTTATTCGTGAGGGGGGCATGCCCCCACGGGGTGCGCGAGTCGGGCTCGCGGCTTCGTTTGGCAGAGAATGTAAATACTCAATCCGGTTGCATGACCCAGCCTGGTCGAACTATTATATTAATAAAACAACAAAAAATTGTTCTCGCAAGCCCGAGCTTGCGGCTTTGACAACTTCAAATAAGTAAACGAGCGAAAATGAGATGACTCAAGGATGGAAGTGGCGGGAACGGGATTGGAAGACATCCACGAGCGACTGTTGGAGTATTGCGGTGTAGTCAGAATCAGCTTGGATGACTATGAACTGTACATCATAGCATGCTTGCCGATATGCTTCTTCAAGAGTGACTGGGAGAGTGATGGTGCCCATAATTGGTACTGGGACGTCCCCTGAAACACGTGTGTTGGCAGATGCTAGGTCGAGGTTTCCAGTGGTTAGTTTGAGCTGGAGTAATGTGGATAAAAACAACACATTAACAACAATCTCCCTGCCCACTAGGACTTGGTTCAATTTGGTGGATGGTTCGCCAATTCTGACGGTTATACACCTCATGCTCTGACTAGGAGGCGGTCTCTTTTTTGATAAGAATTGATCAACCGCCCCCAGACTGGTTAGTCACTGGATTTCTATCTTCAGCCGATTGCATCCATTGGTGCTGTGACCTGGACCCTGGTGGTATTCACAATACTTTGACAAATCTCCTCGGCCGGGAGCGAGCGGCCTGGGCCTGCACAAGGCCGGATGGTTGCGTATTGCTTCAAAGATCTTGTCCTGAGGGGCGTTGAGTGCCGCAAGCTGGCGCAGCTTCCGCTGGTCGCAGTTTCTCTTGTGCTCGAGGTACCCACTGTTCTTTTGCTTCCTTTTCTGGACCTTACTCGGACTTGGACTTTCCAGTGAGGGCTCTCTGACCGTGGTGAACCTTTTGATAAAGAGGGCTGCGAGTTCAATATAGCTGCTTATCCTTTCCTCTTGTAGAGAACGAACCCAGGCTCGAGCTTCCCCTTTCAATGTCGTTGGGAACGTCTGGAGCATGAATTGATCTGAAGCGTTGCGAGCGTGCATGATAGCTTTGAAATACTCCACGTGTGCCAGTGGGTTGCCAGTTCCGCTAAAATTGCGGATTTCAATGTCGTCTTCCGGGTCTGGTCCTGTCCAAGAGTCAAATGAGCTATAGTTAGGCAAGTGTTTACTCGGTCCCAGCTTCGTGGCCGAGGCATCGACTTTCATCTTGCTTCCAGGATTTTCTTCGTAATGAGGACCGGCGAGGTGGTGATCCTGCATCTCCTGGAATGGTGCCACGGGCGCGAGGGTGTTATTTGTGCTTGAGAACTCCTTCTTTATGTCGTACTCCTTATGCAGGCAATGTCTGGTTGAGGCGGAGAGTTCTCCTGGTGGTGGTAAGTCAGCCTGTTTGAAAGGCTGAGGAATTCTTGGCTGGTGGGATGCCGGATCATTCTAAACCGCGCACATCTTGCCTATGCGGGCGGTACTCAAAGGGGTATATTCTTGAAGTGGATGTTGCCCCCCAGTCCCCTGAGGGTCAAGACGACAGTTGTCTCCATGGCGCCCATCTTGACGCCGCTCCCCCTGTCTTGCGAGGGCTTGGCCTTCTTCTTGCGGAACTTCTTGGGTCGGGCCATGACTCGACTGCAGCATGGGAATGACTAGTGCTGCAAAACTTCTGAGCAGAGAGATCATTTCGGTCTGCTGGTCCTCTATCTGGTGGACGCGCCTCTCGAGGGCGTTAACGACTGCGTGTGCAGCTTCTGCCTCTATGGCACGCTCACTAGCGAGTGAGTGCGTGTCGGTTCAGCGAGTCCTCCGAGGACGAATTATTCAGTAGCGCGGGCACGTCGTTTTACCATTTGGAGTAGGACTTGGAAGTGGCTGAGCCGGTGACCTAATTCTTTTGAAGGATGCTGGGAATCGTGTTCCCACAGATGGTGCCAAACAGTTGCGGGCTAACTCGATGCCCCGGTCTGACCGGATTCAACGGGGAGCCTTAGCTTGCGGGGCGGTCGAGCGTGCACACAGTCAGAGAAAAGGGAAGATCGACTCGTGATATGATGACGTGGAAAAACCCCTCAATTGGGTAAAAAATCATGTGACCAGATCTGTGCCGGTCAAAATCCACTAGCTGCTTGCAGTTACAGTGCGTTTGGAGAATCGGGGAGACAGACCGCTCTCGTTACAATTTGAGGTGAGAGAAGAGGACTACAGCTTCCCACGGGCAACAGGCTGTGTCGCGAGAGTGCTTAGGGTACTAGAATTCGAGTGGTGGCACTAGTTCTCTGTAGCTTAGAGTGCGGGTCCGCCGCACGCCTTCTTGCAAGGATCACCCTCTTCCTTCTGCTCGCGCTGGGACTTGGGCGTTTTCTGGCTGGTGGTGCTCTGGTGGTTCATGGTGGCTGGAGGATGACCTGAGGGAGGAGTCCGACAGAGCTCTGACCTGAGGAAGAAGATGACCAGGAGCCAAAAGGTGATGAATGAGGAGGCCCTGATGATCCTTTTATAGCCTCCAGGAGAGGATCATGGCGGGCCCTACCACCAATATAGGGGGCTAGTGGGTGGTTACCCACCAGATCGGACGGCGAGGAAAGCCCACCATGATCGGATGGTGGGCATGCCGTCCATGGCGGTGGGGCGGCCATGCGCCAACGGTGGCCGACCAAGGGGCGGCCTAGACCACGGCCAGGCCGGCGGTTGCCGCCAGGCCGGCGGCGGCCTGGCCGGAGCTCGCGGCCCGGCCGGCGGCGGCCAGGCCGGCACCTGCGGCAAGGCCGGCGGGCGAGATCTGGCCGGCCGCGGCCTGGTCAGCGGCGGGCGGGCTGGCCGGCGGCGGACTGGTCGGCGGGAGTGGTCAGGCCTGCCGCGGCCTGGCCAAGGCCTGGCCTGCTGCAGCCTGCCTGGCGGCCGCGATAGAGGCCTAGCCTCCGGCGGGCCGCGACCTGTCCGGCGGCTGCTGCCCGGCCGGCGACAACCATTCTGGCGGCGGCGGCGGCCAGCCAACGGCGGCGACACCCGGTGGTGGCGGCCGGCCGGTGGTTACCCCCCAATGGGGGTGGCTTTAGTGGAGAGAGAGGGAGTGACCCCCACCCCCCGCGTTCTCCTCATCATGGGAGGTGGGGTTGACTAGTCAACCCCATGATCTCCCATTTTGGGGGGGTGATCATGAGGGAGCCTTCTCTATAAAATGATGGTGTAACCCATCAACAACTCTTTTTTTTGAGTTTCTTGATGTAGGTGACATTTTTAGGTTTAAACATTTTCGGGCAATGCTTTTTAGATGCATTTTTCTTAAAACCATTACACTATATATGGAATGAAGTATGCTAACCGAAGTTCTCCACAAAACTTTTTTTCATGCACCTAATTTGAGCTTATTTTTGCAGGCGATATATTATGAATGAATCATTTTTGGCTATTTTTGCAACATGAACCTTATATTTTTAGTATATTTGTTCTGTATTCTCTGACAAATTTCTATTTTGAATTGAATGCAAAGTTAATGACATCAATGGTATTGTAAAAATTACAATGTATAAAACATATTGATGAATGCAGTGTTGAATTTTAGAAATCAAAATGCAATTTTTTTGAACTACAAATAGAAAAATGATATACATTTAGGCTCAATTTGGTTCGGCGGTGGCGGGTAAATCTGGCGGGTGGAAACATAGAGTTTGAATCGGAGGGAGGGTAGAGGTGGCTGCTCCAAACAGAGCTTTTTGGGGCGTTTCTCAAGGCGGGCGGGTGGAAATGGAGCAAACGCCGCCAGAGGTTCATTTGTTTACCCTCATTCCAGCGGCGTTTGCCCAAAACGGAGCTGCGAAGCAAACAAACAAATAGAGCCTTAGCGTTTTATGGGCTGTGTATGTAAAATGGCTGCTTATATCCAATTAAGAGGTGCCAATATCAATGCTTTTTTCCCAGTGCGGTCGTTCTGGAGTCCTTCTCTATGGCTCTATTTGGTTCTTCGTTTTGCCGCTTCGTTTGAGGCAAACGTCGCCGGAAGGCGGGTAAACAAATGAACCTCCAGCGGCGTTTGCTCCATTTCCACCCGCCCGCCCGCCCGTCCGTCTTGAGAAACGCCCCAAAAAGCTCCATTTGGAGAAGTCACCTCTCCCCAATTCAAACACTCCGTTTCCACCTGCTTGATGGATCCCGACCCGGAACCAAATGAAGCCTACGTTTTCTCGCCGACAGCGAAACGTCATTTTCGTGCTTATTGCATTGAAAATCTTAGCTTCTTCACCCGCCGCCCTGCCACGTGCGACTCTCCCACCAGCCGGAAGTAACCTCGTCCACTCGCATTCGCCTTTCCTTGCCACGTGCGTCCGCCGTAGATACCTAGCGTGTCCCGCCACGCCGCACTCCTCCTTCTTCCGTCCACGACAAGTCATCTTTCTCCCTTCCGGCGGCACTTTCCGTCCATATTTTATGAGAATAAACAAGCAATAAAGCGAGCCCTCAAAGTCGGGAGGAGAAGGAAAAGAAGAAATCCAAAGGTTCAATCATCTTCCTCTTCGGCTACCATGGATGCCTGCTGCTCTTCCTCCATCCTCACCGTCCAACCGATTGACGTCTCACGTCTCGCCCCTCAACGCTGCACAAGCATCCGTCTCTCCCAACTCGCTGCGGCGTCGTGTCGGGCATCCCCCGCTGCTTTCCGTCCCGGATTTCTCCGCCGCAACTTAAATCCCTTCTTCGTCCGGCTCGCGAACAATAGCATCTCCCGCCGGCGTTCGAAGCAGCCAATCTCGGCCGTATTTGAGAGATTCACCGAAAGAGCGATTAAGGCCGTTGTGTTTTCCCAGCGGGAGGCGAGGGCACTCGAAAAGGAGATGGTCTTCCCTCAACACCTTCTCCTCGGCTTGATCTTAGAGGATCGGTCACAGGACGGATTTCTTGGATCAGGAATCACTATTGGTCCCGCCCGAGATGCTGTGCGCCGAATCTGGAGGGAAGATGCGGCTGAAGCCGTTGAGGATGTGCCGGTGGCGCCGCCGTCGGGAACTGCAACGAATATGCCCTTCTCCATCAGCAGCAAGCGGGTTTTCGAGGCAGCTGTGGAGTTCTCCAGGTCAACAGGGTCTAATTTTATAGCTCCAGAGCACATTGCAGTGGGGCTATTTACTGCTGATGATGGTAGCTCCGGGCTTGTATTGAGGAGGTACTAGAGATGAAGCCCTTTTTCAGGCTTTTTGGCATTTTGCACCCCCAGTTATCGGGTTTTGGCACTTTGCACCCCCAATTATCGGGTTTTGACACTGTGCACTCCCAAAGTTTAAAGTTGGCAGATTGCACCCCCGAATTCATAAATTCTGGCAGTTTGCACCTCATGACCGATTTTTGAGGGGTATTTAGGTCTGACTCATCTCTAAAAAAAACCATTTTGACGCTTTGCACCTCGGACTTATTTTTTTACTAAATGCAATCCACGAGTCACCACCTGGATTGCAGTGGGGCTATTTACTGCTGAAATTTGACTTCACATGACAATAGCCCCGCTGCAATATGCTCTGGAGTAAATCTAAACAATACTGATTAAGTCCTTTGTCAGTCAAATTTCAGATTTTATACAAAAATTGTAAATTATTGAAGTACAAAGCATCAAATTCCAATCTTCTCCTAGCTGGTCGGTTATCTTCTCCTAGCTGGTCGGTTATCTTCTCTTGATCACCGAATGTTTTGATTCCTTCAATCTGATCCTAGGATCACCACCTGTAACTTCTACATCTACTCCAACTTCCCTACATCATATTTACTTTACAGTTCTACTAAGCCATCTTCGGAAAGTCCCTTATGGGCTTAGAACTTGTCTTCATTATTTTCGCTTCTTCTTTGATGTTGTTGAACACATTATCATGGTACTTGATCCTTCTCTTTGAATAATGAATCTCACTCTTAGGTTACCTATCCAAGCGGTGGGTATATTTTGCATGAAGCAGGCCAAGGAGGCTTGTGCGAGTTTTATGAATGTTCATAAATGGATTGGATTGGTTCTGCCAATTGCAAAATGGATTGGATGAGTTCTGATGAGATTTGAAACATCGTATTTGTGGGTTGTCCATGGAATATAATTCTCTTTTATTGCTTCTCCTTTGTGTAGATTTTCTAACACAATGACCATGCTTTGTGATTACTGTAGATTGGGTACCGATGCCAATAAACTAACATCAGCTGCACTTTTAAGACTTCAAGTGGAGCTTGCTAAAGATGGGAGAGAGCCATCAACAGTATCTTCCAAGATGCAGCAAAAATCTCCGAGCGGCAAAACTGCACGGGTGAAGCCTTCAGAAAAGCAAAAAGGCTAGTTTCTTTCTATAAATTCATACAAATCATGGTTGCTTCTTTTGGGAATTATCAAGTAGTATTGCAGATTTATGTTATTGTTTCATTTCCAGATAGGAGTATGTTGGCTCAGTTTTGTGTTGATTTAACTGCTCGGGCCAATGAAGGGCATATAGATCCTATAATTGGTAGAGATGCTGAGATTCAAAGAGTTGTTCAGATACTATGTAGAAGGACGAAAAATAATCCTATTCTTCTCGGTAAATCTGGAGTTGGTAAAACTGCAATTGCTGAAGGCTTGGCACTAAGAATATCTTGTGGTGGCATTCCAGTTTTTCTTGCTGTATGTCTTTTATATTGCATATGTTCCTTTTGCCATATAGTATTTCACATTTTATTGTTTATAGTTCTTTATTAGCTATTTGTTTTTGCTAATGAAAGCGTCTATTGATCTATTTTACCTGTTTACATGTACAGGGAAAGCGCATGATGTCTCTGGACATAGGCTTGCTAATGGCTGGGGCAAAAGAGAGAGGAGAATTAGAAGCTCGTGTTACAGGGTTAGTTGCTGAAGTGCGGAATGCAGGTCGCCCCCATTTTCCTTTTAAATTTTCGGGCATTCGCATCGTAGTTTGTGCCAAACTGATTCTTTAAGTTATGTACAGGTGATGTGATACTCTTCATTGATGAAGTTCATACACTTATAGGATCTGGCACTGTTGGGAGGGGTAACAAGGGATCAGGTCTTGATATTTCGAATTTGTTGAAACCTGCCCTTGGAAGAGGTGAATTGCAGGTAACGCTCTAACTTAGTTGTTGTTAGAACGATCCTCCATATCAATTATTGGGATTGTTGTATCCAACAGATATTTACGATCAAATCGAACATCTACATTTTCGAGCTATGCTTGATTGCTCTTCATGTTTTCTATGGTTTACCTAGCTATTTGGGATCAACTTCAAGAATTCTCCTTTATTTAACATGTCTATTGCCATGTGAAGTTAACTTTATCGTATGAATTGAAGAACTTGGCTATTTTATAGTTGCTCAGACCATTTTCTTTCTACTTCCTCTGCAACATTATCTATGGGCATTGTTACTGTATGAATTCCTCTCTTGTTCATGTGTAAGCTGCCTAACTATATTTTATAATACCTTATCTTTATTAAATGCGAACCACATTGTCTCTATGCTTTTAATCTAAGTCTTTCTTTTGCTATGCATTAATGCTAGCATTCCCATTTATTCCAAATTCGACATGGCTTTTAGGGAACGCTCAAATCCATATAGCATAGTGACGCAAGGTAGGCTGTTGTAAGGTGCATGCCAACACTAAATGCAAGCCTATTGAGCGGCGACGGTTGAATCAAACAAACCTAACTATATAATGTGTGCATGATATGTTTTAATCTGAAAGGAGATAAATAAGAATATATTAGTCTAGCAATCAAACACAATGTTCGCAAATATTTTCAGCTACACAAACAAAGTTACTTTCTCATTCGCACGATGTGCTTAAAACTATACTTGTACACATGAATTTTTATAGGATGATATGAAGATGAAATCTATCATGCAAAAAGAACAACGTTCCCAAACAACTACACGACATTTATTTGGTATTCGATAAAGAAGAAAAAATATAATACAAGAAATACTCACAAGCACAAGTATTTGGTGGAGTGACGTCGAGTTGTTGGAAAGTGGTTGGCGGCGGCGACAACACAGTTGGGGCATAAACAGAAGGGTATCGTGCAACAAGAGGGTGCTGTTGAGGGAAATCAGGTAGTGGGAAGCTGCCTGCTGCGATGCTTGCACCGAGATACAAATGGGGAGGCGGGAGATGAAGGATTTAGGCTACCAACAAGCCTGTAGGTGGAGCTTGCTAGTGGGGACTGGAAATGAGTCGTCGGCTGCAACAAAACACGTATGCGGTATGGATACGTCGGCGGGCCATGGGCGTGTGGGGTGGAGGATCGGCTGCCTTCACCAACAATGTTGTAGTTGAGGACTTACTGAGTGCTAGTGGGCATGAGGCGGGGAGAAGCTCTTCTGGTGTTTTTCTAGGACGTCGATCGTGGATTGTAGGGAATCGAAGGCAAGCATCGACGTTTAAGATGTCACGTGAAGGGGAAGGAAGAAACTTGGGTCGTGTTGGAATTGAAATCCGGCTCCAAGAGGAGTTCAAACCTAAGGGGGTAACCTGTACCTAATTCCCCCAAGTAAGAGCACTTGACCGGTGGCTTGGAACTACGGAATAGACCCTGAGCGGCTGCGACGAGGTCTTGCCACACACTCGGAAGATCGAAGAGAGCTTCTCCTCTCTAGACAATGCTGAGTTGGGCTTCTTGGAGGGCACTTAAGGCCAACCAGAACTAACCAAAGGTGGAAGAAGTCCAAGAAAGGATTCTCTCCAAAGGTGCCCTTGGGGGTCTATTTATAGTTTTCCAAGTTTGTCCTGTAAATAACGGAATCCCGCCTTTGGTTTTACTATACGCAACCCAAATTGGTCTGCCAATAGCAAAACTCTGCTGTTTGGAAGGACTATTAGCAAACCAAAATGGTCCCCTTAGAGAACTACTTTTGGGCGAGTCGACCACTCACTTAGGGAGACGAGTGCCTGGTGATGACCTCACTCGCCGCTTTCCCTGACTCGGGGGCGACGGCATGCCACATCGTCTCACTCGCCCTCCACCTGTCCTAAGCCTGGGGAGAGTGCGAACCAAGTCGCCCCACTTGCCCCTTGCTCGCTCTCGACCCTTGCCTCGTGTGAGCCCGGGAGGCAACCTCCACTCATCTACTCGGCTCGCTCGTGCCTGAACAACCCTCTCTGGACTTAGTCTCTTCTGAGGGCCCCACTCGGCGAATATGAGGTTGTACAGGTAGGGTTCATGGCAAAAAGTGGAAATAGGCTGCAACAAAACATATATGCGGTATGGAAACTCCTTTTCCCTCCGTGACGGTTTCAACGATAGAAGACTCGAGGTTGGGTGCGCTGGCATCCCCTTCGCTGAAGTGGTTGGCCATATCAACCATCTCCCGACAAGAATTTGGCGACCTCCAACCCACTTCAAACTTGAAAAGACTCTATTGGAGACCACATGCAAACACTACATAATACATCGAGGGATCCACATCATGAATCCCTAAAATTTCTTCTTGAAAACGGTCAATATATTGGGCCAGGGACTCGTTGGGGCGTTGGACAATCTGGAAGAGGGCTGCAGGGCCACTCTTCCTCTTTTTGGAGGTTGAGAACCTCAACAAGGTTTCCCTTCAAAGATCTACAAAAGAAGACACAAAGCTAGGGGGTAATTTGTAAAATTACTCCCTTGCCTTACCGTTGAAGGACAAGGCGAGCAACCTCTACCGAATTTCGTTGGTCAGAGTCTTATTGAAATTGCAGACTCGATGGCCTGAAGATGGTTAGGGGGATGCTCCTTTTCGTAGAAGCAAGGGAGATAGGGTTCTCTGAATCCGTTTGGGACAATTTCCCAGCGGACGTTCTCGGTGAAGGGAGACGACTCTTATTTTTCAGCAAGGGGTTGGGGGCGGGCAACACCTCCTCAAAAATCAAGCTCTCTGGCTGGGCTAGAGTTCGCGGCCTTGCGGAATATGCTGCGGCAAGCGGCGACAAATTTTTCTTCTTAGGACCGCATAGGTGGAACAAGCACGAGCTCTTGGGGGCAGAGCAGAGGAGTCGCGGGGACCCCTGTTGGAGGGGATAGCTGTTGGGTTAGTTGCGCGATTGCCTGCATCATGGAGTTTATTTGCCACATGGTTTCTCGTTGAGCTTGTTCAAACCTGAGCTAGAGAGACTGCCGAGAGGTCGCTCCCTCTGAAGTAGGGCGTGACCCGTCGGATTGAGAATGCTGGTCGTCGCGATCACACATCTTGACCTAACTTGTTCTTCGATCAACTCGAATGTGATAGCCGTGTGTTCATTCTGTTGATGCCAAAAGTGCACCTCACGAAACTTACACCAAACGGGGGGTGGGGTGGGGTGGGGGTGAGAGTGGTCGTTTACTTCGTGGTCAAGCTGGTGGAAGAAGGTTGCCGCGAGCTGCTACCCCAGACTGCCCACAACGACAACTCTACTTGTTGCGGGTGATTTTATTGATCCAACGAAGAAGGCTGCAGAATAGTGTCCGTGCTAGCTAGATAGCTCACAATAACCATAACAACTTTGGATACGAGCTCACGACGAGCTGACACTAGCTCAGGCCCGATTCAGATCTGAATGGGGATCTTCTTCCGGGTACTGTTCACCCCTATTTATACTAGTGGGACCTACCCGAACGGGCAGTTCTAAAAAAATACGAGTTGCCCGGGTTACAGGAGAGCCAGGAAGGGATGAAAGGTTACATGATGTGCAGATAATAAAAAAGGCAAGGCGTGCGGTCACTGGAAGATGGACTGCACTAGCTCCGGGCACTGGAGCTTTTTTTGCGGACACGTCTGGGGCTGGCGTTGGAGGAGCGAGCACATCCAAACTAAAGAACACAGTCCGACGAATATCTCTTGATGTTGGGCTTGATAGACGCTGAGTCCCCTGACCGCGCAGACAATAGGATGGTTTACTTGACTTGGGATCTGTCAGGGACTAACAGTGGTGTGGTCTGGAGGAGCATGATGGTGCTGGTTGTTGCATGGGCGGCCGTTACATTTCTTCTGGCCGCCCGGACTGACCTTATTTTGACTTAAATTCTTTTGCTTCTCCTGGCCGCAAGATCCAGGGAAAACAATATTATTCAATAATGGATATCTTTGGTAAGTTAAGCATGCGTTGGCCACATTTTTTGCCCATTTAAGCCACTTCTTATGAAACTCATGATGCGGCTTCTCAAGATTTATAATGAATATACGAAGACTACAAAGAGCTGACCCCACTATAGGAGGATAAATGCTTGAGTGTTGTTGTTGTATACGAAGACTACAAAGAATATATGAAAATAGACTGCCTTGCAAGTTGCAATAAATACACTCCATCGATTATATTGGGTCTAAAGTCAAATTGATTCTTGGATATTATAATGTTTTTCTATGTTTTTGCCACAAACATTCTCCCATTACTTCATTAAATTGTTGTTTGTTTGATCCCCATTGACTTCCATATCCTCTACATTTCTCATGTCATATTTACCCCCAATCTTGTCATATTCTTATGTAGTCTCTTGTGTTCATAGTGTGAAAATTTTCCGGTAAATTATCTTCTTTCCTCCTAAACTATTTTTTTAATCATGTGTCATCAAAGCTCCTCCTAAACTATCTAAATAATCACATATACCTTCTTTTAGTAGTTTATAATACATGACTTCTAAGATAGTTTTGGGTGCAGCTTCAATGGTACATGGTTAAAAAATTGTTTAGGAGTCTTCTTTGAGTAGTGTATAATATAAATGATTTGCCCATGAATTATCTTATAACTGTGTATAATTGAAGCTTCGCACCCCCCTCCCCCCTATATATTATCTTATAACTATATGCATTGCTGAACCTTCATAACTTCTAAAGTTTCTTAGTAATGGATATACACCGCTTTAGTGCTCTATGGTATGAAACTTTACCCATAAAGTAAAATCTTTCACTCCTCACTTCAAAAATCTAAATACTAGTTTCACCAAATACGGGCTGCACCATAAATCCTACTCCACCAAATACTGATCCCACCAAATATTTCATGGAAGTTATAATTCTTTGGTGAGTAAAATCTTTTAGGGTCCGTTCGTTTGCACGGAATTGGAATTCGATATTGGAATTGAATATTAGTGAATATTGTGAAATTAAATATTGGTGACTAATTTCAATTCCAGTGTTCAACTAATAAAAAACATTGTTGAATATTGTGTAATTGATCAATTCTTTTGTTCGTTTGTTGAATAAAATTCTATATAAGAATTGAAAAATATTATGAAACAATTACTATAAATTGTTAGAAAAGCCCATTTAGTCTAGACTCATTACGTATTTTTATTGTTATTCTCCCTCCTCTTTAGTTCTACATCATGTATATGACCTTCCTCTCTCTTTCTCTCATCTATATATTTGTACTCATTCTTTGTTTTTTTACACAAGTGAACATATATACAAGGTTGGCTTTTTTCCTTCTCTACATGGTATCAGAGCCACCGATTCTCCTTGGGCGGATTCCCTCTTCTTAACCGCATATCCCGCGTGGTCCTCTTCCCTGCCTGCGGCCTGCCGCGGACTGCTCTTCTGTTCTCTGCCCGCTCGGTCTCCTGTGGCCTGCCTCCCTGTCCGCTCCGCTTCTCTTCTTCCGCTTTCTCTTCTTCTCCGTGGTTCCACCCCTCCCCTCAGGCATCTTATAGCCTTCCCCCCTCTCTATCCCGTCGGGTCCACCTCTCCCTGTATCTCTTCCAGACCGCACTCTCTTACTCGCGGCCAGCTCCAGCTCGCTGAGGCCTGCTTCTTTCACGGCCTGTTCCTACTAGTCCAGACCGCGCTCTCTTCTCGCGGCCTGCTCCAGCTCGCTGCGGCCTGTTTCTACTCGCCCCCCTTCTGCTTCTCTCGCGGCCTGCTCCTCTCGCGGCCTGCACCTCTCGCGGCCTGCACCTCTCGCGGCCTGGACCTCTCGCTGCCTGCACCTCTCGCGGCCTGCTTCTTTCGCGGCCTGCGTTTCTCGCAGCCTGCTTCTCTCGCGACCTGTTCCTACTAGTCCAGACCGTGCTCTCTTCTCGCGGCCTGCTCCTGCTCGCTGCGGCCTGTTTCTACTTGCCCCCTTCTGCCTCGTCTTACTCGCGGACTCTTCTTGTCCGCTGAGTTCTGCTATCCGCTGCCTTGTCGCTGGAGTCCTACTCGCGACCTTTTACTCGCCGCGGACTGTTCCTGGTTGCTGGATCTGTTCTCTCTATCCACTTGAGTCTTCTTTACTCGCGGTCTCTTCTCTCTGCTCGCTGCTGGCCTCCTGTTTCTCTGACCGCTGCTGTGCTCAGCCAGACCGTGCGGACTGTTGCCTTCCCGTATTTAGGTCGCGGTCTTCTCCTCTTTCCTATCCGCGCGGCTTGTCTCTGTCCGCTGCTGCCTTCTCTTTCTACCGGCCTCCGCCTTTGGTCGCGGCCTCCTCCTGCCGCTGGTGTCTTCACATCGTGACCGAGCGGTCTTAGCTCTAGTCGCGCGGTCTCCTCTGTTGCCTGTCTGTTCTCCTAGCCGCTACTCTTCTTCATGGCCTCTTCTGCTGATTCTATCGGAACGGAGGTTCCTCCTGCTGACCTACCGACCTCTCTCCCGGAAGTGCGAGATGAGCTCCGTATTACTACTATCTCTCTGACCGGCAAGAAGAATTTTGTGGAATGAGCGCACTCTGTTCGCCGTGTCCTGCAATCTGAGGGGTTTCTTCATCACTTGACCCAGGACGTTACCGGTACTCCTGACGATTGGTTACGCAATGATGGTCGTGTGTAGACATGGATCCTTAATTCTCTTGATGGCGAGTCTTATCGCCTGACCATATACCATGAGACGGCCAAGGGCATATGGGATGAGCTCCATACCCTTTACTCCGACAAGGATAGTCTCCACCATCTGTATGACATTAATACTGCTCTCCAGGCCCTTGATAGCGGTGGCGCGCCCGATATGACCTCCTTTGTTGCTCAGGCTCGGTCTCTGGTCGAGGATTGGATCCAACATCAGCCTCCTACTATGGATCTTGCTGCCCAACGTGCCCAAAAGGAAGCTGTGGGTATAGCCATGATGATGGCTCGGGTACCCCATCACCTTCACAGTGTACGGGCTCACATCCTCTCCTCTACTGTTACCCCGTCCTTCTCAGATGTGTGATCGATGCTTCTCAAAATATCCCCGCCTCTGGATGTTCCTGGGCCTCCTTCTCCGGCCTTTGTTCAGCAGGCCCCTGCTCCTTTATTGCCTCTTCCGTTTTCAGCTCGTGGAGGTCGCTCTAATTCTCGGGGACGTGGTCGGGGTGGACGGCCTCGGCCTAAGTGCTCGTTCTGCGGCAAAGACGGGTATCTTGAAGCCACGTGCTATCGCAAACATGGTCACCCTCCTCGTCCGCAGGCATCTGTTGCTTCCACCGACCCCTCTCCCACTCGTACTGACCTCGACGAGGTTCGCCTTCAGCTCCAGCATCTTCATGGACTGCTCAGCCGCCCGCCTGCCTTCGCTGCGTCCATCTCCAATGAAGGTATCGCATGCCTCTCCTCTGGCCCGTGATAGATCCTCGATTCTGGTGCCACTCATCACATCACCTCTGTTCGGCCGCCTCAGTACTTGTCTTCACCTCACCCGAAGTACATTACTGTGGCCAATGGGGCATCTGCCCCTGTCTCTTGATGTGCTGATATTCCTCTCGCCTCTTCTCTTCTCCTGCGCTCGGCTCTTCACGTTCCGGACTCTTCTTTCAATTTACTTTCTGTTGGTCGCCTTACTACTGATTCAAATTGCTCAGTGACCTTTACTTCCTCTTCTTTTCTGATACAGGATTAGAAGACGCGGACTATCATTGGTAGGGGGTGACTGTAGAACGAGCTCTAACTTCTTGATGACTCTCCTACTCTCCTCGCATCTATCTCCTTTTCGGATTGGCATCAACGTCTTGGTCATGCTCCTCTCCCAGTCCTCCAGAAGGCTCTCCCGGATGTATCTCTTCCTGCGTTTCAGTGTGAAACATGTATTTTTTGGCAAACAACCACGTTCATCTTTTCCTTCCAATTGTACTCGGAGCTCTGCTCCTTTTGTTTTGGTACACTCCGATATACGGGGTCCGTACAAAATTACTAGTATTTCTGGCTACCGTTACTTTCTTACATTTATTGATGATTACTCTCGCATGACATGGTTATATCTCCTACGCGATCGTTCTGAGCTTCCCCGCTTCTTCAGGGCCTTCATTCTTGAGACTCGCACTCAATTCTCTGCGCCCATTCGAACTATTCGTACTGACAATGCGCGCGAGTACACTGGTCATGACTTCACGACCCTCTTCTCTGAGTTCGACATTCTTCACCAAATATCGTGTACGTATACTCCACAACAGAATGGTGTCGCCGAGCGCAAGAATCGTCACCTTCTTGATGTAGCTCACTCCCTTATGCTTCAAATGCAGGTTCCCAAATCATACTGGAACTTTGCGCTCTCCACATCCTGTTTTCTTATCAACCGTCTACTATCTTCTGTCCTCCAGAATGTTACTCCTTTCGGCCTCATATTTCCTCCACTCCGCCTTTTCTTGTTACTTCCCGAATTTTTGGGTGTACTTGCTACGTTCACCACCTCGGTCCCTCCACCGACAAGTTGGATCCCCGTGCAGCCAAAAATATCTTTGTAGGCTACTCGTGCACTCAAAAGGGTTATGCGTGCTATTCGCCTACTACCCGCAAGATGACTGTCTCTGCGGACGTCACTTTCTGAGAAGATCTTCCATTCTTTTCTGCTCTGGATATCGCTCATGGTCCAGAGCCCGTCGTTCGTCCTGTCATCTCTGCTCCCCGTTCCTCCTCATCTCCTCCTCCTGCACAGCCTCCGGTCCGTCCACATCCACCTGTTATCCGGGTCTATTCTCGTCGCTCTCCTCATCCCGTTGCCCCCTGCAGTCGGCTTCGACCTCTGATGCTCCACTACCTGCTGCTCCGGCTCCCGCATCCACCGCTCATCCGATGGCGAATTATGTCTGTCTAAATCGCCTTTCACCGCCACTTCTTCGCTTTGCCACCTCATTATCCTCCATTTCTGTCCCTAACTCTGTGCAGGAGGCGCTTCAACATACAAACTGGCGGGCTGTCATGGACGAAGAAATGACGGCCCTTTGGGCCAACCAGACCTGGGTCCTTGTCCCTTTACCTCTCGGTCAGCACCCTGTTGGGTGTAAATGGATTTTCGTCATCAAACATGCTCTGGATGACACTATTGCCCGACTGAAGGCCCGACTTGTGGCCCGTGGCTTCACTCAGTAGGAAGGCCTTGATTATGAGGAAACCTTCTCTCCAGTGGCTAAGCTCAACACCATTCAGGTTTTTCTCTCCGTGGCGGTGCACCGCCACTGGCCCCTTCATCAGCTCGATATCAAGAATTGTTTTTTGAATGGAGATCTTCAGTAAACCGTCTACATGCGCCAACCGCCCGGGTTTGAGATCACGGGGGAGTCTCGTGTGTGTCTTCTAAAGAAATCCATCTATGGTCTCAAACAGTCCCCTCGGGTGTGGTTTGACAAGTTCAGCAAGGTGGTTCGCGACATGGGTTTCACTCGGAGTTTTGCAGACTTCTCCCTATTCACCCGACACCGGGCAACTTGAACAGTCCTTCTGTTGGTTTATGTTGATGACATCCTACTTACTGGGGATGACTCAAAGGGGATTCTAGAGGTCAAACAACATCTGAGCACCGTGTTTCAGACCAAAGACCCGGGGCATCTTCTCCGTCTTGAAATCGCACGACGGCCGGACAGGTTTGTCCTCTCCCAACGAAAGTATTGTCTCGATCTTCTCAAAGACGCTGACCAGTCTGGTAGCAAGACAGCTAATATCCCGATGGAGACAAATCACAAACTATATGCTCATGCCTCTAATGATGATTTGCTTCTCCAGAACCCGGAATACTATCGACGCTTTGTGGGAAAGTTGATCTACCTAACAGTCACGAGGCATGATATATCGTTTACAGTTGGGGTTGGCAGTCGGTTCATGCATGCCCCCCGGGTTTCTCATCTCCAGGCAGTTGAACGGATTCTCCGATACCTTAAGGCAGCTCCGGATCAAGGGCTTGTTTACAAAACCTCCAACTCAGCTACAACATTGGTCGTTTATTCTGATGCCGATTATGCCGGTTCCCTGGACGACCGGAGGTCAACCAGTGAGTTTTGTACTTATTTTGGTGATCATCTCATTACATGGAAAAGTAAGAAACAAGTCGTGGTCGCTCAATCCTCCGCGGAAGCTGAATACCGATCGATGACATCGGTTGTCTCAGAACTCACATGGCTTGAAAGTCTCCTTACTGACCTGGGAGTAAAACTTCCTTCATCTGCTGTTCTATTTTGTGATAGTCAAGCCGCCATACACATAGCAAAGAATCAGGTGTTTCACGAGCGCACAAAACATATCGAGGTCGATTGTCACTTTATTCGAGAGAAAGTTCAATTGAAGAAACTTGAATTAAAGCATGTTCCGGGCACTGATCAAGTTGCTGATATTCTCACAAATGCTTTATCAAATACCTTGTTTTACCAGTGTTTGTCCAAGCTGGGTGCATATGACCTATACGCCCCAGCTTGCGGGGGAGTGTTAGAAAAGCCCATCTAGTCTAGGCCCATTATGTATTTTTATTGTTATTCTCTCTCCTCTTTAGTCCCACATCATATATAGGACCTTCCTCTCTCTTTCTCTCATCTATATATTTGTACTCGTTTTTTGTTTTTTACACAAGTGAACATATATACAAGGTTGGCTTTTTTCCTTCTCTACATAAACAAATACGCGTTATAGCCGCGACGTTTTCGCCCCGGAGCGATATTTTTGCCCTGGTGCAAGTTTTTTCGCCCGGGCAAGATTTTTTCTCACGGACGTGATTTTTTCTCACTTGCGTGAATATTTCACATGGCTGTGATTTTTCGCCCGGTTTCATTTTTTCGCCCGGGCGCGATTTTGTCTTTCGGACTAGTTTTTGTTGCCCGAGCGTGATTTTTTCGCCCGAGGGAAAAAATCTTGCCCGGGGAAAAAATCTCGCCCGTGCGGAGAAAAAACCTCGCCCGTGCGGAAAAAATGCGCCCGGGCTGAAAAAATGCGCCCGGGCTAAAAAAATGCGCACGGGCCGTAAAATCGAGCTCGGGCGAATTTTGAAACGCGGTCGGGTAAAAAATTTCGCGATCCGGCGAAAAAATCTCGCCCATACGAAAAAATCGTGCCCTGGAGAAAAATCGCGTTCGGGCGAAAACATTGTGCTTGGGCGAAAAATTTGCTCCCGGACGAAAAAAACATGACCACGGGAATATAACAATGCCAGGCAGAAAAAAACGCGTCCGGGCGGAAAAAACGGCCCCGAGCGAAAAAATCGCGGCCGGGCGGAAAAATCGCACCCGAGCAAAAAAATCGCGCCCGGGCGAATAAAAAAACGCGATTGGGTCAAACATTTTGCGGTCCGCCGAAAAAATCGCGCCCGGACGAAAAAGTTGTGCCCTAAAGAAAAATCGAGCTCTGTCGAAAAAATTGCGCTTGGGAGAAAACATTTGCGCCCGGGCGAAAAATCGACCCCGGGCAAAAAAGTCGCTCCCGGGTGAAAAAAGCGTTGCGGGAGAAAAAATCGCGCCCGTGTGAAAAAATCGCGCCCGGGTGAAAAATCGCGGTCGGCCGAAAAATTTGCGCCCGGGTGAAAAAATAGCGCCTTGGGGAAAAGAGCGCGGCAGGGTGAAAAAATTTGTGCCCGGGCAAAAAAATCGCGCCGGAGCAAAAAAACGCGCGCCAATGCGAAATACGCCGCCCCGACGAAAAATGCGCGCATCGGCGAAAAATTTGCGCTGAGGTGAAAAAATCGCGGTTGGGCGAAAAAAATTGCTCCCGAATAAAAATCACGTCGGGTGAAAAAAATCGCGCGCGACTGAAAAATCGTTCCCGGCGAAAAAAATCGACCCCGGCCGAAAAATCAAGACAGGGCGAAAAATTGCGACCGAGCGAAAAATCGTGCCCGACCGAAAAAAATCGTGCCCGACCGAAAAATCATGCTCGGGCGAAATAATTTGCGCCCGGATGAAAATTCGCACCCGGGCGAGAAAATCGCGTCCGGGAGTTAAAATTCATGCCCAGTCAAAAATTTCACGCCCGGGCAAAAAATTCGCGCCCGGGCGAAAAAATCACGCCTCGGCAAAAAAATTCCCCGCCCGTGCGAAATACGCCGCCCTGATGAAAAATGCGCGCCTCTGCGAAAAACACGCTCACAGGCAAAAAGCGCGCGCCCGTGCGACCACATGTGCTCCGGGAGAATATCGCCCGCGTAGCTTAAAAATTGTCTCGACCAAAATTGTCCAATTCTTATATAAATTGGAAAGAATTGTCTTTAGTTCAAAACAAATTCCACAGAATTCATTAAAATTCAAATTCCAACATCATACGAGTATACGAACAAAAAAATTGGAATTAGACCTTCAATTTAAATTCCAGGAGCTCAATTCCGTGCAAACAAACCTACCCTAAGGGTCTGTTCGTTTGTAGGGAATTTGAATTCAATATTAGAATTGAATCTTAGTGAATATTGTGGAATTAAATATTGGTCACTAATTCCAATTGCAGTGTTCGTGTAATAAAGAATATTGTTGAATATTGTGTAATTAATAAATTCTTTTGTTCGTTTTTTAAATAAAATTCAATATAAAAAATGAAAAATATTACGCATAAATTACTATAAACAAATGTGCGTTATAGCGGCGACTTTTTCGAACGGGAGCAATATTTTTGCCCCGGCGAAATTTTTTTCGCCCGAGCGAGATTTTTATTCGCCTGGTCGTGATTTTTTCTCACGAGCGCGTTTTTTTCTCACTGGCATGTCTTTTTCACAAGGCCGCGATTTTTCCTGTTGCATTTTTTCGCTCGGGCGCGATTTTATCGCCCAGGCCAGTTTTTTGTCGCCTGAGCGTGATTTTTTCGCCCGGGGGAAAAATCGAGCCCAGGAGAAAAAAATCTCGTCCGAGCGAAAAAAAATCTCTCGAGGCCAAAAAAAAATCACGCCCGGGCGGAAAATCGCGCCCAGGCGAAAAAAACGAGGTCGGGTAAAAAATTTCGTGGTCCGGCGAAAATTCGCGCCCGGGCGAAAAAATTGTGTCTTGCAGAAAAATCGCGCTGGGTGAATAATTGCTCTTGGGCGAAAAAATTCGCATTCGGGTGAATAATCTCGCTCCGGCGAAAAAATTAGGCTCGTGAGAAAAAATAGTGCCGGACGAAAAATGTGCCGGCGAGTGAAAAATTTGCGCGCGTGGGAAAAAAATTGCGCTCGAGCGAAAAAAGCGCGGTCGGACGAAAAATTTGCTCCACAGCGAAAAAATAGAGCCCGAGCAAAAAATTTGAGGCACGGCGAAAAATTCGCGCCCGGGCAAAAGTATCACACCATGGCAAAAAAAAACCAGCCCAGGCAAAAAATCGCGCCCGACGGAAAAAATCGCGCCGTGCGAAAAAATCGTGCACGTGCGAAAAAATTGTTCCCTGGCGAAATTAACCCGGTTGGGCGAAAAAATTTGTGCCCGGGGGAAAAAATCGCGCTCGGGCGAAAAAACGCGTGCCAATGCGAAATACGCCGCCCGATGAAAAATGCGCGCATTAGCGAAAAAATTGCGGTAGGGTGAAAATCGCGGTCGGGCCTAAAAATCGCTCCCGGGTAAAAATCATGCCCGGACGAAAAAAGTTGCGTTCTCGCGAAAAATTGAGCTAGGGCGAAAAATCGCGCCGAGGCGAAAAATTCGCGGCGGGCAAAAAAAAAACGCGCATGAGCGAAAAAATCGCGCTGGGGCGAAAAATCACGCCCGACCAAAAAGTTTGCGTCGGGGAGAAAAATTCGCGCCAGAGCGAAATAATCGCGCCCTGGTGATTCGCGCCTGGGCAAAAAAATCGCGTCCGAGTGAAAAAACGCCCGCCAGGGCAAAATAGGTCGCCCTGATGAAAAATGCACGCCTCTGCGAAAAATACGCTCTCGGGCGAAAAACGCGTGCCCGTGCGACAACATGCACTTTCGGGCGAAAAAGCACGCATTTAGCTTAAAAGTGCGTCTCGGCCGGAATTGTGAAATTCTTATATATATTGAAAAAAATTGTCTTTAGTTCAAAATGAATTTCATGAAAATCATTAAAATTTAAATTCCAACGTCAAGCGAGCACACGAACGACGAAATTAGAATTAAATCTTCAATTTCAATTCCAGGATCTCAATTTCGTGCAAACGAAGGGACCTTACATTTTTTTTTACATTGTCTTGTATTAAGCCACATTATTGCATGTAGTAATCTCAGCCATTGTTGGAATACTGTATCTGACTCCTGATACCTCTTTCTTGCTTTGGATGAATAATTGAGCAAAGACCATATTAACAACAAAGTAAGAATGCTCATCTCTATTAGACTATTAGTATTAACATTTTTTCTTTTGGTACAGTTTTGTACAGTTGGGGTGTCGGCAAGGCCAATTTGGGGTGGTGGGACTGGGGGTAGCAGACTAGTGAGGAAACATGGAATATGGATAATTCAGGCAGTGGAAGTCAATTTTAGGCAGATGCAAGAGCTCGATAAGGTATCAGCAGTGGATGTTTGGTTGCATTGGTTGCATTCTCTCTGGGTAGAGGGCTTCATGGCAAAATTGAGTTGGCACTGGAAAATGAGCGGATTATTGGGGAGTTTGAGCTATATAGAAAAGTGTAACAACCCTCATTATAAGTATAATAATAATAATAAATAATAATAAAAAAAAGACTTATAAACACCTAAACCTACCCCCCCGTTCCCTTAAAATAAACCCGAGCCAACATTATTTCCCGCAAGCCGCAATCCACGACCCCGACTCCGCTCCTGTCTCCGCGCCCCGACAGCCCCGGATCCGCCGCCAGCGCCTCCTGCCGCCCCGAGACTCCTCCCCGTGGCCGGCAAATCCCTCCTCCAGGCCCGACGCCCCTTCCTCTTGCTTCCCCGCCGTCTCCGACGCTTCCCTTGGCCGGCAACTCCCGCAGCAACCTTCTCTTGGCCGGCTGCTTCCAAGGAGGACGGACACCCCTTTTTCCCTTCCTCTTCTCCTCCTCCGGCCAGTGAGAGCAAAGGCAGAGTTCTTCTCCGACAAACCTAGCTCCTCCTCGTCCCGACCGGTGGATTTCGTGAGAGATCTCCTAGGGTTTCGCTCGAAACCCCCTTTTCGTGGATTACTGAGCCCAATCTGGTCTCCTTGGGTAAGGAACTCCGCCTCACTCCCATTTTTCAGTTTGATCTAATTTTATTACGCTAATTTTCGCTCCCCAATCGATGTGACTGCGTCAATTCAACGTATGTTCGTCGTATATTCGACTAATCCAGTCTTATTTGTGTTTTCCGGTGCATCTCCTCGGATTTAGGTGGTGGAATCGCTCCAAGACCTCTCCGAATTAGGGATTCTTGCTTCCAAACGCCGCCAAAACTCTCGATCCCTCGCGGTAGACTCTTCTCCCCTCACTTTCGAGGGAGGTAAACTCCTAAACCCCTCTCCTTTTGTGTGGAGCTATTATTAAACACATGTGCGGACATAGGAAACTTGTTAATTCAATTTGGAATGTATTTTTGACCTCGAACAGGTTTAGCTCAAGCTTTTAATCTTGCCTGCGCCACTTAACTGTCACTAGCACTTTCGAAATCACCTTAAGGCAAGTAGAGACACTCTCTCGCTTGCAAACATGAGATCTAATTTACTTCACCTTGTTTATGAAGTAGTCTCTTATAAACCGGGAGCCGTCTAATTATTTATGAATCCTTGAAATTTGCCTAATATCTTAGGCGAACATTGAAAGGAGAGTGTTGGTTTGGTGTGACGCGTTGAGTCAAGCTCCCGACTAACTGGTAACAGAAACCATTAGTCAACCATTGCAAGCACCGTTGTTGATAAGCCTTGCGTCAATTCAAACACTAGAATCTTGTGCAACTAATGACAATACCTTCACCCTTCAATGTTTTCCGTTTATGGTATCACAGATAGGCTAAACTCCGGAGTAGGCCATTAGATTAAAAGCATCTTGTTTAACATGGTTACTTGTCAGGTAGTAGATTGCTACGTGTAAAAACGGGTTCACTAAGCTCTTGTTTCCTCTGCTTACTCTTGTGCAATTAGATTAATTTGAATCTTCATGTATATTCATGTTCTGAGGCACTTTCCTTTTGTTTGGATTTGCCTTAGGTTTCGTGACTGCGCCGCCCGGTTCCTGAGCTATTTCTTCTTTCAGATACAGCCTTGTTCGGAGGTTTCATTTGTTTAAATGTATCAGCAGGTTCTATGTATTTTGTTTCTTTTGCTATTGAATTTTTCTTTCTACTCATGTACTAGTTATTGTCAGACATTTTCTCTTGTATCAAGGACAACTTGTAGGGTGAAACATTGTACTACTTCATTTCACTTATGCATTTTTCACAATTGTGACTAATTACATTCATTTTAGCATTGCTTGTGACATAGTTTTTATAAATGAAATGCATGCACAATAACTTTTAACTATTTATGTATGACTTCCGCGTCAATATCTTTTAAAACTCTTTTCAAAAATATCTAATTCAAAAACTAGTTGTAGAATTTCTGGTTCCGCCTCAGCAGACATGTTTCTTCTCTGCATGCCTGTGACATCACGACCCGCCCGAAGCGCACTCTGATCTTGTTGAGACGGGTCGTGACAGTTGGTATCAAAGCGAGGTTAGCTCAAAAAAAATGAATTATTTTGAAATTTTCAAGTATTTTAAATTCTATTATGTAAATATAGGTACATGCATCATATTTCACTCACCCTGTCATTATTTGTTGTTCGAGGCTGAAACACGCACACACTCACTCATAAGCATGAGTAGTATGCATGCAAATGTTAAGGGAGTATGAGCAAACTTAACGTTTATATGCATATGAATTTCCACTAAGACATACACCGCTTGCAAATATTAAATTGTATGGGCGGTTTAATGTTTTCAAGTGCGTGACATTAGAATCATAATGCGCATGACATGTTAAGTGATATGGGCACTTAACATGACATGTGTTTCCATTCATGGCATTTTTAGGAATGCATTGTAGGCATAATTACATTGCATGCATATCATAACTCATTGCACAAGTGTTAAGCTAAGAGCAACAGATGATGATTGTGCACACATGGATTTCACAATTATAACTCTATCGCACGCGATTCTATCATCGCATTTGCATTTGCATGACTTTCACCTAGAGTTGTCCACTGAAAATGCTGTAACTATTACATGATTTAGGTATCCAATGGTGTTAGAATGCTAGAACCTGTATTCTCGATCTGCTATGCTTAGCTTGACTGTTTCTCTTACTCAATTCTTTTATGCTCATTTTAGATGACTCCTAAGCGCTCGCAGCGAAAGAAAGCTACTCCTGCTGCGAGGGAGGCCCCTAGAGATGAAACTGCCCAGCTTTTGAGACAGCTTCTGGAGCGTGTCTCCCGTCTGGAGGGGGAACGCCAAACTCCTGATCCAGCCTCTGGTTTCGGCAGCGCAGGGACGACTGGAGTCGCTGTTACCATCACCCCTCCTGCACCTGGATCTGGGACCGGCTTGTCTGCTGGCACCATGGAGGCCCCGCTCGTGCCAAGTCCGACCACCCCTGTAGCGATGGCAGACACTCTGACTTTCAAGAGATTAAATCCGCCTACCTACAATGGCGACCGAGATTACTTTGTGATCACTGAATGAGTCTCCCAGATGGAGAAACACTTTGAGTATGCTGCAGTTCCCGAGGCCCAAAAGGTTCTCCTTGCGGCCTATCAGCTGACCGAAGATGCTTACACTTGGTGGCTTCAGCGCCACAGCCTCTCCGATTCTGCCACCTTGACTTGGGGACAGTTCAAGGATGCTCTTATGGAAAACTTCCTCTCTTCTGTGGAGCGGGACAAGTTAGCTGAGAAGTTCCCGTCCCTCCAGCAGTTTGGCAGGACAGTGGCCGAGTATGCGAGAGAGTTCTCCCGCCTATCGCTCCTTGCTGTGGAATTCGTGCCAGATGAAGCCAAAAGGATCAGCCGTTTCGTGAAGGGACTCCGACATGACTTCCAGCAGCATGTGGTTGCCCATGGCGCCACCACCTACACGGAGACCGTGGGAGCCGCCTTGAGGGTGGAAGCCATTGAGCTGAATCGTTCCGCCAAGAAAGTCCAGCATGGCACCAGCAATGCTGCACAATCCGACCTCAAGCGCAAGAGTGCTCCATCTCAGGAGCAAGGTCCCGGGCCCAAGGAGGTGTGCGCCTTCTGTCACAAGGTGGGCCATGTTGCCCAAGTCTGTCGTTCTCTCCTGAAAAAGCAAAAGAAGGACATCCATGCTCCGCCGCCTCAGATGACGCCTGCCTCTACCTCCACTGTCTGTGCGTACTGCAAGAAGCCGGGCCACCAGCTGAAGGACTGCCGTCGTAGGCAGAAGGCCTGTTTCAAGTGCGGGCAGGTTGGACACCTCAAGCTAGACTGCCCTATGAGGGAAAGCCCGATTCCCGCTCAGCCACTGCAGGTTGTCCCCGGAGCTCAGGACAGGGGTAAGACGGTGCTGAACGTCATCACTCAGGGCGAGGCGCTCGCTTCGACCGACGTCATCTCTGGTACGTTGTTTTGTGGAATTTTAATTTTAATTTTTCTACATGCAAATAAACTGGTCTGCCTTAGTCTCGAATAATCTTGATATGCGCCATGTTTTTTTTCCCTTTTTAGGAAGATTTAGGGTCAAGAATAAGTGGATGCAAATCTTATTTGATTCCGGTGCATCCCACTCTTTTATTGCTCGCCACATCGTGGACCTTCACAGTTGGCCTACTTCGACACTAGAGGTCCCTTTCGAGGTTTCTGTACCCGGTCATCTGCACCTCTCAACCAGCGGCATTCTCAATTGCCCGATCTTGCTTGGAGAATTGCAAGTTTTCGCCGACCTCATAGTTCTGGAAATGTCGGAATTCGACGTGATCTTGGTAATGAATTGGTTGGTCACGTATCAAGCTAAGCTGGACTGTGTAGCAAAGAGGGTTAATCTCAGCATTGGCGGCGAGGACTACAGTGTTCATGTTCAGACCCGCAGCCACCTGAAGGTAATTCGTGCTGTGCGTGCCGCTCGCCTTCTTAGTCAGGGTTGCTCTGCTTGTTTCGTGTATGCTTCATATTCGGATGCTGTCATACCGCAACTTGAATCTATCCCGGTTGCCTCCGAGTTTCCCGACGTGTTCCCCACCGAGCTGCCTGGAATGCCTCCCGATCGTGATGTAGAGTTCTCTATTGATGTGGAGCCTGGAACGCGCCCCATATCTAAAGCTCCATACCGTATGGCACTGCGCGAGTTGAAAGAGCTCAGATTGCAATTGGATGAGATGCTTGAGCGTGGATACATTCGTCCCAGCTCGTCTCCTTGGGGAGCCCCCGTCCTCTTCGTGAAAAAGAAAGATGGTTCCCTGAGGCTTTGTATCGACTATCGGGAGCTGAATAAGGTTACCATCAAGAATAAGTACCCCCTCCCACGCGTAGATGACCTCTTTGATCAGCTCAAAGGCAGTTCTGTGTTTTCCAAGATAGATCTCAGAACGGGTTACCATCAATTAAAGATCAAGGAATCCGACATCCCCAGGACAGCCTTCCGAACTCGGTATGGACATTTTGAATTCTTAGTGATGTCTTTTGGATTGACTAATGCCCCATCTGGCTTTCATGGATATGATGAACCGTGCATTCTGTGAGTTCCTTGATAAGTTCGTCATCGTCTTCATAGATGATATTTTGGTTTACTCCAAAACTCGTGAAGATCATGCAGTTCACCTTAGACTCGTCCTCTCCACCCTACGCCAACATCAACTCTATGCCAAACTGGCGAAGTGCGAGTTCTGGCTGGATCGTGTTGCCTTCTTGGGGCATGTCATTTCAGGGGATGGGCTATCTGTTGACCCCGCAAAAGTCTCCGCAGTGATGGACTGGAAGCGGCCTTCTACTCCTACCGAGATTCGCAGTTTCCTTGGGTTGGCTGGTTATTACCGACGCTTCGTCAAGGGTTTCTCCTCCCTTGCCGCTCCTCTGACAAGGCTAACTCAAAAGCACGTGAGGTTTGAGTGGACGGATCAGTGCGAGCGCGCCTTTTCTGAGCTGAAGCAGCGACTATGTTCCGCTCCAGTGCTAGCTCTTCCGTCAGATGGATTGGACTTTTCAGTCTACACTGATGCTTCTGGAGTTTGGTTTGGGCTGCGTTCTGATGCAGGATGACCGTGTTATTGCATATGGGTCGAGGCAGTTGAAAATTCATGAGCATAACTATCCCACCCATGACCTGGAATTCGCTGCAGTGGTGTTTGCCTTGAAGCTGTGACGTCATTATCTCTATGGTGTGAGGTGCCACTTTTACACCGACCATCAGAGTTTGAAGTACATTTTTGTTCAAAAGGACCTCAATCTTCGTCAGAGACGTTGGCTCGAGTTTATTTCAGACTATGTCTTGCAGCTCACATATGTTCCTGGTAAGGCCAATTCAGTGGCAGATGCATTGAGTCGGCAGGTTTCTGTTGCCGCTTGTGCGCCCATGTCAGCTATTCTTGCAGCCCTGATTGATGACCTCGACCGGATGGACATATCCATCGCACCCGAGGGTCATGAGGGGATTTCTGATCCGTTATGGGTAGAGCAGGTGAAGGATTTACAGCCATCTGATCCCGCACTTCAGCGCATTCGCCGGCAAGTTGAGCTTGGGACTCTTCCGGATTTCTCCATCTCTGATGATGTTCTTCGTTTCCGAGGTCGACTCTGCATTCCTGATGTCCCTGAGTTACTTGATAGTATCTGCAGAGAAGCGCATGAGTCTCGCTCATCTGGACATCCGGGCAACAACAAGATGTATCATGACTTGAAGCAGATCGTTTGGTGGCCTGGTATGAAGAATTACATCGCTCGTTTTATCTCTCGATGTCTTACATGCCAGAAGGTGAAAGCTCAGCGTCAGCGTCCTGGTGGTCTTTTGCAGCCTTTGTCTATCCCTGAATGGAAGTGGGAAGATGTTTCTATGGACTTCATCACTGGATTGCCTCGCACTCCGAGAGGGCATGATGCGATTTGGGTTATTGTGGACCGCTTGACTAAAGTGGCTCATTTTATTCCGTATAAGGAGGGTCATTCCACCGAGAAGATGACCCGGATCTATGTTGCAGAGATTGTCCGACTCCATGGTATTCCTCTGCGAATCGTTTCTGATCGTGACTCGAGATTTGTATCGCACTTCTGGAAAGGATTTTAGCAAGCTTTGGGCACTGATCTCAACCTAAGCACTGCTTACCATCCGACGACTGATGGGCAGACTGAGAGAGTTAATCAAATTCTTGAAGATATGTTGCGTTGTTATATCTAGACTACAAGGGAGCTTGGGATGAACATCTACCCTTGGTTGAATTCGCCTACAACAACAGCTATCAAGAGAGCCTCAAGATGGCCCCCTTCGAAGCACTATACGGGCGTCGCTGTAGGACCCCGCTCTATTGGTCGGAAGTCGGCGAAAAGGTGATTTTGGGCCCTGAGTTACTTCAGGAAATGGAAGAAGCCACCAAGAAGACTCGTCTTCAGCTCAGTCGTGCCATTGAGAGACAAAGAAAGTATGCAAATCAGCGTCGCCGTCCGTTAGAGTTCGTTGTGGGCGATCAAGTGTTCCAGAAGGTTTCTCCTACTCCTGGGGTGAAACGGTTCGGTCGCCATCATAAACTCAGCCCGAGGTTTGTGGGACCGTACTCCATCTCAGAACGTATTGGAGGATCTGCTTACCGTCTGGAGCTACCTGCTTCTTTGGCCGGTGTTCATGATGTCTTTCATGTCAGCCAGCTTCGGAAATATATCCACGATCCAAATCGTGTTCTTGAAGAAGTTCCAGTGATTCCTGAGGCCAATCTGTCTTATCCGATCGAGTCTTCGAAGATCGTCGAATATCAAGAACGCAAGCTTCGCAAGAGAGCCATTCCGATGGTGAAGGTACTTTGGCTGCATGGCAAGTCCGAGGAGTACACCTGGGAACTCGAATCTGATATGCGCAACAAGTATCCACAACTCTTCTCTTGATCTTGGTACGTATCTTAGTCTTACTTCCTTGTTATTTCAACATCTTTCATAGTTAGCTTTCATGCGTTAATCTGCGAACTTCTGTTTGAAGTATATGTCATCTGAAACTTCGTTGTTTAGTCTCGTTCAGAGAGTTCTCATGCAAGTTTTGGGACGAAACTTCCTAAGTAGGGGAGAATGTAACAACCCTCATTATAAGTATAATAATAATAATAATAATAATAAAAAACTTATAAACACCTAAACCTACCCCCCCCCCCCGTTCCCTTAAAATAAACCCGAGCCAACATTATTTCCCGCAAGCCGCAATCCACGACCCCGACTCCGCTCCTGTCTCCGCGCCCCTACAGCCCCGGATCCGCCGCCAGCGCCTCCTGCTGCCCCGAGACTCCTCCCCGTGGCCGGCAAATCCCTCCTCCAGGCCCGGCGCCCCTTCCTCTTGCTTCCCCGCCGTCTCCGACGCTTCCCTTGGCCGGCAACTCCCGCAGCAACCTTCTCTTGGCCGGCTGCTTCCAAGGAGGACGGACACCCCTTTTTCCCTTCCTCTTCTCCTCCTCTGGCCAGTGAGAGCAAAGGCAGAGTTCTTCTCCGACAACCCTAGCTCCTCCTCGTCCCGGCCGGTGGATTTCGTGAGAGATCTCCTTGGGTTTCGCTCGAAACCCCCTTTTCGTGGATTACTGAGCCCAATCTGGTCTCCTTGGGTAAGGAACTCCGCCTCACTCCCATTTTTCAGTTTGATCTAATTTTATTACGCTAATTTTCGCTCCCCAATCGATGTGACTGCGTCAATTCAACGTATGTTCGTCGTATATTCGACTAATCCAGTCTTATTTGTGTTTTTCGGTGCATCTCCTCGGATTTAGGTGGTGGAATCGCTCCAAGACCTCTCCGAATTAGGGATTCTTGCTTCCAAACGCCGCCAAAACTCTCGATCCCTCGCGGTAGACTCTTCTCCCCTCACTTTCGAGGGAGGTAAACTCCTAAACCCCTCTCCTTTTGTGTGGAGCTATTATTAAACGCATGTGCGAACATAGGAAACTTGTTAATTCAATTTGGAATGTATTTTTGACCTCGAATAGGTTTAGCTCAAGCTTTTAATCTTGCCTGCGCCACTTAGCTGTCACTAGCACTTTCGAAATCACCTTAAGGCAAGTAAAGACACTCTCTCGCTTGCAAACATGAGATCTAATTTACTTCACCTTGTTTATGAAGTAGTCTCTTATAAACCGGGAGCCGTCTAATTATTTATGAATCCTTGAAATTTGCCTAATATCTTAAGCGAACATTGAAAGGAGAGTGTTGGTTTGTTGTGACGCGTCGAGTCAAGCTCCCGACTAACTGGTAACAGAAACCATTAGTCAACCATTGCAAGCACCGTTGTTGATAAGCCTTGCGTCAATTCAAACACTAGAATCTTGTGCACCAAATGACAACACCTTCACCCTTCAATGTTTTCCGTTTATGGTATTACAGATAGACTAAACTCCGGAGTAGGCCATTAGATTAAAAGCATCTTGTTTAACATGGTTACTTGTCAGGTAGTAGATTGCTACGTGTAAAAACGGGTTCACTAAGCTCTTGTTTGCTCTGCTTACTCTTGTGCAATTAGATTAATTTGAATCTTCATGTATATTCATGTTCTGAGGCACTTTCCTTTTGTTTGGATTTACCTTAGGTTTCGTGACTGCGCCGCCCGGTTCCTGAGCTATTTCTTCTTTCAGATACAGCCTTGTTCGGAGGTTTCATTTGTTTAAATGTATCAGCAGGTTCTATGTATTTTGTTTCTTTTGCTATTGGATTTTTCTTTCTACTCATGTACTAGTTATTGTCAGACATTTTCTCTTGTATCAAGGACAACTTGTAGGGTGAAACATTGTACTACTTCATTTCACTTATGCATTTTTCACAATTGTGACTAATTGCATTCATTTTAGCATTGCTTGTGACATAGTTTTTATAAATGAAATGCATGCACAACAACTTTTAACTATTTATGTATGGCTTCCGCATCAATATCTTTTAAAACTCTTTTCAAAAATATCTAATTCAAAAACTAGTTGTAGAATTTCTGGTTCCGCCTCAGCAGACATGTTTCTTCTCTGCATGCCTGTGGTATCACGACCCGCCCGAAGCGCACTCTGATCTTGTTGAGACGGGTCGTGACAAAAAGGGTACTTACAATAGGATGCTAACAGATATGCTGGAGGTCATGAGTAGTTACTGATATTTTGTTACATAGTCAGCAAGGCAAAGTCGAATCGTCCGAGTGGGCTTCCGGGATTAGAGAGAGGAAGAGGGAAAGAGGATGGAAAATGGATAACCCTGAGGGTTCTCAAATTCAGGATACAACCAGGATTGCCAAATTACGATACATAGATAGTTTATATAACACCCTCGGCCCAACTGCAATAAAAAGAATGATACACTAGGTTTCCAAATGATACGTGCGCCTTAATGACCTTCATTAGCCAGCGTGTTACTGATGTGCCTTTCGCGGCATTGGTATACTCGCCATACTGGTGGACGTACCTCTCTCCCTCATTCGTAACTGTGGAGAAAACCTCAAACTTGTATATACTCTCTCAATAATCAAATACAAGGTATGAATACACATTTATAGGAGGGAGAAAGAGAGAAGAGATCCCTATACATGATGTGAGATTAAAGAGGAGAAAAGAAGAAAGCTAAATAAACGGCTCCAATATGGGCCTCTTTACATGGGCTTTTCCAACACTCCCCCAAAAGCTGGAGCGTACCAGTCGTAGGCACCAAGCTTGGACAGGAACTGATAAAACATGGTACTTTGTAGGGCCTTTGTAAGGATATCAACAACTTGTTCAGTACCCAGAACATGCTTTAATTCTATCTTCTTCATTTGAACTTTCTCCCGGATAAAGTGGCAGTCCACTTCAATATGTTTCGTTCTTTCATGGAAGACAAGATTCTTTACTATGTGTATATCCGCTTGGCTATCACATAACAGGATGGCAGGTGAGGGAAATTTAACTCCGAGATCAGCAAGGAGACTTTCAAGCCATGTAAGCTCAGAGACAACTGATGCCATCGATCTGTATTCTGCTTCAGCTGAGGATCGAGCAGCCACAACTTGTTTCTTACTCCGCCAGGTAACAAGATGCCCTCCAAAATAGGTACAAAAGCCACTAGTTGACCGCCGATCATCCAAGGAGCCAGCATAATCTGCATCAGAATATGCAACTAATGTTGGAGTAGTTGATGAGGTTTTTTATACCAGCCCTTGACCCAGAGCTGTTTTAAGATATCTTAGGATTCGCTCAACGGCTTGAAGGTGCGATATTCGAGGGACATGCATAAACCGGCTGACCACCCCAACAACAAATGATATATCTGGTCTTGTGACCGTTAAGTAGATCAATTTCCCAATAAGACGCCGATCGTATTCCGAATTTTGGAGAGGAAAATCAGTATCAGACGCATGTGCACACAACTTATGATTTGCATCCATTGGAGTAGTAATGAGCTTGCCTCCAGAGTAGCCAGCATTTTGTAGGAGATCCAGACAGTACTTACGTTTGGAGAGGACAAGTCCATCCGGATGTCTCGCGATCTCAAGACCAAGGAAGTATCGAAGATGCCCCAAATCATTTGTTTGAAAGACGGAGCTATGGTGCTGTTTGACTGCTTGGATTCCCTTTAAATCGTCTCCAGTGATTAAGATGTCGTCAACATAAACTAATAGAAGAACCGTTCCTGTTTTCTGATGACGAGTGAACAAAGAGAAGTCCGCTGAGCTCCGAGTAAAGCCGACTTCCCGAACTGCCTTACTAAACTTGTCGAACCATTCCCGAGGGGATTGTTTGATACTATAGATGGACTTCTTTAGATGACACAGTTGGGACTCCCCCGTGGTCTCAAATCCCGGAGGTTGCTGCATGTAGATTGTTTCCTGGAGATCGCCGTTCAGAAACGCATTTTTGATGTCCAGTTGATGTAAGAGCCATTGACGATGCACAACCACGAAGAGGAGGAGACGAACGGTGTAGAGCTTGGCTACGGGAGAGAATGTCTCCTCATAATCGAGACCGTGCTGTTGGGTGAATCCACGAGCCACCAGGCGGGCCTTCAGACGATCAATTGTCCTATCAAGAGCATGTTTGATGACAAAGACCCATTTACACCCAACAAGTGTCTGCCTGAGAGGTAAAGGGACTAGGTGCCTGGTCTGGTTAGCGCCGAAAGCAGTCATTTCTTCTTCCATGGCCGCCTGCCAGCCAGAATGTTGGAGGACCTCCTGCACAGAGTTAGGTACAGAAATAGAGGATAATGAAGTGACAAAAGTTTGAAGTCGTGGGGAAAGGAGATGTAGGGATACATAATTCGCCATAGGATGAACGGTTGATTCTGGTGCTGACTACATTGGGGCAACAAAGCTGGGTTGGCGACGAGTGTAAACACGTATAAGAGGTGGCTTGGAAATAGTGGGAGGCTGGGCAGGAATGTGTGGTGGGGGAGGAGTGGTAACGGGAATGAGAGGACATAAGACGGGTGTTGGTAGAGCTGTAGGGTCTGGAGAAGAAAAGAAGAGAAGATCTTCCCGAAAGGTAACATTAGCAGAAACAGTTACCTTGCGGGTAGTAGGAGAATAACAAACGTAGCCTTTCTGAGTTCGTGAGTAGACAACAAAGATTTGTTTGACCGCTCGGGGATCCAACTTGTCCGTAGATGGACCAAGAATGTGAACATAGCAAGTGCACCCAAAGATGCGGTGTATGAGAGAGAATGCCGGAGTAGAGGGGAACAAGAGGCCGAACGGAGTGACATTGTGGAGTATGGAGGACGAAAGACGGTTAATCAGATAGCATGCCGTTGAAAGGACAGTTCCAATAAGCTTTGAGAACCTGCATTTGAAGCATGAGAGAGCAGCGACATTGGGAAGATGACGGTTCTTACGTTTGGCTACGCCATTTGTTAAGGGGTATAGACACACGATGTTTGGTGAATGACTCCAAATTCCGAGCATAAAGATAGAGAAGTGAGGGGGATATCCGGAGAGCCGGAGACCGGAACAATGTCCCCATTGGCCACTGTGATACACTTAGGATGAGGAGAATCCATGTACTGATGTGACCGTATGTAGGTGATGTGATGAGTGACACCTGAATCCACTATCCACCGCAGACTAGGGGAGAGACAAGCGATACCTTCATGTGAGATGGAGGCAGCTGAGGTAACGGAGGCAGGTGGGTGACTAAGCAGACCATGAAGTTGTTGGAGCTGAAGCTGGACCTCTTCAATATAAGTACGAGTGATCGAAGAGTTGTGAGCAGCAACGACGGCCTGTGGACGAGGAGGAAGCCCATGCTTGTGATAGCACGTGGCCTCAAGATGGTCGTCCTTACCGCAGAAGGAACACTTTGGTCATGGTCGACCTCCTTGACCTCGGCCGCGAGAGCCGGAACGCCCCCCTCCCCCCCGAGCAGAAGGTGGAAGGGGCGGTGAGACCTTGAGCAACATGGAACACACATCTGATAGTGACAGTAGCAACAAAGGAGAGGATCTGAGTCCGAACGCTCTGAAGATGCGGTGACACATGAGCCATCATCATGACAACACCAACAACTTTTTGAGCATGTTGTGCAGCGAGGTCTATCGTAGGAGGTTGATGTTGAATCCATGCTTCAAACAGAGTTTTGGCCCGAGCAACAAAGGAGGCGAGGTCGGTGGCCCCGCTAACATCAAGATTCTGAAGATCAGTGATGATGCCATACAAGTGTTGTAGACTTTCTTTCTCGGAATAGAGGGAATGAAGTTCATCCCACATTTTTTTGCCGTTTCATGATACATGGTCATACGATACGGTTCTCCATCAAGGGAGTTGAGGAGTCAGGTCTGAACGCGACCATCATTGCGCCACCAGTCTTCAGTAGGAGTAACAGAAGCAGCCTGAGTCAAGTGATGTAAGAACCCTTTGTACTGAAGAACGCAGCGAGCCGAGTGCACCCACTCCACAAAGTTCTTCTCCCCGGTTAACGAGATAGTAGTAATCCGCAGTTCATCCCGAAATTCGGGGGCAAGGGTCGGGCGGTCTGCAGAGGAGGAAGCCGCCCTTCCGGTAGAAGCCGCCTGTCCGGTAGAATCAAGAGAAGACCCATGTCCAGGCGGTTAGGTGGCTAGACCGACGGCAAGAGGATCAACAGAAAGAAAGAAAACCGCGCAGGTTGGATGACAACGGTCCGACGAAAAGCACAGAAGAGGCCGCAACCAAAATAAACGGAGTGGGTAGAAAGAAGAAGTCGCCTTGACTAGAGAACTGGGGAGACCGCACGGTCTCGGTGACGAGACACCAGCGACAAGAGAAGTTGCCGCGACCGAAATGCAGAGCCCGCAGCGGTTAGAGAAAGCCGCATCGACTAACCAACGAAGAGGCCGCGCGAGAAGTCCGCACGGTCATGGTGAGTACACCAGCAGCACGTGAAGATGCCGCGACCTAGATGCGGAACTTGCACCGATTAGAGAAGCCGCAACGACTAACGAAAGATGAGGCCGCGCGAGAACCAAAGAAGAAGTCGCGCAAGAACCAAAGAAGAAGCCGCGCGAGAACCAAAGAAGAAGCCGCGCGAGAAAGAAAACGGTACGGCGACAAGAGAACAGAGAGAGCAGCGAGAGATCACAGCGGGTAGAGGGCGGAGAGACAAGGAGATCGCAGGGCTAGGGAAGAAACCGTGCGGATAGAGGGACGAGGGAGAAGACCCCACCTGTCAGAGAGTCTTATAAAATGGAGAATGTAGAAGAGGTGGAGGCCACGAGATTGGTGGGGAGGAGAAGCGGATAGAAAATTTCTAGCCGCAAGCGGGTAGAAACCAGGCTGCGCTCGCGCGAGAAGAGAAGGCCGGTCGGTTAGACCAAACCAGACTGCGCCCTGGGGAAGACCGGACGGTTAGCAAAATGCTAGCCGTAAGGAGAGACCGATTCCCTCCGATACCATGTAGAGAACCTCAAACTTGTATATACTCTCTCAATAATCAAATACAAGGTATGAATACACATTTATAGGAGGGAGAAAGAGAGAAGAGATCGCTATACATGATGTGAGATTAAAGAAGAGAAAAGAAGAAAATTAAATAAACGAGCTCCAATATGAGACTCTTTTCATGAGCTTTTCCAACAGTAACAATGCTACCATTTGAAAATTTTGCCTTTTCTCAAGTTAGACGTTTGGAAATTGAGCTCAGAAAGTAGATCGGTCAACTCATGTGGCTCTTGACCGGGGCCGGTCAAGCCAATGCACCAAGACTTGATCGACCGAGAAACTCTCTCGAATGATTACGTGTATCCATAATGAGCTAAGGGAGGTAGTCTGGTAGGATATGTCTAGGAGCCAGCCGGGTAGAGTCGGCACGACTGGACGATCTCCAAATAGCCCGTTTTAACTAAGATACAAAAACAACGAGTGGATATGGTTGTCCGGTAGAAAGTGGAGTTCGTAAGTTGTGGTACTGACACGACCGACAATCTCAAACGGGCCATAGTAGACAATGGTTTATATATAAACCACTGTCTATTGTACAATAGACATCAGTTAATATGTAAACCAATGTCTATTTTTAGAATAGACAGCGGTTAATATATAAACCGCTGTCTGTTCTTAGAATAGACAACGATTTTTACAATAATCGCTGTCTATTTTACCCTGAACCCTAGAATAGACAGCGGTTGTTGTAAAAACCGCTGTCTATACTATCTCTTTTAAACCGTGATTCGTAAAATCTAGTTTTTACCTCGACTTTTTGGATTTTACATTCGCTGCTGCTCTGTGCGATAAACCCTAAAAGCGTTTTTGTGAAAGTTTCTTTCTTTCGGCTCTCCTTTGCTTCGATTTGACGATTCTTCTTCGAAAAATTTCATATTATCACTTATGTATATTGTTTTTTAAGAGCTCTCTCAGTTTTGAGTTCTATGCTATAATGTCTTTATTATTAGTAATAATACTGCAGTAGTAGTATAAACATTGTGTTATTTGTGTAGCAGTGTAACAGACACCCACTGTATCTTCTTATCTCATGTATTGACTATGCTAAATGTATATAAACAACACATTGTGTATTTTTGTATTTGATAGCCTAAAAAACACACCGACTCAATATATTAGCCTAATTATTGCATTTTAATCCTTATTATACATCTCTAACCACCTGATTCTATAGTTCCATATTACTATTTAGCACTAACATAGTAGCTCAATAAATATTGATTACTTTTTTATTTTTTCTTAAATTATTTATATGTCAAATAATTTATATTTGTCTTAAATGAACAGTGGATTGGTGGGGTGCACATGAATGACCGAATGTTGACCTTACGAAGGTAGCATTGCACATACTTGATTTGTGTTGTTCTTCTTCTAGCTGTGAGCTCAACTGGAATACTTTTGAGTTTGTAAGTATACAAATATTCAATATAAAATTAATATTTTTATATTGACTAATAAGTTTGCAATTATCTTGATTCAGATTCACACAGAAAAGAGATAGATTGGAGCATCAAAGGCTTAGTGATCTTGTATACATCTAATATAATCGTCGTGTACAAGCGTGATTCCAAGAAAGACCTGAAAAAAGAAGAAATTAGCTTGATGAGCTAGATTGGAGTAGTGAGTCGATGATGAACAAACCAGAGAATGCTCTCGTTTTTGATGATGATAATCTTATATGGGAAGCTGAAGAGAGAGGTATTGGAACTGGGGCTCGAAATTCACGAAGTGGAGCTGGAGCTAATCTTCAATTAATGGATGAAGGAGATGAAAATTTAGATTATTTTTTCGTTACCAATGATGATGAAAATATTGACGATAATTATAGGTAAAAGACAAGTACCTCAAACCAACCAAGCACATGCAATGCCAATGACGACTTACTAGATGATGATTGTATTTGATCTTTTATGATAATTTAAAGTTTATGTTAAAAATATTTTTCATGCTAATATGATATTCTGCAATGAATGAAGATATTTTGGATTTGACCACAATTCTATACTATGATATTTTTGTGTTCACTTTTCTGTTATTTGTTTCTCTGAAGTCTGTATTGATTGACATTGTTTTTTCTTACTGCTTACTTTTTCATGGTATTTGAGATATGTATGAATGTATTGAGAGTTGAGAATTTGGGATATCATGAATTCATGATATTAAAAATTTTGTTCTTGCTACTTCTTGGTATGAATGTGTTGAGAATTGAGATATGAAAATATTATGAATTCATGATATCAGAAGATTCAGAACCTGTGTGTTTAGTTATTTTACTTGCTTACTGACTAATGATATAAATATAGAGATTTGAGAATTTGAGATATCATGATATCAGAAGATATGCTTAATTATTTACTGATTATTGCTAACTGCTATGAAAAAATAATATGTGTGGCTGTGCGTTAGTAAACATTCTGTCAAGTTAAAAATATATGGAGCTTTAGACAACAGTTATTATAATAATCGCTATCTAAAGTATGACACGCAGACTATAGACATCAGTTATTACAGTAACCGCTGTCTATAACATGCAGACTATAGACATCGGTGTCTATAGTCTGCATGCTATGGACAGCGGTTACTGTAATAACCGCTGTGTATAGTCTGCAGTCAATAAACAATGGTTATTCTGCAGTCAATAGACAGCGGTTATTCTGCAGTCAATAGACAACGATTATTATAATAACTGATGTCTATATACTGCAGACTATAGACATCGGTTATTATAATAACCGTTGTCTATACTATAGATAGCGGTTATTATAATAACTGCTGTTTATAGCTTGCCTTTTTAAATAAAATAAAATAAAATGGCGCTTTGCCAGCTGCTTGCCTTATTGTCGCCTAGGCGTTCGCCTTGTCGCCTAAGCGTCAAGGCGCCCGACGCTCGCCTTGGTTCGCCTTGTCGCCGTGACAAGAATGATAGGTACTCCCCGCGCAGAAATTGTGTGCCCAAGTTGTTGATCTTGGTCTGTCCGAATGTGCACTTTTCGGGATTCACTAGAGAATCATATTTTCTGAAGAGTGGCTAACGTCGCCTGCACATGATGGAGGTGATCCCGCTTGGAGATGTAAACTAAGATGACATCAAAGAAAACAAAGATGTAATTGCGTAAGGACGACTAAAATAAATCGGGAATCACCAGCACCTTGTCCTTTCCATAGTTACACCCCGCACAAAAATTGTGTGCCCAAGTTGTTGACCTCGGTCTGACCGAATGTGCACTTTTCGGGATTCACCAAAAAATCATGCTCCTGAAGGGTGGCTCGTGTCGCCTGCACATGGAGGTGATCCTACTTGGAGATGTAAACTAAAATGACATCAAAGAAATCCAAGATGTAATTGCGGAGGGACGACCAAAATAAAACATTCTTGTCCGCCTGAAAGGTGGCAGACACATTACTAAAAGACACGACGATGAACTCATAGTGTCCGTCGTGCACGCGGAATGCCGTATTTTGAATATCCTCCCACATTTGAATCTGGTGATAGCTGGAGCTGAGGTCTAACTTGAAAATAGGGGTAGCTCATCTAGTAGCTCCTATATGACCAAAATTAGATATTTGTTTGGAATGATGACCATGTTGAGCTCCAGATAGTTCACGTAGAAGCACAACTTGCTGACCAAGGGAAACAAGCTTGAAAATGGAATGACACTGTGGTGGATTATGTCCGTGGATCTTAGTTATTAAAGGTGCAAGGCGCACTAAGGGGCAAAGAGCTCTTGGAGCCTAGACGCAAGACTCAAGGTGCAGGTGTGTGCCCGACGAAGGCAAGACGCAACCATGTTCAGTATAAATAATTAATATCAAACATCACTTCATCTTCTTAATCAAAATTTTAATATATTATACTCATTAATAATTCATTACAATCATTTATCTCTTAAAAAATAGAATCAATGCGATCACTTGCATCATATCTAAGTCTCATGTTGGATTATATTTCATAAACACTAAAATGTCGTTTGGTTGGGCTTATGCCCTGCGGTGCAGTTTCAAAAAAACGCCGTTTTTCATATAAGCTGCGTTTGGGTTGGCTTATATATGAAACTCCGTTTATTTGATAACGCCACTTTGCCCTATAATCCATCCGCGATTGTAAACTCCAGCCCATCCACACAGGAGCTCCTCCCGATCTTCCTCCCGACGCAGCTAGAAGACCTTGAAGCCCTAGCGCCTTCGACGACAGTTTCCGTCTCCGACCGCGACATCGACGGTGCCGACGCTTCCGTCTTCCCCCTCGGCGACCACTGCAACCCCCACAGGTTTGGAAACGACATGGGCAATGTCGGGCCGTGTAATGGTGAGGTAGACGAGACTCCCTACGAGGTGGTGGTAGCGAGTAAGATCAGAGAATGTAACCCCATCATCTGGACGTAGCTGAAGGTGAAACTTCATGGGGGTTATACAACCCCGTATTCGCGAAGAGTGGGCCCCAAACAAGGCGTAGGACTTGACGCACGTTTTTAAGCTTTTTGAGAGTTTTGCACTCCTGGAGGCCATTTTTAGGTGGACCTGCGTAACATACTTGTAGGGGGAGGAAATATTGGTCTCCCCCCGGCCCCTTTGAAGAGTCGCCCAGGCCCCAGCCCGTAGACCGCCCCAGCCCGCAGGTAGGCCGCAGCAAGCCGCGTCTCGCCCAGCCCGCCGTCTCGCCAGGGCTCAGCTCGCCAGGCTCACCTCGCCAGGCTCACCTCGCCAGACCGCCGCCTCTCCCAGGCCGCCGTCTCGCCAGGCTCACCTCGCCAGACCGCCGCCTCTCCCAGGCCGCCGTCTCGCCAGGCTCAGCTCGCCAGGCCGCCGTCTCGCCAGCCTCAGCTCGCCAGACCGCCGACCTAGCCCAGCTGGCCGCAGCTCGCCTGGCTTCAGCTCTACTAATGGCCGAGCAGGCCGCCAGGTCGCCCCTCGTAGGCCGCCTGTCCGCCCAGGCCGCCCCCTCCTCCTGCATAACCGCCAGGCCGCCCGGTTTGAGGGACTACCCCTGGTGGAGTACAATTAGTTGCTTAGAACAGCGGGATTTGGCTGTTGGCAGGCCAATCCGGGGGCATTTCAGTATTTTCCAGAGCAGTGGAGGTTGGTTATTTGCATGCCATACCCAGAAAACTATAAATACGCCCTTAGGGGTGCCTTGGAGAGGATTGCTGCTTGGCCACTTGAATCCCTCTCTCTTCATCCTCCAAGGCACCCTAGCTCAGCATTGGCTAGGGAGGGGGAGATCTCCAAAGTCTTCCGGGTGTGAGGTGAGACCTCCACGCTAGAGCCGAGGGTCTGTTCCTAGTTTCCTGAGCCTTTGGTCCGTGACATCCCCCTGAGTGTAGTAGGTGTGAGGTCACCCCTTTCAAGGGACCCCGAACTCCACGAGAGACCATGTTTTTGGTTTCAACATTTTGGTGCGGTGAGCGTGGAGAGTGAGCAGCACAGAAGATCTCGGGAGAGTGTCATGACTGGAGGTCAAGGAGGTAGAGATGATCTCGACGAGCCTCCCAGCCCAGGACCCTTTGTGGGGAGAGAAGAGTTCATGACGTCCATCCAAGGCATTATGGAGATGCTGCAGAGTTTTGCTCCTCGGGGTGGCAGCTCCACTCCAACCCCCCAGGAGCCAGCTCCCCCCCTCCTCGACGAGTCGACCCCCAGGTACCTAGGCGAAGTGACCCCAGCAGGGGAAGAAGGAAATGCTCCAGGAAGAAGGACCAGGAAGGAAAGGAGGGGAGAGTGGGTCGAGCGAGACCTCGCTGGCCGAGGGCTGTTCTCCAGCCCGGCAAGTGGCACCCTACCAGGCGAGCAGGTCACGCGAGTGGAGGTGGCGAGACCCCCCTTCAGGGGGTCACCCTTCAGCGAGCTGATCATCTCATCTCCCGTTCCCGAGGTGTTCAGAGAGCCTGACATGGTTTACTATACCGGGAAGGATGATCCCGTCCAACACCTGCAGTGGTTCGAGGATGCCGTCTCCATCAGGCCTATGACGGATGCCTTCAAGTGTCGCCTTTTTGCGATCACGTAGAAGGAGAAAGCAAGAGACTGGTTTCATCAACTCCCTCCAAGATCGATCTATGAGTTCGAGGACTTGAGCCGGAGCTTCCAGCTTCGCTTCTCCACCTCCAAGGAGAGGAAGAGGAGTCCTGAGTCCATCTTCTTGATAAGGCAGGGGGTCGAGGAGTCGCTGGCCCGTTACATTGATAGGTTCCAGTAGGAGATCCTGGAGGTCCAGGAGATGCCAGGGTATGCCCTCCAGATGACGTTCACGGTGGGGTTGCGCGAGGGGTTCTTCAAGATGAGCCTGACTCGAAGGGCCCCCCTTTCCTTTGAGGAGCTGATGGAAAGGGCGACTGAGGAGATAGCCATGGAGGCGGCCAACCCGACATTTGTCAAGAAGTTGGCAAAGCTAACAGAGATGGAGTCGAGGGAGCAAGGAGGCTCGAGACATCATGAAGGAAGAAGGAGAGAGGAGCGGAGAGCTCAGGAGGGTCCAGAACCAGGTTGGAGACAGCAGGGAGGACCTGCTCAGGGTCCAGAAAGAGCTCCCATCCAGGGCGGAGGGAACTTTCATGGGGACCAAGGGAGGTTCAACTTCCAGAGGCAGACCCCTATGCAACTCCTACCCCCACCGCAACAAGCGATGGAGATTGGTCGAAGGGAGAGGAGGAACCGCGCGAGAAGGAGAAGAGTCAGAGTAGAGTTACCCTGCTGTGAGTTCCACCAGGAGGAGGGCCATGGAACATCTACTTGCCCCGAATTTCTGGAGTTGAGAAGGACCAGAGCTCCGACGCCTCAGCCTCATCGGCCTCAGCAAGCGCAAGACCCGGTGCGGATTGAAGAAGTCCAACCTTGGCTGCAGGGGAGAGATGTGAGGACAAGGTTGATGTGGGCACCCGGGGAAGGATCTGATGATTCACGAGGGAAGAGGGAGGTAGGAAAGAAGTGAATCATCTCTTTGTAATTTGTTTGCATTGCATCAGCTGTGATTAATGGCAGGAACCACCGAAAAATCTTTGTGGTCCATGAAAGGTCTCACCTCGGGATGGATTCCGCTGCCAGGCTCACACTAGCAGGCAGGACAGGTTGATCTCTCAGAGGGTGGGGTAGGTCTCACCTCGGGATGGATTCCGCTGCCAGGCTCACACTAGCTGACAGGGCAGGTTGATCTCTCGGAGGGTGGGGTAGGTCTCACCTCGGGATGGATTCCGCTGCCAGGCTCTCACTAGCTGGCAGGGCAGGTTGATCTCTCGGAGGGTGGGGTAGATCTCACCTCGAGATAGATTCCGCTGCCAGGCTCTCACTAGCTGACAGGACAGGTTGATCTCTCGGAGGGTGGGGTAGGTCTCACCTCGGGATGGATTCCGCTCCCAGACTCTCACTAGCTGGCAGGGCAGGTTGATCTCTCAGAGGGTGGGGCAGGTCTCACCTCGGGATGGATTCCGCTGCCAGACTCTCACTAGCTGGCAGGGCAGGTTGATCTCTCGGAGGGTGGGGTAGGTCTCACCTCGGGATGGATTCCGCGGCCAGGCTCTCACTAGCTGACAGGGCAGGTTGATCTCTCGGAGGGTGGGTAGGTCTCACCTCGAGATGGATTCCGCTGCCAGGCTCTCTCTAGCTGGCAGGACAGGTTGATCTCTCGGAGGGTGGATAAGTCTCACCTCGGGATGGATTCCGCTGCCAGACTCTCACTAGCTGACAGGACAGGTTGATCTCTCGGAGGGGGAGTAGATCTCACCTCGAGATAGATTCCGCTGCCAGGCTCTCACTAGCTGACAGGCAGGTTGATCTCTCGGAGGGTGGGGTAGGTCTCACCTCGTGATGGATTCCGCTGCCAGGCTCTCACTAGCTGACAATGCAGGTTGATCTCTCGGAGGGTGGGGTAGATCTCACCTCGGGATGATTCCGCTGCCAGACTCTCACTAGCTGGCGGGGCAGGTTGATCTCTCGGAGGGGTGAGTGGACCTCACCCCGAGGCCGTCACGTCATCCAGACTCCCATTAGCTGGCTTGACAGGTTGACCCCTCGGGGAGGCCAAGTGTTTCTCACCCCGAGGCCGTCACGTCATCCAGGCTCCCATTAGCTGGCTTGACAGGTTGACCCCTCGGGGAGGCCAAGTGTTTCTTACCCCGAGGCCGTCTCGTCATAGGCTCCCATTAGCTGGCTTGACAGGTTGACCCCTTGGGGAGGCCAAGTGTTTTTTACCACGAGGCCGTCTCGTCATCCAGGATCCAATTAGCTGGCTTGACCAGTTGACCCCTCGGGGTGGCCAAGTGTTTTTTTACCCCGAGGCTGTCTCGTCACCCAGACTCCCATTAGCGGGCATGACAGGTTGACTCCCCTGGGAGAGGCCAAGTATTTTCGGCTCTAAGAAGCCCACTCAGCGAATACGTTGGGTTGAACGTTTCTTTCCGAGCTTGTGCCAACTTCGAAAAGAGCGTGGATTGTGTACAACCCCGTATTCGCGAAGAGTGGGCCCCAAACAAGGCGTAGGACTTGACGCACGTTTTTAAGCTTTTTGGGAGTTTTGCACTCTTGGAGGCCATTTTTAGGTGGACCTGCGTAACATACTCGTAGGGGGAGGAAATATTGGTCTCCCCCCGACCCCTTTGAAGAGTCGCCCAGGCCCCAGCCCGTAGACCGCCCCAACGCGCAGGTAGGCCGCAGCAAGCCGCGTCTCGCCCAGGCCGCCGTCTCGCCAGGGTTCAGCTCGCCTGGCTCACCTCGCCAGACCGCCGCCTCTCCCAGGCCGCCGTCTCGCCAGGCTCACCTCGCCAGACCGCCGCCTCTCCCAGGCCGCCGTCTCACCAGGCTCAGCTCCCAGACCGCCGTCTCTCCAGCCTCAGCTCGCCAGACCGCCGCCCTAGCCCAGCAGGCCGCAGCTCGCCCGGCTTCAGCTCTACTAATGGCCGAGCAGGCCGCCATGTCGCCCCTCGTAGGCCGCCTGTCCGCCCAGGCCGCCCCCTCCTCCTGCCTAACCGTCAGGCCGCCCGGTTTGAGGGACTACCCCTGGTGGAGTGCAATTAGTTGCTTAGAACAACGAGATTTGGCTATTGGCAGGCCAATCCGGGGCATTTCAGTATTTTCCAGAGCAGTTGAGGTTGGTTATTTGCAGGCCATACCCAGAAAACTATAAATAGGCCCTTAGGGGTGCCTCGGAGAGGATTGCTGCTTTGCCACTTGAATCCCTCTCTCTTCATCCTCCAAGGCACCCTAGCTCAGCATTGGCTAGGGAGGGGGAGATCTCCAAGGTCTTCCGGGTGTGAGGTGTGACCTCCACGCTAGAGCCGAGGGTCTGTTCCTAGTTTTCTGAGCTTTTGGTCCGTGACATCCCCTGAGTGTAGTAGGTGTGAGGTCACCCCTTTCAAGAGACCATGTTTTTGGTTTCAACAGGGATGTCCACAGTGCGAGAGTTAGAGAGAGCAGCCCGAGCTAAGAGATCTGATGTGTAATGATGCTGAGAGAGCTGAAAACCGTTGTCTGTAGAGCTTACCTTAAGGGCCAAGAAGTAACTCGGCTGTCCAATGTCATTCATCTGAAACTGTTGCTGAAGTTGATGTTTGACGAAGACCACGTAAGAAAGATCATCACCAATAATAATCATATCATCCACATAAAGTAACAAAAGTGTCCGGGCAAGAGCGGAGGAATGCACAGATAGAGCTGGATCATGGGGACTCGGTTGAAAACCGGCAGCTGTAATGGCTGTGCTGAAACGTGCAAATCATGCGCGAGGAAATGTTTGAGCCCATAAAGTGCTCGCCTCAAGCGACATATAAGGCCTGGAGGAGAGGAGAGATCATGAGGAGGAAGTATGTACACCTCCTGCCGAAGATCGCCGTGAAGAAAGACATTCTTCACATCAAGCTGAGATGGAGATCAGTGGAAAACAACTGCAATTGTAATAAGAGTATGAATCGTAATCATGTGAGCGACTGGATCAAAGGTCTCGTCGTAGTCGCGTCCCTGCTCCTGCTTAAAACCATGAGTCACAACCTGAGCCTTGTATCTCTCCACAGAACCATCAGAGCGAGCCTTGACCTTGAAGACCCACTTGCAAGTAATAAAAACAACACCGGGTGGAAGAGGGACAATCTTCCAGGTACGAGTGCGCTCAAGTGACTTCAACTCAATAGACATGACAACCTGCCACTTAGGTATCTGAGCAGCCTCATGATAGGAAGTCGGCTCTGGAGTACTGTAAACAGTAGCAGGAAGAGTAGGCAGGTCCAGTGGTAAGGTAGCAAGGTTAAGGCGGTCAGGAAGATGTCTCTCACGAAGTGGGTAGGGACGCACTGGAGGATCATCCACATGACACTCACTGAAGGCAAAGGAATAGAAGGAAGACGACAAGTGTAGTGATATGAAAGAGCAGGCACGCAGTGGAGGTGGATGACGAAGGAGAGGGAGAAGTGGGTGATGAAAGAGAGGGGTGAGGAGGTGACAAAGTGGACTGCGACAAGGGAAGAGAAGGTGGACATACCAGATGGGAGAATACATGAGTGCGAGTGAGAAATTGAGGTCGAGGGGAGAGAAGACACAAAGAAAGGGTGAGATTCGTCAAATGTGACATCACGTGAGATGCGAAGGCGTTGTGCAATAGGGTCATAATATCGATTGCCCTTGTGGTCCGTGCTATATCCAATGGAAGCACAAGAAATCGATTGAGAAGAGAGCGTGGTGCGCTTTCGTGGAGGGAGTAGAATATAACACCGACAACCAAAAACACGAAGATGAGTGTAACATGGAGGTTGAGAGTACATACACTCACTAGGACTTTGAGGCTCAAGGAAAATGAAGGGTTGCAAGTTAATTAGATAAACAACAGTAGAAACAACCTCAACCCAAAAATGAGAAAGAACATGAGAGGAGATGAGAAGGGTGCATGATGTATCAATAATGTGGCGATGCTTCTTTTTAGCAGTGCCATTCTGAGCATGAGCACTAGGAGAGACAAGCTGAGGGAGAGTGCCGTGACTCGTGAGTAGCTAGCAGATCGCGAAAAGCATGAGAGAGGTACTCCCCCCTGAGTCAGAACGATAAATACATATAGAAGCAGAAAACTGAGTGCGCACCATAGCAAAAAAGTACCATAAATCTGAAAAAACTCAGAACGAAAATGCATAAAGTACACTCAACAATAACAAAAGTCGTCAACAAAAAAACATAATACTGGTGTCCGCCCTTGGATACAAAAGATGCGAGACCCCATACATCGGATTGTACTAGATTAAACGGATGCTGAGACCTAGACTTGCTAGACCAATCAACAAAAACACGACCAAGGAAACCATGATTGATGAGAGAAGCTAGACGGGAGCCACTGGGATGACCGAGACGGTGATACTATTGAGAGAAGCCCACCAAAGGAAGACATATCGTAGAAGCCACCAATGACGATAGAGTGGTTGGAAGATGAAGACGATCAAGGACGTACACCCCATTACAGCGACGGACAGGTCCAAGGAGTTTCCCTGTCAGACGATCCTACACACGACACACAAACTCATTAAAAATAACAAGACAACCGTGAGATGTGAGTTGGCTGGTGGATGTAATGTTCATGAACAACTTGGGTATGTATGCAATATCGGAAACATGGAAATGACTGGTATGAAGAAGACCACGGGTCCACGACTGATGATGGGGAGCACAGTGTCATCTGCTACCACGATGCTAAGGTCAGAAAAGACGGGCTGACAGAACAAGAGGAGGGTGACATCATAAGTCATATGAAAAAGGCTCCAGAGTCAAGCAACTAGTCAAAAGGAGAGATACCTGTAGGGGCAGAGGCAGCCGACTGAGAGGCAGAGATGTCAGAAACATTCAGTGAGAGCATGAAGGCAGAGGAGCGAGGTAGCGAACCGTGAGAGAGATGTTGGGCAATCTGCTTGGCAAGCTCTAAGACAGAGTGCGATTGTACCAGAGCTGAGAAGTGAGCTGAAGGTGAACCAGGGGCATGCTGTTGACCAGACTGTTGAGCCCTCTGAAGCTTGCAACACTTATATTTGACATGAACAAGACATTGACAGTAGTGGCAGCAGAGAGGCGGGTGACGATGTGCACTGGACTGAGTCACAGAGGGTGCCGGTGGAGGACGAGGAATAAGGATGCACCAGAGAACTATAACAAGACGAGGGTAGCAATGAAGCACTCACAAAAGAAGACTGTGGTAGAAGCTGGGGAGCAGCCAGAATATCATGAGGCATCACACCAGAAGGAGCATCAATGTCCAAGGAGTGGAGACGAGTCTCCTCAGCAATCACCAAGGCCAAGATATCGCTGAGAGACGACAAAGAATCCCGGCGCAGAAGTTGCGCTCAAACAAGCTCGAACTCGGGGTGTAGACGCATAAGAAACTCATACATACACTGAAAGTCATGATCCCGAGATCTAGCAACACACTGAGTGCAGGTAACGTAGGGGTAAGGTGCCATCTCATCACACAGACGCCAGAGGTCTTGGAGCTCAGCAAAGAAAGCTTGTACAAACTGATCATGCTTGTAGCAAACACCATGAGTGAAATAGAGAGTAGCGCAAAGCCTGGATAGATGGCAAATAGAGGCGACACAAGTGATCCCACATCACCTTGGCCGTAGGTAACTTGCAGACGGTCATGCAAATGGGGAGCTCGCAAGTTTGACAAATGACGACTATCATGTGAGAGTCGTCAAAGCGCCACCTTGCCCATTCAGAGAGTTAGGAGGGAGTGGTCGTGCTGGCAGTAGTAAAGAGAGGGTCCGTAGGACTGACAACCGGTGGGGGCGGAGCTGGTTTGGTGCCGTCAATGTGGCTCCATAAATCGAGACCACACAGGATCACACCGGCGGTGGTCGACTATGGCTTGTAGTTCCGCCCGTCGAGGATAACATCAGCCTTCTGAAGAAAAACAGAGGAGTGAGATGATGCCATCTAACCAATGTAGGACCGAGGTGGTTGCCTAGGTCAAGGGAACACTGGAGAGAGGGTAGAGGAGACCGATGATTATAGACGGGCTGGAGGCAGCAGAAGAGGCCAGTTTTAAACTGGTTGAAGGATGCAGCGAAGGAGGAGGCGCAGACAGAGGAAGACGGGCTGTGAGTAGAAGAGAAACGAGTTCTGCGACGAAGTACAAAGAACAACTGACCGCGAGCTTCCTCTCCTGCGGCGAAGAAGAGGAATCGAAACTCCTGCGGCGAAGAAGAAGAGGCGCCGAATCACCAAAACATGTTGGGAACGAACATGAAGCGCATCGTGTGGCGCAGGGAGCGGGATCGGCACCAACGAGAGGCGCGGCGTGTAGGGACGCTGCGTACGGGATATGAACGCTGCGCAACGTGCGGGGATTAGAACAAGGCGTTGGATCGGGATTCGAACAAGGGAGAGGCGCGCGTGCGGGATTGAGAGACGGGCGAATGAGTGGAAGTGCACGATAGACTCCTGTGAAAACCCTAATGCTCTGACCATGATAGGAGAAAGATGTCAATCGTATTTTCATTAACAACAGTGTTATACATATATACATGTACAAGAGAGGGTGCTCACAACACCTAAGGAGAGCCTAAGCTATCTCTAATCATATATAATGTACACTATGTCTAATACCGTGATCCCTACCAGTACCTCACCTTTTTGCCTTCACCCTTCTAGTTTCTTGCAACTTCTCTCTAATGTCTTTCTTCTTTTTTCAGAAGGAAAATTTATGGAGATTCAAAAGGGATTGGTGTCATTAGTATAAGTTTCAAGGAGCATAAACGACAAGGATCAATGGCACCCTAGTGAGAAAGCTATAGATATGCACGTACACACTCACACATATTTCCTTGTCCTTTTTTTTGCTTGGTGATTTTGTTGGAGGATCTTATTCCATGAAGCCTGAGTAGTAACAGGTTACTTCCATGATATATCTTGATGGCATGAAACAAAATTGAGTCTAGGTAGTTGGTTTAGGTTACGTTTGGGGGGACTTATTTTCACCGGTCAAGCGGTCACAACAGCATGAATCGGATCTTAATTAAGTCCTGATTCATGCGGTCGTGACCGCTTGACCGTGAAAATAAGTCCTCCAAACGGAGCCTTAGTCTTCTAAGTCTATGCTCCATTTTCTCTTATAACTTTACTGTATGACTTTTATGTTTGATTCTTCTTTTATTACCTTAATTGTGTGCTTCTTCTTTGTTCTTACATATCAGTATCAAAATACTTATTCTCTAATATTTCAAATCCTCTTATTTTCTTAAATGCCATCAAATCATTAATATATATATATATGTATCTCAGATAGACAAAGTTTTACCTTGTTGCAACTTCTTCAGACCTATCTTGTCTTCGTTTTCTCGGATCTCTCTATAATGCTCTCACTATTTTGTTCCCTATACTTTGCTAAATTTTTTGGGGTTAAAATTTTCATTTATATTGTCTCAAAGTAGTATTTCTATTTTTCCAAGATGCATCTTTAACTAATATCGTATTATATGCGATTCAAATGAGTTTAACTTGATGGAAGGTCTAGATTATTTATCTATTATCATAGTAAGTATCTTTATCATGGTTAAGCTGTGCACACAAATTCAAGTTCAAATTTACGGCAGATAGCATACCATGATCAAACTCCTCAAATACCATGTTCAAAATTATTATACTGTGTTTTGCTGGCTTCCTGCTACCTGTTTTTCCAGAATTTTACCAAGTTGTAATTCCTTGTCAGGATTTTTGGAGAGAATATATTTTTTTAAAAAAATGTTCTATTACAATATCCTGGATCTGTAATGTTTTTTGTGTCTCTGTTTCTAGGCTGCTTCATCTATTTTTTGTTAGTGTTTTCATAATTCAAATGATCTTCAGTGTGCTGATTATTTGAGTATTTCCAGTGCATTGCATCTACAACATTAGATGAGCATAGGGCACATTTTGAAAAGGATAAAGCCTTAGCCCGGCGATTCCAGCCTGTTCTCATAAATGAACCAAGCCAGGTACACCTGACAAGCTTTTATAATTATTTTTTCAAAGTTTTTCTTTGTTTTCTGTAGATGAAATTTGTTCTTTAAAATTTTCATAGGAGGATGCTGTGAGGATTTTAATGGGCCTTCGAGAGAGGTATGAAAGCTATCATAGATGCAGGTTCACCTTGGAAGCCATCAATGCAGCTGTATACCTCTCAGCAAGATATATTCCTGATAGACATCTTCCTGACAAAGCCATAGATTTGATAGATGAAGCTGGTAGTAGGGCACGTATAAATGCATTTAAGAGAAAGAAGGAAGAACAGACCCTTATATTGTCCAAGTCACCTGATGAATACTGGCAAGAAATAAGGGCCGTGCAAGTGATGCACGAAGTGGTAAAATATATTTTTTATATGTACTCTTGGATATGGCATTATGCCTAGTGTGGTAGTTTCACCTGCCTTCTTTATCTTTATTCAGGTGCTGGAAAATAAGCAAAAAAATTCTACTATTTGGAACAACTCAGATGATCATGGCCTGACAGGAAGCTTTATTGACATTTCTGAGTCGCCCACTCCTTCCATTTTAGAAAAAGAGTATGAAACTTAGCCATTCAATCCTTGCAATTGCTTGTAAAATGAGGCTAGGGAACTGCAAAGCATGCTTAAAATTTCTCATTTGGAAGGGCGTTCTATTATGTAGCATACATTTTCTGCATTTCATTTTTCTTTCATTCACATCCACCGTATTTTTTGTAGTGCAGACTTGTTACGACCCTTTGGTAAGGATCTAGTCACCCAACAATGGGTGATTGAGATAGAAGAAGAGGAACTTGAGTTCCTTTTTCCCTATCCTTGATGATTGCCAATGTTGGAAGGTTGGAGCCTGGGTATAGGCTTCCTAGAGGGTGTTCAGTAGAGAGAAGAAGGATTTGTGGGAGAATGAAGTCAGCTGATGTCTTATATGAATGATGGAATGCTTGTGGCTGTGTAGAATTGGTCACGTGCAGCGGTGGAAGAACCGTTGGAGTGAAGGCAGACAGCCACTGGAAAATCTGATTACCTACAATTGTGGAGGGGCAGCGACCCACGGCAGAAGGAAGAATTGACTGCCTATGGCCATGGTAAGTGATGTTCCTGCAGCAGGGAAGGTCTGGTTGACCTGTAGAAAACGTGGGAGGAGATACTAGGGAAGGAAAAGCTCAAATCTCTAAGGAAACTAATTAAAGAAAATAATTAATTCTTCGCTCCACTTCACCGTCAGTCCACTAGGATTTATATAATCCTTGCAAATTAATTAGCTTTAGACAATAATCACTTGACACAAGAACATTTTGAAGTTAACTAGAGTGGCATATAAAGCCAAAACTGAAATTAAAACAGAAAAGAATTACATTAATTAAACAACAACAATAACAACAACACTCAAGACTTTATCCCACTATAGTGGTGTCGGCTATATGGATCCTTTGTCGCCAATGTGCCATATCTTTAGTCATAATCTCACTAATGCCTAAGTACATCATGTCTTTCCTAATAGTTTCATTCCATGTTTTTATTGGTCTACCCCTCCTCTGTTTAACATGCCTAGTGACTAAACTCTCACAACGCCTAACAGGTGCCTCTAATGGTGTCCTTTGTATGTGTCCAAACTATCTTAGTCGAGCTTCTTGCATCTTCTCTGCAATTGGTGTCACTCCCAAAAAGTACCACAAAAAACTGTAGTTGTAGCCTACAATTCAAGAATCAAGATAATAGATAGTTGATAAGTAATAGATTAATCATAGAACAATAGGTATAGGTAATATTAGAAACAAACTACTAAGATACCTGTTTGCCCGCCGCACTGTCAGATAAATTGGTAGCATCCCACCTTGCTGATGTAAACATCTCTAGCAATTGCCTCTTCTTCTCATGGATGCTCTGTAACGAAAGTAATGCTGTGGCGAATCTGGTCACTCCAGGGCGCACAAGATCATGAGACTCCAAGTCTTTTGTAGTCTCTCTAAACCTGTCAAGAGAGATAGTATGACCATATATAAACACTGACAATTGATGTCCCATTACAATAAAATTTTTGATTTGCTTTAATATAACAATGTCTCAGAGGAGCAAATTGATTGTGTGTGCAATACATGATGTCCAAAAGAGCCTTGACCTTTTCAAAGCCATCAACCTTGATGCCGTCATGTTATTGGATGTATTATCTGTCACAACTTGTATTATATTCTCCGCTTTTGGGCCATCTTGGCTAGCAATCGCCTCATCCAAAATCATAAATAAATTTTCTATCATGTGTGGATGATGATACATTCTTGGATAGCCAAAATGCCACCCCAATAATAGTGTGCACTACTACGTTCATGATGCTTCTCCCCCTTTTATCTGTCCAAGCATCCGTAAGAATATTGCATCCATGCACTCTATAGGTTTTAGTGAATGTAGTTAGCATCTCCTTCGTCCGTTGAACCCACATCTTCAAGAAATTCTCTCTAATCTCACATGGCGTTGACCCCTTCATCCCCGGTCCACATTGCCCAACTGCATGCAACGCATGTTGGAAGGTTGTAGCATAATCGACATTGAAAGGAATGCCTGTCTCGTATGCCCACATAACAATATACAAGCATGCGTCATCTCTAGCCTTTTTCTTGTACTTGCTATCAATGGTGGTTTGTACCATTTTTCTGATCTCGGCGGTTTGGACAAATTGATCCGCAGGCTCTTTTAGTACCTACACCTGCATAAAGACTCCTTTGCGTGGCTTCTTCTTTGTCACTATCCACTCCTCTAATAACTACCTCATCTAAAGCTGTTTGCAACCTTTCAATGTTAGATTTTTTGGGTTGCTAATAATAATATTATAATAAAAATCCAGTAGTTTAAATAAGGTTTCATTAAAAATCCTCATCATTTGTTGCAAAAATAATTTTGAAACTTAAGTGCACTGTTGAATAAATTTTTTCCACATCATATGTTATCACAATGCCGCAATTGTAGAGGACGAGGGAAGAGAGAAATAGAAAAAAATAGAGGATTAGGAATAGAGACAACCACATTGTCAAAATGCCACAATGCCAGCCGACAACCATAAGGATTGGGCACAACCACAAGACCACAATATCAATTGACTGTCATAAGGATTTGTCACAACCATAATGCCACAATGCCAAACAACTTCCATAATAATTTGCCACATCCACAACTCATAATGCCAGAATGCCAGCTGACTGCCATAAGGACTGCTGGAGTGACCACAACTGCAATTCTACAATGCCATCCCACTGCCATAAGACTTTGCCACACCAACAATGCCACAATGCTAGTCGAGAAGAAGAGGGCAATAGATGAAGAGAAATAAAAAAATAGAGGAAGAAGGATGATATAAATAAAGGAATAAAGAATAAGAATAGCCATAGCCACAACCATCCGCGATAAGCCTTTGACACACCAACAATGCCATACATCCACAATGTCAATCTAGAAGAAGAGGGAAATAGAGGAAGAGAGCTCAAAGAAATAGTGGAATAAGGGAAATAAAGGAATAAAGAATAAGGACTACCACAATCATAATGCTAGCCAAGAAGGAAAAGGGAAATAGAGGAAAAGATCAGAGAAATAGAGGAAGGAGGGAAATAGAGGAATAAAGAATAAGGACTGCCACTGCCACAACTATAATGCCAGCTAAGAAGAAGGAAGATTAGGGCAAGCTAGGGTATGACCGTATGAGGAAATATAAACTATCTATGGAAAATTAACAAATAATACTTAAAAAATAAAGAACAAACTCACAGAGCCGAGGGGATGAGCCACAAAAACATAGAGGAGAGGAAGAAATATGTCGAGAACCAATGTCGAGAAAAAGACGACAATCAGAAGACAGTTGACACCAAACACCAAATAACCAAAAGAACACAACCCAGGTGCGAGACTCACCAGAACCAATGAACCAGAGAGCCAGGAAGAAAACAAAAGAAGAAATCATGAGAGACATGGATTAGGGCAAGCCGCTGGTGTAATGGGAAGAGTCGAGCGCGTAAAAGAGAAATAACGAGAGAATTAAGATTTAAGATATTATAATATAATAAGTAAATGAAAATAATTAATAATATATTAAGTCACACAATGATACCCAATAACCTGCAATACTGGGGCCGACATGTCCGTCATGTCGGCCGCAATTCTAGAAACGTTAGTTTGTGTAATTGCAGCGGTAACGTTGCGATTCCCTCTAAAAAAACCATGTCCTTGGTAAACAGTAAACACAAAGGTATTGCTTGTTGGATATGTGATGGGAATCCATCGGATCGTGCACATGATGGGGCGGGACCCACGTTCATTTATTCCCGTCGGAAGACGTGATCGGATCGCCGATCCGACCCCGCGGTTGCGTCCGGCACGTCGCCGCGAATCAGAATTATATATTTATGTATTTTTTTTGGACACGTACTTATTTTATTTAAGGGCAAACCCACCGGCCAATCATAGCCGTTGGATGGGATGCCCTCATGCTTGTTTTCTTATAAATAGGACTAGTGGCTGGTTAGGGTTATCATTGCTGAAGTTGGAGAGTCTCTTCCCTACTTCCGGTGGTCTTCCGCGGTGCCGACGCCGTGGACCCTTGGTGCCGACGCCTTGGGGTAAGTTTTCCTCTTCCTCTCCCTCACTTTCTCCTCCCCATCCAGGCCGCCAGCCCCTCCCTGTTTCCGCCCAGCTTCGGCCGCCCAAAACCCCCGGCCTTTCCCCCCATCCAGGCCGCCAGCCCCCTCCCTGCTTCCGCCCAGGTCCGGCCGCCAGAAACCCCCTCCCGTCTCCTCCCTATCCAGGCCGCCAGCCCCTCCCACCGGTCCGCCGCCTGGAACCAGCCACCCGCCCCCCTTTCCGCCTCCTACCAGCCCGCCAACGCTCTTCCCCCACCCAAATCCGTGGATCCACCGCCCGCTAACCCCCCTCTACCATTACTCCCCACGATCCGGGTTAAAACGCCCCGATCTACCCTCCCGTCACCCGATCCACTCTCCCCAAACCGGATCCGGCCATCTATTACCGGATCCGTCCACCCGAGTCCGGATCCGCGCGTATTCATCCGGATCCGCCCGTTTTCCGTCTCGATCCCTTCTCCCACCACCAAAACAGCCCCTTCCCGTCAACCCCACCTCCGGCTCCACCACCCGGCACCCGATCTACGCCACCCGCACCTTCCACTTCCATTGCCCGAAATCAGCCCCTAGTCTTGAGTTTTTTTTGTGATTGTGTTGTACTATTTTCTGGATATTATTATTGGAAGATCTCATATTTGCTTGGAACTTGTTTGTGGCATTTTGTATCGATTGATTATTAACCTGCAGGTGGATCCCTTCGCCGCACGCTTCGCTTTTGGCCCTCCGAGCGGAGGAAAGCCAACTAAGAAATTTGCCAAATATTAAAATAAACTCTTGTTGTAGTTATTTGCTTGTGGCGTTGTTATTTTTCATTGCTCTAATAATCCGTCGCATGAACCAATTATTGTGTTGCATATAGAGTCTAAGTGGTGCACTTCATAGCCTACCCTACATCAATATGTCAGCGAGCTCATGTAAGATAAGGGTTACGAGAGAATGGATTAAAGTTGAACCTTGATATAAACCAACAATGATAGAAAATTCCCATGTTAATTCTCCAGATATCCTCACCTTCGTCACTGAATTGTTATATATATCATTGATTATGTCAATGTGTGGTACATTTACACATTTCTTTTCTAAAATTCTTCATAAGATCTCTCTTGGAACCCCATCATAAGTCTTTTCAAGGTCGATAAACAACATATGCAAATCTTATTTTTTTCTCTCGATAATTATCAACGAGTCTCCTCAAGAGATGTATAGCTTCCATGGTCGACCGCCCTGACATGAATTCAAATTGATTTTCCGAGATGCTTGTCTCTCGTCTTACTTTTCTTTCTATTACTTATCCTCATAGTTTCATGGTATGACTCATTAATTTAATTCCTTTGTAATGAATACAATTTTGTATGCCTCATTTGTTCTTATACAAATGTACCAAGATACTATCTTTCTATGAGTCTGACATATTCTTTGACTTCAGTATTTTATTGAAAAAACATGTAAGTCACAAAATTTCTTCTTTTCCTAGACATTCCATACTTCAATGTGTATATTGTCTAACCCAGCCGTCTTTCCATTTTTCATCTTTTTTAGAGCATTATTTATCTCTGATAGTTACATTTTTCGATAAAACGTTATGTTTTTATACTTCTCCGATTTACCTAACTTTTCTAAATTTAGTTCATTGTCTTTTGTTTCATTATAGAATTGATAAAAATATCATTTTCATCGCTCTTTAATAGTCACATTATCCATCAAAACTGTATCTTTTCATCCTTTTTGCATTTATTTTTACTTAAATCTCTTATCTTTATTTCTCTAACTTGAGCAATTTTATATATCTCATGATCTTTATCTTTGATATCTGGTCGTTTATAAAATTCTTTATAAACTTGATTTCTTGCTTTACTTACTGCATGTTTAGCTTGTTTCTTGACGACCTTATACTTTGCCAACTTTTCATCATTCTTTCAAGCGTATGGTGCTTTATAGCTTGATTTCTTTGCCCTCACTTTGTCTTGCACTTCATTTTTTCACCACTTGGGGGTGCACGACCTTTTGATTCTCCAAGTATGTTTTTTTTCACCCATCCTTAAATGTGAAGACAACTTCCCATGAGACACTATGATCAACATTATTTAAAACTCTCGCGTTTAAATTGAAATAAAAATTTAAATTGCTCTTGCGTTTAGGGTTGCATCATTTTTTTTTGTTTCCATCAATAAACTTTGTCCTAGAGTGCATCTGTAAAAAATACTTTCTATCCTCAAAGTCGAATGAAGGACAAGCTTTCCAATTTCATTTTTTCTAAATCTTTCTCAGGCTCGTCCACCTTGTCAACTCTCTACTATAAGCGCTTTTTGCAATGATGACTGATGAGTCTATTTCATATAATGTTTTTGGCACCTAGTGAGCTTTTGTTGGCATTGTTTAGCTCTTGAATTTCTAGATTTTCATATCAAATCACTAAGGACCTGTTTAGCTAAGCTGTAGCACTGAGAGAAGCAGTGGTGTGAAATAGTAGTGCAGTAATATGCTATTTTGTAATTGTGGAAAAAATTATGAAACTGTTTGAAAACTGTATTTGCAGTGCTATGTGAAACAGTGATGAAAAATTAAATAAGTGATTGTTTCTAATACGAATGCTTGATTAGAGTTATATATATTTATTCTATACTCATGTCAATAATCAAATCCAGGGACAATAATCCTATAACAAACAACAAATGGAAAAAAGATTTACCCACTGTCTTATAGTCGGAGAAGAGGGACAGGGGTCGGCGTTGTCGTTGGAGGAGAGATTTGCGTGGTTGGAGGCCAATATTTGCATCATCCAAAACAATGCCTTAAAACACCAACAAATTGGATAAAAGCTCCGTGGTCGACAACAAAAAAGGCAACAAAAAAGTAGGGCTTCTTAACTGGAGAATCGAGTTGCTTAACGTCTAGTGGGCCTCCCAAACCAGTCTCCCCTCTGAGTTCAAGAATTTATCAACTGCTAGCAAAAAAATTCGGAATAAGAGTCACTTAATTGGAGAATCGGCAACTAAAAAAATTGCTCAGAGAAACTGCACACTGGAGAATCGCAAAAAAGTTGCGAAGGATCTTACCACCAGAGAAGATGCACAGGGGTTGGCGGCCTCTCTGGAGGCGATCTGCGTCGATAGAGCCCTATAACTGCGTCAAGGAAGAGTTAGGAGGAGAGATCAGGCAGAGATGGAGAAGTGAAATCGACCAAAAGACTAGGGCAGAGAAGAGCGCTGGCGTGGACTACGGGAGGGCTTGGACGCCGGACAAAAAGGCAGCGCTGCAGCTAGGGCAAGGGAGAGAAATCGCCCGGAGAAACTGCACACCAGAGAATCCCAAAAAGTTGCGAAGGATCTTACCACCGAAGAAGATGTATAGGAGTTGGCGGCGTCTCTGGAGGCGATCTGCGTCGATAGAGCCCTATAACTGCGTCAGGGAAGAGTTAGGAGGAGAGATCAGGCAGAGATGGAGAAGAGAAATTGACCAAAAGACTTGGGCAGAGAAGAGCGCTGGCGTGGACTACGGGAGGGCTTGGATGCCGGAGAAGAAGGCAGCGCTGCGGCTAGGGCAAGGGGGAAAAATCACAGAAAAGAAACAGGCGTAAATCTTCACTGTCGCTGTTTTAACCCGGATGACCGCTCTCTCGGATTTTATCAGCTCCCGGCTGCAAGACCTGCTCTAGCCGCCAATCCGCCTTCTCGCAAGATCTCCTCGACGCAGCAGCTGCCGAGGAGAAGCCGATCAGATCCAGTGCTGACCGCCTAGCTGCGCGGTTAGGTGGCCGTTCTTCTTTTTGTTCTCCCTATATCTGGTCACCGCTGCCCATTTCTCCTGTACTCGGGTAGCCAGTATTCTTAGCCCTGCCCGCTTGAGCAGGCCTTCGAGCCTATAAATAGGCGTGAACAGTACTGCCTAGGGGAGGAAGTTCGAATCCCTAAGCTTGCCGCTTGTGGCAACGGACTCGAACTTTGCCTCTAGCGGATACCTGCTCGCTCGGGTTCTCTACTTAACAGTTGTAACCGATTCTTGATTAACCAAAGGAAAACCCGTCGCAGGAGTGGAATTTAGCTGCGACGGGCGATCTCCGGTGTTACCGCTGCTAGCGGCCTCTCTCTTTCTCCCTCAGTCTTACCGCTAGCTCTAACCGCCAGTAACCAGCTACTCGACAGTTTTCACTCTCTTTTCTCTTCGCAGGATCCAGAGGAGCATTTCCCGCATCAACACCGCAAGCCTCATTTTTGTGTTTGACGCTGGTGTTTGTGCCGCAGCAGTGTGCAACTGCCCTATCACTTTACTAAACAGAGCCTAACATTTTCCAAAGTCCACATAAGAGCATTCTAGAACTAATTAGGTCATTCTTCATTCATATCATACTTGGGGGAGATTGTATCTCCTCATCTTTTATATTTCCTGCCTTTATATTATGTTTAGTAAAGATATTTTGAATCTTTGATGCAGATAGCCTGTGGTATCCTCGAGGAATCCGCAACGCGATTTTAGAGCTTTGTTGTGAACCGCACGACGAAGCGAGGTATATTCCACACAATCGTGTGACATCACGGCTGAAATACATTGAGATCTACAAGTTTGAAGTTGCTCCTGCGATTTGTTTGCACACGAACATGGTGAGTTCATTCCACACGGTTGGTTTGCATTTAACATTTCACACGACCGCGTGGTTTTGTTCTCGCACGGCCGTACATGTACATTTTATTGCTGTCAGACGCAGGACGGGCTGTGAAAGACTGTACCGACGCTAATACAAGTCTACGTGAATGTGTGAAATGAATGTGATCAAGCCAAATATAAATGATGCATGCATGTTTTAATTATTCCAGAAATAAAATAATAGCAATTATAATTATATAATTTAAGCAAATCTACACATTGTGAAATTTTTCAAGCGCAAGAACAATATCAAAGCTCTCCACACAAAGGATGATCAACCACAATTTGCATGAATAAGGCTCAGTTCGTTTCGATGGAATTGGGGCTTTGGAATTGACATTCAATTGCCAATTCCAATTGTCACTGTTCGGCGGCCATAATATTACAATGGAATTGGAATTCATTTCAATTATCATGAAAATTGATTATAGAAGAAACACGGCTCCCTCAATTCTTACCTCACGAGGTCTTCATTCGTGATTCCCACCCCTACTAGCGCGTCCCCGTCTCTCTCAAAAAAATATCAACGCAAATTTTGTTGTTCGCCCATGACCGCATTTTTCGCCGAAGAGCGAATTTTTCGACAGGGCGCACATTGTTCGCCCGGGATCGCATTTTTTGCCCGGACGCGCATTTTTCGCCCGAGCACGCATATTTCGACCAGACGCACATTTTTTCGCCCGGGCGACCATTTTTCGTCCAGACGCGCATTTTTCGCCCGACCGCGCATATTTCGCCCGACCGCGCATATTTCGCCCGACCGCGCATTTTTCGCCTGAGAGCGTATTTTTCGTCCGAACAAGTATTTTTCGCCCGGGCGCGCATTTTTGGCCTGAGCGCGAATTTTTCGCCTGAACATGAATTTTTCGACCGTACACTCATTTTTAGGCACGTGCGCGTATTTTTCCCCCGGACGCGAATTTTTTTGACCGGTCTCACATTTTTTGCCCGGGGGCATTTTTCACCTAGGATCGCATTTTTCGGTCGGGGTGCATTTTTCGGTCGAGGCTTATTTTCCAGTCGGGTGTATTTTTCGCCCGGAAGCATTTTTTTTGTCCGGATGCGCATTTTTCGCCCGAGCGCACATTTTTCGGCCGGACGTGAATTTTCGACCGGGAGCGCATTTTTCGGCACTTGCACGCATTTTTTGCCCGAGTGCGCATTTTTTGACCTTGCGCGCATTTTCGCCTGGGAGGCATTTTCACCCGGGCGGGCATTTTCGCCCGGGCGCGCTTTTTCGCCCGGGCACGTATTTTCGCCCGGGCGCGCATTTTCGCCCGGGCGCGCATTTTCGCCCTGGCGCGCATTTTCTCCCGGGCGCGCATTTTCGCCCGGGCGCGAATTTTTCGCCCGGGCTTGAATTTTTCGCGTGGGTGCGGATATTTCTGGGCACAAAATTTTCGCCCGGGTACACATTTTCCGGCCGGCCGCGCATTTTCCGGTCGGGCGTGTTTTTTTCACCCAGTCCCGAATTTTTCGCCCGGGCGTGCACTTTTCACTCGGGTGCGCTTTTTTTGCCCGGCGAAAAATGCGCGTGCGGGCAAAAAAAGGTGCGGTCAGACGAAAACTGCGTGCCCTGTGAAAAGTGCGGGCTCAGGAAAAAAATGAGAGACCGAGCAAAAAAATATGCGCCCGGGCAAAAAAATGTGCGGCCGGGCGAAAAATGCGCTCTCGGACGGAAAATTCTAATATTGAGCGGAAGATTGAAATTAATAATTCCCCATGACAGAATTCTCGCATTTAGCCGAACGACAGAATTGGAATTGACTTCAATTCCAATTTCTGACAAATATAGCATGTTCATCTATAATTTAACACAAAAAATGAAACACAAAACAGTAATACTCACAATAAAGAGAAATACAATAACGGGCTGGTGAAATCGGGTTGGTTCCGTCATCTGTGTCTGAATTTGTCTTTGGTTGCTCGAATCAGATAAATGAGTGGATTTGCTTCACTGAAATCTAAGTGTGGGTAAGGAATTGCTGCTGTAGGGTTTGTGGGACTGCCAAGGGGTTAATACAGGGTCAATGAGACTGGGCAGAGATCAGGAAGATCTTTTGTGACTGGAAGAGGTTGGAAACTGGCTTTTCTGGCTGAAACGGGGCTAGACGATGATCTCTCGGGCTATAACAATGGGTGGAGTTACTTCTCTGGTGGAAATTTGGCTGAAGGGGATCTTCCTAGCCAAGAACAAAACCTGGAGGGCCGACTCTTGTGTAGTAGGACTGGTGATGTAGGGTAGACCGTGTAGTGGACTCCTGTAATGCAAACTAGTGACGTGTAGGGGCGGACTCGATCAATCCTAATGCCTATATGTCAGAACAATTTTAAATCAGGCGTGTTAATTAACATAAGCAACGCAACATCATAACAAATCAGCGCATTCATTTATAAGAGGAATAAACCATTTCTTTAGGCATTTTGGCGGTGGCCTTCCTCCGCGCCGAGGTCCAGAATAAGCACGGGGCAAATTAAGTCGTCCTGCAGGTTAAGACGTTCACAGGCAAACAACAACAAGATATAATTCCTTTAAGAGCTAAGAGTACCACGAAGCGGGCAATGTTTACAACCAAACAACAACTAGCACCACAAATAATAAAGTACCGCAAAATCTTAAATAAAGTAGGGCTGCAATAATTCGACGCAAAATCTGAAGTTTGGAAATGAGATGAGGCTATTCCGGTGGTGAAAGACTAGGCTGGGTAAGGGGAGATGGTTCCACGAGAAGGGGAGGGGGGGCGTTGACTGTAGGTGTGGATGAAGAGGCTGATTTGGAGGCGTGGGACTGGATTCAGACAGCCCCGACCAGATCTGGACAGTTCGGGTCCAGATCTGAATAGATCGGGTGTCGGAAGGGGCGGCTGGGCTGGTGGAAGACGGGCGGCTGTAGCGAGGGAGGAAAGGAAGGGCGGCGGCGTGCGGCTTAAGGAAGAGGCCGGGTGGTGGAGGAGGGGCGCGATTGTGAGAGGGAGGGGGGGGGGGGGTTCGGTTGGTGGTGAGCGGCTGGATGGGCGGCTGTAGTGCGGCGGGGCTAGGAGGGCTGGCGGAGGATGGAGTTGGAGAGGGGTGGTGGGCTGGCTGGCGGTAGGGAAGGAGAAAAACGATGGAGAGGAAGGATACTTACCCAAGGAGTCGTCACCAAGGGGCTCCGGGCGTCGGCACCGCGGAAAGATCACCGGAAATGAGGATGAACTCTTCTCCAAATTTCAGCAATGCCAAAAACTGCAGCCCTAGGTTCTTATTTATAATGAAATAGAATTAGAGCAACAAAGATGGACGGCTATGATTGACCGTCGATCTCGGCGCTAAATTAACACTAAATATTATCCGAAATACAACATGTTATATATGAAACTTCATCAGAACGACGAGCCGAACATAACCACGGTGGCGGATCGGCGATCCGGTCACACCCTCCTGCGAGAATACACGAACGTGGGGTCCGCCCTGAGCCGCGTCGCGCCAGATGGCCCCCCACCAATTCCCCCGGACTGAAAAGCCTTCATCTCCGATGAATGGAGATGCTCATACTGAAGTCAAAGTCCCGGGGCATGTTGATCCAACTCCGCAGCGGCAATCAAGGTGTCATCAGTGTAGGGTCGTCCAAGCCAACGAACCAAGTAACGGCACACGAGCCCGTCCGAAGAGGGGACGAACTTATGCGCGGTGATCTCAGTAATCTGCTCGGTCCTCAGCACTCGGGGAAAGTGATCTGGTGATGGTGGTGGTGCTTCGGCTGAAGCCAATGGTGCCGTGCTCCTGGGGGAGAGGGAATTAAGTGGGGGCTGGGTGGCGGGAGAAAGGGGCGGTGGTGTAGGCTCGGAAGAGCCGCCAAGGTAGGGATCAGGGTACTCATGAGGCGCAAAGTAGGGTGTCAGGTCCTCGACATTGAACACAGGGTGGATACCCATGCTCGCAGGAATGTCCAGCTCGTAGGCATTCGACCCGAGGCGTCTCAAAACTGAGTAGGGCCCAATTCGCCTGGCGCTTAATTTCTTAGCAGGCCCCTGAGGGAGCCGCTCCGCATGGACTCGTACCATCACCTGTTCGCCAACCATAAAATGTTTTTCCCGTCTATGCTTGTCTGCCTGTTCTTTATAATGCTCATTGCTTAAATTAATTTTACGCCTGATGGACTCATGCAACTCATGCAAGTGACATGTGAAGGATTCAACAGACTCACTAGGGCGTGCCTCACTCGGGACGGGTATAAGATTAATGGGCTTCCTAGGGTCATAACCGGATACGACCTGAAACGGGCTCAGACCAGTCGACCTATTGATGGAACTGTTATATGCAAACTCAGCTATAGGGAGCACTGAGTCCCAACTAAACGCATGCTCACCAACTAAACACCACAGCAGATTGCCTAAACTTCTATTCACCACCTCAGTCTGACCGTCCGTCTGAGGATGGTAAGCGGATGAGAATTTAAGAGTAGTCCCGGTTTTAAGCCATAATGTCTTCCAAAAGTAGCTAACAAACCGCACTTCTCGATCGGACACGATAGACTTTGGGAGACCGTGTAATCTAAAGACCTCACTCATAAATAAGGCCGCGATGCGGGGGGCATCGGCGGTCTTACTACACACGATAAAATGCGCCATCTTAGAGAACCGGTCAACCACGACAAAGATAGAGTCATGCTTCCGCTGGGAGCGCGGAAGCCCAAGCACAAATTCCATGCTAATGTCCTCCCAAGGACGATGGGGAACGGGTAAAGGGGTGTATAAGCCCGTGTTCTGTTTCGTTCCCTTGGCCGTCTGGCATACACGACAATGTCGGACGATACGAGTCACATCTTTCTTCAGACTCGGCCAATAGAAACGATCCTCTACCATAGCAATCGATTTATCCCGCCCGAAGTGGCCGGCGACACCCCCGACGTGTAGTTCCCATACTTAATAATCACGGAACGAGATATTGGGTACGCACAAGCGGGAGCCCCGGAATAAGTACCTATCAATGACCTGAAACCCCTCAATAGGATCAGGAGGGTCGCTCGATAGTGCAGTGTATACCTCAGCGAAATCAGGACAAGTGGGGTAGTCCATGATCATCCTTTCGACACCATCCACCTGGGCCCGCAATGTGTGTAGTAGAGAGACTCGATGACTGAGTGCGTCGGCGGGCTTGTTCTCAACACCAGCGCGATTTTTGAGAACGTAATGGAAATCCTCTAGGTACTCTACCCACTTCGCGTGGCGGTGACTCAGCTTCCTCTGGGAGTCGAGGTAGCGAAGGGCCTGGTGGTCAGAATACAGTACAAACTCCCTGGGGAGGAGGTAGTGTCTCCAATAACGTAATGACTGGACGACAGCATAAAATTCTCGATCGTAGTTTGAGTATTTTTGCTTGGCTTCGTTCAGTTTCTCACTAAAGTAAGAAACTGGGTGTCCCTCTTGACTCAACACTCCCCCAATACCCACACCCGACGCGTCATAAGTGATCTCAAAAGCTCTGCTAAAATCGGGGAGTCGGAGAACGGGAGCGGACGTCAGTTTGTCCTTAATTTCTTCAAATGCACGAGTGGCCGCGGCGGTCCACTGAAAGTCTCCCTTACGCAAACAACTAGTAAACAGGGCCATGATCGAGCTAAACCCCCTAACGAATCTCCAATAAAAGGTCGCAAGTCCATGAAAGCTACGGGCCTCATGAATGGTCGATGGTGTGGGCCACTCGCGGATGAACTGGACCTTCTCAGGGTCAACAGACACGCCTGAGGAGGAGATAATGAATCCCAGAAAGTGGACTGACTCGGATAAGAAGGAGCACTTCTTCATATTGATAAACAACTTCTCATTTCGGAGAATGTCAAATAGGAGTCTCAAGTGGTCGAGGTGTTCCAGCTCGGTATGGCTATAAATCAGAATGTCGTCAAAGTAAACGACTAGGAATTTGCCCATATAGGGCCGCAGGATCTGGGTCATGACTCGCATGTGCTCGGGGCGTTCGAGAGCCCAAATGACATGACCAACCACTCGTACAGACCGTCTTTCGTCTTAAACGCCGTTTTCCACTCGTCTCCCTCTCGAACTCTGATCTGGTGGTACCCGCTTCGGAGATCGATCTTCGAGAAGATCTGGGCTCCGGACATCGTGTCTAGTAGGTCATCCAGACGAGGGATCGGGAAACGATACTTCACCGTAATTTTGTTGATAGCTCTACTATCAATACACATACGCCAACTGCCGTCCTTTTTAGGGGTAAGAAGGGCGGGGATGGCACATGGACTCAGGCTCTCACGGATAAACTGCTTCCTGAGAAGCTCGCCAACCTGCCTTTTGAGCTCAGCGTGCTCAACATGATTCATGCGATAGTGTGGCAGATTTGGGAGCGAGGCTCCCGGGACTAAATCTATAGCGTGCTGGATGTCCCGCGGCGGGGGTAACTCGTCAGGGAGCTCCTCTGGCATAATATCCACAAACTCACCTAATAAGGGTCGAACGACAGGGTGAGTCTCAGGTGTAGGGCAATTGGATACCATTGTGGCTGCCACTACATACATGATACCAGCATCAGTGCTGTCTCTCAGAAACACACCGCGTCTCAGGATATGCATGGGTCGCGAGGTAATCGTGCTGGTGGAAGGCTCAATCCGACCCTTAGGTCTCTCTCTGGGTTGGGTAGGAGATAAAGTGATCTTCCGCTCTTTGTCATAAAAGACACACGTGTTCGAACGACCGAAGCACGTGACGTCGCGATCGAAGAGTCAAGGGCGGCCCAATAGAACGTGGGTGACATCTACGGGGATGACGTCGCAACAGACTTGGTCCTCAAAGGAAGCGATGCTGATCGGTACGAGACAGCGCTGGGTAACCTGTATCGCTGTCTTGTCTACCCAGATGACGCGATAGGGGTGTGGGTGAGGCTCTGCCTTCACCTGCATACGGTCTAGACCCATCTGGGCCACGATATTCACGCAACTCCCACTATCGATGACCAATTTGCAGGGTCCGCCTGCACTCGGGAAGTACGTGTAGAAAATGGTGGTGCGGCGTCAATCCTCATCGGCACGTGGGGTATGTAGGAGGCGTCGGACCACTCCCACCTCTAATGAGCGCTCAACATCGCTCTCCCAACCCTCATCAACGGTGGCAGTAATCTCCTCAGTAGCCCCCTCATCTCCCTCTAGTCCTTGCTCCTCATCTTCAATCAACAGATTCCGCGTGGGGCAGTGTGCCGCCACGTGCCCTCTGCTAGAGCATCTAAAACACTGAATACCCCCAGGCCTCTGGCCCTCAGTAACGACAGCCTTACCCTTCATGTCAGTAGGGTCCCGTAGGGGTGGGGTGGCTGTAGCAGTATGGGGAAGAGCGGGCTTCCTGTATGTCGAGGAGTCAGTCCGAGAGGGGAACTGCTTCGTACCGGACGTACGAAGATACTGTTCGTACTCTAGGGCGAGCTGGAATATCTGGTCGATAGTCTCGAGGCGATGGGGAATCAACTCTCTCCGAAGCTCCGAGCGAAGACCAGCCTTAAATCGAGAGGCAGTGGCAATGGGTTCCTCCGAAATATCGCTCCTAACGACCAGCTCGTCGAATCGAGCCATGTACTCGGCTACCGTAAGCGTCCCCTGACGTAAGCACTGTAGATGATCAAGCAGCTGATCACGGTAAGAGGCCGGGAGATACTTATCCTTGAGTCTCTCCTTCATGTCCTCCCAACGGGTGATGGGGTAGTAGCCGTCTCTCTCAACAGCTCTCTCTACACTAATCCAGAACACCTTGGCCTGCCCGATTAACTTCATCTTCGCAAACCGGACGCAACGCTCGTCAGTCATATCGTACCAATCGAAGTAATGGTCCATTTTGAGAAGCCAGTCACTAAAGACTTTTGGATCCAAACGGCCATCGAACGTCGGGGCGTTCAGGCGAATCCGACGAGTGATGTCAAAGGTGTAGTCACCTCTCCGCGGGTCATGGTAATCATCAGGATAGTCGTCACGGTCGTAATCGTGCCGAGCGGGCGGGGGCCCGCGCTCTCGTCGACCCGGCGGATAATACTCGTCTCGACGCTGGTCATGGCGGCCGTGTGGAGGTACACGGTTCCTAAAGTCAAGCTGATGTGGCATGCGGTATTCATCCCGCTGAGGCGGGGGTCGGCCACGTGCTGGCTCTGGGTTTTGCCTAGCTGGCGGAGTGGGGACTCTCACATGGGTCTCACGATGGTAGCGGTCTGCTGGTGGCGGATCATCTCTGACCCGTTGACCGCAATGGGGAGAGTCATCCGGGTCATCCGCGATCTCATCGTCATGTAGTGAGGGAGTATCCCTAGCGTTCTCTAACTGATCTAGACGACGATTCACCGCGGCGATATCGTGAGACACGTTTTCAAATTGGGTACCCATTGCGTCAAAACGTTCTAGAAGAAGACGCTGAAAGTCTGTGGTAGCGGTGCTCAAATTCGAGCCCGCTGCCCGGTCATTGGTGGTTGGTGGATCTACCATGCTTCTAAATGCCCTACCACTACGAAGCATGCAAAATGGCCTAACCTGGGCTCTGATACCAACTGATGTAGGGTAGGTCGTGTAGTGGACTCCTGGAATGCAAACTAGTGACGTGTAGGGGCGGACTCGATCAATCCTAATGCCTATATGTCAGAACAATTTTAAATCAGGCGTGTTAATTAACATAATCAACGCAACATCATAACAAATCAGCGCATTCATTTATAAGAGGAATAAACAATTTCTTTAGGCATTTTGGCGGTGGCCTTCCTCCGCGCCGAGGGCCAGAATAAGCACGCGGCAAATTAAGTCGTCCTGCAGGTTAAGACGTTCACAGGCAAACAACAACAAGATATAATTCCTTTAAGAGCTAAGAGTCCCACGAAGCGGGCAATGTTTACAACCAAACAACAACTAGCACCACAAATAATAAAGTACCACAAAATCTGAAATAAAGTAGGGCTGCAATAATTCGACGCAAAATCTGAAGTTTGGAGATGAGATGAGGCTATTCCGGTGGTGAAAGACTAGGCCGGGTAAGGGGAGATGGTTCCACGAGAAGGGGAGGGGAGCAGTGACTGTAGGTGTGGATGAAGAGGCTGATTTGGAGGCGTGGGACTGGATTCAGACAGCCCCGACCAGATCTGGACAGTTCGGGTCCAGATCTGAATAGATCGAGCGTCGGAAGGGGCGGCTGGGCTGGTGGAAGACGGGCGGCTGTAGCGAGGGAGGAAAGGAAGGGCGGCGGCGTGCGGCTTAAGGAAGAGGCCGGGTGGTGGAGGAGGGGCGCGATTGTGAGAGGGAGGGGGGTTCGGTTGGTGGTGAGCGGCTGGATGGGCGGCTGTAGTGAGGCGGGGCTAGGAGGGCTGGCGGCAGATGGAGTTGGAGAGGGGTGGTGGGCTGGTTGGCGGTAGGGAAGGAGGAAAACGATGGAGAGGAAGGATACTTATCCAAGGAGTCGTCACCAAGGGGCTCCGGGCGTCGGCACCGCGGAAAGATCACCAGAAATGAGGAGGAACTCTTCTCCAAATTTCAGCAATGCCAAAAACTGCAGCCCTAAGTTCTTATTTATAATGAAATAGAATTAGGGCAATAAAGATGGACGGCTATGATTGGTCGTCGATCTCGGCGCCAAATCAACATTAAATAATATCCGTAATACAACATGTTATATATGAAACTTCATCAGAACGACGAGCCGGACGTAACCACGGTGGCGGATCGGCGATCCGGTCACGCCCTCCTGCGAGAATACACGAACGTGGGGTCCGCCCTGAGCCGCATCGCGCCAGATGGCCCCCCACCAACTGGACATACTTTTCTAATCGAAACGGGGACTAGAGAGGTCTCCCAGATGGGGACGAAGGTGGATGACTTGCCCTCCACGTCCCCGTCATCCACCTTCGTCCCCATCTCGGAGACCTCTCTAGTCCTCGTTTCGATTAGAAAAGTATGTCTAGTCCTACTACACAAGAGTCGGCCCTCCAGGTTTTGTTCTCGGCTAGGAAGATCCCCTTCAGACCAATTTCCACCAGAGAAGTAACTCCAACCATTGTTACAGCCCGAGAGATCATTGTCTGGCCCCGTTTCAGCCAGAAAAGCCAGTTTCCAACCTCTTCCAGTCACAAAAGATCTTCCTGATCTCTGCCCAGTCTCATTGACCCTGTATTAACCCCTTGGCAGTCCCACAAACCCTCCAGCAACAATTCCTTACCCACACTTAGATTTCAGTGAAGCAAATCCACTCATTTATCTGATTCGAGCAACCAAAGACAAATTCAGACACAGATGATAGAAGGCGCTGAAAGAAGATTGGCGATGAAGAGGGATGAGACCAACAATTTTCGTGCGGTTATGGTGGTGGTTCCACGACAGCAAAAGGGGCGAGTAGGAAGAAGAACATAATATGGTCGAGGGGCTTTTGGTGGATCCACAACAGTGGGGATTTGGCTTTAGGGCTCGACCAGAAACAGGGGCGGAAGGATGAAGTTTGCGTTTGGAGATATGGAGGCTGAATTGAGCGGGTGGCTGCAGCTCCACGCGAGGAAGATGAATTGGGAAATTGTGTTTCTGAAATCGTGTGGCTTAGAAGATGGAAGATGCGTAAAAACTAATTACAGAAGGGTGACGATTGAGGGGATCATGGGATAAGGTGAGGTTTACAGGAAATTAACAGAAACATGAAAATAATGCAGAAATAAACCGGGGCGTCACACCGCGGGGTCTCACAGCGCCGTATCGCGAATGATTGCCAGATTTGGATTTGCTCACAAATTCAACAATGCTTATAAATGAAAATCTCCGCCCGTATTTATAAGGAGGGGCGGTTGGGCACCCAACGTGAACGACTTTGATTGGCCGTTACACCCGACGTCTTAAAATACTGAATTTAAACCGAAATTTTAAAAAAACAAAATACATATAAATAGTAAAACAACACTCCGGACGCGCTCGCGGTCTGGGATCACTAATCCGATCTATACATCCCATTTGTGAAAAAGAGCTAAATAAACCACAAGTTTTATTGCTCCAAAAAGATAATTATTACTGTTAGGTTTGACCTAACTCAACCTGAAAAACCGGCTCAACAGGTGAGGGTTGACTTGCCATATAAACAGATCAGACCAGAGCGGATTGACGGTGTGGGACTATTATTAACATCCCCCCTCGCCCATAACATGGATTGACCGGACGGAACCAGGATACAAAGCTCATGGGCGGACCGGACGGAACCGGACAGAAACTGGATGGAACCTCGCTCTGATACCAATTGAAGGATCAAGCGCATACTCAACTGCACCAAAAGCCCGGACTGTTGGAGAGGGCGCTACTTAATTTCTTAAATAAGTAGCAAAGCGCCACGGGTCAAGTGAAGGAACGCCAGACCCAACAATCCCCCACCGGCGTCCAGCACAACCCGTCAGCTCAGAGGTGGAGTTACCACATGGCCCACCTGGCTCAGAGGTGGGGTTACCACATGTCCACGGTTTCCTGACCAGCCGGACCCACACAGGTAGAAGGGAAAAATCAGGATTTAATAGCGCCCCCCCGGTCTTGAACCCGTAACCTCCTCTGATACCATGTAGAAGAGAGAAATGAAAATATGAAGTGCAAGTTTTATTCATCCACATAGGGGCAATATATAGGAACTACAACATGACACCCAACACCGATAGGCGGTGTGGGACTAAACTCAACATATAGAAAATACTAACTCTAACAATTACATAGGTATGCCTTCTTATCAAGATTGTAGATGTCGGATATCAGGTTCATGTTGGTTTGGATTTGAAATGTCGTATGTCGGATTGCGGGGGATATATCAGAGATATTTTACAATGTCGAGTTTTAATATTTAATAAATTTATTCATATATATAAACATTTTTTTGTACATATGTGCAGTTATATACATAATATATTTTTCTAATTTACATAATAAACATATACATATAATGCATGTTTATAAATTATATAATAAACATATATACACACATAATGTATGTTTATAAATTACAAAAAAAAAACGTTGATGACAGTAAATGACATATAGAACATCAAATGAAAGTGAAACGAGAAAGAATGTCAATACTAACACAGAGAGATGCACGAAATGTAGCACAAGACAAAATATTATTACTTGGATGCTTAAAATAAATGAAAAATATATATTTTTAGTAACTCCTCATATATTGTCTTCGATATATTGCCTGATATATCGGGTAAGACCAATATATCGGGGCCTAAAGACCGATATATCGGGGATATTTTCAAAAAATGATATTTTTGCTTAAAATGTCGATGTCGTTGTGTTTTCTGCCCAAAACCTTTATGTCGGCCGACATGTCGGACATATCGGCCGACATGTCGGACATGTCGGCCGACTTCTACAACACTGACCCTTATATATAAAAAACATGTGAGATGAGAGAATACAACAAACGATGTGGGACTAAATACAATCCGCGCGGCTTATGCGGTTTGACGTCAAACCGCACACTATACGAAGAACAACAGAACACCCAACGACAACTAAGGAAAGTCGCCAGATCGCCAGGGAAGACCGCCGGTGCAGGCCGCCAGACCGCAACTGCGGGTTGCCACCAGACCACAGATGCGACTAACCAACAGACCGCTGCTGCGGATTTCCACAAGACCGCTGCTGCGGATTTCCACAAGACCGCAACTGCGGGTTGTCACCAGACCGCAATACCAAACCGCCAGTCAGCTGAGAGTAGCAGACCGCTGCGGCTAGACATAAAACCGCCTGGTCTTCCTCAAGCTCCAACACTCCCCCTCAAGCTGGAGTATATACATCTACTATGCCCAACTTGCTACAAATCTCCCCAAAAGGAGTAACTGGCTTGGTGAAGAAATCAGCCAGTTTTATCTTAGAGCTAAAAAACAGAGTGCAGATCTGATTCTTCAAAATCTCCTCTCTGATGAAGTGGTAATCAACCTCAATATGCTTCATCCTCTCATGAAAGACATGATTCCTCAAAATATATATGGCTGCCTTATTATCACAAAACATCAGCAGAGGATGATCATAAACCTCTCCAAAATCAAGCATAAGTGTCCGCAACCACTTAAACTCGTAAGTAGTTAGAGCCATGCTCCTATACTCTGCTTTTGCACTTGACCTGAACACTACAACTTGTTTATTGCTTTTCCAACTGACCAAATTCTCTCCAACAAAAGTACAGAACTCTGATGTAGACTTCCTATCTTGCTTATCATCTGCATACCTAGCATCAGAGTATGCCTCAATCTTCAAATGTCCTCTTTCTGAAACAGAAGTCCTTTCCTTGAAGCACATTTCACATACTCTAGAATCTTCATTGCTGACTGAAGATGACACTCCTTAGGAGCTTGCATAAACTGACTCACTCTTCCCACTGCATAACAAATATCCGGTCTTGTGACTGTCAGATAAATGAATTTCGCACAAGTCGTCTTTACATGGTGACATCTTCAAGAAGAGGTGAATCCTTAAGCCAACACTTGTCATCTCCAACCGACATTGAAGATCGAGTAGGTTTAGCCCCTAGGAGACCTGTCTCTTTCAAGAGATCCAAGACATACTTCCGCTGTGAAAGAACAATAAATCCTGATTTCCTGGATATCTCAATCCCCAGGAAATATTTCAGAGTGCCCATATCTTTGGTAACAAAATGCTGAAGAAAATGTTGTCATTTCCATACCTTCTCTATCATCCCCAGTAAGAAGAATGTCATTCACATAAACCGCAAGGATAACCTGACCAGCCGAGGTTTTGCGAATGAATAAAGAGTGATCTGCAGCAATTTGAACAAACCCAACCACAGAAATAACTTCGTTGAACTTGTCAAATCAGGCCCTGAGACTTTGCTTAAGATCATAGATCGCCTTTCGCAGTTTACAAACCTGAGACTCCCCCTGAGCAACATACCCAAGAGGTTGCTCCATATAGACAGTTTCATGCAAATCACTATAAAGAAAGACATTTTTCACATCCAACCGAGACATTTCCTTGTCTCTATTGACAAACACCGAAAAGAGAACACAAATTGTAGTAATCCTAGCCACAAGAGAGAAAGTATCAAAGAAATCCACAACATAAGTCTGCATAAATTTTTTGGCAACAAGCTGTGCTTTGTAACAATCAATAAAGCCATCAGAGAGAAATTTGATGACAAAGACCCAGCGACAGCCAACCACATCAGTTCCTGGAGGAGTAGGAACAAGAGTCCAAGTACCTCGTTCAGTCATAGTGTGCATCTCTTCATCCATAGCAACCTTCCAATGAGGAATAACAGGGGCATCTCGATACGAGGCTGGAACAACATTCGCCGAGAGGGCAAAGAGCAAAGCTCCTAGACAAATGAGAAAGCTAAGCATAAGAGACCACATCCTGTAGAGGATGTTGTGTGCAGGAGCAAACACCTTTCCGAAGAGCGATCGGAAGATCAAGATCTGTCCTGTCTTCTGTATCAGCCACATCCAAAGAAGATACTACTGACCCGGGAGCTGGTAACAGTGGCTCAGGAGAAAAATCAGGAACAATAGAAGAATAAAAAACAGGAGGAGAAGAAATAAGGGCAAGCTTTGGAAGAGGTCCCGATACAGTGGGAAAAGAAGAATAATTATCAGAAGAAGGAAGAAAAGAGAGAGAAGAAAAGAATGAAGCATTCTCAAAGAAAGTAACATCAGCTGAGACATGCTATCTCCGAAAAATAGGCTCAAAACACTGATATCCTTTCTGTGTCAGACAATAGCTTAAAAAGATGCACTTGACAGAATGATGAGAGAGTTTGTCACGTCCAGAAGCAGAAGAGTGGACAAACGTTGTGCATCCAAAGACATGAAGAAATAACATCAGGATAGAGAATAAAAAAAGGAGTTTTTCCATTGAGAACCGAAGACGGAACTCGATTAATGAGAAAATAGGAAATAAGAACCGCATGACCCCAATAAGACTGAGGAACATGCATATGAGTAAGAAGATTACGAGTCACATCCAAAAGATGACAATTCTTATGTTCAGCAACGTCATTCTGTTGGGAAGTGTACGAACAAGTAGTTTGATGGACAATGTCATGATTCAAACAAAACAAAGTAAACTGATGACTGAGGTATTTCTTAGTATTATCAGTACGAAGAGTTTTAATAGAGGTATCAAATTATGTACGAATTTCATTATAAAAAACAGAAAAAACTGAGAAAAACTCAGAGCGTTCTCGTAACAAATATAACCACGTACGCCGGAAAAAATCATCTATGAATGTAACAAAATACAAACTACCCCTACCAACAGTTTGAAGGGGAGCAGGGCCCCAAACATCCGAATGAACCAAATCAAATGAACGAGAAGAACTGCGGCCATGCTTAGCAGGAAAAGAGGCAGAAAACGCAAAAACAATATCAAGATAGAACAAGCCGCCGCTCTCAGTCCCAGTAGCAATCACCTACTCGGAATGATAAATCAGAAAAGCACAAGTAGAAGTAGTAAAAATAGCTTCACAATGCAACTGTTTGCAAAGAGCAGTAACAGAAAGATGGTTGCACGGAAAATTCGGGACATAAAGAGTGTCCTGCAGCTGAAGAAAGTGAGTAATATGCACAGTGCCAGACCCGCAAACCGGATATGGAGAACCATCTGCAATAAGAACCGGGGGTAACTGGTTGCTCTGGTCATGAGAAGAGAAAATGCGAGAATTGTCGGTCATATGATTTGTAGCACCAAAGTCAATAAGCCACCTACCCGTTGTAGCCAACCAAGCAGTTCCAGAAGCAGCAAGAGAAGAAGTGGACGGCTTAGAGGAATCAGCAGATGTTGGACGAAGATGAGGATATTTGGTCTAACAACGATCAACCAAGTCACCAAGTCGGACACAATGAGAACAAAGATGCTTTGAGTAACCATGACCACCACCACGACCACCAGTACGATCACCACAGCCACCAGTACGACCACCACAACCACCAGAGATGTCATGACGAGTTGGATGAGCAACATGATCAGGTGACGAAGATGGAGAGGAGAGCAAAGGACGCTGAAGAAGAGTAATAACAACAGATATCCTAGTAGCAGTAGCATCCAGAGTCAGAGTATCCGCCTCTCCAAGAATTTGCTGGAGGATCATATCATAGGAATATGGTAGGCGAAGCAGATAACAAACAACAAGAAGCTCCTGAAAATGCCTATGTTGCTTAACCAGATCAGCAGAAAAAGGTCGATGCTGAATAAGTTCAGCTCTAAGAGTCTGAACCTCCTGATAGACAGAAGCAGGAGTCATGACTGGTCGAGCGAAAAGATTGGCATACAGAGTATAAATGCGCGAAGTTTGGGCTCCCTTGGAATATAAGGCGGCAAGATGATTCCAGGCAGCCTTGACCGTCGGATCATGCCAGATGACAGGAAGACACTCCTCAAACAAATTGTTGGCCAACCAAGTCCGCACCAACGCATCAAAAGCATCTCAATCATCAAAAGAAATAGATCCAAATGGAGGAGGGTCATCAGCCAAATGATGACGTTTGCGCTGAGAACGTAATAGAAAAATGAAGGACACACTCCAGTCAGGGTAATTGGGACCTGTAAGCTTCGAAGCAGTCCCCAAATTACCAGAACAGAGAAAGAAGAAGTAGAAAGGGAAGGAGGAGCAAAGAAAGTAGGAGTGTCCATAAAAAACAGATAGAAATCGCACGGTTTCACAAAACAAACCACGCGAAGAAACTGCGCAAACAAACCGCGCGAACAAGAGGAGAGACCGCACGGTCATGGTGACAACACACCAGCGGCAAGAAAGATGCCGCGACCAAAATGCGTAGCCCGCAACAGAGAAACCTTACAGTCACGGTGACTACACACCAGCGACAAGAAAGATGCCGCGACCAAAATGCGGAGCCGACAAAAGAGAAGAGAAACCGCACGAACAGAAAAGGGCGCAAGAAACAAATCACAATCAAAGTGGCTAGCAATGGAGGGAAAAAGAGAGGGGAAGAAACCAGAAGAAACCGAAAGAAGCCGGAAGAAACCGGAAGAAGAGGACGCGCGGTTAAACAAACAACCGCTATCTATTTGGAGTAAAGGATCGGTTCGCTCTGATACCATGTGAAAAAAAGTTAAATAAACCGCAAATTTTATTGCTCCAAAAGATAATTATTACATAGGTATGTCCTCTTATATATATAAAACGGGGGAGATGAGAGAATACAACAAACGATGTGTGATTAAATATAATACGCGTGGCTTATGCGGTCTGACAACGTCAAACCGCACACTATACGAAGAACAACATACCATCCAACGATAACTAAGGGAAGTCGCCAGACCGCCAGGGAAGGACGCCGGTGCATGCCGCCAGATCGCAACTGCGGGTTGCCACCAGACCGCAGTTGCGGCTAACCAACAGACCGCTGCTGCGGATTGCCATAAGACCACAATTGCGGGTTGCCACCAGACCGCAGCACCAAACCGCCAGTCCACTGAGAGTAGCAGACCGCTGCGGCTAGACATAAAATCGCCCGGTCTTACTCAAGCTCCAACACCATTCAAGATGCAAAAGTGGGTTCCGCCGTATGGTTGCCCGATCACCTCCATCAATCATAAACATTGGATGATCCCCATCAGCTCCTCCCCGACTGAAAAACATTCATATCCGTGGAATGAAGATGACCGAGCTATGATTCGAAGATCAGGGGCAATTTTATCAAGCTCCGTCGCAGGTATCCAAGTATCGTCAAAGGTGGGGCATCTACTCCAGTGCACCAAGTAACGACAAGAAAGAACACCCGTATTGGTGGTGCAGTCGTTTGTCACAATATCAATAATGCTCCAACTCTCACCTCTTGTGCCGGTGGATCTAGAAAAACCGGTGAAATCATGGAAGTTCCGGGCAAGTCCGTTGGTGCTTATCCATGGTGATCAAGGGAAGTGTGAAGCTGTAATTGGGAGGGTGTAAGAATCGACTTAAGGTATGGGTCCCTATGCTCGAGAGTCTCAAAGTAATGTGTCAAATCTTTTGTATTAAATACGAGATGAATACCCATATCTACAGGAAAATAGTTCTCTTAGGCATTTGTTCTAACTTTTTTTATAGCCCTATAAGGATCGTTCACTTAAGTTGTAGTTTAGTAGTGACTTTTTTTGGTGGTCTTTCCTTGCAAAGTCTGACGATGACATGCTCGACCACCCAAAAATGCTGCCCACGTCTTTGCATACCTGCCCATACCTTTTATAATTCAATATTGCTAGTAGTTTTCTTCCGGATTAAATCATGCATTTCATGCAAATGATGCAAAACATACAACATATGTGAATCATGCAATACATACAACATATGTGAATCATGCAACATAGATGAGTCATGCACTAAATGTAATGCAACAAACAACAATTATAAAAGATGAACAAATAACATGAAAAACTCCGTAAATCGGGGGTTTTGGGTACTATATAATACATGATCAGGAGGCTCGGAAGGTGAGACATAGAAGAATTTGTCGTGGGCACGCCAAATACTCAAATGAACATCAGAGACATCAATAATAAGATATGTCAATATAGTGTGCAGACTGTCTCTGCAAATGCGGGTAGTAAGACATAAGATCAACGAGTCATTGAGTGCATTCTCAAACTTGATTGTCATACTAATGATTGATGCATCCCAAATGAGCAGTGACTCAACATGTGGCTCATCAGGGGTTCACTTGGTGGTATGTATGAAAAATCACCGCGAATGTGACGATCACGTAAGTGAAAATCATAGGCATCAACCATAAGATGTGACTCCAGAGTGTGGTAAGTGTCCCTCATGAGAAAAAACTCATCTGGTGGGTTCGCAGGTGTTATGCCCCAAAACTCATCAAGTGTGCGAGTGACTATATGATAAGTTCTCAAAACATGAGAAGTATGCACAAGTGTTCTAAAGGAGAACCCTATATACTGAATGCTAAACTCAAGATCCACTCTCAAGGGCACTATCAATATCAACGTGGATAATGAGAGAGATGTCGACAGCTCAATACTCATAAATGAGTCACTAACCCGAATCTCATCCTCACAAGGACGTGGTGGCTCAACTAGAAGCTCAATAAGGGAGTTTTCAAAGATCCCGTCAATAGGGTGTTGGTACTCCAGATGTAAATCATCGTAAGGAACAATGTTCTAAAAAACGGGTGAGGCGGCCACCACGAGATCAACACTAGGCTCTCGGTCGTGATGTGGCTCGGGACGATGTCGGGTGAAGTGTCAAAAAAGCCTATAATCAACAGTGGGCTACAATATAGTGCCGATGATGCGACAGACTCTAGCTGAAGGGGACAATAGGCTTAAGTGAGGCGTGGAGGATGAATTTGCCCTCACAGTGTTATTGGGCTGCTCGTCCTCACTCTCGTGATCACGCTCACTAATCATACCAGCGTCGCTCTCCACCTGTATCATACAATCAGGGTTGAAGTCAACTCCAAAATCAAGTGGGCACCGAGTCTTTTCAAGATGAGATGAATCAAACTCAGGTGTCGAGTCTCTCATGTCAATGGGCGCACTACTCAACGCATCAGTGACTTGACCTAAATTCTTAGGCTTTCTTTTATGGATTCTTTTTAAGACATTCGTTATGTGAGTCAAATCTGTATCCAAGTGATCAAATTGCTTAAGAACCCATCGTTGAAATTCGGCTTCTGTCAAATCAGTTTGCGCAACACTAGGAAGACCACTACATGTGGTGTTATCTTGATGATATTGACCTCTATAGGGTTTTTGAGGGTCATAAAGACGGTCATCCATAACATAATTAGGTCGTGCTCGTGGGTTGATGAGTCCACTTACATGCGGCGGTGGTCGCGCATATACAGACTCGGGTTCCTCAACTAAAGGAGATGTGTAATGACGATGACCTGACCGATGCTTAACTCTACCATCATAAAGTCGCGTTGAAGGATGGCGATAATCATCAAAATAATGCGAAAATCTCTCCAAAGGCACTATATGGGGTTGAGCGTAGCGAATTGTGGTTTCTGAAATAGAGGATTAGGGTAGTGGCAACTCATCAGCAACCACTATGATATGTCATTGAGTGATGTAGAATTTAGTCCCACGTATTTTAAACTAAGCCCTAACCTGGGCTCTAATTCTAAACTGACGCAGGACGGGCTATAAACCGACTGTGCTGACACTAATGCAATTCTATGTTTGTGAGCGTAATGGATGCGAATGAACCCAATGTAAATGTAACACGTATGTTTTAAAATAAGCCGAAGTTAGATGCTAGGAAACATAATTATAATGTTTAACAAATCTACACAATGTGAATCTTTATTTTTCAAACGCACGAACAATATCAAAGCTTTCTCTACACGAAGGACGATGGTCAAAAACAATTTAGACAAATAAGTATTATATAATTAAAAGAAATGAAGCAATAACACTAGCAATCACAATACCCCAACAAATATAATATGTCATCTAGAATTTAACATTAAAAATACAATACAAAACAATAATACTCACAAGAAAGAGGAATCCAGTAGCGGGCTGGTGAAATCGGGTTGGTTTTGTGTCCGGAGTTGACTTTGGTTGCTGTAATCAGAGAAAGGAGCATATTTGCTTCACTTAAAATGAAGTGCGGGTAAGGAATTGCTACTGGAGGGTTTGTGGAACTACCGTGGGGTGAAGACAGGGTCAATGGGACTGGGCATGGATCAACAAGACCTTCCGTGACTGGGAGAGGTTGGAAACTGGCTTTTTTGACTGCGACAGGGCTGAACAGTGATTTCCAAGGTTGTAACAAGGGCTGGATATACTTATCTTGCAAACGTAGGGCTGGATGGATCTTCCCAGCTCAAAACAAAACCTGGAGGGCCGACCCTTATATAGTTGGACTTGACAAACGTTGGATAATGGGGATGTGGAGCACAGGGTTGGCGAAACTAGCGATAACAAGCGCCGGAAGATCTACGATGAAGAGGGATGTGACTAGCTGTTTTCGTGCGGTTATGGTGGTGGCTCCACGATAGAGAAAGGGGTGGGGAGGAAGAACAAAATACGGTCGAGGGTCTTCGATGGATGCACAAAAGTGGGGCTTTGATTTTAGGGCTCAACCAGAAGCAGGGAGGGAAGGATGAAGCTTACGTATGGGGATGTGGGAGGCTGAATCGAACGAGTGCCCGCGACTCCAGGCGAGGATGATGAACAAGAAAGTTGTGTTTTTGAAAACTTGTGGCTCAGAAGATGGAAGTTGCGTGGAAACTGATTACAGAAGACTGTTGATCGAGGGGCAAGGTGGGGTTACGAGAAATTAACGAAGGCATGAAAATAATACAGAAATAAACCAACATATTGCGCCCCGGGGTCTCGCAGTGTCGCATCGTGAATGATTGCCTGATCTGGATTCGCTCACAAATTCAACAATGCCTGTAAATGAAAACCTTCACCCCTGTTTACAAGGAGATCAGCGGTTGGGCACCCAACGTGAACAGGTGTGGTTGTTATTGGTTGTTATGCCCGGTGTCCTAAAACACTAAATATACGCCCAAATAAAAAACAAAATACATAACAAGTAGTTACATGACACTCTAGACCAGGGGCGGACCCACTTTGGGATGAGTGTGGGCGGCCTCCCACACTCATTTATTTTAAAAAAATTTAATAATATTTGTCACGCTTTAAACCGTGGCGAATAATCTATTTTTTAAAAATTAACAGTATTAGCCACGATATAAATCGTGGCTAATACCCTATTTTTTTAAAAAATTACCTATATTAGCCACGACTTAAACTCTAAACTGTGGCTAATATCTTTTTTTTTTAAAATTAAATGTATTAGCCACCCTTTAAGCCGTGACTAATACCTTATTTTTTAAAAAATTATAGTATTAGCCACGATTTAAAGCGTGACTAATACACTGTTGTTCAAAAAAATAGTATTTGACGTGGTTTAATAGTATGAATCAAACAATTTTTAAGTCTGCCCACACTGAAAAAAGTTTCTGCATCCGCCACTGCTCTAGACGCGTACGCGGTCTTAGATCGCAGATCCAATCAACGTATCCCAATCAAATTTGCGAAATTTGGTTCCACCGAGTGGTGTCCCAATCTCCTCCGTTGATGACGATCACTAGGCTGATCCCCATCACCGATTCCTCAGGAATCCGAAACCCTGGAATCGCTCGTGCGTTTATTGCTCCACAACCGTGAGAGGCTATTTGCGAATAACCTTTATATGGATTCCTGGGATTCGTTTTGCTGCTAGTTTTTCACTCCTTCACACATGATTTGACGCCTGATAGTGTGCCCGATCGTGCATGACCAAAAATATTGACGGGTTATAAATACCATTTTTGACGTAGTTTTCGAGATCCCTCGGGGATTAGCTCTCTCCTTCATTTCTCCTCTCCATGGCAGGGGTCATTCCCAAGTCCCATCATCCAAGAGCTTCAAAGAAGGATTTTCCATCGCTTGGAGCCGCAAAGCAAGGAAGATCGAGATTGGGACGTGGCCAATGCAAATCAATTGAGAAGACAAGTAACATTGAGAGGTTGTGACTGCCCTCTTGGATCCCGGATGACAATCGAGGACTGCGTGGAAGAATAGCTACCTTCCTCATATTTGAGGACAAGTCTTGAGCAAGGGGTGTATCTCTATTCTTTTCTTTCACCACACTAGGTTTTCAAATGTTTAGCTTTTTACGTTTAATGACGTCTCTCAATTTGTTCTTGCAAAATGAATGTTCATGATTTCTCTCGTGCTCATGACTTTGGTGGATACTTTGGAGATTGTTGATTGTGATGATGAAATGCTTGCATTTGAATGCGATATTGTGATGAGTGATGACGACTTGTTCTGGTGTTGACAGGAATGTGACTCTCAAAGATTTTGTAGTTTAGGGTTTTCTTTCATGCATGTAGCTTTAGAAAACCAACTTCAAACAACGGTCCGCACCCACCTTGATAGCTTAATATTCAATTAGATTAATCCACTACTCATTGTTCCTCAAGAGATCAATACTCGGCGGCTACTCACCATTTTGATTATTACTTCGACTGACACACTGCCGACACCCTCTCCTCCATGGAAGTGGTGGCCACCCTCTCCTCCGTGGGAGCGGTGGCCGTGGAAGCGGTCAATGACCTGTTCTGTATGCTCTATCATAATTGAAACATAGACCTTTAGGCTTCTGATCCATCAATTCTGCCCAAGATAATTGCTTAATGAGAGTTGATTGTTCTGGGGACAGTCATGGCCATCCAATGAACTTGGTTTGTATGGTGGCTAAGGATTTCCTCATGGAGGTTGTCATAACCATTTGTTACCCAATTAGAGTCACCAGTGATAGATTCTTGCAAAACTCATGGCCATAGCCAATTTTGTGATTCTGAAACTCAACATCATATCTTTATCTTTCTTGTAGCACAGTAGTAAAAGCTGAACCTTATTAGTCCCATGATACTGTGGCATCACAAGGCCAATACAGTTTGAAATCATTTCAAATACTCAAACCACAAAATTGATTTGTTTGAATGAGATCAACTGTCTCTAAGGATATCTTTAAAAATTACCACTATCCATTATTTTTTTCTATTGACATTGTACATTGTTCAGGGCTGTCATTGTTGGACCTGAAGAAATAGCCACAGTTGCTTCGCTTTGGTCAGGCATTCCAGTTAAACAACTCACCGCTGATGAAATGAGGCTTCTGGTTGGTCTGGATGAGGAACTAAGAAAGCGTGTTGTTGGCCAAGACGATGCTGTCAATGCAATCTCTAGGGCTGTCAAGAGGTCGCGGGTTGGTCTCAAAGATCCTGACAGGCCTATTGCTACCATGCTTTTCTGTGGCCCAACTGGTGTTGGGAAAACAGAGCTTACAAAAGCTTTAGCAGCTAGCTACTTTGGATCGGTAATATATCTGCATCACTCAGAATTCTTCATTCTTCAATTTTTGAATCCCTTTTGTTTTCCGGCACCATTTAGAAAATACAATACGTCGAACTTTCCATTTTCCTGGACTCATTACTAGACCATATACTATAGATGTATGTTGAGCTTTAAGAGAAGATATCATCCAAGTTACAATATTTCAACATAATTTTATTGTCTTTAAATTTCTATTTCCGAGTTTGGTATTCGATTTAAGCTTGAATAAGAATGAGATCTTAATGCCTCTAAAGTTAGCATGGCATGCATGTTATTTTGTTCATGATGTGATGTTTATCTTAATTCAAGCACCCCCAACCACCCCAAAAGGAAAAAAGGTCCTTTTGATGTGTTTTATCTAATTTTATTCATTTATGTGGTAATCTCTTACTATTTAATAAATTATTTTTCCAGCTTAAGGGTGTATGTTAATATGTTCATCTTCATTCGCATTATGTGGTAGAATCATCATCATTTTCATAATAGCCTTATCTCAACTATTTGGATTCGGCTTTTTGAATCCTTATTTTTTTTCTTTCTGTTTAGTGCACCTGAGGAGTTAAACCTAATATACTGAAATCATCTTGAAATACTTTCATCTATGTTCTTAGGTCTACCCTTCTCCTACTCAAATCTTTCAACACCAGCTCTGTTTACTCACTCATTGGGCGTATTTTCTAACCTTCATTCTACATGCCCAAACAATGCAAGTGTATTTTCTATTATTCTATCTTTGATAGTTGTCATTTGAATTCTTCTTCTAATAAAATCATTTATTAATTCATCTTTTCTAATTTTGCCACACATCTGTTGGGGTTTATTCTGTTCCTGCTCCACATAAATGAAAATAGGAGAGGGGATACTGCGAGCGATTTTTTACTTCAGTTGTGAGTGACGAAAACGAGAAGGACGGTGCTACGGGAGGCAAGGTCAGGCTTTGCACAACGTGAACCTTAGTTGTGCGTGATTGTATTGATTAAAATGAACGATTACAACTTGTTACAAGTGATTATAGTGTTATTCATAGTTGTACTCACGAGCTCAATGACTGGGAGGAGCGAGTTACTTGAGGACTTTTGGGTCGGGTCAGAGATGCACCTCAAGCTATAGTATCAGGTTTATTTATAGGCCCATGGGGATTACCTGTGGGCAACTCTCTTTAATCCGAGCTGTCCGCTTACAAAATGGGTAAGAAATGTTAAAATACAAGATTTGAATCCAACCAACAAATACACGAAATATTGGTTGGCAAGTAGGAGAGAACAATAAGGTGTAGCTGGAGAATACTTATTCATTTTTGTTAAATCCTTCTCTTATGCGGGGAATACCCTTCAGCTTCCTAGTAGGACTCACTTGGAATATATAGACCGCTGAAGATCTGCAAGTATAGCGGAAAAGGGCATAAAACATCCATCATAAATTTTCATTTTTCTTACGCTCAACTTAGATATCTTCGCTTCTTTATTTCCAAACATTCAAATCCATACATCATTGCGGCAGGCAGGATCTAGGCACCAGGATGCTTTGTACGCATTTACTTATGTCGGCGACATGATGAGGCATCATGTCAAGGGTGCAATCACATGCCGTTATTATTATGTGCTTGCATTTCCTCTTTATGTGTTGCACTTTTATTTGAGAGCGAAACTCCAATATATATGGGGCGACCTCCTATTGTCTCTCATCTTATCTCTTGATTAATTGAAGAATTGGGCTAGGGGACCTTGGACGATCCAACATTTAGCACTAAGGAAGTTCCGTGCTTTCCATACTTCATCCCCCTTTCCCGATAGCAAGCAGTTATCGTTTGGTCCACCTGTTCCTATTTCCAGCACCCGCTTTCATGAACATCCTCTTCTCACCTCGTCGCCGACCTGCATCATGTTTGTTGATCACTCTGAGCCCGTCTCGCCTGTGCGCGACGCCCTCGACTGGCCTTCCTTCTACACTGCAGGTTTCACACCCTCGATCGTCCTTCTTTGTTGTTAGTCCCATCTAGCTCGCTCATGTGCGACACCCTCAGTCATCCGTCCTCCAGTGGTAAATTGCATTGCCTGTTTTGCATGCTCTTACCTTGTATGTTGGTACCGCAGCGTGGCTTGCAACAAAGATGCCCCTTCCTCTGATGACGCTCTCTCTATTCACATCAGTCAACTTGATACTAATATCTTTGATCTCCAAACTGAGATTTGGGAATAAATGGCCTTCTCTCCAACCACTTCCCATCATTGGGCCATGCACACCAACATCGTCCAATGCATCAGTTTGTAACTTTGTGGATTCACATGAGTTCTTCCATATGTCGAGTGAAGTGCTCTCCCCCCACTTGTGTTGCATTGACATTTTGGTTTTCGACAAAACCAATCCTATGAGATAGATTTCCTGTGTGAAATAGTTCTTCGAATCTCGATATTTAGCAGGTTCCAATGGACACAACTACATTGGAGGGTCCACTTTCCGTTGGATACGTTAGATTCGTTAAACCAATCGTGCCTTGTTTGTCATGACCCCAAGAACAAACTCATTCATCATTACAATTCTTGTCGATCCGACAATGCCGTCAAGCTGCTCAGTGCGATCCACCAAATGGAGTCAATGGACTCCCACATTGATGATTTTATCGAGATCGCTTCACAGGTTCTAAGATTGGCTGCAAACTAATACTTGGGCAGTTGGGATTTTCCTCACCGGGTTGCAGACGCATATCCACGCTTACCTCCGAGTGCATAATCGAACGACTCCCTCTCTCACTCTGGAGGAGGCACGATTCAACGAGAAAGAATTCATTTCCCTCTCTGTGGATGCCCCACTTATAGCAGTCTCATCTTCCACCCCTATAGACAACCACCTAAATCATCCTCCGCCAGATCCCCAATTTCCTCCACTTTGGCCACCACCACACCCATACCACAGTTGCCCAACAACCACCTAAATCCAAGACCCCTCCTCACTACTTATCGTCTAGATACGTAGCAAGGTTCTATGCTTTCACTACAAGCAACACCATTCTTCTTTACACGATTGTCCGAACCAAGATTTACGAATGCTCTTTTGGAGGAGATGATTTTTATATTACTGATTCTGAAACCCTCGAGTTGGATGATGAGGAGCCATAACAGTGGAAGGCCCCATATCTCACTCAATCTGAGCTTCCCCCTTACTCGATGGGGGCATGCCAATTTCTTACACCATGAAGCTCCACTCCATTATTCAAGATTTAGATGTGATCATCATGATTGACATTGGTGCCATCCGCCACTTCCTTTCTCGCACATTATAGTTATCTGTCGCACCAATGCCGAAATTCCATATGTTTCCGGGTGATGTCTGCCACTCTGCTACGAGCCTACGACCAGCCACGACACAACGTTGCACATGATGATAAGTTCGTACTCTTTCGGCACCGGCTGCTGTCTTCGACCCATACAATTTGGAAGCCAGTCTTGACATCACCTGGCTACAGACCCTTGCCGATGTCGGGGCCAACTGGGACTGCAATATATTATGTCCTTTGGCTCTTACTCTCACACACACATGCGTGCAACTGTACATTTGTTGTTCCCCAGCTTCTTTCGTTCCTTATGCAATGCGGTTGATATGGAGCTCAATGCCCTTTTATGGCATATTGGCAGGGATCAACCACCTTTCATGTACACCCCCTCCCCCTCACACCCACATACACACCCACACACCCACCAGGACATCCATACTCTCTTACGACGTTACGACCATTTCTTCAAGTTCCCTCAGGGTCTTCTACCCTGTCGACCCTCAGATCACTGCATCCTCCTTCATCAAGTAGTCTCTTTGGTCGTGGTTTGTGATTTCTTGGGTCTCATAGGCTACTGTCGCAGTTTCATTAGAGACTGCGACATACTTTTGATACTTAGAATCGCAACGGTGGAGAAGAGGGGTTAAAGAAGAGAGAAGGTGGATTGTGGAAGTTGATAATATTCTCCGATTCTATATCCGATAAAGGCAAGTGTACCTTATCGTTTATAATATAGGATACTAAAGATTAATATCAAGGTCGTATTTTCCCGGGGGCGTAATGACTACTTCTACTTCTAGGCGATCACTATTATTTTATCAAAATGATTTTTTCGATTAATTTAATAAACTAAAAACATGAACTAAATTTCTAATCTAAAAAGAAAACTAAAAAGAAATATTACGCTAAAAAGAGAACTACTTGCAGTTAATAAGAGAGCTACTAAAAGCGATTACAACGAGGGGTTGAACAATGATAAAAAAAAGCACTCGATCGAGAATCACTTCGGCTAAAGTTGATCAAAAACATGCGATAGTAAACTCTAACTTAATAAGGCAAAGGACCTTGATCGTGGAGGTTCCAAAAGTATGAACATGCTTCTCTCGAAGTCGTGCCCACCTGAGTTTAGGAAGGTCCGACCGAACTCTCGTCCAAATCGGGGGCCTAAAGCTCGCTTTACGCTGTGAAGCCTGCTATTGGATTTCACTCCAATCCAGGAGATTTAACGTCTGCCTCTCTCGAGGGGTGCGTGCAACTCTCTTTACTCTTGAGTGTTCACTTCAAACTACGAGCCCCTCAGCTAACTAAGAGTGGAAACAAAGATGGAAAATATACATCGATAATATATCTCCAAACACGATTAATCAAGAGTAAATCAAAAGTCTACGCCTTACAAAGAAAGAGCAAACTAGAGCACCATAACTTAATCAACTCGAACCTCGGATCATCAAGATCGAGTACAAGGAGGATTAGTTAATCATGAAGAAATGGAGGAAGAGAGATGGGTAAGAGTGCATTGAAACAAAATAGAAATAAGTAAAAGTAAACAAGCTTTATATTAACTCAAACAAGGAGCTTACAACTTGAAATAAAAGATATTACAATTGCAGGAAGTGAAAACTAAGCTAGCATTAACATTAAGCTGCTGAAGAAGTTACAAAAACTAATACAAAAGGAGTACACAAACTAGGATAAGAAAAACTTAAAATGAGAAAGAGGGAGAGGAGAGGCATGAAAAACTCCAAGAAAACAAAGGGGCAGCACCTCCCCTCTTACTCCAAAACTGCTCTGGATACATGGGGGTCTGAATTTATAGAAGATTTTCGGGTCGGTCACGCCTCCCTGTCACGCCTGGGTATGGCGTGCCAGGGGGCGTGTAATGTACGGGGTTAACATCGAGAGCTGAAATCTGACAGAAATGATGATTTCTTCTGTACGTCGGTGGACACGCCCAAGGACACGCCCGTGTAGGGTGGGCGTGTAAGGCACGTCAGGCTTCAATCAGTGGTCGGAAATCCGTCAAACGCCGGAAAATACGGCACATGCCCTGTGACACGCCCTTGTAGGGGGGCGTGTCAGTACTGTTGACGTGCATCAACGAAAAATTTTTAAATGCGGCAGCAGGCTTCGGGAAGAGGGTGACACGCCCAGTGACACGCCCATGGAGGGTGTGTCAGGGGGGCGTATCAGGTATTTTTCTCGGGATTTGGATTCTGGCAGCAAGCTTCCTCGGGATCGGGTTACACGCCCGATGACACGCCCAGTGAGGGCGTGTAAGGGGGGCGTGTCAGGTCATTTTGGCTGAAAGCTGAGTAAACCTGCAAAAAAAAGAGAAAACATTAGTAGCAACAAAATATACAAAAGGAGGTCAATATATAAGCTTACAAGACACGATTCGTGTATTAAAAACCTAAAAATACCCTAATAGTTTAGACTACAAAATGTACTATCAAATTCGCTCAAGCTTAATATTTGCTTGTCCTCAAGCAAAAACATAAAAACTAGCTAACATAAAAGTGACTAATGAAGAAAATTCTAATTATGCTAACACAAGTACAATGTAAAATTCTAAGTAGGGACAAGGTGAAACTTAAACCTAAAACAATTACTTAAATATGGTTTAACAATTTATAATTTTTACTAACGAAAATATATCATCCAAAATTTTAACAAAATTCTTTAAATAAATTTAAGCAAAATAGAAACAAGTAAAAGTAAACAAGCTTTATATTAACTCAAACAAGCTTTGCGAGCTTTCATTTCAGGAGAGAGTGATGTTGGCCGAGCGGGTCAAGTTGAGTTTTGTGCGTGAAATCAAACTCGCCGTTTTTAATTTTAAGAAATTTGTTAATTTTGTTCGGGTGGAACTCTTTAGGTATTTTACGAGTTGAACCTTCCACGAGACTAACACAACCACAATCATAAATTCACAAGCAATAATTTATGAATTAGCGATAATAAAAATAGTGCAAACGTTAATGCAAGCCCAAAATTATTTGCATGAAATACATAAATTTATACTAATACAAGTAGCGAACGAGGATACCAAAGTATACGGGAGAGGTAGTGGCCCGTCCAAATCCTTTTCGCAATAGGAGAATGATCTCCAGTAGTAGTCGGTAGATCGTCTCGGACAAGTAGCCGGAGTGGGAGTTGAAGTCGACAGTACGAAACGTAAACTAGGTCGTCAAAATAGGGTTCTGGTGTCGACTACAACATGGCGAGCGAGATCCAAGACGAGACTGATGGCCGTGGGCAGGAACTTTAGCGGGAATTATGGTTGAAGTTGATTGTGATGCGGACGGTCGTGGAAGCCGACGCTGGAGAAAGACCTGGTAGGAGTTCTTCGTCTTGACGCAGGCGGCGACTGATCTGGCGGCTAAAGGGCAGGCAAAAGAGATCGACAATGGCAGAGAAACAAACTACCTTTTCTCTGCTTTGTCCGATTCTCCTTTTTTCCTTCTTCACGGTGAACTTTATATGGAGAAGGGTTGGCTATTTTGGTGGCCTTTGATGAATTGTTATAATAATTTACTTTCCAAATAATATTTCCGAAGGAGTATTTCTGATTTTTAAATTATTTCCAAACATAAAATTTTCCTATTCATTCCTAAACTTGTAAATGATTGTGATATTTTTAAATCGATGAGCCGAATCAAAAATTCACATAAAAATGGGCGCGCGGGAAAAGAAAATAATACATGATATGAAATAGATAATGCATAATAAAAGAATTATGATGCGTCTTTGGGTGCGTCGAAAGATGCATCAATTCCCCCGGGGTTAAGAGAGCTTGACTCCATCAAGAGCTCGCAAAGCAACGAAGAGATCTAGGCGGCGTCGCTGCAACTCGTTAGTGCTAATCCAAGAACTGTTTGTGATGTCTCGTCCTTGTCAGGAAACCAATTAGCGTTGGTACGTCCCATGGCGAGTGTGAAATTCTCGTATATTGAGAACCTGGTCTATCTCCTCAGTGGTGGGTGTTTGCATTGGTGCTAAGTCAGGTGGTATCTCTCGAGCTGTAGCAGGTGGACTGGGGTTGGAACTAGGCGGGTCTCCATAAAATGGCACCTGATCGGCCACGTTAAATATCAACGAAGTACCGAATCAAACAAACAAATCTAAAAGATATGCATTTTCACCGATGCACTTTCGGACTTGGAAAGGATCAAACTTCCTTTGCTATAGCTTATGATATATCTCTGCTTCCTGAAATAAACAAATATCCAATGTCCTAAAAAGTATAACTCCCAAACTCTTATTAACGATCTCAGTTTGTCCGTCGGTCTGAGGGTGATATGGGCTGCTAAACTCGAGTTTGGTTCTCAATCGGTCCTACAGTGTTTTTTAATAATACCCCATAAAATGAGTCTCTATCAGAGGTGATTGATCTAGGAATACCATGTAATCTATCAATTTCTTAAAGAAAAGTTCAACGACGTATAAATCACTAGAGGTTTTCCTACACGGAATAAAATGTGTCATTTTCGAAAAACGATCCATGACTACAGAAATAGAGTTAACTTTCCCCTGACTGCGAGGAAGTCCTAACACTAAGTCTATCGAAATCTTGTCCCACGACCGCTCAAGTATCGATAAAGGGGTGTATAATCCAGTTTTTTTGCGCATGTCTCTTATATAGCTGACATGTATTGTAGTGCCTAATGAGTTCGAAAATGCCATGTTTCTTCTTCAACCAATAATATCTTGAGCTAGCGAGGTCTAACAATTTAGATTGCCCTACATGTTCTCCTAATCCAGACGAGTGGAGCTCCCTAAGTAGAGTCTCTCGAAGAGGTCTGTGGTAGATGCAAAGTCGTGTTCCTTGAAATAGATATCCCTCACTCACGAAATACTGGGAAGTGAGATCAGTCTCACTATGAAAACAAGAAGTCCAAATATCTCTAAAGAATGGGTCCATGTGGTATAAATCGCGTTGGGAATCTAAATTAGTGATACACGGCTGAAGGGTGACAAATAAATTAGAGTGGCGACTAAGGGCGTCAACCACTTGATTTGTAACATCGTAACTTCAAATGAAAGGTGAACTCCTGAAGGTAGGCAACCCACGTGCATGCCGTCAGATCTCCCTCTCAGAGTTCAGGTGCTTTAATGCGTCAAGATCCTATTCAACACAAACACACGCTGAATTAGGTAGCGTCTCCGGTGGCGGAGTGTTTGAACGATAACATAAAATTCTATATTGTATGTGGAGTATCTAGCTTTTACCTCGTTCATCTTCTCACTGAAGAATGTTATAGGTTGACCCTCCTGACTCAAAACCGTGACTGGATGTGAGGGTCTAACAGTCCTATCAGCAGGAGTGGAGGTGTGAGTAAGAGGGGGCCTATCAATAGACCTAATCTCGGATCTCCTTTTTTGCAAAGCCTTTACTTTACGTGCACGACTCGAGACCTCTCCTAAGTCCTTATAGTTAAGGAGTTCTAAATGATCTCAAATGGAATAGCGTAACCCGTTCAGGTAATGGGAAACAATCTTGTCATCGTCCTCTCGGAGGTCGAAGCGAGACTAGAGTAGAAGGAACTAATTCGTGTGCTCATCTACAGATAATTTGTCTTGTCGTAGGTTATGGAACTTACGATAAAGGATTTGCACATAATCAGATGAGACATATCGCTTTCGTAGTTGTGCTTTAAATTCGGTCCACACAGTGATGGAGGGCATGTCTAAATTAAATCTATATTGCTCTAACTGTACCCACTAAAGCAGGCCCATCAGTCTAATGGTGCCATATTCAACTTGCGTAGCTTGGGACAATTGCTTTCAAGCCAGGAAACGATCCATCCTATCGCACCATTCTAAACAACCTTCAGGCTCTAATCGCCCTTCAAAGTCACCTACATCTAACCTGACTCCCACATCCCAACAGAGTTGGTTACGTGGTTCGGGTTTGGGGTGTGCAAGTTCTAGATGTCTAGGATTAGGGTTCACTTCATCAACCGGAATAGGTGTTCGATTTAAGTTCATGGTGACTTCTGTATTGCTATCACCCGATGGTATCCATTATCGCAGACGATAGCTCCCAGAGAATTATAAAAATGATTTATTCTCTTGAGATTTAAATTCCATCACAAATTGTTTTATAGAGGGTCTCCCTAGCCACCCCAAGAGCCTCTTGCACTCCCTACACTCAACGCCAAAGGATACCAAAGAAGATCCACGCTTAAAGCCATCATTCAAGTGAAAGGGTTCGTATTCACTGACTATTTCGAGCGGCTCTTCTTCTTCCTTTGGCACCAGTTTTAGGGAGTTTCTTCTACAAAAAATTTTTTCTTTTGTTTTTTTCTTTTGGTTTTGATCTTTGATTGCGTAACATTGTATCGTGTGAGACAAGACATTGTATTATGACATTTTTATTATGTACTCTTATATTCTTTTTAGGTGTTGCACTTTTATTTTAGACTTAGACCCAAGTATATCTGGGGAAACCTATTCTCTTTTATCACTTGATTGATTTGAAGATTTTGGCTAGGGCATCTTGGACGACCTAACATCCAGCCTTATGGAAGTTTTGTGCGTTCCATTCTTCATCTCTTCGTCTATATCTTCGTTCTTTTGAATAATACATCAAAGATATTTAATCCTCACATATTTGTATTTCTTAATCCTCTAATAGGACGCATTGCTAATTGCTAATATCAAGCCTAATAAAATTTTATTTACACTTGGTCCTTGTTCTTCTAATTTGAAGTATCTAAAACTACGGTGTCTAATCTAGATACTAAATGTCCATGCTTCAAATTAAAGATAGTTTTTTTCCTTATATTATTGCATAATAATGCAGGAGTCGGCAATGCTACAGTTGGATATGAGTGAATACATGGAGCGGTTTACAGTAAGCAAGCTAATAGGATCTCCTCCAGGATATGTGGGCTTTGGAGAGGGTGGTATTTTGACTGAAGCAATCAGGAGAAAACCTTTTACAGTAATTTTACTAGATGAAATAGAGAAGGCTCACTCAGATATATTTAATATCCTCCTCCAAATTTTTGAAGATGGCCACCTAACAGATTCTCAGGTGATTTATCTAAATTTTAAGTGTGCATAATTTTATGTACTCATGTTCATGTCTTTAGCAGCTAATTTAATCTCATTATAGCATTGCATAAAGTATACTTTCTGCGTTTTTCATCATCGTAGGCTTTTAAAAGATCGAGGGATTTCTCATCTCTTAAAGTTAATTTTGTGCTAGAGAGACATGCATGGACACTTGTCAGGCAGTGCATGGAATTGACTATATGAGATGGGATTCTAAAAGCATGAAAGGCTGTTTTGTTGGATAAATTAGTGATGTCGGGGTAGGTTGACAACGGCACAGTATCCTAAAAATGCACTCTTGAATGGGATGCGACACAATGCAAATCAGACGTAGGGATCAAATTATAGTAATACATATTTAAATCACAAGATATAATTTAAGCAATGCCAAAATAATTCTTTAAGGCAAAGCAAGCGTAAACTTTCCTCCGCTTGGAGAGTCAAAGCAAGAACGCATAGCGAATAGCTCCTGCAAAGCACAAGAATATCCCAATGCAAATAACTACTCAAGAGGAGATCCAATCAAACATGAAATCACATTTCCATATATTCATGTTGAATAAAATGTTCCATACAACAAAGTAAATACTCACTAAGCAAGGGGACAGCCCTTGAGTGGAGATCCAGTGATTTTGCGCTGGCTGGTGACTGTCCAGGGAGGAAAAGGGCGTCGGACGGGGGCTGGAATTAGATTTTTGGCGGCGGGAGGGACTGGTTTTGTGATGTTGGAGGGCAGGGTTAAATAAAGACGGGAAACAAGGATCAGTTCTTTGCTGGGTAGGCAAAGGTTAGTGGAAACAGGAATTCTATGGAAGTGGTAGATTTGGGGTTCACAGAAGGGGGAAGTATCACGGGAATTTTTGGGAGGAAACTCACGGGAAAACAAGGCAAGGGGCTCACTGGTAAATGAGGGAGGGGTAGAATTGCTCTTCTTGTCCAAGTATGTTTCACTATAAAGAAAAAAACGGTCTCCAAGTGGATTTCACGATAATGAAAATGGGGGGGGGGGGGGGGGGTTGTTTTTTACTGGAGATTAACAGTGGTGGACTGCGATGGCTTGGTTGATGGTGGTCAGGGAGACACAAAAAGAGTGTGGGAGAGGCATGGTGGGATTCACGTTGGTTGAAATAGGTCTTTATGGTGAGATGAAAACAAGGGGGAAATTAAGACGTAGGAGGGGTGGGGGGACGAAGGCTATGGATGGGTGATACAAGATTGATGAAGGAAAACACTTATGAGTCGTCACTTAGGGCCTCACAGAGTCGTCACCGTGAGAGGATCGCTGGATTTCGAGAATTTTTCTTCTCCAAAATCTGCAATGCCACAAAATAACCCTCATGCCCCTTTTTTATAATAAAAACACTATTGGAGCAACCTAAGATCAACGACTATGATTTTCCGGGAATGCGGAGATGTCCGATCACATTAAATAAAATTGAAACGTAATAATAAAATATAAGAAAATATAGGCAAACGACGAGCCAGACGCATCCGTGAAGCCAGATGGTCGATTCGGAGGTGTCATATATGGCATGTGTCCAATTGGCCCCGAATGGGCCCAAAACTCGTCCACCATCGCGGGACCGCGTCTCTGTGCCGCATCATTCTCCCCGGCTTGAAAGATTTCATCTCCTGATGAATGGAGATCTGAATCCTCTCTGTGTATGCCAGGTAAGGATCTATTATAAGGTCCATCAGAGGTTTTCCAAATATCGTCGATGACAGATCATCCTCGCCAATGGTATACCTATGTCTGGCTGTCTGGCGCGGTTATGCATGTGTGAGCTTCGATATCAATAATGCTCTCAACAATCCACTAATGTGTGGTAAAACCATAGACGACTGACCCAAAGGCAGGTGAGGCTCAGGAGTGGACTGGGTGCAAGACTGAGAATATGGAGGTGTGAGCTTAAAAGGATGTGGATGTGTTGGCTCAAAAGGATGTGGAGATGTAGGCTCAAGAGAATCTCAATGAAATAGGCCCACATACTTGTGAGATTTGTCGTATGATATTAGACCCTCAATATTAAATATGGGATGTATATTCATGCACGTAGGGATATCAAGATCATATGTATTTGCTCCGTTCCTTCTCATGATTGTGTAGGGATCCATTCAGTTCCTTCTCATGATTGTGTAGGGATCCATTCATCTAACACTCAGACTTTTAGCAGGCCTCCTAAGGAGCCTCACTGTGTGGATTCTTACCATCACTTGTCCGTTTTCATGAATTTTTTGTTCTTGCCAATGAACTTCTATATGAGATTTATAAGATTTATTACTGGTATTGACCCTCCGACGAACCGACTTATGAAACCTTAGTTATTAAAGGCGCAAGACGCACCAAAGCGCAAAAGAGTCTTGGAGCCTAGGCTCAAGGCGCAGACGCGCGCCTGACGAAGGCAAGGCGCAACCACATCCATTTTAAATAATCAGCATCAAACATCATTTCATCTTCTCGATCAAATTCTTCATCTACTCTACTAATTAATTATTCATTACTATCGTTTATATCTCTTAAAAATAGAATCCATGTGGTCACTTATATCATATTTAAGCCTCAATGCATTATTATCTTTCACAAACACTAAATCGATACAAAATTATTGAGTTCTTGCATTATTTTTTTCTTAATTTTTGAAAAAAATTACAACAAAAAATTCACTCAGACGCGCCTTTTATATTTTAAAGGCGCACAAAGACACAAACCTCTAAGCCTGGAGCCTTAGGCGCGCCTTTAATAACATACCATGAAACACATGCAAATGATGAACCGACGACTCAACAGACATATGCAAATGATGAACAAATGATTCAATAGACTCATGTAAATGATGCAAATAAAACACGATAAACACGTCACGTTCTCAAGGGGGCAGTCTGACAATGACCTGCAAATATCTTAGACGGGGTGGCCTATCAGTGAGCTCTTTCGGCGGGGTGTAAAAAAACTCATTGAACATGTGATGAGTATCCAAATAACTGTATGAGGCATCAACACTCAACCACGAGCTCATAAAGAGCCAAATATCTCTTAGAAAACGTGACGCATCAGGGGGCTCCCTAGGAGGTATGTATGACAATTTGTCGTGAATGCTACGCCAACGTGAGTGAAAATCATACACATCAACTAGAAGACGTGACTCTAGAGTGTAGTGAGTGGTCGCTCCTCAAAGGAAAGAACTCATCTGGTGGGTCAGCGGATGGTGTGCCCCAACACTTATCAAAAGTGTGATGTGTCATGAGATAGGTCCTCGAAATATCGGGAGTATGCTTAAATGTACTTAAGGAAAGACCTAAATACTTGATGCTTCACTCATGATTCATTCTCCGGGGCAAAATTATAGATGATAACGAAAGTGATGCCAACAACTATGTGCGAACAAGAAAAATTAGACCGGAAAATTGGAGTAACAAAATTTTTATTATCCAAAAAGATATCTATTACAAAGGTATGACCTCTCTTTTATAGAATGTAGGAAAGAAGAGAGATTATAAATAGACAATGTGAGAATAATAATTACAGGAACAAGCATCTATACAAGCCGCATAAGCCGCGCGATTAGACTAACCGCACGACAACTACAATGTGCAGAAGACAACCCGACAATGTCTTCAAGTCGCCATAGCCAAGCCAGCAGACCGCCCGGTCATCAATCAGCACCAACCGCCTAGCAAATCGCTGGAGAGAAAACATCAGACCGCGCGATCTCCAAGCTGCTAGAGGCAGACCGCCAGACCGCCCGGTCTCCAAGCCGCCAGGGGCAGATCGCCAGACCGCCCAGACACCATGCAACAACACTCCCCCTCAAGCTGAAGCATATATATCAATCATGCCCAGCTTGTTGCAGATGTGGAAAAAACAGACACAGGCTTGGTAAAGATATCTGCTAGCTCGTTGTCGGAGGTAACGAAGGGAGTACATATCTATTTCTTCAAAATCTCTTCCCGAATAAAATGACAGTCAACTTCAATGTGCTTTGTCCTCTCATGAAAGATCAGATTTTTAGAGATATATATAGCGGCCTTGTTGTCGTAGAACATAGGTAGTGGATGGTTGTAGACTTCTTCTAAGTCAAGCATGAGAGCCCGCAACCACTTTAATTCACATGTTGTCGACGCCATACTTCGATACTCTGCTTCAACACTTGACCTGGAGACGATAGACTTTTTCTTACTCTTCTAGCTCACAAGGTTTCCCCCCACAAATGTACAAAGCCCGATGTGGACTTGCGATCTTCTTTGTCATCGGCATAGCTAGAATCAAAGTATGATTCAACCTTCAAGTGACCATTCTTTTGAAACAGTAGTTCTTTACCTGGTGCCGCTTTAATATATTCCAATATCCTCATGGTAGACTGCAAATGACACTCCCTAGGAGCTTGCATGAACTGACTAACCTTGCCTACAACATATGAAATGTCGAGTCTGGTTACCGTAAGATAAATAAGTTTGCCCACCAAATGCATGTACCTCGTAGTATCTGATAGAGGAGGCGAGTCATCTGTCCTGGTTTTATCTTCTCCAATAGTCATGGGGCATCGAGCAGGTTTAACTCCAGTCAACCCGGTCTCTTTAAGAAGACCAAGAGCATACTTCCGTTGAGAGAGGACCAAGGAGTTGGCCTTTCGAGAGATTTCTATCTCCAAAAAGTATCTTGAAGAACCCATATCCTTCGTGACAAGGTGTTGACGGAGATGTTTTTTCGTCAAGGCTATCACAGCCTGGTCATCTCCAGTGAGAAGGATATCATTCACATATACTTCAAGAACCACCAGATCTGGGGAGGTTTTGCGAATGAACAATGAGTGATCTACCGAACTCCTGGTAAAACCCACGGCCGGCATAATGCCACTAAACTTGTCAAACCAAGCCCAAGGGCTTTGCTTTAGGCCATAGATGACCTTCTTTAGCCTGCATACCTGAGTCTCCCCCTGAGCAACATACCCAGGAGGTTGTTCCATATAGACATCTTCTTGAAGATCACCGTAGAGAAAAATATTTTTGACATCCAGTTGAGAAATTGGCCAATCCATGTTGACGACCACAAAAAGGAGAACCTGAGTAGTGCTGAGGCGGGCAACTAGAGAGAAGGTGTCAAAATAATCAACACCATAAGTCTGAGTGAAGTCTTTGGCGATAAGGCGTGCCTTATGTCGATCCACTCCACCGTCTGGACGGAACTTCACAACAAAGAGCCACCGACAGCCAACAACATCTGTGCACAATGGTGGAGGAACGAGGGACCATGTACCCCGCTCAGTGAGGGTGATAATTTCCTCATCCATGACCGTCTTCCAATGAGGAATAACAAGGGCTCCCTGGTAGGTGCGGGGAGTGGCAGTGACAGAGATCACTAATGCAAAAGTCCTGCAAGGAGTAAGACGAGCATAAGAAATAACAGTAGCTAGCGAGTGCTGGGTTCATGTCCGCACCCCTTTGCGAAGAGCAATAGGAAGATCCAGGTCGGCGTGTTCCTCAGTTTCCGGGGCATCCGTTGCGGAGAGAGCTGGCCCGGGAGTAGAGAGAGACGGCTGGGGAGAGGGGGGGGGGATATCTCGATAGGTGGACACGGTGGAGGAGATGGTGGAGACGGTGGAGGTAGAGGAATCTCAGTAGGTGTAGATGAGACGAAAGAGATGGTATGAGAATTAGGAATGTCAGGAAGAGAAGAGCAGTCGTGAGAGTAGGATGCATGTTCAAAAAAGGTGACGTCCGCAGAGACGAACTACTTGCGGGTAACCGGGTCAAAACAACAATAACCTTTCTGAGTGGTAGAGTACCTCAGAAAGACATATTTGGTGGCCCGTGAAGAGAGTTTGTCACGTGTGGTTGAGGGAGAGTGCACAAAGGCCGTGCACCCAAAGACACGCAGAGGGAGAGGAAAAGAATCCTTGCCCGAATAGAGAATGAAGAATGAGATTTTGTCGTGGAGAATAGTGGAGGGAATGCGATTGATGAGATAGCAGGACATGAGGACAACATAGCCCCAATAGAAGCGAGGAACCTGCATTTGTGTCAGCAGAGTGAGTGCGATATCGAGGAGGTGACGTTTTTTGCGTTCTGCCACACCATTTTGCTCTGAGGTATAGACACAGCTAGTTTGATGAACAATATCATGTTGCATACAGAAAGCAGAAAAATCATGACTAAGATATTTTTTTGCATTATCAAAGCGAAAGATTTTAACAGAGACATCAAATTGATTCTTAATCATAAAATAAAAAGATGTCCATACATTGAATAATTCAGAGCGATCTTTTAAGAGATACACCCACGTACAGCTGGAGAAATCGTCAATAAAGGTTACAAAATATGAACTACCCCGACCTATGGTGAGGGTAGGAGCAAGACCCCAGATATCGGAGTGAACTAGATCAAACGGTCGGGAAGATCCACGACCTTGTTTCGGTGGTAAGGAGGAGCGGTAATGCTTGCTAAGCTGACATGCGTCACAGTTGAGAGGACTCTGCGGAGGAAGGTGGGGCAGAAGCTGACGAAGAAGTCGTGGAGGAGCATGACCAAGACGAAGGTGCCACTGGAGAAGATCAGTAGAAGAGGAGAAGGAGGACAGCGTGGAAACGTTGTCGAGGAAGTAGAGGCCGCCGCTCTCAGTCCCAGTAGCAATCGTCCGTTTGGAGCCCAGATCCTGAAAAGAACAAGAAGTAGGAGTGAATGTGATGAGATACTGTAGTTGCTTGCACAAAAAGTAACAGATGATAAATTGCAAGGGAACTTGAGCACATAGAGGGTATCTGCCTAGCGAAGAGACAGAGTGACTTGAACCACTCCTGTTCCATTGACCAGTGAGGGAGAGCTGTCCGCAATAAAGACCGGGGGCAACCGATCATTCTTTTCTAGGAGAGAAAAACACTGCGGATTGTCGGTCATATGATTGGTAGCACCAGAGTCGATCAACCATTTACCTTGAGTAGCGACGTGGGCACTATCTGAAGAGGTGACCACCGAGGAAGACAACTTCGAAGAGGAGGTGGAAGCGTACCCAGTTGGTTGAAGATGAGGATGCTTCTTCCAACAGCGATCAACTGTGTGATCGGTGCGGCCATAGTGAGAACAGAGAAAATGAGAAGCACCCCGTTCGTCAGATGGGTGGTTGCGTCCACCAGAGCCACTTCGCTGAGTCTGGTGAGCGTAGTTGTCCGGTCGAGGAGGGGAGGATAACAACGAACATTGTAGTAGAGAGGTAACCACGACGATGCGGGCAACAATGACATCCAGGGTTGGAGACTCCGCCTCGCCATGGATCTGTTGACGGATCATGTCATAAGACTCAGGAAGTCACAGAAGATAGCACACAATCAGAAGTTCCTGGAAGTGTTTGTGTTGCTCAGCCAGATCCGCAGAGAAGGGGCAATTCTGGAGAATTTCGGCTCTGAGAGCCTGAACCTGTTGATAAGCAGCAACAAGAGACATGGAGGGACGAGCAAAGAGATCCGCATACAGAGTATCGATGCGAGACGTCTGTGCCCCCTTGGAGTAGAGAGCGGCAAGGTGAAGCCAAACAACCTTGACTGTTTCATCATGACAGATGACGGGTAGGCATTCATCAAAGAGACTGTTAGCCAGACACGTGCGAACAAGAGCGTTGCTAGCATCTCAATCATCAAAGACAGGGGAGTCTGGAGGAGGAGGGTCATCAGTGAGATGATAACATTTGCGTTGTCAGCGGAGAAGGAAAGTGAATGAGACACTCTAGTACAGGTAGTGGGCACCGATGAGTTTGGAAACGGTGCCAAGGTTGCCTGAAGGAATAGGAGGAGGAGCGACAACGGGAGTTGCCATAGAAGAGAGCAGAGAGCAGCGAGAAGAACAAGTCGCGGCAAGAAGAAGAGGTCACGGCGACAAACAGCAGGGCGCGGCTAGACACACAGGTCGCGGCGAGAAAAGGAGGGCGCAGCGACTTGACACAGGTCGCGGCGAGAAGAACACGTCACATCGAGATTAAAGAGCAATCAGAGAGGTCGCCCACACAAATAACAACGACAAGGAGGAGAAAGAAACCCCGCCAACAGGGCGCAAAGCAGGCGGAAGAAACAAGTCGCGAAGACAGGTCGCAAGAAAAAGGATCAAGCCGCGCGGACAGGTCGCGCGGACAGAGGAAGCTCACACAATCAGAGGAAAAGATCGAGTGCCTCCGATACCATGTTCGAACAAGAAAAATTAGACCGGAAAATTGGAGTAACAAAAATTTTATTATCCGAAAAGGTATCTATTACAAATGTATGACCTCCCTTTTATAGAGTGGAGGAGAGAAGAGAGATTACAAATAAGCAATGCGAGACTAATAATTACAGGAACAAGCATCTATACAAGCCGCATAAGCCGCGCGGTTAGACTAATCGCACGACAACTACAATGTGCAGAATACAACTCGACAATGTCTTTAAGTCGCCACAGACAAGCCACCCGACCGCCCGGTCACCAATCAGCACCAACCGCCTAGCAAACCGCTGGAGAGAAAACGCCAAACCGCGCGGTCTCCAAGCTGCTAGAGGCAGACCACCAGATCGCCCGGTCTCCAAGCCGCCAGGGGCAGACCGCCAGACCGCCCGAATACCATGCAACAACAAACTAGACACTCATAAACGAGTGGTTCACTTGAATCACATCCTCACTAGGACATGGTGGCTCATTAGGAGGCCCAACGGAGGGCTTGTCAATGAACCCGTCAATAGGGTTACGGTCCCGCCGTGGTCGCGCATGTCGCGAACTAATTATCTAGTCTACTTTATATCTATTTTATATTTTGGTAGGCGTAATCGATCCTCCATGTCTAAGCCCAAGGAGGGGGCACTTTTAGAACTATATATATATATGTGTGTGTGTGTGGCCAAGACAAGGGGTAAGCAAGCAACAATTTTATCTTTATTTTTCTCTATTTCTCTATCTAGTTTTTTTGTCTCTCTCTACTATTCTCCAATTTCCACGGAACAAGCCCTAACCGCTCCCCGCATCGGCCCCGTCGTCCACAGTCGCGACTCGCGCGATTTCCGCCTGCGCCGCTCCGCCGATCACACCGCAGGACCCCGCAGCCGCCATAGCTCGTCGGCCTCTCCTCTCCTCCTCTTTTGAGGACTTCCCTCCTCTTTCCCGGCGCACCTGCTCGCAATCCCGAGCACGTAACAACTTGGTATTAGAGGCAACGCTCCCCCCCCCCACCGCCCACATGCCAGATCTGCCCCACCGGAGCTCCGCCGCGACCAGCTCCGGCCCGCACAACGCCGCTCTGGCCAACCCCGACCCGTACAACTCCGCCCTGCCCAGCTCCGGCCCGACGTCGCTCCGGCCAACCCCGACCTGTACAGATCCGCACTGCCAACTCCGGCCCGCACAGCGCCGCCCTGACCTCCTCCGGCCCGTCTGGCCCCTCCCCGACCTCCTCCGGCCCGCACGACCCCTCCGCGCAGTCCAACCCTCACCACCTGGCTTCGCATCGGCTGATCACCACCGGCCCTCTTCCCCGCGCATCCTTCTCGGATCCTCCCTCGACGGGGGCCCCTTGCTCGCCGCCTCTACCGGACTAGTTCCGCCACCGGCACCTTTTACCTCCATTCCCTCCGGCGTCATTAACCCACCACCTCCGCCTCACGCAATGGCCGATCAGCCATCCCTCTCGCAGATTTTCGAGCCTCTCGCCAAGCTCCTCACGAACAACAACAACACACTCATTGCCGCCGTCACCACCCAACTAGCGGTAATCGACCGGCCCAACCGGCCACGGGTTCCTCCAGTGAAGCGCCAGTTCCTCCAACCCTGCCAGAGTTTTGTCCCCTGCGGCATGACGACAATAGGGTGTCACGATACTTGCGGCTGGATTTTCCAATATTCGACTGCCACAAAGACCCCTTAGCTTGGCTCTCTCGTTGTGAGCAGTTCTTCGCCAACCAGCGCACCCCTTGGGACGAGTGGCTCAGCATTGCTGCCTTTCACCTGACGGGCCCCGCGCAACTTTGGTTTTCCCAACTGCAACGGGAGAAACCACTTCTTTCTTGGGAAGATTTCAAGTTGAACTGCACCCTTCGCTTCGGGCCACCACTCCACAGCAGTCCATTGAGGGATCTCATTTCCATCCGACAGACTGGTCCGATCGACGAGTACCTTAAACAGTTTCCAGTCCTCCTGGCCCGCACCACCACCGTTCTTCCGACACAGCAGGTGTCCATTTTCACGACGGGACTCCATGAGCGCCTCCGCATGGACGTATAATTTCAGGCACCCGCAAATCTGATCACGACAATGAGTTTGGCTCGCATTTGCGAGAAACGTCTGCTTCTGGACCGCCCTCATCTACATCACCAGGACACCGATGGGTCCAAGCGTCCTCCGCGGCCAATGTCATCGACCACATCCAGTCTCATCGCCCCAGACCGCGACGCCGACTGCCCAACTACCATTCGACGACTGTCGCCACAGGAGATGAATGAACGTTGTGCCAAGGGCCTCTGTTACAACTGCGACGAGCCATTTTTCCGTGGACATCGCTGCAAGCGCCTTTTCTGGTTGGAGGTCGACGACTCGGCTTCTGAACGGGATGCTGACACTGACACGGGAGATCCAACGCCCACTGTCACTACAGACCAAGCGTGAGGACAAGCTTGTCGTCGGGTAGGGTGGGGATGTTACGGTCCCGCCGTGGTCGCGCATGTCACGAACTAATTATCTAGTCTACTTGATATCTACTTTATATTTTGGTATGCGTAATCAATCCTCCATGTCTAAGCCGGGGGGAGGGGGCAATTTTTTGAATTATATATATATGTGTGTGTGGCCAAGACTAGGGGTAAGCAAACAACAATTTTATCTTTATTTTTCTCTATTTCTATCTCTAGTTTTTTCTCTCTACTATTCTCCAATTTCCACGAAACAAGCCCTAGCCGCTCCCCGCATCGACCCCGCTGCCCACAGTCGCGACTCGCGCGATTTACGCCTGCGCCGCTCCGCGGATCATACCGCAGGACCCCACATCCGCCATAGCTCGCCGGCCTCTCCTCTCCTCTCTTGTGGACTTCCCTCCTCTTTCGCGACACACCCGCTCGCAATCCCGAGCAAGTAACAAAGTTCTTTAGATGAGTACCAACGTAAGGGGTAGTCTCCCCATAAATAGGTGAGGCAACCACTATGATATCAACACCAGACTCTTGGCTATTAGTCGTGATGTGGCTCGGGACAATGATCGGGAGAGTGAAACACATCACTATAGGATCGTGTTACAGTCCTCCGTCAGTTATCTTCATATATATGTATTGAGTCGTGATGTTATTAGTTAGAGTCGTCGTTATTAGACTCGTCGTAATATTCTAATGTTTTAATATTTTAAGTGTCGTATGTAATTACGGGTTTGCCCCAGGGGTCCTATATATAGGTCTTGTCATGTAGTTGGAAGGTAAGTAATGAAGAATGAAATTCCTTTTCTCTTTCTAAAATTCCTCTCCCTCTCTCTCTAAATTCTTCTCCTTCCTCCACCCTCTAGGGTTTCTTCCTCTCTCATTTCCTCCACCATTCTAGGGCTTGCCCCTTATATCTCCGCCTCAAACAACCCTTCAACGAAGCAAGCCCACAATAATTTGGTATCAGAGGTCTCCTTCCTCGGCTCTACTTTTCCGCTGCTTCGCGACTCGATTTTTCCGCTGCTCCACGACCCCACTTTTCCGCGGCTCCACACCCGCTGCCGCCTCCGTTGTTTACGCATGGTAGGCTTGTTTTATACCATTTAACACCCAGCTCTCGGTTAACGACGACAGAGCTGTTTCATACCATCCATCGACAACGCCTCGTTGTTTCCGATCGACGCGGTCGTCCGATCGTCTTCCTCCAACGGTTGCACCTCCGACTTCCAGCAACAGAGCAACACGGGCTCTGGTTCTCCGATAACAACACTGGCTCTGGTTCTCCGACTACCAGCAGCAGAGCCCGGCAGCCGCTGATTTTTCCTCGGGCGACGACTTACGCGCGCTATCCCCGTCACGTTTTCTCGGGCTCGACGCCTCCTGCTCGCGTTTTCAGCGAACAACAGCGCTTCTCGGGCAGACCACCCGCTTTTTCTTCCTGCACGCCTGAGTATCCCACGCGGATTTCCTTCTTGAGCCCTTCAGCTAATTCACGAGATTTGGGGTATCAACTGGCCCAAATGGATGAATTACTTGATTATTTCAATTAATTCTTAATTGAATTAATTTGTAATCACTTATTTATGATGGAAATGCAACTTCGTGACATAAAAATGAGTGCCGCGGACGACACTGCCCTTTGTTCAATGTTGTGGAAATGGTTGCAGACATTTCATGCTTCCACATCTCGACTCAACACCACACTTGACAAATTAGTGAATTTCGGACACTTCGGCATTCCGCCTCTCCCAGTGTCAGAGCCCTCCCAGATCGCGCATGCTGCCACCGCTTCCGCCCCAGCTGGCCCGCCGACGAGACTGCCAATTACGCCAGTTGTCCCTCCTGCCACATCGCCTTTCGCTCTGTCGGCCACTACTCTGCAAGCCCCTTCGGTCGCATTGCCGATGCTGCCTCGCACTGCACCACCGTCCCCGCCGTATCTGGGTCTTCCGCCGACCAGGGTTTCTCCCAACCTCTTCCAGCCGTTGTTCGCCGCCGCAACGCCAGTCCTGCCGGACCCCTTCATTTCTCGGGCCGCTGTTCTCCCGGCCATCTTGCCATTTCTGCCTTCCGCTGCTCCGCCGGACCAGCCAGACTCTTTGCTTCAGCCGCGCGTCCTTCTGAAGATGTTGTCGCTCCAACTCGCGGCCCACGCCACCACGACACGCTATCAAACTCTATTTTGGCGCGAGATAAAGGAGCCCGATGAGCCGATCATCTTACTGCAGTTCGAGCTTGAGGACAAGCTCACTCTCAAGGACGGGTGGAGTGTTACGGTCCTTCGTCAGTTATCTTCATATATTTGTATCGAGTCATGATGTTTTTAGTTAGAGTTGTCGTTATTAGACTCGTCGTAATATTCTAGTATTTTAATATTTTAAGTGTTGTATGTAATTACGTGTTTGCCCCCGGGGTCCTATATATAGGCTTTGTCATGTAGTTGGAAGGTAAGCAATGAAGAATGAAATTCCTTTTCTCTTTCTAAAATTCTTCTCCCTCTCTCTCTAAATTCTCCTCTCCTTCCTCCACCCTCTAGAGTTTCTTCCTCTCTTATCTCCTCCTCCACCATTCTAGGGCTTGTCCCTTGTATCTCCGCCTCCAACAACCCTTCAACGTAGCAAGCCCACAATAGATTGTTAGGTCGTTCAGACTCACTTTCAGTCGAGATCACAAGAAATGAGTCAAAATCAAAGGATGGACCACTTGTCGGACTAAGTACCTCCCTGAGGTGTGAGAAATCAGACTCAGGTAACACTTATGTTATGTCTGACTGGACAAGGATAGACAAAGTGGTGACCTCAGTACGGAATAGGTTCATAATGGGGTGGTCAAGGTGTGAATCTACTCGACTAGGATTGTTCATGATGAGGGCTAGCTAATATGTCTGCTTAAGGGACTCCGATCAGTGATGAGCCAATTCAGTGCGTATGTCAAATCTCCATCCTTACCGAAACCAGGAAGTGATCATAGCTGGCTCCTCTTGGATGTCACTCATTATTAGCTCATCAAAATAATCTTTGTACTCAGAGATGGATAAAGATCCTTACCGAAGGGGAAATAACTGATCGAGCAAGAGACTCTGATACACTGCAGGAAAATCCTCTGACACAACTTACGCTTCCTCTACACCCCACTAGTGATGCAGTGAAGACGATCTCACTAACGGGTCCTTTCAATGCTAGACCAATATGCTCTCACCTAATCTATAAGCCTAAGTTTCACAAATTTTATGCGACACTCATCGAATAATTCGAAATAATCAAGATAATATTTCATATTCACAAGCCAATTTCTTAATGACTCGGGACTCGATGATCCGTCAAAAGGTGGGGCAACAACACAACCTACAATCAATATCTCTCTCAAAATGATGATCCTTGTAATAGTCATCCCTAAAATAATCGAGTCGTGTCGGAGTGTCGATACGATATGCTCGTGCATGGGGATGGGGATCGATAGTCATCATAGTAATCATAGTGGAATCACGTTAGCTGTCGAGGGATCGACGCGATCTCTGGAAGTGGTGTGCGACAAACGATAATAATCATCGCAGTAACATGAGGATTTCTCTAAAGGAGCTCTATGAGATCGTGTATAGGCAGACTCGGGATCGACAACTAGAAGAGAGGAATGTCGATGATAACTAGCCATAGATGAACCTAAAAAATTTATATGACCTGCCACTACGTATATAAATGTTGCACAAATCTTGGGCTCTGTTTCTAGCTGACTCAGGGTAAGTCGTGTGATGTGGGGGTACTGACACTAATACAAATTCACCAATGGTAACTTATAAGAAAAGGAAAGGACAACAATAACGCGACAAGTATCTTTTACCCAAACAATTATGAAGTAAACATCCAAATATTCAATATAGAACAATTAAACACAGCAAAATGAAAGTACTACTAATATAGGGATTCAGTGGCACCGAAATGCCACATCGATAAAATTTGCGAGTTGGAAAGCGACTGCACAATAGAATGGGATGCTAAATGGTCCCCTAAATATTGAATTTAGTGATGGGTTGTTGTAGGGGTAGGGGGTGGCTTGCTGTGGGATGAGGGGTAGAGGAAGGTATTGATGTGGTGGGAGGGTTAGAGTGAGGTCGTAGTTGGATTGAAGTAGAAAATCGGCAACTCACGACAATTATAAAGGAGAATCGTGGATAGTGGGAATAGTCAAAAGTTACTGCAAGAAGGTTAGAGAAGATGGGTATTTTGGAATGTACTGGGGCTCGTCGGCTGGGTGCGGGAAGTGGATGGAGGTCGGATTGGAGGACAGAGGCACACAAGGGGGTGAAATGATGCCGAACGGAGACGCGGACCTGAAGTGGAGGACGAATTTTGGGCCCGTTTGGGGCTGATTGGCTACATATCATATATGGTGTCCCTGGATCGATGATCTGACTCCGCGAATACGTCCGGAATTTTCTTTACATATTTTTTCACATATAACTTTTGTAATTTTAGTCATTATTTAATGTAATCGGGCACCTAACACTCTCAGCCAATCATATCCATTGATGTCTGGGTTCCTTAATGTTATTTTATTATAAATAGTTGTAGGGGGCTGCCATTTGGTTCAAGATATCCCGAAATCCGACGATCCCTTCATGATAACAATTCCGTGGAATCCTATGTGACGACTCTCAGGCCTTATCCCGCTCCCCAAAGGTAACCCCTATCCCTAGCCACCTTCCTGCATCCTCAAATCTCTCCACCGCCACCCCCACATCTCTCCAACGGCGAGCCGCCGCCGCCCCTACCACTCTACCCATTACCATTGTATCCCTGCCCTTCACCCTTGCGGCGGCTTGCCCACCTACTGACCCACCAAATGATGGTTTTCTTGTGCGGGGCGCTCGTCACACTTCAGAGTCACATGCTATTGTCGTTGTTTATGATTTTCACTCATGTGGCCGTCGCATTCGCGATGAATTTTCATACATACCCCATAGTGAGCCACCTGGTGCGTCACGTTCCTTGAGAGACATTTAACCTTTTATGTGCTCGTATTTGAGTGTCGACGCATAATGGATTCATTTGAATACTCGCCGCATGCTTGATGAGTGTTTCTACTCTCCACTGAAAGAGCCTCCCGATAGACCACCTCGTCTTAGATATTTGCAGGTCATTGTCAGACTACCCCATGAGAACGTGTCATGTTTGTCCCGTTTCATTTACATTTTTTGCAAGAGTCTGTTAAATTTGTTGTTCATCAATTGCATGTATTTGTTGAGTCGTGTGTTCATCGTTTGCATGTATTTCCTGAGTCGGTTCGACGTTGGATCAATATAGATAATAAATATTATAAATCACATGCATATGTTCATTGGCAAGAGCATGTATTTCATAAAAGCGGGCAGATGATGATGAGAATCTGCGCCGTGTGGCTCCTTGGGAGGCCTGTTAAAAGTTTGAGTATTAGGCGAATGGATCTCTACATAATAATGAGAAGGATCAGATCAAATACGTATGATCTTGATATCCCTATGAGCATGAGTATCCATCTCATATTTAATGTTGAGGACCTGATGTCATACTACAAGCCTGACAAGTATGTGGATCCATTTCATGGAGATCCTCTTGAGCCTATACCTCTACATCCTTTTGAGCACATACCTTCACATCCTCAGTCTTGCACTCAATCCACTTTTGTGCCTCACTTGCCTTTGAGTCAGTCGTCTATGGATTCACCGTCTGCACCAGCAATCGCACCGAGACTTTTAGCACATCAATGGATTATTGAGAGCATTATTGGTATTGTGGCTCACACATGCATAGCCGTGTCAAATAACAAGACACAAGAGTACCATTGGCAAGGATGCTCTGTCATCGACGATACTTAGACGACCTCTGATGGGTCTCATCGATTCTTATCTAACATATACCGAGAGAATTTTGATTTATATTCATCAGGAGATGAATTCTTTCAAGCTAGAGAGAATGATGCGGAACAAAGACGCGAACCCGAAGCGGACGAGTTTTGGGCATGTTCAGTGACGATTGACTATCTACCATGTATGGTGTCCCCAGATCGATGATCCGACTCCGCGGATGCATCCATAATTTTCTTTACATATTTTTTTATATACCACTTTTGTAATTTCAGTCACTATTTAATGTAATCGGACACCTATCACTCAGTAAATTACAGTCATTGATGTCTTGGTGCCGTAATATTCTTTTATTATAAATAGGAGTAGGGACTGACATTTGGTTTATTTCAGATTTTGGAAGAAAGAATCCCAAAATTCGACGATCCCTTCACGGTGCAGACTCCGTGGAACCCTATGTGACTACTCCTAGGCCTTCTCCCGCTCCCCAATGGTAACCCCAATCCCTAACCACCTTCCTCCACCCTCAAATCCCTTCACTGTCACCCCCACATATCTCCAATGGCCAGCCAGTGCCCCTACATCTCGCCGCCGCCGCCTCCCGGCTGTCCCGCAACTGCCGCCCCTACAACGCTCCAGCCAGCTCGCCTCCTCCCTCCTTTCCCCCGAAAAATGCCGCCCACCCTGCTGTCCAGCCAGTCCGCCCAGATCCACCCTCCAACAACAACCTCTGCCTCTTCCCAACCACCATGTTGTCCATTTGGTCCCCCCAAACCAGTCCCCGACCGTCCAAAACAGCCACCTCCACCCAAATACGTCCAAAACTAGTCCCCTACCTTCCAAAAAAGCCATCTCCTCCCAGATCTGCCCTAATCTAGTTCCCCACGTTCCAAAATAGCCACCTCCACCCAGATCTTCCTAAAATCAGTCCCCCACCTTCCAAAACAGACACCTCCACCCAGATCCGCCCAAAACCAGTGTCCCACCTTCCAAAACAGCCACCTTTACCCAGATCCGCCCAAAACCAGTTGCCTACCTTCCAAAACAACCACCTCCACCCAAATCCACCCAGATCCACCGAAAACCAGTCCTCCACCTTCCAAAATAGCTGCCAACCACCTCGATCTACCCTCCCATAGCACGATCCCATTCCCACAACCAACCGGCTCTTGTTTCCCTTACAGATCATCTCCACTGCGCCATCATCTATCGGATCTCCGCATCATGCAGCCCCCATATCTTGTGACTATTTTATTATTGTACGGACTTTTGTTTTTAGCATTACTATATGGCGTTGTGTCTTTGCCTTGATTGGATATCTTGTATATTAGAATTTTGTTTTATATTACTTTGTGATTTGCAGGAATCATTCGCCACATGCTTTTCTTTTGCCCTCCACGTTGAGAAAAATCTATGGTTGTTCGCTTAAAAAAATATTTTGCTTTTGCTAAAATTATCTAAGTGTGATTTGATTATTTATTACTTAATTTGATTTCACTATTGGATCTTGCATCTTACATATAGTCATTTACAGTTGTTGAGTTTCCCCGACACTTCATTACCTTCGGTTAGAATTGCATGTTAGTCACACATCCACGCATCCAACCCTTAGGTAGCCGATGTTTAGGTTCATTGCATTTGTCACGTGCTCATGTGCATTGCATGTAGGGTTATGATATCGTTAATCCACCGCTTATAGTTTCGTCCCACGTCGGGAAAGAGTGCTGCGATTCAGGCGATGGTGGATCAACAGGAAAACGAGAAGGGGGATTGTGGTCGTGAGCGATTTATGGTGCTAGTTTAGATCGGATGGGATTATGGGGTGTGGAGGAAGACGAAAATAGTGCCGTGTTTTTTTTTGTAAACACGAGGAGGGTGAACAATGACAGTTTTCTTCTTCATTTCGATGAAGATCGTGGGATAGGGCAAAAATAGTGAAGGGTTCATAGGAATAGGAAAAGTAATGAAAAAGAAATGAGAAAATGAAAAAGGAAACCTGGACGTCGCACCCCGGGTCTGACGGCGCCGCATCACAAATGATTGTCAATTTTGTATTTGCTCACAAAATAAACTGCCACAAAACATCATCCTACTCCAAAGTGAATAATAAATTTGACAGGGCATTCAACGTATCGGACGCGGTACAAGCAACAACATCATCCTACTCCAGACAGATTGCACTCAACCCAACTAGGCCATTGCCCATCTCCTGAGACACATCAACTTGCACCACAACACCTCCGCACGAAGGAGCGAGTTGAGGACTAGGGCCATGCTCACAATAGAGAGTAAACTCACGAGCCAGCCACCACACCTTTCTAGCAATCCGCCCAACGCCAAACACCACATACTGAAACACAAGAGCACATCTGGCCTTCCTGATGGTCCAAGCACTATACGCCACAGTTGACTTCAGAAGCTCTTGCCATCCTCCTTAGTGTTTCATCGGAGAACAACCCACCAGTTGTTCAAACACCATGAAGGCATGTCAACCGTCGGGCCAACAAGGAGTCGTTCCCACATAATTATAGAACCAGGGCATGAAAAAAGGAGGTGGTTGATAGATTCAGGTACATTGCTACATCGAGGACAAACCGGAGAACCAGTGCCCCAATAGCTGCTAGGGCCTCCATCGTCGGCAGCTTAGAGTGCATAACACGCCAAAGAAACAGTTTCACCCGAGAACTGGTCGGCGCCCGCCATACCGGCCCCCACCAACATTGCAATCATTCCTCTTGAGAGGAGGTCCGGGCAGCAACTTCAAAAAAATCATAGCATGATGTAGTAGTGTTAGAGCCCGACGACGACCAGACCCAACAGTAGTGATCCTCATTCTCAACCGTAATAGAGCCTCCAACAACAATCAAATCAATCATATTTTGATAGAAAAAAGACCGCAATAGGTCCATATCCCATGAACCATCAGCACCTACCAGATCTGATTTGCCGAAGTATCAGCAAAGCACCGACCAGGATGACAACAGGCCGTTGCCAACCCACCAGTCCTCTAAACAGAGCAGACGGCTATCCCTTCCAGGAACCCAATGAAGTCCATTCCTCAACTTCTTGATAGCTGCACAGATGGATCTCCAGGGGGGGGGGGGGGGGGGGGGGGTGGAGCAATGATAAGGAGGCGACAAGGAAGGAAACTTCCCATCCCAGCTATACTTACCAAGGGCAACCCTATACCAGAAATTCCTTGTTTGATCCGGCAGCAAAGCCGCATGTCGCATCCTCATGACATCTCTCCAAATCCGCAACTTCTTCAAGCCCAACCCACCTCGAGACTTCGGCTGGCAGACGCTCTCCCAGGCAATAACAAAATTCCCACCTTTGCGTCCACCCCATTGAAATTGTCGAATGAGCATTTCAGTCTTATTCAGGATAGCAATAGGCACATGGTACACCATCATATGAAACACCAGGAAGGCCTGAAGGACATTTTGAACAAGCATCACCCTGGCCGCCAACGCCAACTTTTTGGCATTCCATGAAGAGTGCTGGCTCTGGACCTCCTCAACAAGAAAATTATAATCATGCCTCTTCAGCCTATCCACCTGTAAGGGGATGCCCAAATATCTCCAACTCCCAACCTTTTTCGACAAGCCAGAGCGCACTAGGATCCTCCTCCATTACAAGCGTGATGTTTCCTTGGAGTACTTGATGTTTGATTTATCCGGGTTAATTTCCAAGCCGGACATTGCTTTATACTATCGAAGAACATTCAACAGTCTGAGTACTTCCTTACTCGACGCTCCCATGAATAAAATGCAATCATCCGTGTAAAGGAGGTGACTTAGGCTGAAATCAGTTCTGGCGAGTTTAAACCCTTCCAACGCAAACGACAACAAAGAAAGGAGACAGGTAAGAACTTCCTGTCAGAGGATAAAAAGGTAGGGGGAGAGGATCCCCTTGCCGCAGACCCCTGTAAGAACGAAAAAAGCCACAGACTCGCCCATTCAGGATGAGGGAGAACCTTGGTGTGCCAACACACTGCATGATGTAGCTAATCTAACGGTCAGGAAAACGCATCTGGCGAAGAACTCTCCAAAAAATCCCAACGAACTGAATCGTAAGAGGCCTTCAAATCCACCTTAACGGCGATCAAAGACTGCCCTCGAGGGGTAACACGCATGCAGTGCATCATCTCCTGGGCAGCACTAAGGTTATCAAAGATGGATCTTCCCGCCTCAAAGGCCGATATGTTATAATACTCACGAACTCATCAAGCACCACCTTTAGTCGATTAACAAGAATCGTAGAAACCAACTTGTAACTGACATTGCAAAGGCTGATCGGGCGATAATCCTTTACCCACCGAAAGTTGTTGACCTTGGGAATAAATGTAACAAATGTATCATTCCAGTGCAGTAGAAGCCGACCAGTGGCAAAGAAGACCTTGATAAGTTGAGATTTCTCCGGTCCAACAATGTCCCAGTACTAACAATAAAATTCTGCCGGAATCCCATTCGGACCAGGGCACTTAAGGTCCCCCAACTGAAGCACCGTCTAGTGGATTTCAACATCAATAACCTCCGCCACAAGGAACACCGCATCACCCGCTAAAATAGAAGGGAGCGGCAGAAGGGGAACATCGTTATCACACCATTGCATTTTCCATAGATCTTTATAGTGAGAGATGAACACCTCCACAATCTCTTTCCGAGAAGACACTGGGCACCCCGACGAATAAAGGACAACTTTGGGCCCATTACCCATAGACACGAGAGATCTGTGGAAGAATTTGGAGTTTCTGTCCCTATCCGTCAACGAAGCAAACCAGCGGTGCTGGGCTAGATATGTGTCATGCTACGGAGTCACCGCCCCAAGTTTATTTTCCAAGGCCCGCATGCGAACCTCCTCAGGTAGCAAAGGACCTAACTCCTCTAGCAAGTACAGGCCATCCAAGTGCTGGAGAATGCACAGTTGGGTGTTAAGTAAATTGAAATTGCCCTTCTTGCTTTAATGCTTTACTGTCGTCTTGATCTCCTTCAGCCGGCCTGTGACCTTGAACTGGAGAGAGCCCCATGTGGCCTGGAGAAGGACCTAACCACCACTTCCCTCAGCTGTGGTGTCTGGAGCCAGAATTGCTGGAGACGAAACGGGGTTGGAGCAGACAACACACGGTTGGACGACAACTCAAGCAGCAACTCACGATGATCAGACCCGAACTTCCAAAAATGAAGAATCTGAGCATGGGGGAACTACTCGTGCCACACCGTATTACTGATTCCCCTATCCAGCCGCTCCAGAAGCCTTGACTCCCCAAACGATCCATTAGACTATGTAAATGAAGGACCTCTAAAGCCCAGATCGATCAAATCATCCTCAACAATAAATTGGAGAAAATCCTGGACAACCCTGTTGTAGGAAAAAGGGATACAACAATGCCGCTCAGAAGGAGCAGAGACAACATTAAAATCCCCAAACATTAGATGAGGCCACCCAAGAGCATTAACTTTCTTCAGATCCTCCCAAAGACACGCTCTCCCAAAGCTGGTGTGAGCCGCATAGATGACAGGGATAAACCACCTTCCCACCTCATCTGACGTGACTTATCCATGAATAGCCTTCTCAGAAAAGTGGAAAAAAGAAATATCACCCAAATCAGCCTTCCGTACGGACCGTACCGCGAGAATCCCACCGCAGCGCCCAGTAGATGGTAAGAGATACGTCTGCCCTATCGAGGCCAACCGTTCACGTATAAACTGCATCTGCTTTTCAACAGTGACAACCTCCAACAAAAATAACATATCAAGACTAAGGATTCCTTTGGTTTGGCGTTTGGCTCAGGCGGCGGGAGGAGGGCTTTTGGAACTGGAGGGGGGAGGCCGCGGATGGAATCCCTCCATTTTCCTCCATTTCCCATAGCGTGGCGGATGCAAACCGAGCAAACGCCGTCACCGGCCATTTGGTTACCCGCCGTGCAGGGACGTTTGCCCCAAACAGAGAGCTCCAAACACTGCGCCAAACAAAGCCTAAGATCAAACAAGAGCCTCCGACATGAGTTAACGACTCGCTTCGTACCTAGCATGTGGCAGTTTCAGGCTAGGAGACAAACCATGCTACTGTTAATCAGAATGCCCCCCTATCGGGGCCTCACGTCGGGCCCTCTTGCCCACCACACCAGAAAGACGGCTGGCCTCTGCCATCTAGAAGTTGTGCAAATCACCTGGATTCTGCCTTGATGGAGTGAATCCCGAGGGAGTCTCTTTGAAATCCTCAAAACCATTAGTGATTTGCAGGGGAAGTGCCTTCAAAGCAGAATGTAAGAGCTCGACCCCCAGAGTATGGCACCCCAACATATCAACAGGATCAGAGCTTCCCTCATCAGCCAACTCCCGCAGACACCAAAAAATAACAAGAGGACCCAGACGACGAGAGTTACCATTAATGCGAGCAAAGTCGAGCACATCACCCAGATTCTGCCTTGTCGGAGTGAATCCCGGGGGTGTCTCCCTGAACTCCTCCACAAAACCATTTGTAATTTGTAGGGGAAGAGCCTTCAAAGCAAAATGTAAGAGCTCGACCCCCCAGAGTATGGCTCCCTGAAAGAAATTGTACCCTAATCACCTAGAGGGGGGGGGGGGGTGAATAGGTGACTTAATCTTTTTTAAACTTTTAGGCAGATTATATCACAGATTTCACAGAACTATCCACAGCATACACAGCATCACAGAATAAAGCATGCACACAGTGAACACACAGATTTATAGTGGTTCCCCAAGGTTTGGGTACATCCACTTTCCCCCTTCGCCTATCTAGTAGTGTAATAGATTCGGCCAAACTCCTCCACTATATCTCAGATCCACCGATCTTACACTCAGAATCCCAAATGGTTCCTACAGCTCAGGCCCAAGGCCCTACAACTCAGTTTTCACAAAGACCTACACTCAGCCTTCAACAAGGCCTACACTCAGCCACAACATGCCTACACTCAGAGAAATAGATCTCCTACACTCAGGCACACAGGCCCTACCACTCAGCCTTTATAATTACAGTCTTACAACTCAGATCCCTAAGTATCCTACAAGAAATTAAGAATACAATGTATATACCTACAACTCTGAATAGAGAGAAGAGTTGACAGGTTCTTGATGAGTTCTTGGAAGAACTCTGCTGAGATCAACCACACTTGGCTTTCTTCAAAGCTTCTTGAATGTAGAACACAATAGGGTTGATACTCTATGCAGCTGATCTTCAATCACTGCAACTTAAGAATCAGACCTTGATCTGAAACCTTCTTCACAGCCTGGTTCCAACGGCTGTCTTCTTGGAAGGAGCTCTCTCTCTCCAACTTCTTAGATCTTCACTTGAATTGATTCTTCAATGAATAGCTAGATCTTCTTCTCTTTCTCTTGTTGTTAATCATGTTCTTCTGTTGACAGAATAGGCCTATATATATGCCTTCTTCATGGTGACCGGCTGATACGGTTTCTAACGACTTTCTGACAACTCTGACAGTTGCAGTAGACCGGCTGGAATGACAGCTGTCATGTCATCCAGTCACTTCTTGAAATATCTGTAACTGTCTGAAAGTGTCGAGACAGTCTGTCTTTAAGTGTCGACACTTATTGACCAAGTGTCGACACAAGTAGACTAAGTGTCGACACTAGCCTTTAAGGTGTCGACACAACTCCTTGTGTTGTAGAAATTACTTCTCGACACAGCTTCTTCATCATGTGTCGACACTGATAATGTGTGTCGACACAACTCCTTGTTCTTCAGTACTTTGTTGATTTCTTGTAAGTGTCGACACAACTCCTTTGTGTCGACACATCTTCTTGTGTTGAACTTGTTAAGTGTCGACACATCTTCTTGGTGTCGACACATGCCTTCAGTGTTGATACTTTTGCTGAGTGTCGACACATCTGCTTGGTGTCGACACTTGTACTTAGTCTTCATAGAAATTTGCTGAGTGTCGACACAGCTCCTTGTGTCGACACTTTTTTCATGTGTTGAGACTTCTGCTGTGTGTCGACACATTCTTCATTATGTTGACAAATTCTTCTTCTGTTGAGACTTTGGCTGTGTGTCGACATTGATCCTTTGTGTCGACACATTCTTCTTATGTTGAGACTTTGGCTGAGTGTCGACACATCTCCAAGTGTCGACACTTTCTGATGTAGACACAGTTCCTCTGGGTGTCGACACTGCTTCTAAGTGTCGACACTACTTCACTGGACATTTCTTCATTGAGTGTCGACACACCCTGTATGTGTCGACACTTTCCTTCTGGTGTCGACTCTGCATCCCTGGTGTCGACACAATTACTCCAAGTGTCGACACTGCTTCTCTGGATGTCGACACAAGTCTTTTTAAGTGTCGACACTTTGCTTCTGGGTGTCGACACATGGACTTAGAAACTTTTCAGATTTCCCTGCAAATAGTTAACCTGCACAACTAAACTCAAAACACATCAAATACATTTTGATGTATATCATTGAGTAGGGTGAGACTTTTTCAAATCAGGTACATTTATTCCAATGTACCCAACAATCTCCCTCTATTTGAAGAAGTCATAAACCTTAGTCAATGATATACACCATACACAATAAAATCACAGTATGATGTAAAACAGGATTATATAATAGGGTAAATTCATAAACATGGAATAAACAAAACATGTATATACCAATATCTCAGAACAAGAATATAACACATATCACATAGTTCTAAGAACTTCAACATTTTCATTATCAAAAGTTTACAGAAAGTTTTAATACAAGTGATTACACATAGTAAACTTAAGATAATTCTATTCTATTTCTTCTCAGCCTCCTTGATAACTATGCCCTTTCCAGATTGTATCTTTGCTTGAACAGGGGCTTCAACATCTTCAGCAGCAGCAGACTTCTTGCCTTTAAGATCCTTCTTCTTTAACTCTTCAGTTTTAATCTTCTGCCTTTCAAAGTAATGATAAGCCTTGGGAAAGTACTTGCTAGGCTCCTGGGCAGTAGAAGATAGCTTTCCCATCTTTGCCTTTCTTCTGTATTGCACAATGGCTTCTTGCCTGTTCTCATGCTTGCTCCACTCTACATCAGAATACCATTTGCCCCTGTCTACAATATTGTCTTTGACAGCCTTCCATGCAGTCAGAATGATATTCCTTGAAGTGGGGCTCCACTGTTCAAAATCAGGCCTTTGTTCAGCTTGCTATCTGAACCTCTTCTTAGACAATTGGGCTGTTTGTTCCTTCAGTATAGCTTCTTGTATAGACTCAGGCACTGGCTGAACCACTTTTTCTATGATGACATTTTGCTTTCCCTCAGGTGGGCTATACATTGACTGTATATCTGCTTGTATCATATCAAAGTCTGGTGGAGGGTAAATTACTTGAGCCACTTCAGCTTGCTCCCCTCCAAGATATGCAGGATGAATCCCAGACTCTGACACATTGTCATCATCACATAATGGAGGATATCCAAGGGTGGCTCTGATGGAATTAGAAATCCATTTTGCATGATCAGAGCCTGCTTTGACTAATACCCTCTCCCCCTTTATGACTTCTCTTTCAATGTGATCTCTCAGATCATCTTTCTGAAATCTTATTTGTGCATCCAAATATTTTACTCCATCCTTAAAAAAAGGTTTCAACCTTTGGAATCTGTCAGTTATAGCCTTTTGAGAGTATTATAGCAGTTTTAACAACAGTTATTCCCTCTTGTAATGCTTTATCAAATGCTGCCTTAGCTGTAGCATTAGCTGTAGTCTGACCAGTAGCTATATTTTTCAATTCTGTGACTATTGCATTGTGTGAAGCAGTTAAATTATCATTCATTCTTATCTGTTTCTCCAGTACATAGCCTTGCTTCACTGCAATTTCATCTACTTGAGCTTTGATCTTCTCTTGATGTGTTGCTAGATAGACTACTGCATTCCCTCCTTTATGGAAGCAGTCAGTCATCTCCTTTTTATTCAGATTCATTTCAAATCTGATGGACTTAATTTCTTGGGCTAGATCAAACTGTAGAGACTTATGCCCTTCATCCATATAAGATTGCAAAGCCTGTCTTTGCTCATCCATCTTTATCTGCATGACAACCATCAGAGAACTGTAATCTACAGATGGTGCTGGCTGTGGTGTAGGCTGTGGTGCAATGGTTTGCAGAGCTTTCTTATAATTTTGGCTTCTCCTCTTGAAGACTTGAAACTTTCTCTTTTTAACTCTGGCAGCCTTCTCATCTTCAGAAGCAGATGTGCTTGCAATATCAACCCTGTCCTTCGGGCTTGGAGGTAACTCCTTCTGCACTTCAGGTTCCTTCCTTGCAGTTTCCTCAACAATAACTACTTGCTCCCCCTCAACATGAGCATTCTCCCCCTCAGCAGCAGCACTTTCTTTCTCAAAGTCTGTTTGTAGAAGATCTGGGAATAGTTCTTCTAGGGTAAATTCTTGTTGAAGATGGGGTGGAGATTCTCTTGTCTCATCAACAACTTGATCAGATACTACTTGATCTGCAACAGATGTGTCCTCCATGACAACATCTGGGGGTTGACTATGTGTTTGAGGTTGCTGATTAACATGAGGTATTGAATCAGACAAAACATCATCCTCAATAGGGAAATTTAATTTATTAATGTCAGTGATTACCTCAAATATGGTATGTGTAGCTTGTTCACTTTCTAGTGGAGTTGACTCTTTCACTAGTAGAGACTCCCCCTGGATGGAATCCTGGTGTACTGGGCTAGCTTGTGGTAGCTCCCCCTGCCTTGATGCTTCTTTTTGTCTTGCTGGAGATTGTCCAGCATTTCCAACTTCTTCCTCATCAGGAGTAAAGACAACTTGCTCCTTAGAGCTGCTAGAGGATTCTTGAGCCACTGAGGCTGATTGCTTCTTCCTTTTCTGGGGTGTTACCTTCTCAGGAGTTGTCATTTCCTTAGTCAAGACCCTATCCCATCTAGAGAAGATTCTCATGTCCATTCTTCTCATGTGATTAATTTTGGATCCTGCAGCTTGGGTCATTATCTCTGGTATACTACCAGCCAAGTAAAGGCTTAGAATCCTATCCAAATTGGGTTTCTTCAGACTCTCCTTAATCTTCTCAAACACTACTATAGACCAATTAGTTTGTAGAGTGAAGATAATTCTTGTCATTAGACTAAACATATGAGCTGAAACTCTGTCATGCGCTTCAGGCTTGCTCAAGATCACCTTGCCAACAATTTCAGAGAGAAATTTGCCTTGGCTGTTCATGTCTTTTCTGTTGAACACAGAACCTATCTTCAGGTTGGAATCCAGTCCACACCATCTCAAAGCTTCTCTTGTCTTAGATGCAGAAACATCTTCTTCCTCCTTGGTTCTTGGAAGTTGTAGTACTTTCCTCAGACTTTTAGGGGAAACTTTCACCTTAGCCCCATGAACCCTTGACTTAATCTTTAGTCCTGAGTCATCTAGGGATGCTCCATTCAGAAATTCCAGAACTTCTTTCTTTCATATCTTGGTCGGCTCTGAAACAAGAAAATTTAACCCTGAGTTTGCAACTAGGGTTACCACATCCTTGATCTCTGGTTCTGCGTCATCAAACGCATGCCGTACCAGTTCATATCCTTCATTCACGTTCTCTTCGAGCTTGGGCGCCATTAGGGTTTGAAGAATTTTGAATTGAGAGAAGAGAGGTGTCGACACACAAGTTTGGTCTCGAAACTTTGGTGAGCGTGTCGACAGACAATGTTGAAACCCTATTTATACCTTTCTAGGATCGAAGATGAAAGGACGTCAACAAACTTAAATTGTGTCGACACTGTTGAAAAGTGTCGACTCAGACTTATAATGTCTCGACAACAATGTGTCGACACAAGTATAGTCGACAGAATATATGTGTCGACACTTGTTTATGTGTCGACACCACTTAGCTCGACACATAGTCGAGACTTTACATCACTAATTCTGCATAAAGTCTTAAGTGTCGACACCACCTTGGATCAAGGTTGTCAGGATCGAGATCCTAGATGAGATCGTTTCTAGGATCGGATCTGATAGTAGGGTCGGATCGAGGATCGCTTTACATCAGGATCGATTTACAAAATCTGGATCGCAGGATTGTAAGATCCTATGGTCTGGATCGCGATCCTGACAACCTTGCCTTGGATGTGTCGACACCTATCCTGTATGTGTCGACACTAATTTTCTGAAGTGTCGACACCAACATCCTAGATGTGTCGACACCTTTTCTCTGAAGTGTCGACATCAATTCTCTGTCTCGACACAGACAACTCTGTGTGTCGACACTATTTTACTTAGCCATTTCTGTAAACTTATTCTAAGTTTATCATACATAATTCAATTTTAAACCTATTGAATTTGGTTTCTTCTAAAGGCTTAGTATACATGTCAACTAGTTGATTATCTGTATTAACATACTCCAGTGAAATATCTTCTTTTTCTACATGTTCCCTTAGAAAATGATATTTTATTTCAATGTGTTTAGTTCTACTATGGGAAACAAGATTGTTTGCAATAGATATAGCACTAGTAGAATCACAAAATAGTGGTGTTCTACTTACTTGAATACCATAGTCTTCTAGCTGATGTTGTATCCATAGAAGTTGAGCACAGCAACTTCCTGCAGCCACATACTCTGATTCTGCTGTGGAGATAGCCACACTCGTTTGTTTCTTGATACTCCATGATATCAGTCTTCCACCTAGGAATTGACAGGTACCAGTTGTACTTTTCCTATCTTCTTTGCAGCCTGCAAAATCTGCATCTGAATAACCTGTCAGTTCAAAGTCTCCATTCCTAGGGTACCAAAGGCCTAGATAAGGAGTGCCCTTAAGATATCTCAGAATTCTTTTGACTGCTGTCAAATGAGACTCTTTAGTGCATGCTTGGTACCTAGCACAGACACATGTAACATACATGATATCTGGTGTACTTGCAGTCAAATACAATAGAAAGCCAACTATCCCTCTATACAAAGTCTCATCTACAGGTTTCCCTGCATCATCTTTGCTAAGAGACATACTTGACCCCATAGGAGTTTTCATGGTACTGGATGATTCCATACCATACTTCCTTATCAGTTCTAGGGTGAATTTAGACTGGCATATGGATAAACCATTCTCAGTCTGTCTAACTTGGAGACCCAAGAAGAACTTAAGTTCCCCCATACTGCTCATCTCAAATTGTCCTTGCATAAGTTTTGCAAACTTTTTGCAAAAAATACTTTCAGTAGACCCAAATATGATGTCATCTACATATATTTGGAATACTATGATCTTGCCTCTGTATTCCCTAAGGAATAGAGTTTTGTCTATTTTCCCCCTTGTGAATTTATTCTCAATGAGGAAACTAGACAGGGTTTCATACCAAGCCCTAGAGGCTTGTTTTAACACATACAAAGCCTTCCTAAGTCTATAGACATAATTAGGTTGAGTTGAATCAACAAAACCTGATGGCTGTTTCACATAGACCTCTTCCTTCAGATTCACATTCAAAAAGGCTGACTTAACATCCATTTGGTATACTTTAAACCCTTGATATGTTGCATAGGCCAAGAACATCCTTATAGCTTCCAGTCTGGCTACTGGAGCAAAGGTTTGATCAAAGTTAATACCTTCTTCCTGCCTATATCCCTTAGCAGCCAGTCTTGCTTTGTTCTTTATAATGACTCCATGTTCATCCATCTTGTTCCTGAAGATCCACTTAGTCCCAATTATGTTGTGGTCTTTTGGTTTAGGAACAAGCTCCCAGACTTTGCATCTCTTGAACTGATTCAGCTCCTCTTGCATTGCCTCAATCCATTGAGGGTCTAGGATGACTTCTTCAAATTTCTTTGGCTCAACTTGGGATAGAAAACTGGAGTAGAGTGAACTAAGATTTCTGCTCCTTGTTTGTACCACTTGTCTTAGATCACCAATAATTTGATCTGCTGGATGATCTCTTAGATGCCTAGTAGCTAGAGGCAGTCTGGCTTCATGTTGAACTCCTTCAGCTTCTTCAACTTGCTGCACTCCTTGGTCTTCTTCTGCATCAGGTGCATCTAGTACTCCCCCTGGACAACAGCCACTATCATCTACATGCTGACTTGCAGTAGATCCTTCTTCAATAGTGAGGTTATCCATCTTCTTAGTCACACCTGTGTAGCTGCAAATACTTCTAGACAACTCCTTGTTAATAAGTCTAGCTTCATCAAATACTACATGTACTGACTCTTCTACAACTTGAGTAGACAAGTTGTAAATCCTATAAGCCTTACTATTGTTGATGTACCCAACAAAGATCCCCTCTTGGGATTTGGCAGCAAACTTGGTTAAGTAAGACTTATCATTGTTAAGTATAAAGCATTTACAACCAAAGATCCTGAAATAGGATAGATTTGGTTTTCTGCATTTCACAATCTCATAGGGGGTCTTATTGTGACTCTTAGTAATGGTAGCCCTATTAATTACATGGCATGCAGTATTAACTGCCTCAGCCCAGAAATATTCTGGGAGAGATGTGTCACTTAATAGGGTTCTACCAGCCTCAATTAAGGTTCTATTTTTCCTCTCAGCAATGCCATTTTGCTGAGGTGTTCTTGGTGAAGAAAATTGCTGAAATATCCCAAATTCTTCACATAGTTTTGTCATACTATCAGACTGGAATTCAGTACCATGGTCACTTCTTATTTTGACCACTGTACTGTCTAACTCATTCTGAATTTGTTTGACAAAACTATAGAAGATAATAGGTGTTTCAGATTTCTGTCTAAGGAAGAACACCCAGGAAAATCTTGAGTAGTCATCTACAACCACAAATGTGTAGACCTTCCTACCTAGGCTGTGAACTGGCATAGGACCAAAGAGATCCATATGCAAGAGGTATAAACACCTCACAACATATTTGTTCTCAATGCTATTAAATGTGGATCTAGTCTGGTTGTCCTTTTGACAAGCTGAACATATCCCATCTTTAATACACTTAACCTGAGGACCATTCCTCACTAACTCTTTGCTAAAGAGTTGACCAATTGTCTTGTAGTTAAGATGAGCTAGCCTCTTGTGCCATTTTACACAATGAGAGACTTTCTCATCAGCTACAAGACACACTGGAGAAACATTGTTCTCACACATAATGTCTAGGCAATAGACATTTCTCTTTTTATAACCTGTCAAAATGATCTCTTGATCATTTGACCTCCTGATATGACAACCATATTTGACAAATGAGATGTCATATTCTAAATCACTCAGTTGACTTATACTAATAAGGTTATGTTTCAAACCTTTAACATAGGCCACTTGAGTAATTGTTATATGGGTGCTAGAAATATTACCAAAACCCTTGATAATTCCTTTTTCAGAACCACCAAAGGTGACTTTAGGATCATCCTTGATAGATGTGTAGTCCTTTAGCAATCCCCTAGTTCCAGTCATGTGCCTGAAACATCTACTGTCCAAGTACCATATTGGGGCATGACCACTTGGACTCACCTGCAAAACAGATTAGTTGATCTTAGAACCCAAAGAATTCTTGGGTCCTTGGTGCTGGTTAGTTTGCCTCTTAACAAAGCTACCTGCAAATTTTCCAACAGGCAGTTTGCTACTCACTTTGGCACTTGAATTGTGCCAACAGTACATGACAAAGTGGCCTACCTTGCCACAACACCAACACTCAAATCTATTGTACCTTTGCTTAGGTACAACCCTAGTTGTTCTATCTACAGCAGGCTTGTTGAGTACTGGGGCTTTGCCCTTAGACTTGGACTTTGCAGTCCTAGCAGGTTGTGTAAACCCTAATCCAGTTTTACCCTTGTGAGGTATAAACTCATCTATCAAAGGTAGAACTGATTTTGGTTTAGAGAACCTTGCTACTAAATCTCTCTCCTTCTGAAAACTAATCTCCAGATTTCTGATTTGATCTTTCTTAAATGTTATAGTTCCCATCTGAATAACAGTTATGTGCTTCAGTCTGGCTATTTCATTTAGCTTTTGATCAATCAACTTCTCAAAATCAGTTGCAGCCTCTTTGAGACTAGCAATCTCCTTTGCCTGACTCTTGGCCAAGGATTTGCTTTTCTTAAAAACTTGCAACAGTACTCTATATTCATCAATCAACTGATGAATATTCCCTTCAGATTCAGATCCACTGGCATCATTTGATGCTGATGTAACTGAATCTGAACTAGCACTAGAAATTGAACTTAAAGAACAATTTTGTACCTGACTAGGTCCAAGCTGCTCCTGGATTTTGTCACCTTTTGTTAAGCCCATCAGTCCTTTGCACTGAATGTCTTCTTGCTCATATATAGAGTTCATTATCTGGATGAACTCCTCTTCCTCTTCTTCAGCAAACAGTCCTATGTATGCTTCAGCTTCTGACTCAGTTTCTGAAGATGATATGTCTGACAGGCTTTTGTCCTTCTTGGCAACAAAGGACCTTTCCTTTTTGCCCTTGGTTTGAATCTTCTTCTTATCATTAGACTCTTTCCTTTTCTCTGGACAGTCAGCAATAACATGTCCTTGTCTGTTACAGCAATATCATACAATTTTTGATAAAGTTGCTTTGCTTGACTTGGACTTTCTCCTGTCTTTCTTTGATTACTTTTTGTTCTGATAATAGTCATCTTTTCCCTGTGAAGTGGATGATTTTGACCTCCACTGTTTCTTCTTTAGAAACTTCTGAAAGTGTCTTGTGAAAGCTGCAAAGTTCTCATCACTCTCACTGTTTTCAGAATTTTTGCTTTCTGATTCATCTGACTCAGTCTCAGCCACTTTTGAAGGTGGAGATGGAGACTTACTTTTATATTTCTTGGTGGCTTATGTCTTGAATGCCACTGCTCTTTCTTTATGCTCACTTCTTGTAGTCTTCTCCTCCTCCTTCCTTACCATCAACTGCATCTCATAGGATAGCAGTTTTCCAAACAATGTTGGAGGGATATCTGCTAACTTGACCATTTCCCTTATGCCACAGATTTTGGTGTCCCAGTCCTTTGTTAGGAACCTCAAGAACTTATCATTCAGCTAATAATTGCTGAATTCTCTTCCATAGGACAAACTCATTGACAATCCTATAGAATTTCTTGTAGCATTCTGTTATACTATCAGATCTGCCTTGTCTGAAGCTCTCATATTCTTGATTTAACAAAGACTTTCTGTCTTGTCTAACTTCTTCTGAACCCTCCATGTACACTATCAGAGTATCCCACATCTCCTTTGATGTTTTACAGTGTATCAAGTTCTGAAATGTAGCATCATCTATGACACTTACAATGATATTCTGAGCCCTCTTGTCCATGGTGGCCAGAATAATCTCATCTTTTGTCATTTCAGAAAAGTGTTTTGGTGTTCTCTGATTTGCATCTAACACAGATACCTTCATAGGCACATATGACCCTTCTTTAACTGTGATATATATTTTAGGGTCTGAAGCTTCCATAAACATTCTCACCCTTTCTTTCCAGATGCTAAAAATCTCTTTTCTGCAAATGGGCAACTTCATGGATCCAAGTTCCTTATGATTCTCTGTTGAACCCATTTTCTTGATTTTCTTGATTCTGCACTTTACTTATACTGAATCTGCCAACAGGATCTACTCAGACAGTTATGTCCCTTTTTGAGTAACCTCCCTCTGATACCACTTGAAAGAAATTGTACCCTAATCACCTAGAGGGGGGGGGGGGTGAATAGGTGACTTAATCTTTTTTAAACTTTTAGGCAGATTATATCACAGATTTCACAGAACTATCCACAGCATACACAGCATCACAGAATAAAGCATGCACACAGTGAACACACAGATTTATAGTGGTTCCCCAAGATTTGGGTACATCCACTTTCCCCCTTCGTCTATCTAGTAGTGTACTAGATTCAGCCAAACTACTCTACTATATCTCAGATCCACAGATCTTACACTCAGAACCTCAAATGGTTCCTACAGCTCAGGCCCAAGGCCCTACAACTCAGTCTTCACAAAAACCTACACTCAGCCTTCAATAAGGCCTACACTCAGCCACAACAGGCCTACACTCAGAGAAATAGATCTCCTACACTCAGGCACATAGGCCCTAGCACTCAGCCTTTATAATTACAGGCTTACAACTTAGATCCCTAAGTATCCTACAAGAAATTAAGAATACAATGTATATACCTACAACTCTGAATAGAGAGAAGAGTTGACAGGTTCTTGATGAGTTCTTGGAAAAACTCTGCTGAGATCAACCACACTTGGCTTTCTTCAAATCTTCTTGAATGTAGAACACAATAGGGTTGATACTCTCTGCAGCTGATCTTCAATCACTGCAACTTAAGAATCAGACCTTGATCTGAAACCTTCTTCACAGTCTGGTTCCAACGGCTGTCTTCTTGGAAGGAGCTCTCTCTCTCCAACTTCTTAGATCTTCACTTGAATTGATTCTTCAATGAATAGCTAGATCTTCTTCTCTTTCTCTTGTTGTTAATCATGTTCTTCTGTTGACAGAATAGGCCTATATATAGGCCTTCTTCATGGTGACCGGCTGATCCGGTTTCTAACGACTTTCTGACAACTCTGACAGTTGCAGTAGACCGGCTGGAATGACAGCTGTCATGTCATCCAGTCACTTCTTGAAATATCTGTAACTGTCTGAAAGTGTCGAGACAGTCTGTCTTTAAGTGTCGACACTTATTGACCAAGTGTCGACACAAGTAGACTAAGTGTCGACACTAGCCTTCAAGGTGTCAACACAACTCCTTGTGTTGTAGAAATTACTTCTCGACACAGCTTCTTCATCATGTGTCGACACTGATAATGTGTGTCGACACAACTCCTTGTTCTTCAGTAATTTGTTGATTTCTTGTAAGTGTCGACACAACTCCTTTGTGTCGACACATCTTCTTGTGTTGAACTTGTTAAGTGTCGACCATCTTCTTGGTGTCGACACATGCCTTCAGTGTTGATACTTTTGCTGAGTGTCGACACATCTGCTTGGTGTCGACACTTGTACTTAGTCTTCATAGAAATTTGGTGAGTGTCGACACAGCTCCTTGTGTCGACACTTTCTTCATGTGTTGAGACTTCTGCTGTGTGTCGACACATTCTTCATTATGTCGACACATTGTTCTTCTGTTGAGACTTTGGCTGTGTGTCGACATTGATCCTTTGTGTCGACACATTCTTCTTCTGTTGAGACTTTGGCTAAGTGTCGACACATCTCCAAGTGTCGACACTTTCTGATGTAGACACAGTTCCTCTGGGTGTCGACACTGCTTCTAAGTGTCGACACTACTTCACTGGACATTTCTTCATTGAGTGTCGACACTACTTCACTGGACATTTCTTCATTGAGTGTCGACACACCCTGTATGTGTCGACACTTTCCTTCTGGTGTCGACTCTGCATCCCTGGTGTCGACACAATTACTCCAAGTGTCGACACTGCTTCTCTGGATGTCGACACAAGTCTTCTTAAGTGTCGACACTTTGCTTCTGGGTGTCGACACATGGACTTAGAAACTTTTCAGCTTTCTCTGCAAATACTTAACCTGCACAATTAAACTCAAAACACATCAAATACATTTTGATGTATATCATTGAGTAGGGTGAGGCTTCTTCAAATCAGGTACATTTATTCCAATGTACCCAACACTCCCCAACATATCAACAGGATCAGAGCTTCCCTCATCAACCATCTCTCACAGACACCGATGAATAACATGGGGACCCGGGCGATGAGGTTAACGCGAGCAATCCAGGACTCCTCGTGCTTAGAGAGCTCGGCGATCTCATTATCCCTCATCAAGGAGTCGGGTCCCTGGAGAGGCCTAAACCGGTTTCCACCTTCCTCAAGTCCAACAGTCCTGGAAGCGGACATGCTGGGCACAACCACTGTGCCTTTCCCCCGAGCTGATTTGACATGTCCTTGGCTCGTAAAACCCTGGTCTGGGCGATGCGACCTATCCCCCGAGCCAAAAACAAGAAAAGAGTCGACCACATCCAGGCCATGATGCCAACCGCGCCGGCGATCAGCCACCCCCAGGCACAAAACCACCAGATTAAGTGTGGAAAGGGCCTTCGGTTTCCCAGACTTCTCCGGGCATTGCGGCGTATTTTTCTGAAACGAGCTAGCATTGTGTTGGACATCCAGGCAGAGAGCCCGAAGAACCTCCAAACTGGGTCCTCTTCTCCTTCGGTCAACCATCACCACCACCACACAGATCAAACTCGCGACCTCCTCGACCGCGTGCCCTCACAACCCTCCTTTTAATCTGCACCACCCGTCATTCAGCCTCCATGGAGATCACCTGAAGTAGTTGGCGGTCAGTCTCCATCAATCCATGGGTTCCATTCATTTCCTCCCCCGAGTGCACAGGCGTTTGAGGCGCCACACTCCTAGCACAATCCACGTCCACAGGGGCGTATTCAACCGTGGTCGGTTGAATACGTGGGCACTGGCCTCTTTCATGACCAAAAAATCCACACCCAACACAAAGTACCACATTCTCATATACCATGGGTTGAGAGAAAGATCCGACCTCACTTGAAGGTGTAAGGAACTCCATCGTCTCCCTCTTTGCAGGAGCATTTATGTCCACCTCCACGCATACCCACACATATCGACTACGGTCCGAGAACTTAGTTGAGACAACCACCATCATCGGCTTCCCGATGGAAGCAGCAATAATCAGCAGGAGCTCACGCTCCGTCAAATCTTGGGGAAGCTTCGGCATCTGAACCCATACTAGAGCCTTTGTGAAGTCCGACGCCTTGGGACGGAAGCAGGAATGCCACCGAAGGCCAAAGTCTTCCCCTCCACCGACCACGGACCACCAGTAAGGACATGCATCAAATTTGCCTTGTTCTCAAACTTGAAAACAAAGACACCATGGGCGCGTTCCGTCACCATGAATGGCTGTGTCATGTGAGCCAGCCGCCGACGGAGAAACTCCAGTTCCACACGACCCCCAAAGAATATTCCAAGCAAGGTATGCTCCCATTTCTGCTGGGCCCGTGCAACCACCCCCGTCAAAATAACATCCCTCCCAGAGTACAGGCTATCCAGAATCCTCCCTTTGTTCTCCTCTATCATCGACACTTAAGTCTACGAAGGCTCAACAACCTTTGCCCACGAGGTCAAATGAGCCCTAGCGCCAGAGCCAACCCCGTTAAATCCCAGCTCCATCCTCTTACACAACATCGGCGAACTCGGACTTGCAGAGTTCCGAGCGGCTAGGGGTTCACAAACGCTTCCCGAGTGACTTTTCTGAGCGGTTTGGGTTTCGTCTTCCGAGCGCAGTTCTTCTCGAACAATAACCCTGTTGTATTCAGTATTTCGGCACTCTTATTTATAATAAAACTTTAAAACACAATTAGGGGACCTCGACATTAATGACTATGATTGGTGGGGGATGCGGAGGACCAGATTAAATTAAATAAAACTGAAACACAACAATATAATATATGAAAATGTAGGTAAACGACGAACCAGACACATCCGTGGAGTTAGATCGTCGATCCGGAGGTGCCATATATGGTAGGTGGTCAATTGGCCCCTAATGGGCCCAAAAATCGTCCACCGCCGCGGTTCCGCATCTCTGTTCTGCATTAATTAGTTCATATGCTCAGTGGATGTAGCTTTGCATCCACTGAAACCAATATGCATACTTCATTTTGATGGGACTCGCACACAAAAAATGACTGTAAATACATTCACACTTTACCGCGGATAGGTGGGCCCAGAATCTTGATCCGCCGCACATGTATTGGGCTTCAATGAATGGCAAAATATTTTCTTTTTTGATGAAAAACTGTTTAAGCTATTTAGTGTCTGGGTGGGGGTGGGGGTGGGGGTTGATGAGATAGAGACACACTTGTCATGTAGATCATTATGTAGGCTATGTTATTCATTCTTTTACCGTTCTTTGCGTTTGAAAGCTTGAGGGAGATTTATGGTTGGGGTGATTTTTTTTGAATTTCTTATGATTACGGTCTTATAAATTTTTTTTCTCAGTTTGAAATAAAGTGTGTGAGCGACATCATAGCTTGTGATTTCAGTGTGCATGTATTTCTTATTCCTTTTAGTTTGAAATAAAGTTGGCAAGGTAACTTTATTTTATATCCTAGCCTATCTCCATCACAAATCTTATATAATGCAACCAATTGTCTGCCTATTTCCATCGCAAATCTTAATAATGCAACCAATTGTCTGCGTATTTCCATCGCAAATCTTATATAATGCAACCAATTCCCTGCCTCTATATTTTATGGGGTTATCACAGAAACACATTAAATATGAATAAATTCCACATACATAATCTTACAAACTCGGAAAAAATAGATTAATTACGTTTTCCAGCTTTCTTAAAACCAATTGCTTTAGGCTCCGTTTGGAGGGACTTATTTTCACCGGTCAAGCGGTTACGACCGCATGTACCGGACCTTAAGGATTTTCACGGGTCAAGCGGCTACGACCGCATGTACCGGACCATACTTAAGGTCCGGTACATGCGGTCGTAACCGCTTGACCAGTGAAAATAAGTCCCTCCAAACGGAGCCTTAGTATGGTTGTTTTATGTTGATAAGAGCTTCAAATTTCCGTTCCATGTTATGAACAATTATTGAGGATGTATCATCTTTCATTTTGCATGGTATGTACTGTTTTTCTTATATGAATTTTTATTAGCTTCCTATTTATATCACAGGCTAATTGTGATTTTTCCCCATCAATTTTGTCACGATTTTCCCCTCATTTTTGTGGTTTGGACTGAGCAGGGGCGGAGGGTGTCATTCAAGAATTCTTTGATTGTCATGACTTCAAATGTTGGCTCGATATCAATATCCAAGGGTAGGAGAAGCATAGGTTTCATGCTTGCTGAGGATTCAGTTTCAAGTTCTTATTCTGCAATGAAGTCTCTTGTTATGGAGGAGTTGAAGGCATACTTCCGTCCCGAGCTGCTAAACAGGATAGATGAGGTCGTTGTGTTCCGCCCTCTTGAGAAGCAGCAGGTTTCCTTCTTATCTCATTTATTTTTCAGTCTTGTGTTATCTGGGAACTCTCTAACTGCTGTTTTCTTGAGTTTTTTAATTGTAATATCAATGTATTGTGTGGGCTGTCTGTCTCGGTAAGGAGTTTAATGGATGTCAAGTTTTTGAATGCAAAGTTATTAACTTTTGTCTAAATAAAAAATTTACTTCCAACGCCGAACACCGGTAGACACATGTTGCTTTCGGCGGAAGCTCGCTTAATCACTTGCGTTCGGCCGAAAACATCATCCAATCGGAGCATTAATGCATGTTTTTTTTGTTACCGTGCATTTCATATATGCAGTAAATGCCCCTAATAATTTTAATCAAGTTTTTCCTGAATCAATACCTTATCTTTGAACCTATTAGAAAAGCCCATGTAAAGGGCCCATTAATGAGCCCTCTTTATTGCTTTCTCTCTCATCCTTCTTTAGTCCCACATCTTGTATAGGATTTATTCTTCTCTCCTCTTTCCTATATATTTGTATTCTCTCCCTGTATTTACCTACCTGAACAATACATACAAGTTTTGAGCTTTTACAACATGGTATCAGAGCCAGGTTCGAATTGAGCGGACTTTCTTTCTCAACCCGCCCGGACTGTTTCTGTCTGCTACCCGCTCGACCTCCTGCGGCCTGCTGATCTGTCCGCTCCGCTCCTCCTCTCCCTTGAACTCATCTTCCCGTGGTTCCACCCCTCCCCTCCGTCTTTTATAGCCTTCCCTCCCTCTTCTTCTCCTTGGGTCCACCCTCCCTCTCTCTCCTCCAGACCGCTCTATCTCTCGCGGCCTGTTCTCCCGTGCTGCGGCTTGCCCCTCTCGTTGCCTGCTCGTGCTCGCAGCGGACTCCCTCGCTTGCTGCGGCTTTCTCCGGTTCGCTGCGGCCTGCCCCTCCTGCTCTCGCTCGCTGCGGTTTCTTCCTGCTCTCTTCTGCTCGCTACCCGCCCGGCCTCCTGCGGCCTGCCTCCTCTGCGGGTTCTTGTTGGTCGCTGCGGTCTCTACTCTATCCGCTCGCGTCTCTCTCCTCGCGGGTTTCTTCTCATCCGTTCTCTGGTCCGCCTGACCGTGCGGCTTGTTCCTCTCTCACCTGCATCTTGGTCGCGGTATCCTCCGGCTTTCCCCTCTCTATCCGCGCGGCCTGTGTCTGCCCGCTGCGGACTTCTCTGAGCGCGGCATGTCTCTATTCGCGAGGACTGTCTCTCTCCGCGCGGCCTCTCTCTGACCGCTGCGGCCTGTCTCTGCTCTCCTTGACCGGCTCCAGTGCGCCGCGGTCTGTTCCTGTCCTCCGCGACATCCTCCAGCCCGCTCCTTGCCGCGCGTGTTTGTACTCGCTGCGGTCTGTCTTCTGCTGTGCATCAGTCCGCTGGTTCTGCCCGCCTCCTCTCCTCCAGGTCGCCATGTCCTCTAGTGACTCCACCACCGCACAACCCCCGGCGGCCCCCGTGGCTCCTCCTCCCGAACTCCGCGATGAGCTTCAGATTACTACTCTTTCCCTCTCCGGCAAGTCGAATTTCATCCCCTGGGTTCACTCCGTCCGGCGGGTCTTGCAAGTCAAGGGCCTTGCTCGTCACCTTACCTAGGGACCTCCAACTCCTCCTACTGATGACTGGCTACGGAATGACGGTCGCGTCCAGACATGGATCCTGAACTCGGTGGAGGGTGAGCCGTACCAGATGATTATGTATCATGAGACCGCCAAAGGAATGTGGGATGAACTCCATTCCTTGTACTCGGGCAAGGACAGTCTTCAGCACCTGTTTGACATCATCACCGCTCTTCAAGCTCTGGATCTCGGCACAGCTGTGGACATGACCTCCTTTGTGGCCCAAAACTCTCACAGAGGCCTGGATTCAGCACCAGCCCCCTACTACTGATCTCGCTATTCAACGAGCCCAGAAGGAGGCGGTTTGTATTACTATGATTATGGCTCGAGTCCCGCCGCACCTTCACAGTATCCGGGCCCAGGTTCTGGCATCACCTGCTACCCCTTCCTTCTCCGATGTTTGCTCTATGTTACTCCGCGTACCACCTCCACCGGAGGCTTCTGCACCATCCTCGCCGGCTCTTCTTCAACATGCCCTTCCTCCCTTACTTCCCCCACCATCTCTTCCTCGGGGTGGACGTACGGGCTCCCGCGGTAGGGCCGTGGTGGTCGCGGTCAGCCCAAGTGCACCTTCTGCGGCCGGGATGGCCACACTGAAGCGGTCTGTCACAAGAAACATGACTACCCTCCTCGCCCGCCTACTGCTGCTGTTACTGATAGCTCTCCACCCACTGGTACAGACCTTGAGGCTCTTCGCCTTCAGCTTCAACACCTCCAGGGGCTCCTCAACCCTCCATCTGCTTCAGTTGCTTCCACCTCTCCTGCAGGTATTGCCTCCTCCATTACAGGTACTGTCTGTCTCTCCTCTGGTTCTCGTTGGATCCTGGACTCGGGCGTCACCCACCACATTACCTCCCTGCTGCCGCCACGGTTCTCGGATGCTCCTCATCCCCCGTCTATTACTATGGCCAACGGTGCGCTTGTTCCGGTCTCCGGCTGTGCTGATCTCTTTATTCACCCCTCTCTCTCTTCGTTCTGCTCTTTATGTGTCGGCCTTTAATTTACTCTCTGTTGGCCGTCTTACTACTGATATGAACTGTTTTATCACCTTCACCTCTTCTGGTTTTTTATACAAGATCGACAGACGCAGATTACCATTGGTAGGGGTCGACTGCAGAACAGGCTCTATCTCCTCGATGTCTCTTCTACCGCCCTTTCCTCTGTCTCCTCTACTGACTGGCATTGTCGTCTTGGGCACGCCCCTCTACTTATCCTCCAGAAGGCGCTTCCTGACGTCTCCCTTCCTGCTTTTAAATGTGATTCATGTATTCTTGGCAAACAGCCATGTTCTTCTTATCCCGCACATTGTACTCGAAGCTCTGCTCCTTTTGATCTAATCCATTCTGATATTTGGGGACCGTATAAGATTCCAAGCATCTCTGGTTATCGTTACTTTATAACATTTATTGACGATTACTCTCGCACCACCTGGTTGTATCTCCTTCATGATCGCTCTGAGCTTCCTCGGGTCTTTCGGGTTTTTGTGATCAAGACTCGTACGCAATTCTCTACTACTATCAAAACATTCCGCTCTGATAATGCCCGGGAGTACACTAGCCACGAGTTTGCTACTCTCTGCGCCGACTTCGGTATTGTTCATCAGACCTCGTGTCACTACACCCCTCAACAAAACGGGGTCGCCGAACGGAAGAACCGTCACCTTCTCGATGTTGCTCGCTCCCTCATGCTTCACATGAATGTTCCCAAAATCTTCTGGAACTTTGCGGTCTCCACTGCGTGTTTTCTTATCAACCGTCTCCCCTCTCCGGTTCTCCAGCATGCTTCCCTCTTCAACCTTCTTTTTCCCTCTGCACCCGCCTTTCCCCTCCCACCCCGGGTTTTTGGCTGTACATGTTTTGTCCATACCCTGGGCCCCACTATCGACAAACTCGATCCCCGTGCGGCCAAACACATTTTCGTCGGCTACTCCCGCACCCAAGAGGGTTATGTCTGTTATTCTCCAGCCACCCGGAAGGTCTCTGTCTCTGCTGATGTTACTTTCCGGGAGGATCAACCCTTCTTCCCTCCTTTACCACCACTTCTACCACCACTCACTCTACCACCCTCCATCCCACGGCCGGTGATCCCTGTCCACTCGCCTCCCACCCTCCCTCCGCCCCCTCCCACTATTGACCCTCCTAGGCCGCCCGTCATTCGGGTCTACACTCGCCGCCCTCTTCCTCCCGTTGCCCCTATGCAGTCGGCTTCGACCTCGGGTTCTCCGTGTTCTGCTGCTCCGGTGCCAGCTTCTACAGCTCATCCGATGGCTAACTATGTTTCTCTACATCGCCTCTCTCCACCGCTTTAGACCTTGGCTACTTCACTATCCTCGGTCTCTATTCCTACCTCTGTACAGGATGCTCTTCAACATCCTGGGTGGCGCGCTGTCATGTAAGACGAGATGGCTGCTCTTTGGGCCAACCAGACTTGGACCCTGGTGCCACTTCCTCCCGGCCAGAAACCCGTTTGGTGCAAATGGGTGTTTGTCAACAAACATGCGCCTGATGGGACCATTGACAGACTCAAGGCTCGTCTAGTTGCTCGTGGCTTCACCCAGCAACAGGGTTTCGACTATGATGAGACTTTCTCTCCGGTCGCTAAGCTCAATACAGTCCGCATTCTCATCTCCGTAGCTGTCCATCGCCAATGACCCTTATTTCAACTAGACGTCAAGAATTCTTTTTCTGAATGACGACCATCAGGAAACGGTTTACATGCAACAACCTCCCGGGTTTGAGACCACGGGGGAGCCTCGGGTATGTCACCTTCTCAAATCGCTATATGGTCTCAAACAATCACCTCGGGCATGGTTCGACAAGTTCAGCAAAGCTCTCCGGACAATTGGCTTCACTCGAAGCTCGGCTGACTTCTCGTTGTTTACTCGCCACCGGGCAACGGGTACGGTCCTCCTATTGGTTTATGTCGACGACATCATTATTACTGGAAACGACTCGGACAATATACAGGCCGTTAATCAACATCTAAGCTCCGTTTTCCAAACTAAGGATCTGGGACCCCTTCGGTACTTCCTAGGTCTGGAAGTGGCAAGAAGGCTAGATGGTCTGGTTCTCTCTCAGCGCAAATATTGCCTGGATCTTCTTCATGATGCAGGCTACTCTGGCTGCAAACCGGTAAACACTCCCATGGATGCTAATCACAAACTGTGTGCTCAGGGCTCAGATTCTGATTCTCTTATACAAAATCCAGAGTATTACCGTCGTCTAGTTGAGAAACTTATCTACCTAACAGTAACATGACCTGATATATCCTTCGCTGTGGGACTTGTTAGTCGCTATATGCATTCTCCTCGAAGTTCTCATCTTCAAGCTGTGGAACACATTCTCAGATATCTCAAGACAGCCCCTGGTCAAGGCCTTGTATACAAAACCTCATATTCCATTCCTACACTAGTGGCATACTCTGATGCCGACTACGCTGGCTCGCTCGATGATCGACGATCTACTAGCGGGTTCTGCACATATTTTGGAGGACACCTGTTTACTTGGCGGAGCAATAAACAAGCAGTGGTTGCTCGATCCTCAGCAGAAGCAGAATATCGGGCAATGACGGCTGTGATCTCGGAACTCACATGGATTGAGAGTCTCCTTACCGACCTTGGTGTTCGACTCTCTTCACCAGCTCTCCTCCTATGTGATAGTCAAGTTGTTATACATATTGCTAAGAACCCGGTCTTTCACGAAAGAACGAAGCATATTGAGGTAGATTGTCATTTCATCCGAGAGAAAGTCCACATGAAGAAGGTCGAGCTCAAGAATGTTCCGGGTACTGAACAGTTTGCAGATATCCTCACCAAAGCTCTACCAAGTACCCTCTTCTACCAGTGCCTCTCCAAGCTTGGCGCCTACGACTTGTACGCTCCAGATTGCGGGGGAGTATTAGAAAAGCCCATTAAGGGCCCATTCATGGGCCCTCTTTATTGCTTTCTCTCTCATCTTTCTTTAGTCCCACATCTTGTATAGGATTTATTCTTCTCTCCTCTTTCCTATATATTTGTATTCTCTCCCTGTATTTACCTACCTGAACAATACATACAAGCTTTGAGCTTTTACAACAGAACCCAAGGATCCAACCTCAAGTCAATTGGTTGTAGGTGTGAGGCGTCATGATCTATATTAATTACACAAGACTATTCAATTTTTTGATATGGACCTCATTCATGTGTAGGCTCTTTGTTCTCTAACACATTAATTATTATGTCTTTAAGGGTTGGTCGCTAGATCCTCTCCTGAGACTTTTCATAATCACAGGAACATCTTCTCTATTCTTTGAAATCACACAAGCTTCTCCTCCAGGAGGGATGCATTTATAATGTATATTAGGAGGTGTTGTATTGTGAAGTTGTAAACTAGAAGATAGGTTTTTGTAATTTTAATAACTAGATGGATGGTTCATGTAAATATGTGAAGTCCCGGGTAGGTCCCGGTAATTAACTATTTTTTTACCGGTGATCTTGAACCAGGTCATTGGTCCTCACATTACCATATTATAAACCTAACATCCAACCTAAAATCAATTTATTGTAGGTACAGGGCCTCATGATCTATGTATTAAGTGTATAAGGCTACATGAGTTTTCCTATGTTAGGTTATATTTTCAACATTGTTAGGTAATTATGATGCAAGTTTAAGCAGTCCTCTGTTGAATTTTTTGAAGTGAAAGTGCGTGACCTGGGCAGACTGTCCTGGCTGCTTGTGCGGATAGAGGGTGGTGGCCTGGTAGGTTGGCCTTGTTGTTGCTAGCTGTTTTGGTGGTCAGATCGGGCGGTCTGAGCGGACAGAGTTGGCGCCTTGTTAGGTCGGCCAGTGTGCTGCGGTTTGGTTCCCAGGTTGTTTCTGTCGGATAGGATGGTTATCCGCACAGTTGCCGGGTTGAGCAGCTGGCTCTGGAGTTTGCCGGTCTTGTGCGGACTGCTATTGTATTCGCTGGTGCTGTGTTCGCACCAGGGATTTCTGGTGGTGTGGACTTGGTCTGTATTTGGACCAAGTCCATGTCGGCTTCAATCCGGAGGTCGCGCGACCTGCGCGGGTTGGTTTATTCATTCGCTTAGCTCAGCAGCAGCTGTCTTGTGCGACTTGACTGCGAGCTCAGCGGTCTGGAGCTTTGTCCGCAAGTGGGCGGACTGAGGTGGTACTCGCTGAGTCCGCCTGGTTGGTGTTCTAGTCTGGCTGAGCTTGGCGATCTCTATCCTTGCTAAGTCGCTGCAGTCTGGTGTGTATCCGCAACTTTTGTGGATACACTTGTTGTTCGCACTGGACAGGGAGGTTATCATACTGTTTAGGGTGGTGATCACACTCCTCTCCGCGCCTATAAATAGGACCCCCCCTGTCACATCAACAGTACCGAGTGAACAGTAAGTCAGCTCGCGGAAAGTTGTTGCGGTTAGGGTTTTATATCCGCGCGGTTTGAAGATGTTTGACCAGTTTGTGTTGTGCAGCTTATGCGGATAGCGCTGGAGAGCCAGGAGTTCGGTTCTGACTAAGTGTGGACTCTACGGATATCTACCAACAGTTTTCAGCAGGTCGCGGCTTGCGGCTAAGCGGTTTCTTTTCTGTAACTTCTTCTCTGTTCAAATAAGTTGTCCGCCTCTAGGAGGCTTGTACAGTTCGTTGGCAGCAGTTCGCGTGTTTTAGCGGCTAGGCGACCTCGCAGTCAGGCGGCCTGCAGTTCAGCGGCTAGAGTTCTTCAGCAGTACTGGAATAACGGGTAGTCCGGGCGGCTTGTTTCGGTCTTGCGACCAGGCGGCTTCAGCGGACTCCTTTAGCGGTTAGCAGCAGAGCTGGTGGTTTCTCCTTGAGGCCGCGCGAATTGTTTCTCAGTTTGTACTTTTTCCTTGCTCCATCAGATACATTGACAATCATGTCTCGCCATGTATGCCCGTTGTGTAAAGAGATTTTTTGATTAGTACATGACTCTTGCTCTTCTTGTTGTTTTGGCTTGCTTGGGCTCAGTGTGGTTGAGTGTTACTGCGCCTGGTGTCACGTTTTCCGCTATCACAATTTTTTTCATTGTATCAGAGGCATCAGAGACTGAGCAGTGATCGACCGTAAATTTGCTTCTGAGAGTCTAAGCTTCTAAGGTGACTGCAATGGAAGGTGGTTTTGCAAAAGTCCTTGGAATTAAGCTTCTTACAGCGACTAACTTCAAAAAGTGGAAGTCGTGTATGAAGAGTTATCTTTTGGGCGAGGACCTTTGAGAGGTCGTCTGTGGAGAAGAAAGGCAGGAGGTTACTGCGGCTGCTGATGCTGAAGCGATAAGAGCTTGGAGAAAGACTAACGCGAAAGCAGAATTTGTTCTCAAGCGGGCTATCTCATCAGAACTCTTTGACCACATCATCGGATGTCGGTTTGCTGCGGATATTTGTATTTACCTTGATGGGTTGTTCAACAGGAATAATGTAGCACGACTACAGTTTCTGGAGAATGAGTTGGCAAGGGCCACTCAAGGTGATCTGTCTATCTCGACGTTCTTCTTGAAAATGAAGAACTTGTGTGCTGAGATTTCAGCGCTGGACCCTGATGAGCCTATTTCTGAGGCAAAGCTGAAGAGGTACATAATCCGCGGCTTGCAGAAGGAGTATGTGGCCTTCGCCACTTCAGTTCAAGGCTGGACCACTCAGCCATCCTTTCTGGAGCTATAGAACCTGCTGACGTCGCAGGAGAGCTTGACAAGACATATGGCTGGAGTCACTGTCTCTAAAGGAGGTAGTGAGACACTTTTTCAGGGAAGAACAAGAGATGGGAGAAGAAGAAGAAGTCTGATGCTGGAGAGGAATCTTCTACTTCATATCTGCAAGAGAAGAGCGTTGCTCCTAAGCAAAATTGGAAGAAGAAGTGGCTTAAGTGCTACAGATGCAATCAAGCAAGACACTTCAGAAGAGATTGCAAGGTCAAACTGCAGCCAGGACATGATGCAGAAAAGGAGGAACATTCATGACCGGCACATTTGTCCGAGCCTTGTCCACCGTCGACTACCAAGATGACTGGATCGTCGACTCAGAGTGTGGTTATCACCTTACCGGGGATGAGTCAAAGTTCTCCTCTCTGCGGACATTCTCAGGTAACGAAGCTATCATAACCGCCGATGATACTGTTCATGTTGTAGACAAGGAGGGTGTTGTATCCTTGAGTAGTGTGATAAGGGTCCACTCACGTTAAAGAGTGTTTATCATGTACCTGGCATGAAGAAGAACCTCTTCTCTGTGACAAATACGGTAGATGTGGGCTATCACGTTATGTGTGTGGTCCAACAGAAGTGAAGTTTCTTTACAACATGTCAACAGTTAAGGCTGACGTTGCTCATGTAGGGAGAAGGGTGATGGACTTGTTTGTGTTATGAACAAGTTCCTATGTTGATCGGATGAGGACCAAGGATAGTGCTGTTATCTGGCATGAGCGGCTGAGACATGTTGGGATGGACAAGCTAAAAGCCATGACAGTGAAGAGCCTTGTGAAAGGCTTGTCTAAGTTGTCATCCTTCGGCGACGGTCATGTGTGAGCGGAATGTCAATATGGAAAAGCTTATCGCCTTCCATTTGACAAGTCGTTGACCAGGTGTAAAGAACTATTGGAATGTATACATGGTGATCTAATGGGGCCGACCGTCAAAGTCAGCCTTGGAGGCAGTAGATAAATGCTGGTTCTGATCGATGACTATACTAGGAACACTTGGGTGTACTTTATGAAAGAGAACTTAGATGATTTCCGATTGTTTGTGGAGTTCAAGGAGGTGGTGGAAGACCGGCTTGGTCTGCGGATCAAAAAGTTGAAAACAGACAATTGATGTGAGTTTGTTTCAACTGAGTTCTTAAACTTTTGCAGGAAGCATGACATTCAAAGGGAGCTCACTTGTGCTCATACTACACAACAAAACAGAGTAGCAGAGCGGAAGATCCGTCATCTAACGGAAACGTGCAAGTGTTGACTTCATCCTAAAGTTATTCTAAGGTCCTTCTAGGCGGAGGGAATGACCCGCACCACCTATGTCATCAATCAGATGTCTTTGAGTCCGATCAACATGAAATTTTCTCATGAGATGATGTTCAAGGAGAAACCTGGAGTTGGACACCTTCGGGTGTTTGGATCTACCTGCTACGTTCACATCTCAGATGCTTTAAGGACAAAGCTGGATGCAAAGACAAGAAAACTTGTCTTTGTAGGCTATAATGAGCAGAAGAAGGGATGGAAATATATGGAACATGTGACGAAGAAGTTCGTGGTTTCAAGAGACATGGTCTTCGACGAGCTGACGTCATATGGAGGTGGCCCCTCTGTGGAGATGCAGGAGAGCAGGTCAAATGGCGAGCAGGGGCAGGCTTCTAGCTCCAGGTCAGACTTTTCGGAAATCGAAGAGAATCATCAAACCACCGGCTCAGTATAGCGAAGGAAACGCGGTGAGCTTGCTCTCTTGTTTCTTCGCAGGCCCTCTGGATGAGCGAGAGCCTTCTAGATTTGAAGACGATGCTGAGGTCAAGGAGTGGGAAGATGTCATGGATGAGGAGATGGCCGCCCTCAGAAAGAATGAGACTTGGGAACTTGTGCCCAAGATCGATGACATTACTCCTATGACATGCAAGTGCGTCTACAAGCTGATGAAGGAGGAGGATGAGAGCATCGAGCGGTACATGGCTCGCCTTGTAGCTCGATGTTTTTCTCAGCAATATGGAGAAGACTATGAAGAGACGTTCAGTCCTGTAGCGAAGATGAGTTCAGTTCGGGTGGTGATGGCTTTGACGGTTTGTCAGGGCTGGAAGATGTGGCAGTTAGACGTAAAAAATGCTTTTCTTTACGGGGAGATCGATAAAGACATATTCATGATTCAGCCGCCTGGATACGTGTTTGAAGATCATCCAGGATACGTCTGCAAGATAAGGAAGGCTCTTTACGGCTTGAAGCAAGCTCCGCGGGCATGATATGAGAAGATCACAGAATATCTCCAATTCTGCGGTTATTTTGCCTCTGACTCGGATTCGAGATTGTTCGTCAAGAAGGAGGAGCTTCAGGTCTTGGTGCTGCTGTATGTGGACGATATGATCGTCACGGGTAACTCCGAGGAAGAGGTGGCTAGGCTCAGGGCAGAGCTAGCCATTCGATTCGAGATGAAGGACTTGAGTGAGCTCCATCACTTCCCTGGACTCGAGGTGGAGAGGAAAGAGAAAGACATACTTGTTTCCCAAAAGGGCTATGCAGATCAGATCGTTCCGCAATTCGGCATGCGGGAAGGGAAGAGTTGCTCTACTCCTCTTGAGGTTGGCATCAAGCTTCGACGAGATGAGGGGAGGATACTTCCAGATCCCCGGGTATTCCGTGCTCTGGTAGGGAGCCTTATCTATTTGACGATTACAAGGCCAGACATTGCATATGCTGTATGACGGGTAAGTCGATATATGGCGGAACCTAGGAAGCCTCATCTGATGGCAGCAAGGAACATTTTGAAGTATGTGAAGATCACTTCTGACATGGGTCTCCTTTATGGGAGAGACACTGGTTTCAACCTGCACGGTTATACAGATGCTGATTATGAGGGAGATTCAAATGACCGAAAGTCAATCTCCGGTTATGTCTCCACATGTGGATTAGCCGAGATTTTTTGGTGCAGTAAGAAGTAAGATTCGGTGTCCGTCTATATTACGGAAGCGGAATACAAGACTTCGGCCTTGGCAGTTCGGGGAACCATCTCGCTTAGGAGACTAGTAGAGGACGTCCATGAAAAAGTGCACGGTCCTACTCTGCTACGCGGTGACAATGAGAGTGCCCTAAAACTGGTTAATAATCTAGTTTGTCACGCGCGGACCATGCGTATTGAGATTGAACACCATTTCATTCTGGAGAAGGTGTTGGGGGGATCTCTGGTGTTGGACATGTGCAGAGCGAGGACAACATCGCGGGCATCTTCACGAAGCCGCTATCAAAGGAGTCATTTACCCGGTTACGAGAAATGCTAAGGCTGGTCTCCACTTCCTACTTCAAGGGGGAGTGTTGAATTTTTTGAAGTGCAAGTGGGTGACCTAGGCGGACTGGGCGAACTGTCCTGACAGCTTATGCGGATAGAGGGTGGCGGTCTGGCAGGTTGGCCTTGTTGTTGCTGGCGGTTTTGGTGGTCAGACCGGGCGGTCTGAGCGGACAGAGCTGCCGACTTGTTAGGTCGGCCAGTGTTCTGCGGCTTGGTTCCCAAGTTGTTTCTGGCGGATAGGATGGTTATCCGCAGAGTTGTCGGGATGAGCAGCTGGCTCTGGAATTTGCCGGTCTTGTGCGGATTGGTGTTGTATCTGCTGGTGCTGTGTTTGCACCAGGGATGTCTGGTGGTGGGGACTTGGTCTGCATTTGGACCAAGTCCAGGTAGGCTTCAGTCCGGAGGTCGCGCGGCCTTTGTGTGTTGGTTTCTTCATTCACTTAGCTCGGCAGCAGCTGTCTTGTGCTACTTGACTGCGAGCTCGCTTTCAGCGGTCTGGAGTTTTGTCCGCAAGTGGGCGGACTGAGGTGGTACTCGATGAGTCCGCCTGGTTGGTGTTCTAGTCTGGCTGTGCTTCGCGGTCTCTCTCCTGGTTAAGTCGTTGCAGTCTGGTGTGTATCCGCAGCTTTTACGGATACACTTGTTGTTCGCACTGGACAGGACGGTTATCCTACCGTCTAGGGTGGTGATCACAATCATCTCCGCACCTATAAATAGAACCCCCCTGTCACATCAACAGTACTGAGTGAATAATAAGACAGTCGCAGAAAGTTGCTGCGGTTAGGGTTTTCTATCCGTGTGGTTTGAAGAGGTTTGATCGGTTTGTGCTGTGCAGGTTGTGCGGATAGCGCTGGAGAGCCAGGAGTTTGATTCTGACTAAGTGCGGACTTTGCGGATATCTACCAACAGTTTTCAGCAGGTCGCGGCTTGCGACTAAGCGGTTTCTCTTCTGCAACTTCTTCCCTGATCAAATAAGTTGTTCGTCTCTGAGCGCCTTGTTCAGTTCGGTGGTAGCAGTACGCGTGTTCTGGCGGCTAGGCGACCTCGCGGTCAGGCGACTTGCAGTTCAGCGGCTAGAGTTCTTCAGCAGTACTGGAATAATGGGTTGTCCGCGCGACTTGTTGCTGTCTTGCGACCAGGCGGCTTCAGCGGACTCCTTTAGCGGTTAGCAGTAGAGCCGGCGGTTTCTCCTTGAGACCGCGTGGCTTGTTTCTCAGTTTGTACTTTTTTCTTGCTCCATCGGATACATTGTCAATCATGTTTCGCCATGTATGCCCCGCTGTGTAAAGAGATTTTTTGATTACTACAAGACTCTTGCTCTTATTGTTGTTTTGGCTTGTTTGGGTTCAGTACGGTTGAGTGTTCATGTGCCTGGTATCCCGTTTTTCGCTATCACAAATTTTTTCATCCCCCATGTATGTTTTGCCTGCTTCAAAAGTATTTACATAAATAACTCATTTAAGCAACCTCACAGTTTTTTTTCTTTTTGTTCAGATGATGGAGATTCTGAACATAATGTTGAAAGAAGTGAAGCAAAGGCTCCTGTCACTTGGAATGGGTCTAGAAGTCAGCGATTCAGTAAAAGATCTGGTTTGCCAACAAGGTTATGACAAGAGCTATGGTGCCCGGCCATTAAGGAGGGCAGTCACGCGTCTCATTGAGGACGTAATCAGTGAAGCGCTTCTCGCTGGAGATTACAAGCCCGGGGATACAATTTCGCTCGACGTAGGCACCTCAGGGATTCCCTCGGTGAGCAGCTCAACGGGCCAAACCATTCAGCTTTCTTCAGACACCACATCAACTCTGTAGCATGCAGTACCGCAGACCTTGTACAAAATGTATTTCCGCCCCCTCTGTGGTCCTGTGGAGATGGTGTATCAATGGTTTTTCAATGATATTAGTAGGTATTCGTTGTGGATATTTATCTGTACATAATGTTAAAGAGAAGTATTCTTTATTACGTCAGGCTTGAATCTGTATAGAACCCATATTCTCTATTGAAATGATTCACTTATTTATATTATGTTTTGTTTATGGGCAAGTATGCTAAAGTATTGTGCATGAATGTTGTTGCAGGTCGCTCAAGGTTCTTGTATACTAGTCAAAACGAATCGTCTTAGCTTGAGAGTGGTTGAACGTCAAACAGTTTAAAAATAATTGAACAGCTGACAAGAAGATTTTTTTAAACATGAAAAACCCGAACATGGTGAAAAACTGTGGGGGCGGTTCGGTGTCAATCAAATTCCACTAACTATTCGGGTGTTACAAGTTACTACATTCTCGAGGGTGACAATCCGCGAATTGCGAGCTGCGAGCCGTGAACTGCGAACATCCTTGTAGTCGGGTAGATTGTAATGTGCGCCCGGAAGGGAACCCGTGCGCTTGTGGGTGCGTTAGAATTTGTGGGCGCGTCATGAGTGAAGGCTTTGGCGGGATGTATGAGATAATGTCATGACCATGCACGCAGTTGTGCATGCTAATGGAGATGAGGCGCTGGTGGCCTTGCCGTGCTCAGAAGCGACGAGAGCTTTGACATGATCGGAAGTGACCGGTGCCTTGGCACGCTCGGAAGCGCGGGGAGCTTTGGAGCGCTTGGAAGGGGCAGGAGTCTTGGCGTTCTCGGAAGTGACTGGAGTCTTGGCACGCTCGGAGGCGATGGCGATGGCGATGAGCGCATTGAGTTCTACGAGAATGGTGGAGACGAGGCGAAAAGCAATAATGCAAGTGCGAGAGTGACTCCGCGCTTTCGCAGAGCAAGAGGAAGCTCTCGCTCAAAAGTGTTCGTCTCTGGCAGCTGTGGGGAGAAGGCCGTGAGTAGTCAGCTATACGGCCTTTGCTGCGCGGCGCTGCCAGCGTGGGTGGGAGCACTCCCCAATTGGGGAGGGCTGTGCCTACCTCCCCAATTGGGGAGTTTGGCCCACTACCTAATTGGGGAGTAAAGTAAATATAACTCCCCAAGTGGGGAGTGCTACCGCGGGTATTGACCAAGTCATGATTGGTGGCACTTTGCTGCAAACGCGCCGCCTTGTGTAGTGCCGCACGCAACACAGTGGGTGGGGCATGCGCGCTCTGCGGGGCATGACTTGTACGTAATGATGTACGGGTTCCTACATCCGTTTGGGGAACCAAACAGACTCAGAATTGCATTAGACCGGGCTTGTTGAATTTGTATTGGTTAGCCGGTCATGGTTGTGGCGAGAAATTCCTGGTTTGACCCCAACACCTAGCTTATATTCATTGTTGAGATTCTCTTTTAGTGATAATTGTTTGCTCCAACAGTTGCACATATCAAAAAATAAATAATATCAAAGATGAAAATATATATATGTTTATTTAAGTATAATATCAATGTGTCTATTTTATAGTACCTAAAAGTTCAGCATATTGATCGAAAATATCGTTGATTAGAACATCAACTATTTTTGCACCTACAATATTATAAAGTTAAATGTGTACACGGAGCTGGCTCCCACACTATCATTAGTGAGCTTCTCGCCGGCCGCTCCGCCACCAAGGGGAGGGAAGGTCTCCTTCGGGGAGTAATCCTCCCGACTAAGTGTGCACATAAAGACTGGTCCCAACCGGTCCCGTTGGGACCGGACCGGTCGGGACCGTACAGGGACCGGTCCTGTGGTCCCTGGCAGTCCCCCCTTTAAGGGTAAAAACGGGTCCCAGACCGGGACCGGTTTCGGGACCGGTCGGGACCGGAAAGAGCTCAGCTCGACGAAAATCGTCGAGTTGAGCTCGACGAAAATCGTCAACCAGAGCTCGACGAGTGCGGAGGAAGGCAGTGAGCGAGATCTCCCAGAGAGAGCCCTGTTCCTCGGCTCGACGAGTGCGGAAAGAACTGGCGAGATTGATGCTCGAGTTCGTCTGTCTCGCCTCGCGAGTGGCGAGAGCCCATTGAGCGAGCTGGTCGCTTCCGCTCCAATTCCAGAGGGGTTCTGTGAGCCCAAGATGTCTTATTATACTGAAAGAAAGGGGGGGGGGGGTCCGAACCAACACATCCAGTGATTCGAGGATGTGATTTCGATCAGACATATGTCAGACGCCTTCAAATGTCAGCTCTTCGTCATAACTCTCAAAGAGAAGGCGATGGATTGGTTCCATCAGCTGCCCGCCAGCTCAATCTACTGCTTTGAGGACCTGCGCCGAGGGTTCTTGCTGAGCTTCTCCACTTCGAAGAAGAGGAAGGAGTCAGAGTCCCTGTTTCTCATCAAGAAGGGAGTGAATGAGACACTGGGAAGCTACGTGGATAGGTTCCATGAGGAGGTTCTCCAGGTACAGGAGATGCCATGGCACACCCTTTTGGTGGCCTTCACCCTAGAGCTGTAGCAGGGGTTCTTCGGAATGGGGTTGAAGCGGGTGTCTCCGTTGTCTTTTGAGGAGCAGATGGAGAGGGCAGCGAGGGAAGTCAAGGGAGAGGCATTGAACTCGGCGTTTGCCAGGAAGCTAGCCAGGTTGGCTGTGAAGGAGGAGAAGGAGCCAGGAGGTCAGGAGGGTAGAACCCCGACCGCGGGAGCAGCAGCAGCAGCAGCAGAGGTGGGGCCACCGGTAGCCGAATAATCATTTGGGCTAGAGGAAGCAAGACTGGCACGATCAGGGCTAGAGGAGAGGTTTCCACGGAGGAGACAACCGCCAAGGGGGTCAGGGCCAGTTCAACCCTCCAGGTTGGAGGTAAGGCCAAAGACCCCCTGTAACGTCTCGGTTTAGAGCTCAGAGGCCCACGACGTAACCGTGCAGCTTGTCTCGCCCCGGTGCCCCGCTACAGGACTGTAGTTCGTGCCACCCAAACTAATCTCCGACCTGTTTCTCAACACGACGGGTTTTTTCAAACGCGGGGATTCGAACCCACGCCGCCTTGATGAGGCACCTTCCATAGTCCTCATCACCAACTGATCTGCAGCTCAGTTGGTGATGAGGACTGTGGAAGGTGCCTCATCAAGGCGGCCTGGGTTGGTGATGAGGACTGTGGAAGGTACCTCATCAAGACAACGTGGGTTTGAATCCCCATGTTTGCAAAAACCCGCTGTGTTGAGAAACAGGGCGAAGATGGATTTGGGTGGCACGGACTGCAGTCTTATAGCAGAGCACCAGGGCGAGACAAGCTGCACGGTTACGCCGCTGGCCTCTGATCTCTAAACAAGGACGTTACACCCTCTCTACCCGATCAACACCAGGCTATGAAGGTATCTCTGGGGAGGAGGAGAAGAGGAGTCCAGAGGATAAGGATGGGAGGCAGAGCGGAGTTGCCATATTGTGACTTCCACCAGGAGGAAGAGCATGCGACGACTACCTGCCCAGAGTTCTTGGAGATAAGGGGAGCAGATGGTAGGCCCAGCAACAACAACAACACCGCCAGGAGGTGCGGATCGAAGAAGTCCTACCAGGAGCAGAGGAGGACAGGTGTGAGGACCGAGCCAATGTAGGAGGTTGAGGAGGGATCAGGGTGATTCATGAGGGGGGGGGGGGGGGGAGGGAGTTGAGGCCGCCCGCAAGGCGAGTCTCCACACCATGTATCGCCGGAGCGTCGCCTCCATGTCCATAACCCCACCCCCAAATGAGAAGATTACCTTCTCCCGAAAGGACATGCCAGATCACAAGGATCAATTCTGCGATGCGCTAGTCATTCAGGCCGTCGTCGAGAACTTTATCGTCTCCCGGATCCTCGTGGACAATGGGAGCTCCGTCAACGTTGTATTCAAAAAGGCGTTTGAGGCAATGAAGGTGGAGGCCAGGAGGGTGTTGGTCTCGGATGGGCCCTTTTTCCGAATCTCCGGAGAGAGGAAGGAGGTAGAAGGAGGAGTGAGACTCCATGTTACCTTGGGTGGCCAATTCAGGAATTACAGGTTCGTCATTGTGGACGCTCCTAGCAGTTACAATGCAATATTCGGATGGCCCCTCATCAACGCATTCCGTTGTGTGCCCTCTGCTTTCCACTAACGCCTGAAGTTCAATGCTAAGGGTATCCAGGTTTGAGTCTGGGGAGACCCCAAGGTGGCGAGGGAGTTCTGCGTGACTGCGGTCAACACCATCTCTTGATAAGGAGGAGCCTAGGATATGGAGAGGAGGATGGAAGAGATGTATGGCCAGGAGGCCATGGGAGGAGCCGAGGAGATGGAAGTGGAGGAGGAAGAGGTTCGTGGCCAAGTGGAGGCTACAGAGGAAGTACTGGAGGAACGGGCCGAGGTGATGGCCGTAGAGGAAGCTGAGGAGTTAGTTCTCATGCTAGATGAGGGGGCCACAGGTGAGTGGGAAGAGCAATCCCGGCTGGAATCAGCATAAGAGGTAGTGGAGATGGAAGTTCTCACCCAGGGAGGAAGGGTGGTGAAAGTGCGGGTCAGCTGGGTCTGAGCTCGTAAGACCAGAGGAGGATGCTGAAGTGCATCCAGAAGAACGTGGACAACTTTGCATGGAATACGGCCAACATGCCGAGAATTGATGCGAATGTGGCTTGCCACCGCCTCAACCTTGATGCAGACGCCCGTCCCATCCGTTAGAAGAAGATGTCCACCGCTGACAAGCTGGCCGAGCCCATCCGTGAGGAGGTGGAGAAGCTCCTGAAGGCGGGGTTTGTATCGGAGATCCAGTATCCAGGCTGTGTATCCAATGTGGTGATGGTCAAAAAAGGGGACGACCGTTGGAGGATATGTATCGATTTTTCTCTTTTAAATAAAGCATGTCCCAAAGATTATTACCCTCTGCCTCGAATCGACGTGCTGGTTAACTCAGCCATCGATTTTTCTCTAATGAGCTTTCTAGGTGCATTTTCAGGTTATCACTAGATAAGGATGCACTCGCTCGACATGAAAGATGTTTCCTTCATTATAGGGAGGGGTGCTACTGCTGAAAAATGCAGGGGTAATGTACCAGAGGATGATAGATCGGGTCTTCCGGGAGCAGAAGGGAAGAAACTTGGAGGTGTACGTTGATGCCCTCATGATCAAGTGTCGGGACATGGACTCTCACCTCCGGGATCTGGAGGAGACCTTCGTTATAGTGCACCCCCAACCTTTTTCCCAGGTTGGGCCGGAGGGGTACTATTGGACCAAGACGTCCACCCAGTGCTCATCGGGGAAAACGATCCACCCTATCCAAGCAATAAATGGTCGCCTTGTTCGGCTCGAATCATAACATTCACAACCCATCAAAGTATAGCGGAAGTATTAACAGGAAACTTTACAGATTTATATATCACATATCAAAATCACAGCGGTTTTCAGGTCGAAGCCTAAGTGTTTAACTAAGCCAGTGGGCTATACATGTACTACATAAGTCTCTCACATACTCTCTCTCTCTAAGATGCTCAGCGGTACTCACATCTCTAAACTCTGGGGATGGCGGGGTCCATCTGCCCGAGTAGTCCTAGCTGCTGGCGTAGTCTCCTACGGCAGCAGGTCACTACGGTGCTCCACCTCCTGTGAATGGTTATTTAAATAACTGTTAGTCACAGAGCTAAGCAGAAACAAATCTCCTCCCCGGATCAATATCCTGGGTACGAGCACACACCCACACAACAAAAGTAAATAGCCGAAGCAAGAGAGGGTTAGCACAATATTTCATATATGTATAACTAGAAGCAACTATAAAAGAGTGTATCATAGTATAACTGGAAGAAGAAGTAGCAATACAAATCAGTTATAACAAGGCTCCACTAGCACGTCAGCACATCAGGATTTCACATCCTGAAATCAATCACTGGCATTCACAGCCGAGCACACAACACAGACATTCATAGCAGCGCACACACCGCAGACATTCATAGTCGCGCACACACCGCAGACATTCATAGCCGCGCACACACTGCATGCATTCATAGCCATGCACACAAACCCTATGTCGACATAGTTTGAACCGCTTCTGTTCTTGCAGGGTAGCGAGCCCCGCGGACCTCACAGATGTGGCCGTCGGTGACAGTGGCCAGTCCTGCCACTTTTGGGGGTGATCATACCGCACAACCCCAGACCCTAATATAAAAACCATGTGTACTCTCGGTTGTGTGAGACATCCGGCGAATCGTTTTGGCCGACCAGTGGAGGAAACCTGACGGGGAATATAACGACCGGTCACCGGTGGTACTCATCTCCCTGTCGCCTTGAGTCGTCTACCTTCCCGCACTAGTAGGAACGGTCTGCGGAAGGGACTGACCAGCCACCATTTCACCGCAAGCAATTTACAATCAATCAAACAAAGGCAAACATTATAAAACATCGGGTCTACGTCGGCCTACCCTACTAGGCTTAGACTTCGGGTGTCGGTACTCAGCTCTACTTTCGACAAGGAGCATGAGAGCGCTTTATTTGGGGCTAGACCTGGAGGACTACTTCAGCTCCGGTTATCCCCAACTAAGGCTCGACGACAGCTCGTCAGTGTAGGACCTGGGATTATAATGGTAAATTGCAATGGAAATAAGTGCGGTGATTATGTTGCTTATTTAAAGTGCCGGAATGAAATGTGACCAGTACGAGATTGGAGTAGTACTGGATAGAAAGTACCGAATTAAGCTTGACCAGTACGAGACTGGATTAGTACTGATTAGAAAGTATTGAAAAGCTTGACCAGTGAGAGACTGAAGTAGTATTGAATAGAAAGTATTGAAAAGCTTGACCAGCGCGAGACTGGAGTAGAAAGTACTGAAAAGTTTGACCAGTGCGAGACTGGAGTAGTACTGAATAGAAAGTACTGAAAAGCTTGACCAGTGCGAGACTGGAGTAGTACTGAATTGAAAGTACTGAACTGAAATAAATAAAGGAACTGAACCAGTGCAAGACTGGAATAATCATTAAGAAAATGGTTAGTAGTCCAATCACTTCATTCAGGAGGCTTCAGTTCCATCTCCGTTCTCAGGAGACTTAGTTCAGTTCTATTTCAGTTTTTGATAAAGCTTCCTTGGGTTATACCCATTATTAAGATCCGATTATAATTTGGTTACGCCTTATTAATTACGACTTAATTAAATCCAGGGTTGGCTAGGAGTTACATTCTTATAGCCGTCAGAGGCAACTTCAAGTTCATCACCCATACTTTCACCTTCCGAGCGTGCCCTATTCACTCGAGAGTCGAGGCGCTCGACGGTTTTGCGAAATCTCGGAAATCCAGGAGATTAGTCACTTGCCTCGGCCACTCTCGTTGATGTGAAAGTTTGAATTTATTATTCAAATTAGAGAGGATAGTCGCGCGCTCTAATTTTCATTTTCGAAGAAAATGAGCGTAATCATTTCCGAGCGCAACCCTAGACACTCAACAATTGAGAGAAATTTCAATTTTAATCCCCAAGTGTCCAACGTTTGATATACCTTATAAGAGAGTCTAAAATGAGTCTGGAAAAATTTTCATAATTTTTCGAAGAGTTTTGTGCATTTAATTTGACCAAATAATATTCATTTGGGCTTTTAAAAAACCATATCAACTCCAAAAATTCTCAAAATATTTATGGAGGAAGCCCTTAGTTAGGGGAACATTTTTCATGTTCAACACTTTTTTCCTAGGAGCCTATTTTAGTCTCAAAAAAATAAACCCATTATTAATTATAATATTATAATATTCATTATAAATATTATAATAATATATTTATATAATACATATAATATATATATAAAACGAAAACACTGTTCATCACCCTGCCCCCTCCCCCCCCCCCCCCCCCCCCGCTGTATCATTTCTGCCGCCCTTACGAGCTTCTCCAGCCGCCGGCCGGCTGTGACTCCACCCCCGGCCGACTGGCCGGGGGTGGGCGCTCCCTCCGGCGGTGGTCCGGCGGCCGGGAGCATTTTTTTATTTGAACGAGAGAGGACGGGGGTGATGGCGGTGGTGCTCCGGCCGCCGGGAGCGCCATGCAAGACGTCCAGAATAGGGAAGGGGGAGGGAGAAGGCATCCACCTGTGCTGGGGGAGCTTGGAGGTGGCCAGGTTTGGTGGCCATGGAGGGTGGTGAGGTGGTGGAGCCCGGGCTTGCCTTTTTCTAGTGACCTGGGCTCCGATAGGATTGGGCAGGTGGAGGGGGGCTGCTCTGAGAGCTGTGAGGAGGATTAGGGGCTGGGGGCGGGGTCCTTTAATAGGATTGGGGGGAGGGTTATCCCCCCTTTTGCAATGTGGGATTAATCCTTCCTTAGGGAGGGATTAATCACCACCCTCGAGCTGTCCAAGGACAGCTGGAGGTGCCACATATTCCCCATGGGGGGAATAAGGGAAAGCCCTATGGGCTTGGGCCTCCATGGTGAAGAAAGAGAGGGGGAGAGAGGAGAGTATGGGGTTTGTGGGCCTTTACTTGCCCTAGGGGCTCCTTGCTGGTTGGGAGGGGCCCAAGGTGGGTGAGGGCAAGGCCCTAAGTGATTCTGAAGAGTTGGGGGGGGGGTGGGCCCCTACTTGGATAAAAAATCCAAAAGATGGATTTTTTGGTGGGTTTGACCAAGTCAACCCTAGGGTGGGTCCCCCTTGCTGGTCAAAGTAAAAGTGGGTCCAAGTCGTCCGGGACGGGTCAAGTTCGGGTGTCGTGTCACAATTGGTGTGTGCACGCTTTTCAGTGCACGACTAGGCTTGATTTGACCACGGGTTGACCAATTGTCGTCGAAATTGGCCGGAACGACTTCAGTTGACTTCTTTTTGACCACACGAGTCCAACACTACTAACTGGGGTCGAATCGGAGTCCGTTTGGCGAAAGTCCGATATTTGCGTGTCGCAGCGCGTTAAAACGATCAAAGTATGCAAAATTGTCGTTAGACCTCAGATTGTGACGAGATGGGTTACGATGCACCTGTCTAGGTTATATGAGGCCACAAGAATCAATAGAACTCAATTCGGAGTTCTCTAAGTCGATATCCAAAATCTGCTCTCGTTGCGTTTTATGAGGAATGGTCACATTCACTATATGACCTCGTGGTCCAACTGAACGAGTTTTGATGTACTCGTATCGACTATACGAGGTCACAGGGACTGACAGAACTCAATTCAGAGTTCTCTAGCTCTATTTCCCGCTTAGGGTTGTTTCCTACCGGGTTAGGGGTAGGGTTCGGGCCACTTTTATTGGGCTCACTAGGGTTCTGGTGGCACAATAAAAGTCGGGATATTACAATCCAATAAAAATAAAAGGATTTTCGTCCCCGAAAAATTGCTTGAAGTAGGGGGGAAAAAGTAACATACCTGGGGGAAGAGCTCTAGGTGCTTTTCTCGGATGAGTGCTTCAAGTTCCCACGTGAACTCTCGTCCGCAGTTTGACCATAGTACCTTAACCATCAAAATGGTTTTGTTTCATAGTGTCTTGACTTGTAATCTACTATTCTGACGGGTTCGAGCGGGACGGATCTATCTGACTGTAGTTGCGCCAGAGGGGTAGGAAGATACTGCTCTGGTTGCCAGAGGACTCGTCTCAAGGAAGAGACATGAAACACATCGTGAAGATTTCCCAACTCTGGGGACAAGGATAACCGATAGGCGACGGGGCCAACACGCTCTATCACCGGATAGGGACCAAGAAGCGGGGATCTAACTTCTTCTGCTTCCTCAACCGGGAGATACCATGCATGGGCTTTATTTTCAGAAACACCATTTCCCCCACGCTGAACTCCACCGGTCGGTGTCGCGCATCATAGTACTTAGCCTGCCGGCTCTGCGCTTCCCGCATTCATTCCTGAGTCAGCCGTATCGCTGCCGTAGTGTCATCGATGTAAGCAACTCCCAAGGCTTTTGGGTCCTCTTCCTGAGCCCAAGTCAACGGGGTTCAACAACGCCTTCCATACAATGCCTCGTACGGAGCCATCTTAATGCTAGCCTGCTAGCTGTTATTGTATGAAAATTCGACTAACGACAATAGCTGCTCCCACGACTCATTATGCTCCACTATGCACAGTCGAAGAAGATCCTCCATCATCCGGTTCGTCCTCTCCGTCTGTCCGTCTATCTGCGGGTGGAAGGCGGTGCTGAAGGCCAACTTGGTTCCCAAATACGCCTGCACCCACCTCCACTCCTTAGATGTGAAACGCCTGTCACGATCTGACACGATGGACTTTGGTACTCCGTGAAATCGTACCACTTACTCTAGGAACATCCTGGCCAGGATATCTACTCCGTCACCCGGTCAGTTTGGAATAAACCGCGCTACCTTGGTGAGTCGATCAATGACCACCCATATTAAGTCATTCCCAGCGCGGGATCGAGGTAGGTCGTGGATGAAGTCCATGGAGATGTCTTCAAACTTCCACTCTGGTATCGGCAGGGGCTGTAATAGGCCTCCTGGACTGCGGCATTCGGCCTTGACCTTCTGACAGGTCTGACACCGGGCCACGAAGTTGGTGACATCTCTTTTCATTCCAGGCCAGTAAATGGTCCTGCACAAGTCCACGTACATCTTAACTATGCCAGAGTGAATCGAGTACCTTTACTGATGGGCCTCTTGCAGAATTTCCTCATAAATCCCTCCGGCAGCTGGAACAAATATGCGATGTTTGAATTGCAGAATCCCGTCATGCAGTTTATAATCATCCTGTGCCCCTTCTTGCAGAGATTGTATGATCGACATTACCTCTGCGTCGATCTTCTGGGCTTCTCCTATCCGGTCCCGGATGTCGCATTGGATCTCCATCCAGTATAGCTGGGAATAATACTCTTCCGGATCTCTTCGGGCAACCGGGGTAATCTCCAAGTCTATCAAAGACTGGAAAAGTTCCTTTGGGATCTGCTCCATCCAACTCCTGGCTATCGCAGGCTGGTGGCTCAAAGCATCAACGACTCTGTTAGCCTTCCCGGGGTGATATTGGAGAGCGAAGTCGTAATCGCATAAGAATTCCATCCATTGGCGCTACCGGAGATTCAGCTCCTTCTGCGTGAAGATATACTTGAGGCTCTTGTGGTCGGAGAAGATCTCACATCTTACTCCGTACAGATAGTGCCTCCAAATTTTAAGGGCGAAGATAACGTCGCCCAACTCTAAATCGTGCATTGCGTAGTTCAATTCATGCGGCTTTAAATGCCGCGAAGCGTAGGACACTACCTTGCCATGCTGCATTAGGACTGCTCCCAATCCCTTCAGGGAGGCGTCGGTGTAGATTTGGAATCCCTCGGTCCCTGTAGGGATCGTAAGGATTGGCATGGAAGTCAGCTGCTTCTTCAGTTCGATGAACGCAGCCTCACACTCCGGCGTCCATCGGAATGCGACGTCTTTCTTGGTGAGAGCAGTCAGGGGTAGGGCGATCTTGGAAAATCCCTCGACAAACTTCCTGTAGTATCCGGCAAGGCAAAGGAAACTCCGGATATCCACAGCCGTCTTGAGTGGCGGCCAATTTTGTACTGCTTGGATCTTGGCTTGGTCTACTGCCACTCCTTCCTTGTTTATCGTGTGGCCCAAGAATCCTACTTCTTCTAGCCAGAATTTGCACTTACTGAATTTGGCGAAGAGAGAGTGCTCCCGGAGCTTTAATAGCACCTTCTGCAGGTGCCGAGTATGATCTGTCTTGGTCCTCGAGTAGATTAGGATGTCGTCTATGAAGATGATGACAAAGTGATCCAAGAAGGGTTCGAAGACTCTATTCATCAGGGCCATGAAGGCGGAGGGCGCGTTGGTGAGCCCGAAGGGCATCACCAGGAACTCGTATAGACCGTATCGGGAGCTAAATGCAGTCTTGGAGATATCTTCCTCTCAGATTTGAAGCTGGTAATAGCCGAACCTCAGGTTCATCTTGGAAAATACCGAAGCACCTTGCAACTGATCGAACAGTTCGTCGATCCTAGGAAGGAGGTACATGTTGCGTACAGTAAGCTTATTTAGCTCCCTGTAGTCGATGCACAGTCGCAGAGTCCCCTCTTTCTTCTTGATGAAAAGTACCGGAGCTCCCCAGGGAGAGGAACTAGGGAAGACGAATCCAACATCTATTAGTTCCTGGAGCTGGATCTTTAGTTCAGTCAGCTCCCTGTAGTCGTTGCACAGTCGCAAAGTCCCATCTTTCTTATTGACGTAAAGTACCGGGGCTCCCCAGACGAGGAACTAGGGCGGACGAATCCATCATCTATTAGTTCCTGAAGCTAGATCTTTAGTTCAGTCAGCTCCCTTGGGGCCATCCGGTAGGGGGCTCACGATACTGGCCGTGCTCCGGTCACGAGTTCGATCTGAAAGTCGACCTCTCGCTGGGGTGACAATCCTGGGAGGGACTCAGGGAAAATATCTGGAAAGTCGCAGACTACTGGGACCTTGGCGAGCACCTGGGTTTTGTCTACCATCTCGAAGTAGATAAGGTATACTTCGTCCTTCTGACGGACTGATTTCACCATCTACGTAGAAGTCAAGATAATGTGCGAGATAGAGGGCACACCTGTCAACGCGACACTCTGGACATTTGGGTTCTGTAGCCGGACTTCTCACGTGGAACAGTTTATTTGTGCTTGGTGCTCGGCCAGCCAGTCCATCCTCAGAATGATGTTAAACCCAGTTATTGCTAGGATGGTTGCGTCGATTTCAAATTCCACCTCTCCCACCATAGCCTGGAACGAACACTTTTCGGTAAATGTCATATCCGAACCGTCAGGTAAACGGATTCGTATAGACTATCCGGTTGAACGAATAACATTTCCCTTTGTTGCGATGAAATCATGAGAGACGAAAGAATGTGTCGCTCCTGTGTCAAAAAGGGTTTTGGCAGGGAGTCCTTCTACCAACAAGATTCCTGACGACATGAGAAATATATATAGATATATATCATCCAACTAATATACATATATATGAAATATACAACATCAGTGGAAGATCTGATATCTCCTATCGCCTAAGATATATACCTATGACTACGTCAGGGGCCGGTCCGTGCTGCAGGATTAGTGCGTAGGCCTCCTGGGGCGCTGCTCGGCCCTGCCGGCCTCTCTCGCCAGCTCTGCCTCTGCAGCCTCTCTGACCCTGTCCTCGTGCCAGTTTCCCACCCTGAACTGATCCTAATCCGGGTCTCCCCGTCACCTGAGGGCCCTCATATGTCCTGGCTGCTGACACAAGAAGCAGTTCCCTGCGAAGGGAACATCTCGTCGGGCCACTAGTGGGGGCTATGGAGCTGGAGCAGGTCTACTGTCTGGCTGTGCAGCTGTGGGTGCTGGGGGTACTAGTGGGCGCCTATAAGGCTGCCTGCGGCGTCACTGCCTGCGCTCTATGTTCTGTCTGTACGGAGCGATTCCTCCGTCTCGCCTCTGGTCTCGAGGAGGCTCTACCTGACCTCTGCGCCGCTGAGCCACTGTCTGCTGGTCTAACTCTAAAGCTACCGCATGGGTGGCTATAGTGTGAAATGTGGCCTGAGAGAGCATAATCAGGGCCTGCCTTAGGTCGTCTCGTAGTCCTCGGTAGAACCAAGAAGCTCTATCCCTGTCGGAGGCAGCCAGATACCCGGCGAAGCGTGCCAGGTGTATGAACTCTCTCTCATACTCTGCCACTGTGCGGTTGCCCTGTCGGATGAGCAGGAACCTCTCTTGCAGCATGGCTCGGTTTGCATCTGTGATAAAGAACTCTAGTAGGGCCACAGAGAACTCCCCCAAAAGGATCGTGCTCAACGGCCTACCTCGAAAGGTAGAGCGACTAGCCGCTTTCCACCAATCCCTCGCATATCCCTCTAAGAGGGTCACCACCAAAGAGACTGCTGCCACAGCTGGGCACATCATCCCTACTAACAGCTCCTCAACTCGCTCCACCCACTCCTCTAACTAGATGGCCGTCTCTGTACCCTTGAAAGGGGCAGGCCTCAGTCCTCGGAAAGTCATCACTAGATCGGTGGGTGTGGTCATCTCTCGAGGTGGCTGTGCCAGGGCATCCCGGAAGGTCGCTTGTATAGCCGTTAGTGTCTGCCCTATATCTGTCTCGGAAAACGGTACGACCGCGGGCGCGATCGGGTCTGGTGGTGGGGTAGCTGGAACGTATCCTCTGGACGAGGATCCCCCGTTACTGTACTCCAGTATCTGGAGAAGTAACATGAAAGAGTGTCAGTATTTTGAAAAAGGGAAATTTGCAAAAGCGACAACCCAAGCGGAAAATAATGGTATATGGGCGTACTATCGTACAGTCTAGAATCCCTAAGCCTCTATACTAGGGTCCACCAGGCTTCCACTGCAAGGTTCGTCTCGAACCTAGAACGAAGCGAGGGACGAAGGCATCCTGAGACTGCTCCACAAGGATGAATCGTGATGGCTCTGATCCATTTGTAATGCCCCCAAACCTTTTGCCCGGGTCGGGCCGGAGGGGTACTATTGGCCCAAGATGTCCACCCAGTGCTCATAGGGGAAAATGATCCACCCTATCCAAGCACTAAATGACCGTCTTGCTCTGCTCGAATCATAACATTCACAACCCATCAAAGTATAGCTGAAGCATTAACAAGAAACATTGCAGATTTATATATGACATATTAAAATCACAGCGGTTCTCGGGCCGAAGCCTAAGTATTTAAATAAGCCCGTGGGCTATACATGTACTACATAAGTCTCTCACATGCTGTCTCTTTAAGATGCTCGGTGGTACTCACGTCTCTAAACTCTAGGGACGACAGGGGTGCATTTGCCCGAGTAGTCCTAGCTGCTGGCGTAGTCTCTTGCGGCAGCGGGTCACTACGGTGCTCCACCTCCTGTGAATGGTTATTTAAATAACCGTTAGTCACAGAGCTAAGCGTAAACAAATCTCCTCCCCGGATCCATATTCTGGATATGAGCACACACCCACACAATAAAAGTAAATAGCCGAAGCAAGAGAGGGTTTGCACAACATTTCATATATGTATAGCTAGGAGCAACTATAAAAGAGTGCAGGATAGTATAACTGGAAGAAGCAGCAATAATACAAATCAGTTATAACAAGGCTCCACTAGCACGTCAGCACATCAGGATTTCTCATCCTGAAATCAATCACTGGCATTCACAGCCGAGCACACACCGCAAGCATTCATAGCCGTGCACACACCGCATGCATTAATAGCCGCGCACACACCGCAGGCATTCATAGCCGTGCACACAAACTCTATGTCGACATAGTTTGGACCACTTCTGTTCCAGCAGGGTAGCGAGACCCGCAGGCCTCACCGATGTGGCCGTCGGTGATAGTGGCCAGTCCTGACACTTTTGGGGGTGATCGTACCGCACAACCCCAGGCCCTAACGTACAACCATGTGTACTCTTGGATGTGAGCGACATCCGACGAATCATTTTGGCCGACCAGCGGAGGAAACCCGACGGGGAATATAACGGCCAGTCACCCATGGTACTCATCTCCCTGTCGCCTTGAGTCATCTACCTTCCAGCACCGGTAAGAACGGTCTGTAGAAGGGACTGACCCACCACCATTTCACCGCAAGCAATTTATAATGAATCAAACAAAGGCAAACATTATAAAACATCGGGTCTACGTCGGCATGCCCTACAAGGCTTAGACTTTGGGCGTCGGTACTCAGCTCTACTTTTGACAAGGAGAGTGGGAGCGCTTTATTTGGTGCTAGACCTGGAGGACTACTTCAACTCCGTTTATCCCCAACTAAGGCTCGACGACTGCTCGTCAGAGCAGGACTGGGATTATAATGGTAAATTACAATGGAAATAAGTGCGGTGATTATGCTGCTTATTTAAAGTGCTAGAATGAAATGTGACCAGTACGAGACTGGAGTAGTACTGGATAGAAAGTTCCGAATTAAGCTTGACCAGTACGAGACTGGAGTAGTACTGATTAAAAAGTACTGAAAAGCTTGACCAGTGCGAGACTGGAGTAGTATTGAATAGAAAGTACTGAAAAGCTTGACCAGTGCGAGACTGGAGTAGAAAGTACTGAAAAGCTTGACCAGTGCGAGACTGGAGTAGTACTGAATAAAAAGTACTGAAAAACTTGACCAGTGCGAGACTGGAGTAATACTGAATTGAAAGCACTGAGCTAAAATAAATAAAGGAACCGGACCAGTGCAAGACTGGAATAATCATAAAGAAAATGGTTAGTAGTCCAATCACTCCATTAAGGAGGTTTCAGTTCCATCTCCGTTCTCAGGAGGCTTAGTTCAGTTCTATTTCAGTTTTTTGATAAAGCTTCCTTGGGTTACACCCATTATTAAGATCTGATTATAATTTGGTTGCGCCTTATTAATTACGGCTTAATTAAATCCAGGGTTGGCTAGGAGTTTCATTCTTATAGCCGTCATAGGCAACGTCAAGTTCATCACCCGTACTTTCACCTTCCGAGAGTGCCCTATTCACACGAGAGTCGAGGCGCTCGACGGTTTTGCGAAATCTCGGAAAACCCGGAGCTTAGTCACTTGCCTCTACCACTCTCGTTGATATGAAAATTTTGAATTTATTATTCAAATTAGAGAGTATAGTCGCGCGTTCCAATTTTCATTCTCGAAGAAAATGAGCGTAATCATTTCCGAGCGCGACCCTTGACACTCAACAATTGAGAGAAATTTCAATTTTAATCCCCAAGTCTCCAACTTTTGATATACCCTATAAGGGGGTCTAAAATGAGCCTGGAAAAATTTTCATAATTTTTCGAAGAGTTTTGGGACTTTAATTTGACCAAATAATTTTCATTTGGGCTTTTAAAAAACCAAATCAACTCCAAAAATTCTCAAAATTTTTTTTGGAGGAAGCCCTTAATTAGGGGAACATTTTTCATGTTCAACACTTTTTTCTTAGGAGCCTATTTTAATCTCAAAAAAATCAACCCATTATTAATTATAATATTATAATATTTATATATATATATATATATATATATATATATATATCTTTATATTATAAGAAAAGACCTAATCATCCTATGGTGTAACATTTTAATCCAAAAATGCCCTCATAAAATAGGTTTTGGTGGGTTAATTGGAGGGTACTTGGGTCATTTGGCCGGATCAACCTTAATTAAATACGCACCCGCACTGTTCAACCCACTCATTCTACCGATACCGTCTTCTTCTTCTACACAGGGAGAGGGCAACGCGATGGTTGCTGCTGCTCCTCGCGTTTCTCTTGGACGACGACAACAGCGAGCAACAATGAAGCCGACGCATGGGGTTATAGCTGCATGTTCTTCACTGTAAATGAGAGCTCTTTTTTTGTTACCAAAATTGGTTTCTGATGGGGTTTCATCCAATTATAGACATATCTCTGCATAGTACACAAATTATAAACATACAGTTTAATAATCATTACTATTGGTTATAGCTGCATGTTCTATGCTGTAAATGAGAGTTTTTTTGTTACCAAAATTTTCCCCTAAAGATGATAGCTGCGAACTTGATTGCTCTGGTAATCTGGATAAATACTTTCCCATGGGGTTTCATCCAATTACAGATATATCTCTGCATAGTAAACAAATTATAAACACATACAGTTTAATAATCATGAATAACAAGGAAACATTTGAGAAAAGCGACCTACTTATCAAATCAGAACACAGTTTAGGCAAAAAAAAAACAAAAAATTCGGGCTACAGAGCTGTTTGAGGTGATTTTTTTTAATCCTTTGGGTTCTCTATTTAAAAAATTCGGGCTATTTTTAGATTTCTGGCAAGCTCACGGTATCACCTTTCCTTCTTTGTCTTCTTTGTTTTCTCCGACTTTATCCTCCTGCATGTTCAGCAATGTTCCGAAATGTTGGCTAATGTTAGCTATGACATAGTATGTACGATCATATATACATGTTTATCAAGTTTGCCAATTATATTTTTATGAAGTAGTTGTGGTCAATTTCTTAGGAGTGTTTATCATGTTTACCAATTTCTTAGGGGTGTTCAACTGGAGGAACCAATTTACATCTTTTCAATTTTTAGTCTTATGTTTTATGTTACATCCTTTTGTTTTAGTTCAATTTACTTTGGCAAAGGAACATGACAAATTGTAATAAGCGCCATCCACCGGTTTGGAGAATGCTGACTATAACAATCACTATTATGACTAATCAAGTCACTTTTTAGACGATTCATACCCATTTTAATTGGTTTGCTAGCACATGACCATTGGCTGCAGTTTTTCCACCTCTTTGATCTTATGTGATTGGTCCGTACAGACAAGGACACAATCTAAACCATGGGGGACAACAATCGTTGCTTGAGGCAAGCTCAGAACAACAAAGAATTAACAACAATTGTACTTAACAAGAAGTTTAATGTGGCTCTTGACATTCGATGAGCTGTACAAGTTTGATTAGAGTCGTAAAAAAATCCAATACGAATTTAGGTATCCCATTCTTTGACAGCAAAGAGGTCCCATTGAGATCGATTGCGAACAATTCTTTATCGATCAACTCTACCCATAGATGGATTGGATATGACTCACATTATTCCATATAATGGGCACTACACAAGACAACTCTGGTTAACCACTTAGAAGCAACCTGCTTTGGGAATTAATATCCTTAAAGAAACTTGGGCCAATGGACAAGCACTTAGGGCAAATTTCAAGGGTAGCACCTGCTACTTTAGTCTCACCCGACCAACAGATTCTTTTCTTTACTACAGGGCTACAAGAATGATTCAGGCTTGATGTAACCAATATGAAAAATCTTTCAAAATTGATTATTACAATGAGCTTGGTACCAATTTGTAATCAAACTTTTCAAATGGATGAGGTGATAGAGGACAGATGAGCATGGAAAAGCATAAGGGTGCCAACATTTGTCACCCCCACAACATATGTCACCCCCACAATAAATGTTTCACCCACGACCAATGTCGCTCCCACAACCAATGTGGCCCCACCACAAATGTCGCATCCACGACGAATGTTGCCCGCACGAGGTATCCCGTGCCACCGACGACTGATGTCGCCGTCCACGACCGATGTTGTCGTCCACAACCAATGTCGCCTCCCATGACCAATGTCGTCGTCCATGACCAATGTGGCCCCCACGACCAATGTCGCCTCCCACGACTAATGTCACCGCCCTCGACCAATGTCGCCCCCCACAACTAATGTCGCATCCCACGACCAATGTCACCGCCCCCGACCAATGTTTCCGCCTCCGACCAATGTTGCTGCCCTCGACCAATATCTCCATCTCCGACCAATGTCACCGTCTGAAAGTGAGCAGTTAGATCTTAACTTTCTTCTAAACTAGAGTTAATGAAAAAAAGTCACAGCATAAAGATAAAGAAGGAAAAGCAAGCACACAGACGACACAAGAATTTATAGTGGTTCCCCTAAAGTTGGGTACATCCACTCTTCTACCACCATGGTAGGAATCCACTGCAGGATGAGTTGATCAGGTGTCCTGGGAACCAATGAGCTTTTGATAAGGTGCTCAAAAACCAAACCAGATTTTTTGATCAGGTGTCTTGCCACCACTGAGTTTTGATAAGGTCTCAAAAACCAATCACAAACTTTTGAAGGGAGTTTGAAAACCCTTTACAGAGGTGGGGATGAGAGAGTGATGAAAGTCTTCTTTTCTCAATCACAATGAGAAGACTATGTGGATTCAGTGATGTTGTCAAAGCTCCCCCTGAGATGTAGAATAGTTCAGGAGTGGAAGCTTTGCTTCAGGGTGTAGGCCTTCAAGTTGATGTTGCTCTCCAACAAGCTTTTAGACTGATATGAATTGATTGTCTCTTGAATGCTTGGAGCAGATGAAGATGATGTTGATTTGCTGTAAGAAAACTTGTAGCTAAGTTCTTCTTTGCTGAGAGAAAAAAGCCTTCTGGAATATTCTCTCTCTATCTCTTCTATTTTGTCGAGTGCTGTATTACTCTTCTTATTTTTCTGTAAGATATAATATCTGTATATTTAATGCCTAAAAATTCAAGCATTTGAATTCTTTCTATCTTGGAATGGCTAAATCAATTCCCGAGAATGGAATATGTCTTGAGAAATCAATTCGCATTTAATCTCTGTAATAAGCCATATTTTATACTGTCATTCAAACAACTATATTTGATAGCATTAAATCTGAGAGCTATAAATGTTTGCAGTTAAGCCTTAATTAAATCTGCCAGCTGTAAATAAGGTCTGAAAAACGGCACAGGAAATCGCCAAACTAAATTTTAAAGCTTCTTCAAACTGGGTTCGGAGATCGTTGAACTCAGCTCGGAGATCGTTGAGCTGAGTTCAGAGATTTTGAACTGCATCTGAATTTTAAAGCTTCTTCAAACTGGGTTCAGAGATAGTTGATCTCCGCTCAGAGATAGTTGAACTGAGTTCAGAGATTTTGAACTGCATCTTAATTTTAAAGTTTCTTCAAACTGGGTTCAGAGATAGTTGATCTCCGCTCAGAGATAGTTGAACTGAGTTCAAAGATTTTGAACTGCATCTTAATTTTAAAGCTTCTTCAAACTGGGTTCAGAGATAGTTGATCTCCGCTCAGAGATAGTTGAACTGAGTTTAGAGATTTTCTTCCAGCAATTTTTTGAACTTCAAATCTGAACTTCTCTGGAATTTTTCTGAATGACCAAACCTGGAAATAATCCTATGACCCATGACTATACATTTTGGGTCAATCTAATAAACCCTAATAGTGATCCTTACCCAAATCCAACCTTGGGTTCCAACAATCTCCCCCTATTTGGGTGAGGACACTATTCACATAAAATAAAACACAAAGCAAAAATAATCTGCCTGATTTAAAAGTTTTTCAGCAGATGTACAAGGGTACTTTGAGAAATAAAATACATGAAAAAAAATTACTAGAGAATCCTAATAAGCAATTTTCTTTACACATAAAATTGACAATCTCCCCCTATACAGCTACTGTTGTATCCTCTGCATTTCCTGAAAAGAGGGGTTAGGAGTTCTGGACCCAGATTATCTTGGGTCCTATTTTTCTTTCACAATAATAATTTGAAATAAAAGAATAAAAATTTCTGTTTTGAAATTCTGAGTTCGACGAAAAATATTTTCGTCGATCTGAGTTCGACGTGCGTCGTTCTCGATTCGACAAAGGATATTTATTTCGTCGATCAAGATTTTCTGACCAGAAATCTCTGTTCAGAGATCGTCGACCTGAGTTCGACGAAGAGTGTAGTTTTTGTCGAGCTCCGTTCGACGAACTATGTTGAACATAAATTTTCTGAATTTTTTAATTTGTTTTGGTAAAAATTCAGTTATGTTGTCAAAATCAAGGGTAGAGATAACCTGATCCTCTTCTGATTCACATTCTGATTCTTCATCAGAGACTGATTCTTCTTCATGTCTGCTGTATGAAGCATTTATTGCCATTAGGAAAAACTCTCTTGCTCTTGACTCTTATTCATCTTCAGTTGTACAGGATGAAGCTTCAGAGTCACTCCAAGATTCAGTATTTAATGTTTTTTATTTTGTTGATCCAACAACCATTGTTGTGAGGGAGTTCCAGCTGTCTTTTGCTGAAGTACATTAAATAACTCCTTCAAAAATGTCATCAGACATTGATTGAGCAAGGATGTCCATTGCTCTTGCATTAGCAATCTTTAGCAATTTTTGAGCTTCTGTCCATTGAGGTGATGGAGCAGCATTCATGCTTGTTGTTTCCAATGGTTGATAAGGACCTGTCAAAATAGAATTGAAAATGGCTTCATCAATAGAGTTCATAAAAAGCCCAATCCTTGTCTTCCATAGTGCAAGCTTATCCAGATTGCACTTAGGAGGTCCAGTGCTTGAACATTCTTCATATTGTGCCATGAAAAACTCTCAAGAAATTTAAGATCTATCAGATCGTTTTGGTTCAGGTGTTAGCCTGTGCAACCACTAAGGTGTGGTATTTTAACCAACCTGGAAGATGTGGTATTTTTAACCAACCTCTGATACCAATTGAAAGTGAGCAGTTAGATCTTAACTTTCTTCTAAACTAGAGTTAATGAAAAAAAGTCACAGCACAAAGATAAAGAAGGAAAAGCTAGCACACAGATGACACAAGAATTTATAGTGGTTCCCCTAAACTTGGGTACATCCACTCTTCTACCACCCTGGTAGGAATCTACTGCAGGATGAGTTGATCAGGTGTCCTGGGCACCAATGAGCTTTTGATAAGGTGCTCAAAAACCAAACCAGATTTTTTGATCAGGTGTCTTGCCACCACTGAGTTTTGATAAGGTCTCAAAAACCAATCACAAACTTTTGAAGGGAGTTTGAAAAACCCTTTACAGAGGTGGGAATGAGAGAGTGATGAAAGTCTTCTTTTCTCAATCACAATGAGAAGACTATGTGTATTCAGTGATGTTGTCAAAGCTCCCCCTGAGATGTAGAATAGTTCAGGAGTGGAAGCTTTGCTTCAGGGTGTAGGCCTTCAAGTTGATGTTGCTCTCCAACAAGCTTTTAGACTGATATGAATTGATTGTCTCTTGAAAGCCTGGAGCAGATGAAGATGATGTTGATTTGCTGTAAGAAAACTTGTAGCTAAGTTCTTCTTTGCTGAGAGAAAAAAGCCTTCTTGAATATTCTCTCTCTATCTCTTCTATTCTGTCGAGTGTTGTATTACTCTTCTTATTATTTCTGTAAGATATAATATCTGTATATTTAATGCCTGAAGAATTCAAGCATTTGAATTCTTTCTATCTTGGAATGGCTAAATCAATTCCCGAGAATGGAATATGTCTTGAGAAATCAATTGACATTTAATCTCTGTAATAAGCCATATTTTATACTATCATTCAAACGGCTATATTTGATAGCATTAAATCTGAGAGCTATAAATGCCTGCAGTTAAGCCTTAATTAAATCTGCCAGCTGTAAATAAGAAGGTCTGAAAAACGGCACAGGAAATCACCAAACTAAATTTTAAAGCTTCTTCAAACTGGGTTTGGAGATCGTTGAACTCAGCTCGGAGATCGTTGAGCTGAGTTCAGAGATTTTGAACTGCATCTGAATTTTAAAGCTTCTTCAAACTGGGTTCAGAGATAGTTGATCTCCGCTCAGAGATAGTTGAACTGAGTTCAGAGATTTTGAACTGCATCTTAATTTTAAAGCTTCTTCAAACTAGGTTCAGAGATAGTTGATCTCCGCTCAGAGATAGTTGAACTGAGTTCAGAGATTTTGAACTGCATCTTAATTTTAAAGCTTCTTCAAACTGGGTTCAGAGATAGTTGATCTCCGCTCATAGATAGTTGAACTGAGTTCAGAGATTTTCTTCCAGCAATTTTCTGAACTTCAAATCTGAACTTCTCTGGAATTTTTCTGAATGACCAAACCTGGAAATAATCCTATGACCCATGACTATACATTTTGGGTCAATCTAATAAACCCTAATAGTGATCCTTACCCAAATACAACCTTGGGTTCCAACACCGTCATTGACCAATATCACCCCCACGACAAATGCCGCCTCCCTAGACAAATGTCTCCCCCACGACAAATGTCACCCCCACGACAAATGTCGCCCTCACGACAAATATCGTACCCATGACAAATGTCGCACCCACGACAAATGTTGCCCGCACGGGGTCCCCCGTGCACAACTGCTTATATATATATAACGAAAACATTGTTCATCACCCTCCCCACTGTATCATTTCCGCCGCCCTTATGGGCTTCTCCAGCCGCCGGCCGGCCGTGACTCCACCCCGGCCGACTGCCCGGGGGTGGGCACTCCCTCCGGCGGTGGTCCCACAGCCCGCCGCCGCCGGCCATCGCTGGAGCATATTTTTATTGGAACAGGAGAGGAGGAGGGTGACGGCGGCGGCGCTCCGGCCACCGGGAGAGTCATGCAAGACGTCCAGGATTTGGAAGGGGGAGGGAGAAGGCTTCCACCTGTGCTGGGGGAGCTTGGAGGTGCCCGGGTTGGGTGGCCATGGACGGTGGTGAGGTGGTGGAGCTTGGGATTGCCTTTTTCTGTTGACCTGGGCTCCGACAGGATTGGGCAGGGGGAGGGGGGCTGCTCTGAGAGCTGTGAGGAGGATTAGGGGAGGGGGGGGGGGGTCCTTTTATAGGATTGGGGGGAATGGTTATCCTCCCTTTGGCAATATGGGATTAATCCCTCCTTAGGGAGGGATTAATCACCACCCTCCAGCTATCCAAGGACAGCTGGAGGTGCCACATATTCTCCATGTGGGGAATAGGGGAAAGCCCCATGGGCTTGGGCCTCCATGGTGAAGAAAGAGAGGGGGAGAGAGGAGAGTATGGGGTTTGTGGGCCTTTACTTGCCATAAGGGTTCCTTGCTGGTTGGGAGGGGCCCAAGGTGGGTGAGGGCAAGGCCCTAAGTGATTATGAAGAGGGGGGGGGGGGTGGGCCCCTACTTGGAGAAAAAATCCAAAAGATTGATTTTTAGGTGGGTTTGACCAAGTCAACCCTAGGGTGGGTCCCCCTTGCTGGTCAAAGTCAAAGTGGGTCCAAGTCATTGGGGACGGGTCAAGTTCGGGTGTCGTGTCACAATTGGTGTGTGCACACTTTTCGGTGCACAACTAGGCTTGATTTGACCATGGGTTGACCAATTGTCGTCGAAATTGGCCGGAGCGAATTCGGTTGACTTCATTTTGACCACATGAGTCCAACGCCACTGACTGGGGTTGAATCGGAGTCCGTTTGGCGAAAGTCCGATATTTGCGCGTCGCAGCGCGTTAAAACGGTCAAAGTATGCAAAATTGTCGTTAGATCTCGGATTGTGACGAGAAGGGTTACGATGCACCTGTTTAGGTTATATGAGGTCACATGAATTGACAGAACTCAATTCGGAGTTCTCTAGGTTGATATCCAAAATCTGCTCTCGTTGCATTTTACAAGGAATGGTCACATTCACTATATGTGTAACAACCCCATCCGTTCATATGATATATTCTAGAAGGTCCGGCCGGGGCCCCACAGGATATACCACAAAACAGTCGGTGAAGGTACAGGATGATACCAGAGTAGCGCAATCGCACCTATCACAAAGCATTCTAGCGGAAGCCTAAACTACTTGAACTCCTCATGAATGTCCAAACATAAAACTCCATACTTATATACATATAGGAATGTCTTACAACATGTCAAAAGTGTTGGCCTTATGGCCTTACATGGCTTTCAAACAGTGGCCTCAAACAGATTGGCGCGCAGGCCGGCCACAATAAAAGAAAACACTCAACAGAACACAACTAGCCTTCGAGGGCTAGTAGCAGCAGCAGCACCAGCAGGAACATCAACATCAACGCGTCCCACTCGGCTCTCCAGCACCTGTGCAAGGACAATCCACCCACCGGTGGCAAACAAAAGCAACGGTCAGCGCTCAGCTGACCAAATTATAACGACCCTACCCCTTCTCTCGGGGCAGCGGTATTTGTCCCTGCAGGCATATCATATCACAAGTATGGCAAACTATATCATCAAAAGGTGCTTTCACGCACACAAGCCATCACAACCGTTCGCCGCCCGGCCCAACGGTCCGTGCACTCAGGGCACATTCTTGGTGTTCTGGCAACCTCTTGCCCACCACCGTATCAGGGTTATCACCCAACGGTAACACTCTTGAGCATTTACTCCATGGCGTGCAGCCGGAGTTAGTCCTCGGACACTGGGATGGCCCGTAGCCCCCCGTTGTGTCATGGCGCGCAGGCCGAAGACTCTTGCTACGCGCTCCAACAGACCGCACTTTTTGGTCTCACGTCAGACGGACATAGCGCAGGTCGGATCCTCCATCCCCCCGTTGCTCAAATCGCCTTGCCTTTTCCGCGTGCAGCGTACTCATGGCTATAGCAAAGGCGCGGGTCGGTCTCACCAATCCTGTTCTGGCATTCAAGCCTGGGTATGTCACTATACCCATTTCCTCACAACAACAGCGGGTCTTTCCTGGGCACACCAGTACTTCCTGTGACTCCCGTCACAGGTGGACACCGCAAATTACAAATGTCAGGGGTCTTTCCTGGGCACACCAGTACTTCCTGTGACTCGCTTCACAGGTGGACACCCTATGACATCAAGCATCACAAAAAGGGCCTTTCCTGGTCCCACCAGTACTTCCTGTGTGGATAACCACAGGTTGGACCCAAAACCATAACATGGCTATTTTCCTGGGCTACCACCCCAGTACTTCCTGCTACTTCTTTTCGCAGGCATAACCCGTAGACTCCTTAACACGACACGTTTATCACGGAGTCTTCTCCGGTTCGTATGCAACATCACCAATCCAGACCAACCTGTCCAGATGGGCTTCACACAGCATGCCTATTCCGTACTCCATTTCCGGATCTATATGCTAACAAAAAGGGGATTTCAAGAATCACCCAAATGACTCCCAAAAGTAGCCACCTCTTGGTGGGGGAATCAAAAGATATGCCAAAAAGGAAGCCTTCACATGGCTAGGAAGAAAAGTCGTTACCCTTGACGATCGCTTCGGTGCCATGGACTCCAAGCTAGCTTGCACGACTCGCGAGAGCGTTTCCTCCGCAACGCTGGCTTCGGATCTCTCGTCGGGAAACCGCAGCACCACCGACAGCAGCCCCCTTTCCTTCTTCCTCTTCCTTTCTTTCTCTCTTGAAGAAAGATGAAGGCTAAGGAAAATGAGATTCCTTTCTCTGATTTCGGCCCTTAAGGAAAAAGAAGAAGAGCTTCCAGCCCTTGGATCCAGACTGAAGGAATGGACGGCCACGATTCTGCCAAAACCACATATTTTGACCCGACACGGCCTCGAACACGGCCGTGTGCCTGGCCGTGTGCCTCAAGCGGTGGTCAACCGACTTATCCAAACCAGTGACACGCCCACTGGACACGCCCGTGTCATGGGCCGTGTCACCAACACGCCTTCAGACACGCCCGTGTCTGTGGCCGTGTACCTGGGGAAAAAAAATCCCAAATCATCCCGAGACTTCACACGGCCTGTGACACGCCCGTGTCCCAGGCCGTGTGCCCAGACACGGCACAAAGACACGCCCTGTCGAATTTCCTTCGGCGGGCTGAGCTCGCCGCCTGATTTGACACGCCCTGTGACACGCCCGTGTCACAGGCCGTGTTCAAACTCTCGACACTCGACACTCAGGTCTCGACACTCGTCGATCGTCGAGACAAAATTGTCGAGCATGCAACACGGCCTTGGACACGCCCGTGTCCTGGGCCGTGTGCCTCCTCTCGACGAATCGTCGAGAACAAAAATCGTCGAGACAAAGCCCAATCGTCGACACAACTTCGACACGCCCTGCGACACGCCCGTGTCGCAGGCCGTGTCACCTGACACGCCCTGGGACACGCCCGTGTCCCAGGCCGTGTCACCCAAAAATTGCCTGTTTCTGACCTTTGGGCTGTTACAATCCTCCCCTCCTACAAGAAATTTCGTCCTCGAAATTTAGCGACAGGAAAGTAACAGAAACCAGCAAGAAAAGGTAACAACATCTAACATTTTATGTTACAACATTCGCGCTATATATTACACAAACAGCTCTGGGAACTCTGCTCGCATGGTTTGCTCGCGCTCCCATGTCAGCTCGTCACGGCCGCAGTTGTCCCACCGGACTTTTACCATACCGACCGTTTTGTTCCACAACTGTTTCTCGGCTCGATCTTCGATCTGAATGGGTCTAACTCTCGTTGTTAGCCCATACTCCACCGGCACACGATCATCCGCGATCACTTGAGCGGGATCTTTCACGGCCTTCCGAAGCACTGAGATGTGAAAGACATCATGTAACCCACCCAAGTTCGTCGACAGAGCTAGCCGATAAACCGCTTCGCTCATTCGCTCAACCACTTCAAAAGGACCCAAAAATCTTGGACTCAACTTTTTCAATCGTCGAATCTTGGAGACCCCTTTGCATGGCTTGATCTTCAAGTAGACCCAATCGCCAACCGCAAATTCGACATTCCGGTGCTTGGCGTTGTAGTCCTTCGCTTGTCGATCTTGAGTAATCAGCAATCTCTCTCGAATAGTCCGAATGGTTGAGTTTGCTTTATCCACCTCATTTGGTTTAACAACCCGGGCTTCACCCGCGTCTACCCAAGCTAAGGGAGTACGACACGTTCTTCCATATAGGGCTTCATCTGGTGCCATCCCAATGCTTGCCTGGTAGCTGTTATGATACGCAAACTCGACCATATAGAGATGATCTTCCCATCTCTTTCCGAAGTCAAGGGCGCACATTCGGAGCATGTCCTCCATTGTTCTGTTGGTACGTTCAGTTTGGCCATCCGTTTGGGGATGAAAGGCCGTACTGAAAGTCAACTTCGTGCCCAACAGTCGGTGAACTAGCCTCGAATCATTTGGTGTGAATTGCCTATCTCGATCACCTACGATGCTCCGAGGAACACCGTGAAGCCGTATAATCTGATCAACATATAACTTTGCCAAATTTTTAACCGAATCATCCCGTCTGTTCGGGAGAAAATGTGCTACGTTTGTTAGCCGGTCAACTATCACCCAAATGGAATCATTTCCTCGCTGCGACCTTGGCAATCCATGCACAAAATCCATGGAAATATCATCAAATTTCCACACTGGGATCGGTAGTGACTTCAAATAACCGTCCGGCTTTTGGCATTCCGCCTTCACCATCGCACATGTTTGACATTTGGCTACATACAGGGCAACATCTTCCTTGAGCCCTGGCCACCAGAAAAATTTCTTCATATCGTTGAACATCGTTGTGCTCCCGGGGTGAATGGAATACTTCGTATAATGTGCTTCATACATCGGTTCTTTCCTCAACTTCCCCACATTCAGGACGCACAAACGACCCTCTTTGCGCAAAAGACCATCAGTCCAGGTGAATTTGCCTTCTGGCCCTTCATTCACATATCGTAAGAGATTTTCATCCAACTCCGTTGCCCGTCGAACGCGGTCCGCAAGGTCACATTGCACCTCGGTCCAGTTCAAACATGCAGTGGCAGTGGAACTCTTGTCAACACAATAGATCTCCAATGCTTCCAACTCCTGGATAAGACGTTTATTATGCCTTTGCAACCAATTCGCTCTAGCCGGAACTCGCCGACTCAAGGCATTCGCGACAACATTCCCTTTCCCGGGTGTATAGTGAATCTCGAACGTGTCGTCCCCAAGGAACTCCAACCACCGTCGTTGTCGCATACTCAAGTCTTTCTGCTCCAACAGATACTTTAGGCTCTTATGATCGGTATAGATCGCCACCTTCACACCATAAAGGTAGTGTCGCCACAACTTGAGTGCAAAAAGCACCGCCGCTAGGTCCAAATCCTGGACGGGATAGTTTCGCGCATGCACCTTCAGTTGGCGTGAGCCATAAGCAATCACTTTTCCGCTCTGCAGAAGAACGCATTCTAAGCCGCTTCCTGAGGCATCATAAACCCATCGGTTCCACATGGCGAAGACAACATCGGCGCCGTGGTCAACCGAATCTGCAGCTCTTCAAAAGATCGTGCGCACTCTGGCGTCCAAACGAACTTCTGATATTTTCGCGTTAGTGTGGTTAGCGGCAAAGCGATCCGCGGGAAATTCTCTACAAATCTTCTATCGTAGCCCGCAAGTCCAAGGAAACTCCTGACTTCGGCCACGGAAGACAATTTTGGTCACTCTTGTATGGCTCTTCTCTTCGCTGGATCCACTGCAATGCCCGCTCCATTCACCACATGGCCCAAAAATGCCACTGACGATAGCCAAATCTCGCACTTCGAGAACTTGGCATAGAGCTGATTTTACCGCAATGTATTCAACACCAACCGCAAATGAATCTCATGCTCAGCTTTAGACTTCGAGTACACCAGGATATCATCAACGAACACAATCACAAACAGATCCAGGTACTCACGGAAAATACGGTGCATCAAATCCATAAACACCGAAGGCGTATTGCACAAGCCAAAGGGCATAACTGTGAACTCATAGTGCCCATAGCGTGTTCCAAATGCGGTTTTGGAAATGTCACCTTCCCAAATTCGTAACTGGTAATAACCAGACTTCAGGTCCAACTTCGAATAGACGGTCGAGCCAACTAGCTGATCAAATAATTCATCAATCCGAGGTATAGAATACTTATTCTTCTCGGTCAGCTTATTTAATTCACGGTAATCAATACATCGCTCCAAGGTGACATACTTGGGCGGATATAACCTTGCTCTAGCATTTCTTGTAGTTGAACCTTCAACTCCGCCATCTCTTTAGACGTAACGCGATATGGAGAGCGGGCCACGAGTTTCGCACCTGGCACCAACTCAATTGTGAAGTCAATCTCCCGCTGGGGTGGTAGCCCAGGGAGATCCGTGGGAAACACATCTGTGAATTCTGCCTCAATCGGAACCTCGCACAACGTGGCCTTAGGCGCAATAGCCCGAATGAGTGCAAAGTAACACTCCGCACCCTTCCGAACAGCTTTGACTACCTGGAGTGCAGACATCAACGTCCCGCCTGTTCGGTATTCTGGCCTAACGTGATTTCTTTGGACTGGCAATCAAGCATCACGTGCTGCTCCGCAAGCCAATCCAACCCAAAAATCACGTCAATTCCGATATTGGCAAAACAAATGCAGTTAAACTGAAATCCCGACTTCCTAACTGAACCGCCACATCGCAAGTTTGATGCGCAAGCATCCAACAATCATTCGGCAACACCATGGTGACGCTATCTGTCTTTGCGATCCTGGGAATCCCAAGCCGCGTAAGAAACTCACGAGACAGAAAAGAAGACGAAACATCCTTCGTAAACGGCGCCTGTGGTGCACCTAACATATACAACCAACAGTCACAAGATGCAAACAAAAACAAGCAAGACGATCAGCGTAAACATCGACGACTCTTGCCAAGTTTGGGCACACATGTCCCCATGGTAGAAAACAGCAACAATTGACAACACACGTTGATCCCACACATCCATATCGGACACAGGTCCTCATAACATTTTCATCCAAAACGGCTTACTGTACATCGAACATATATAAGTCACCATTAGTTATGTACATGAGAAGTCTCCTTATTTATCTACATCGTGCTGTCGCCCTTTCTTGCCTGCTACGCGCCAACGCGGCAATCTCGGGCTTTATGTCCTGCTTTCCCACACGAATAACACTTGGACTGCTTCTTTGGCTGCTGAACACCATCCCCACAGTCACGAGCAAGGTGTCCCACCTGACCACACGCATAACAAGTACGCTTCTCTTGTCTCCGCCTCTTCCAGTGAGCCGACTTCCCAAACCTTGGAGTGCGCACTTTCCGAGTCACAGGCATCTGCTGGGCTCTCCTCAAGTCGATTTCCAACAGTCTCGCTGCCTCCACCAGTGGTTGGAAGCCCAAGAACTTAGGACCCATCAACAAGAAATGGAGTTCCTGACGTAGCCCACCATAAAACCGATTGATCTTCATCTCCTCGGTCTCAAACATAAACTCGGGTTGTTGGCTCATTGCAACAAATGCATGAAAATAGTCCGCAACCGTGTTCTCTCCTTGGCTCAAACACATATGTCCCGACGAGGCTGAGGCACTTCCCCTTGCTAGCTGCTCAAGTTCCCTACCCGGCATGGAACGCATCACCGGATCAGAAGGTGAAACTTGTCCTTCATGGTAAGATTTGAGCGTTGCAAAAGCCCTATCGACAATCAGTCGAGCTGTTTCTATCGATGCAGGAGAGGTTGGTACCACAGTTGACGTCATGCTTCCTAACGAGTGTTGGGGTTCCTGCTGCCAAACCATCGCACTCGTCGCCTACAAATAGAAAATGACACAAGTAAGCAACAAGATAGGAACACACAGGTTCCTCAAACACAAAACTTTGCATTCCTATCATGGACATTCAGGAGTTCAATCGTAGACTTTGGTTTGCACAAACCCGTGCGTGCCACCCCACAAAAGAAGTCGACCACGACTTCGAGAGGGAAAGACCAAGACAACCGATACCAAAAATGTAACAACCCCATCCGTTCATATGATATATTCTAGAAGGTCCGGCCGGGGCCCCACAGGATATACCACAAAACAGTCGGTGAAGGTACAGGATGATACCAGAGTAGCGCAATCGCACCTATCACAAAGCATTCTAGCGGAAGCCTAAACTACTTGAACTCCTCATGAATGTCCAAACATAAAACTCCATACTTATATACATATAGGAATGTCTTACAACATGTCAAAAGTGTTGGCCTTATGACCTTACATGGCTTTCAAACAGTGGCCTCAAACAGATTGGCGCGCAGGCCGGCCACAATAAAAGAAAACACTCAACAGAACACAACTAGCCTTCGAGGGCTAGCAGCAGCAGCAGCACCAGCAGGAACATCAACATCAACGCGTCCCACTCGGCTCTCCAGCACCTGTGCAAGGACAATCCACCCACCGGTGGCAAACAAAAGCAACGGTCAGCGCTCAGCTGACCAAATTATAACGACCCTACCCCTTCTCTCGGGGCAGCGGTATTTGTCCCTGCAGGCATATCATATCACAAGTATGACAAACTATATCATCAAAAGGTGCTTTCACGCACACAAGCCATCACAACCGTTCGCCGCCCGGCCCAACGGTCCGTGCACTCAGGGCACATTCTTGGTGTTCTGGCAACCTCTTGCCCACCACCGTATCAGGGTTATCACCCAACGGTAACACTCTTGAGCATTTACTCCATGGCGTGCAGCCGGAGTTAGTCCTCGGACACTGGGATGGCCCGTAGCCCCCCGTTGTGTCATGGCGCGCAGGCCGAAGACTCTTGCTACGCGCTCCAACAGACCGCACTTTTTGGTCTCACGTCAGACGGACATAGCGCAGGTCGGATCCTCCATCCCCCCGTTGCTCAAATCGCCTTGCCTTTTCCGCGTGCAGCGTACTCATGGCTATAGCAAAGGCGCGGGTCGGTCTCACCAATCCTGTTCTGGCATTCAAGCCTGGGTATGTCACTATACCCATTTCCTCACAACAACAGCGGGTCTTTCCTGGGCACACCAGTACTTCCTGTGACTCCCGTCACAGGTGGACACCGCAAATTACAAATGTCAGGGGTCTTTCCTGGGCACACCAGTACTTCCTGTGACTCGCTTCACAGGTGGACACCCTATGACATCAAGCATCACAAAAAGGGCCTTTCCTGGTCCCACCAGTACTTCCTGTGTGGATAACCACAGGTTGGACCCAAAACCATAACATGGCTATTTTCCTGGGCTACCACCCCAGTACTTCCTGCTACTTCTTTTCGCAGGCATAACCCGTAGACTCCTTAACACGACACGTTTATCACGGAGTCTTCTCCGGTTCGTATGCAACATCACCAATCCAGACCAACCTGTCCAGATGGGCTTCACACAGCATGCCTATTCCGTACTCCATTTCCGGATCTATATGCTAACAAAAAGGGGATTTCAAGAATCACCCAAATGACTCCCAAAAGTAGCCACCTCTTGGTGGGGGAATCAAAAGATATGCCAAAAAGGAAGCCTTCACATGGCTAGGAAGAAAAGTCGTTACCCTTGACGATCGCTTCGGTGCCATGGACTCCAAGCTAGCTTGCACGACTCGCGAGAGCGTTTCCTCCGCAACGCTGGCTTCGGATCTCTCGTCGGGAAACCGCAGCACCACCGACAGCAGCCCCCTTTCCTTCTTCCTCTTCCTTTCTTTCTCTCTTGAAGAAAGATGAAGGCTAAGGAAAATGAGATTCCTTTCTCTGATTTCGGCCCTTAAGGAAAAAGAAGAAGAGCTTCCAGCCCTTGGATCCAGACTGAAGGAATGGACGGCCACGATTCTGCCAAAACCACATATTTTGACCCGACACGGCCTCGAACACGGCCGTGTGCCTGGCCGTGTGCCTCAAGCGGTGGTCAACCGACTTATCCAAACCAGTGACACGCCCACTGGACACGCCCGTGTCATGGGCCGTGTCACCAACACGCCTTCAGACACGCCCGTGTCTGTGGCCGTGTACCTGGGGAAAAAAAATCCCAAATCATCCCGAGACTTCACACGGCCTGTGACACGCCCGTGTCCCAGGCCGTGTGCCCAGACATGACACAAAGACACGCCCTGTCGAATTTCCTTCGGCGGGCTGAGCTCGCCGCCTGATTTGACACGCCCTGTGACACGCCCGTGTCACAGGCCGTGTTCAAACTCTCGACACTCGACACTCAGGTCTCGACACTCGTCGATCGTCGAGACAAAATTGTCGAGCATGCAACACGGCCTTGGACACGCCCGTGTCCTGGGCCGTGTGCCTCCTCTCGACGAATCGTCGAGAACAAAAATCGTCGAGACAAAGCCCAATCGTCGACACAACTTCGACACGCCCTGCGACACGCCCGTGTCGCAGGCCGTGTCACCTGACACGCCCTGGGACACGCCCGTGTCCCAGGCCGTGTCACCCAAAAATTGCCTGTTTCTGACCTTTGGGCTGTTACAATATGACCTCAGGGTCCAACTGAACAAGTTCCGATGTACTCGTATCGACTATACGAGGTCACATGAACTGACAGAACTCAATTCGGTGTTCTCTAGCTCTATTTCCCGCTTAGGGTTGTTTCCCACCAGGTCAGGGGTAGGGTTCGGGCCACTTTTATTGGGCCCACTAGGGTTCTGGTGGCCCAATAAAAGTCGGGATGTTACATTCGTCACCCTGCAGAAGTATACAATGAGGCTGAACCCCTTGAAGTTTGTCTTCGGGGAAAGCATGGGCAAGTTCCTAGGTCATCTCCTTACTCCCGCGGGGGTGGAACCCAATCCTGATAAGGTAAGGGCAATCATGGAGTTGGGGTCGCCCCAGAACGCCAAGGAAGTCCAATGCATGACAGGGAATCTAACAGGGCTGAGCAGGTTCCTCTCTCTGGCTGGAGAGAAGTGTTTGTCTTTCTTCAAAGCACTAAGAGGAGGCCAGAAGTTTGAATGGTCCAAGGAGTGGGAGAAGGCCTTCCAGGCCTTGAAGAAGCAGCTGACCCAGGATCCTCTGCTCAAGGGACTGAAGGAGGGAGAAGATCTATCTCTTTACCTTGTGGTCGGGGATGAGGACCTGAGCTCCGTCCTGGTCTGGAAGGAGGTCAAGAAGCAGCTTTTGATTTACTATATGAGTAGCGTCCTGAGGAAGGCAGAGCTTCAGTACCCTATTTTGAAAAAGTTGGCTTTCACCCTGGTCATCTCGGCTCAGAGGCTCTGACCATACTTCCTGGCACATTCTATTCGGGTAGTGACTGACCATCCCCTTCTCAATATCTTTGAGGGGGTGGAGCACTCCGGGTGGTTGGCAAAGTGGTCGGTGGATCTGAGTGAGTTTGACATTTCTTTTGTTCCCCGTCCCTCAATCAAGACCTAGGCGATGGCTGACTTCTTGGCCAACTATATGGTCGAGGTTGCGGAGACCGAGCTCACTCATTCGGTTCCCTAAAAGGTGAAGGTGGACGATGCCTCGGGAAGGCACTCCTTGGGAGTAGGAGTGATCCAGGAGAGTCCTCAATGGACAAGGATAGAGCAAACAATGGTCATACACTTTCCCATTACCAACAATCAAGCAGAGTACGAGGCAGTGATAGCAGTGCTGCGGCTGGCTAGTGATAGCAGTGATAATATAACGTGGAAGTGCTAACGGAATCCATAGTGGTGTCCTCTCAAATCAATGGAGAGTTTGAGGTGAGGGAGCCTACCCTCCAGCCATACCTGACAAAGGTGAAGGGGGTCATCAACATGTTCCAAATGTTCTCCATCCGACATGTACCGCAGGAATAAAATGAGCAAGTAGATCAGTTGGCCAAATTCTGACCCCATGCAGGAGGAACCCTCACAGACCTATTCCGCCTTTCCATTGAAGAAGGGGAGTTGATGGAAGTGGATTGACGCCCCTCCTGGATGGATCCTTTCATAACCTTCCTATCCATAGGAAAGTTCCCGGAAGGCCTGGACAAAAAACACTTCAAGTATAAGTCAGCATACTATCTAATGCGCGATGGAAAGCCATATAGGAAGACCCTCTCGGGCTTGCTAGCGCTTTGTGTGGCTGCTGAGGAGGAGGTCCCGAGAATTTTGGAAGAAGTCCATTACGGGGAGTACGGGAGTGAGTAGGACCCTGGAGGGAAGGATAGTAAGAAAAGGGTACTTCTGGCCGACCCGAGGCCAAGACGCCACCGAGTTCGTAAAGAAGTGTCAAAAGTGTCAGCTGTTAGCCCCTCTCCAACTACTACCAACTCAGAGGCTCAAAAGCATCATTTCCCCTGGCCCTTCGCCATTTGGGGAATGGATCTAGTAGGATCCTTCCCCCAGGCCAGCGGGCAAAGGAGGTTCTTGTTGGTCATGATTGCGTATTTTTCTAAGTGGTTGGAGGTCAAGGCGCTGGCCAAGGTGACCTCCCAAGTGATTTGAAACTTCTTGTGTGGAGAGATCATTTGTCGGCACGGATTGCCCCAGGCCATTGTCACGGACAATGCGCCACAGTTTGCTAGTACGGAGTTCATCAGTTTTTGTGGCCAGCTCAGAATTGATCTTTGGTTTGCGTCGGTCCACCACCCCGGGAGTAACGGGCAGGTGGAGGCAGCAAACAAAATAATTATAAACTTGTTAATGAAGAAGGTTGAAAATCTGAATGGAAACTGGGTGGAGCAACTCCCTTCGATCCTTTGGTTCTTTAGAACCACTCCCAACACAGCCATGGGAGAGACCCCCTTCAAGCTCTCTCACGGCTGCAAAGCCGTGCTCCCGATAGAGTTCGAGGTCTAGACACCATGAATAGTGGAGGCGGAGGAAGGCAGAGAAGAATGAAGAGCTGAGAACGAAGACGAGTTGCGGCTCTCCCTAGATATGGTGGAGGAGCTGCGTGACTTGTCAGCCATCCGACAGTAAGAGGTCAAGTGGCGGATGGTCAAGTACTTCGACAAGCACGTCCGGATCAAGCAGTTCACAAAGGGAGATTTGGTCTTGAAGAATGTCGATGTGGTCGGGAGGTCAGCAACCATCGACAAATTGAATTCTAACTGGGAGGATCCTTATGTTATTAAAGAAACCTTGAAGACAGGGGGATATCATTTCCAGGATGTAGAGGGAGATGTTGGGTATTGTATCCACGATTACCTAGATTTGAGGAAGCCACCTGTCAAGCTAAGATGAATTCACAATGTATTTGATAAACTCTTTCAAGTTGTACTTGCAGTCTCTCCACGCTAAGTGCACACCAATGTCAGGGTGTAGTAGGTCAATATACACGGGTCTGCACGACGTAATCCCTCGTTGAGCAGATCAGTGTGTTGGCCTATGTGTACTCTCTCTATTGGAGTGCACTTACTTTCAAGTACATGGCCGCTCATATGCAAGAGAAGACAAGGAGCTTGGAGGATCAAGGAGCAGCTCCTAGGTGGAAGACGAAAAATCGTCCAAGGCAAATTCGACGAGAATCACCAAGTGATTCTCGCCGAATCGGCGAGAATCACTAGGTGATTCTCGTCGAATCGTCGAGAATCGTCAGTGATTCTCGCCGACTCCTTCTGGCCATCTCAAAATGGTGCCAAATAAGATTCGACGAGAATCACTTATAATTCCCGCCGAACCAGTGGTCAAGCAGCCCATGAATACAAAGTCCAATTCGTTGAGAATCGACAAGTGATTCGACGAGAATCACAAACGATTCTCGACGAATCGTCGAGAATCACTTGGTGATTCTCGCCGATTCGTCGAGAATCGTCTGCGATTCTCGCCGATTTTTACTTGGCGTTTTCTCAGAATGCTGCTGAACCGGATTCTGCTTCTGGATTTGGTTGAACCGGATTTTGGGGATTTCATTTGTGGGTCCCACAAACGGTCATATTTGAGAATCCTACAGTATTTATACACAGGTATTTTGAACAGTAAAACGACGGATAAGAGAGAAAGAAAATCCAGCGGCGACGCAACCCTAACTTCGCGAAATCGCTCCGCTCCGCCGCCGCCGCTCGCGTCAAGTGGTCGCCGCTGCTGATCGCTCTTCTTCCCGATCTTCGGTGACAGAAGCTTAGCAAGGCTTGTGTCTCACGCGTCTATCCGGAGATCTCTTGTCTCTCGATTTGTTGACCGGGAAAACTCCCCCGTCCGAATCGATCGAGACGACTGATCCTAGAGTGACCGTTGGTAGACCTAGCTTGCTTCGCTACGAAGTTTAGATCTCCAAGTTCTGCAGCCACTTTTCATCGTAGCCGCCGATCCCGAAGCTAGCCGCCGCTCGTGTGCCGCCGCCGGTTCCGGGGAGATCTTCTCCAAGAAAGACCAAGGTCGTAGACTCTTCATCGACTTCAAGAACACGTCGTCGAACAAAGAGGAACACCGTAGTCTCCAAAATAAGTTTGTATCACGTGTACATTCTACATTTTCATTTCGTTGTAAAGGAACTGTTGTTCCGAGTTGTAAGGGTTGGGTGCAACCCAGTTTGTGGGAGTGTTGACTCTCACGTGTGGAAGGGCTCCTTCCGTTAGTGCAGGGATTGGATTTCAATCCCGTGGGTGAAGTGACCGAGTCGTCCCTTGTTGGGGAGATAGGTCGAAGGGGGAAAGTGGATGTACCCAAGTCGGGGAACCACTATAAATTTGTTGTGTATTCTGTGTGCTGTGTCTGTTGTTTTTATTGTGCAGGTACATCTGTAAATTCCGCAAAAGAACCACACGTCACCTATCCCCCCCCATAGGTGCACATAGCCGACACTAGGTGGACTTTCAAGTGGTATCAGAGGGAGGTTGCTCTTCAAAAAGGTTAACACCTTGAGCAGAATCCTGCCACCAGTGTCAGAAGCATGGATCTGGATTATGACGTATTGCCACTCAAACTCCCTGCATGCTCAAAGGATTATTATCCCATCTGGAGGATGAGAGTATTATTTCACCTGGATGCCATCGATCCACGAGCATCCCTCATCCTGGAAGAGGGTCCGTTTATCCCCATGAAGACCTCCGACTCGGGGATCCAAGTGCCCATGTGCATTGCTGAGATGACAGAGATGGAACTCTCACTTTTCCAACTGGACCAGAGGATTCGACTAATTATTATGGATGTCTGGTCTGGAGCCTCTCACTCCAGGTTGGAAAAATGTAAAACGGCTAAATCTCTGTGGATGACGATCTCAGAGCTGATGGGGGGGTCAGAGAATGCTGAAATATGCTGCCAATCAGAGGATGAAGCGTATGTGGGGGTCCTCACCTCTGAAGATGAATGCAAGGATCCTTCGGATTGCATCAGAGCTCCAGTATCCCTGTCAGAGACTGAAGAAGATAGTGAGGAAAGAAGCTTCGACGAGGACGAAACATTGGTCACTGATTCGAATGACAATAACCCAGATGAGCAGGTATCATCTTCATCCTGTCCCACATCTTTTGACTTTTCTGAAGACAGAAACTGCTCCCCTCCAGAAAATACTGATTCCCTGAAGAGAGCCCTTCAGGAAAGCAATCTACTTGCTGAGGAGCAAGCTCGAGAGATTGCTCGACTGAAGATCTTGTTGGTTCTCCAATTGGCGTCCAACAAGGTCAAGGACTCTAAGATCTCAGTTCTAGAGAATAGTCTAGAAAATGAGAAACGTATAGTATCTAACTTTTCCAAAGTTGATGCTATAAAGAGAAAACAAGAAACCGGGTGGATCTCCCGGATTATCCAGGGATGGAGAAATGGGGAAACGGTGTTCCGACCTCCCACTCCAAGCGGGAAGGCAACTCATCATGCCTTCAGGTATGACCACAGGAATAATCGTGGTCACTGCAAGGGTGTATTGTCCCCATGTAGAAACGTCCATAGTGCAAGAGGCGTCATGGCCACCCATGAGGAAATACCTAAGGCTCATTCTGAGCCCTTTGTATTCACGGCCACTGCCACAACAAAGTGTGGATCTGCAGGTCCCAGTTCACAGAAGAATTCTCTCCATTCGAGGACACGGGATAGGGAGAATAGAAGTCATGATGTCAGGAGTCATGGAGCCTCAGCAAGGAAGATGCCTGAAAGAATGGCACCGCCTTCTCGGCCTCATAACGCTCACATCATGCATTCGTTCCACCCTTCATCATGCCTCGACGGAAGAGGAATTTGTGCAACAAGAACATGCCCTATCCCTTTTAGACCTAGGACCGTGACTACATCCGTCACTAGATCAGGTCGAAAACGGCGATACAACATTCACTCTTGTTGGTGCTGCGGCAAAGTGGGACACTTTGCCATTGACTGTTGGCACAACCCCTCAGTGCCCACAGCAAGGGCTTATCCACATTCTAGGGACAGGGGTAGTCTTCCAGACAGGTTTTCCGAAGGAAGGCAGTTGCATGCTTATGCTAATAGAAACCTAGGACCCAATATGATTTGGGTTCCTAAGGTAAAGTAATTCTGTCTTGCAGGGTAGTCTAGGTCCCCGTGAATACTTTGGGAACTAGACAGTACGTGGCTCAAGGCTAACTTGGAACAAGCGTCTGCAATAACAGATGTGCTACCTGTTGAGCATACTCACTTTAAGCTACTAATATGTTCTACCTGTGGGACTAAGACGACGACTCTCCATATCCCAGGTAATTTTGATCAGATCAAGGACTTGTGTCATGATGCATCCTCATTCAAAGTAAATATATATATATTTCTATCCTTGTGTATACGTATACTTATGCGTATCACGAGGTATGCAAACCATTACACATCAATAAAAGGATAACAAAGATATGTCATTGCGAATTTTGACACATCACAATTGACATCAAGAAGTGTCTGAAGAAGTCTCGCTCAAATCCTAATTGATTGTCGTTATAATAAACATGTATTTATTAATCTTGTATTAACTTGACATTCGAAGACATGTCGTTGTAAATCTCGACAACATACAATTGACAGTTAGAAGACTTTGCAAAAACCTCAGTAAAATTCAAATAGATTGACTTTAGAATATACTTGTATTTATCATTCCTTTTATTAACTTGACATCGGAAAATCTCTAAAATGGTGCAATGCTTCCCAAAGTAGTCAAGAAAAACATCAATATTTACTCTGAATCCCGCCGACCCATTTTACATCTCGCCGAATTAGACAAATCCCGCCGAAGAAGTTCCCGACCGCTCGACTTCCATAAGAATCCCGACGACGTATATAAATCCCGCCGAAAGACCATCTCCGCCTATTCGCCTTCCTCACGACTCGCGCAAGAGCCCACCCGACGACCCTCGCGCAAGAGAACTCCCTAAGACTCTCGCACGGGCACTTCCGCGAACTCGCCGACACTCGCAGCCCTCTGACGCTCTCGTCGACGCCGTCGAATCGCTGCTGTGTGTGACCTTCTTCTCACGGCAAGGTTCTAGCGAGGCCGCACCCCTCGGGATACTCTCCCCTCCACCGAAGATCTTCCCGAAGCTCATCAACTCACTTGCGTGTAAGCCCTTAGGTAACCTCCTCCTCAATGGCTCCAAGGCCGAACCCCAAGTGATCTTTTCCTTTGAATGTTCACTAATGTTTAGAGTCGGGCTTCCTTCTAGATCCTCAATGGCTCCAAGGACGACTGCAGGCTTGATTTCTGGTTGCGAGCTGGTTCGCACTGGTTTTTCTCATGCCTCGGACGAGTTCCGGAACATCATTCTCATGCTGGAAGAAGCCAGACTAACCTTCGTATTGGAGCATCCTTGCAAAGTTTTAGATAAAGAAGTGCTGGAGTTCTTCTCTACCGCAAGGCTTCGAGACAGAGACTCCATCATCAAGAGCAAGGTGGCTGGGACTAAGGTAAAGATGTCTGCCAGTAAGCTAACACGCTACCTGCAGCTTTCAAGTGCGGAGCAGGAAGACTATGTGGAGGACGAGGACAAAGCCAGAACCCTCCTGTTCTGCGGTCTACCCAGAGGCACTCGATCAGTAAAGCGAAAAGAGATGAATGAAGAAGGGAAGCTCCTATCTGACATCATAGGAAAAGTACTCATCTGCAAGCCAGGCTCCCATGATCATATCTCCGGAGATATGTTCAAAATTCTCATAGCTGTGGTCTGCAGAAAGAGGTTCAACTGGGGAGAGTTGCTGTTTCAAAAGATCAAGGACACTCTGGGCACTCCAAGCTTCGGCCGCATCATCAGTCTATATCTCAACCAGCTCAACGGAGACAAATTCGACATGAGCAAAGGAGTCCCTCTCCATTACTTGAAAAAGATGGATGCTACTGTGTTTGATCGATGGGAGCGGCGCATCGGACAGCCTGCTGTAGAAGAGCATGAGGAAGTATCTCCCGCAGCCTCCCCCCGTGAAATTCCTGATACCCTGACTGCAGGAATCGAGGGGGAGACTCTACCCTCTCATATGGATATAATATCTGACATCGCCCAGGTGGCCAGGGATGCGGTGGCCGAAGTTCATGAAGAAAGTGAACCTGGGTTGGAGGATGAGGAGGTCCTGAACAGACACACTCAAGGAACTGAAGCTGAAACACTGGACTCTGCTGATCAAGAAGAGGAAGAAGCTGCTGATGTGGATGAATTTTTGGATGCGGACGGAGAGGACGCTGTGAATGAGGGCCATGAAGTGTTTGAGTCTCCGGATACTGATGAACCTCCTACTAATAAGTCTGCACCAGTGGAGGGGGAGGTAAATGAGGCCACCAACATTCCTCCCATAGAGACTGTGATGGTATCCAGCTCTACTGATGCATCTGCTGCCGAGCCAGAGCAAGGCCAAGAAGTGCCTCCGGGTATCCCATTACGAGATGACCTAGCCATTCACACTGTCCATATAATTCAGGGCATCGTGAATGAGCTTAAAACCTCCTTTGATAAAGCTCAGAAAACAATGCTGCAAGAGATTAAGACTTCTGAAGATCTCATGCTGAAGAATATGGTGGCAATCAACCATAAGCTAGACGTAATGGAGAAGAAATTCGAAGAAAAATATAACGCGGTCGGCGAAGCTGTCACACTGTTAATGGCCGGCTTGAAAAAGGCTACTGATACTCTGGCTGTTGTCAATCAGAACGCACACGTTGTGGCCAACAATATTCAGAAATTTGATGGTAACATGGTCACTTTAAATGCAAATCAGTAGGCCCTAATCACTGAATTCAGCAAGACAACTAAGCATATTGATGACTCCTTGCACTCATATGTCAATTGCATAGCTGACGAAGCCAAAAAGGGGGAGAAGGAGTATATCGCTAAGCTGGCCGAGCTCCAAGAAAGCATGGATGCAAACTTTGCCCAATCAAGCAAATACGTCTATGAGAGTTGCTGGTGGATGCTACAACAGGCACTGGGCACGTTAGGCGTCGTCCTACCTGACCAACCTGCCGGTGTTCAGGTTCCTGAGACTTCTAAGGCTGCTGAGGAAGTACATATTGCTGAGGATGTAAGTACAAGTGCTGCTGATATTTTCCCTGATGAAGCTGACGCTAAGGCCATCTCCAAATCTAAGCTGAGAAGTATGTTTGAACAGGAGGCTTTAGCTAAAGCAAGGGGAAAGAGGAAAGTTCAGGAAGGGACATCAAAGGAGACACCAACTCAAAAGAGGATCAGACTGAGTGAGGAGGATGTAAGAAACGAAAGGTGGAGCCCAATTTCAAGGAACATCATCTTAGACACCTTCCGGCTGCAAGAAAGAGGAGAGATAAATCGAAATGAAGCATATAGCCAGTATGAATGGGAGACGCACAAAGCATTTGAAGCGAAGCGCAACATTTTCTTCAGAAACAACAAGGATCCTGACAAAGTTGCTCCTCCAAGGTACTACCCGAAGCCCAAGGAATACATGGAAAGGCAGAGCAAAAAGTACTTGGCGCAAACTCTTAAGGGTGACGTAGCTAAGGACAAATAGTCATTATTTTATAGCTGGTCACGGTGTATTAAGAACATTTGATAATTATTACTGTCATATGAACAGTTCTGAATTATATGTGAATATATTTCTCTTGGTATATATATATATTCTTGAATGTGTGAATGATTCAAGTCCTGTTCTGATTACATATATTCCCTTGAGTTGCATATTTAATTTTTTAAATGCTATAATTATTATTTGATAGGTGTTATTCATCTTAGCTAGTAGGGTTTTGGCTTCGTCAAATAGGGGGAGATTGTTGGGTATTGTATCCACGATTACCTAGATTTGAGGAAGCCACCTGTCAAGCTAAGATGAATTCACAATGTATTTGATAAACTCTTTCAAGTTGTACTTGCAGTCTCTCCACGCTAAGTGCACACCAATGTCAGGGTGCAGTAGGTCAATATACACGGGTCTGCACGACGTAATCCCTCGTTGAGCAGATCAGTGTGTTGGCCTATGTGTACTCTCTCTATTGGAGTGCACTTACTTTCAAGTACAGGGCCGCTCATATGCAAGAGAAGACAAGGAGCTTGGAGGATCAAGGAGCAGCTCCTAGGTGGAAGACGAAAAATCGTCCAAGGCAAATTCGACGAGAATCACCAAGTGATTCTCCCCGAATCGGCGAGAATCACTAGGTGATTCTCGTCGAATCGTCGAGAATCATCAGTGATTCTCGCCGACTCCTTCTGGCCATCTCAAAATGGTGCCAAATAAGATTCGACGAGAATCACTTATAATTCCCGCCGAACCAGTGGTCAAGCAGCCCATGAATACAAAGTCCAATTCGTTGAGAATCGACAAGTGATTCGACGAGAATCACAAACGATTCTCGACGAATCGTCGAGAATCACTTGGTGATTCTCGCCGATTCGTCGAGAATCGTCTGCGATTCTCGCCGATTTTTACTTGGCGTTTTCTCAGAATGCTGCTGAACCGGATTCTGCTTCTGGATTTGGTTGAACCGGATTTTGGGGATTTCATTTGTGGGTCCCACAAACGGTCATATTTGAGAATCCTACAGTATTTATACACAGGTATTTTGAACAGTAAAACGACGGATAAGAGAGAAAGAAAATCCAGCGGCGACGCAACCCTAACTTCGCGAAATCGCTCCGCTCCGCCGCCGCCGCTCGCGTCAAGTGGTCGCCGCTGCTGATCGCTCTTCTTCCCGATCTCCGGTGACAGAAGCTTAGCAAGGCTTGTGTCTCACGCGTCTATCCGGAGATCTCTTGTCTCTCGATTTGTTGACCGGGAAAACTCCCCCGTCCGAATCGATCGAGACGACTGATCCTAGAGTGACCGTTGGTAGACCTAGCTTGCTTCGCTACGAAGTTTAGATCTCCAAGTTCTGCAGCCACTTTTCATCGTAGCCGCCGATCCCGAAGCTAGCCGCCGCTCGTGTGCCGCCGCCGGTTCCGGGGAGATCTTCTCCAAGAAAGACCAAGGTCGTAGACTCTTCATCGACTTCAAGAACACGTCGTCGAACAAAGAGGAACACCGTAGTCTCCAAAAGAAGTTTGTATCACGTGTACATTCTACATTTTCATTTCGTTGTAAAGGAACTGTTGTTCCGAGTTGTAAGGGTTGGGTGCAACCCAGTTTGTGGGAGTGTTGACTCTCACGTGTAGAAGGGCTCCTTCCGTTAATGCAGGGATTGGATTTCAATCCCGTGGGTGAAGTGACCGAGTCGTCCCTTGTTGGGGAGATAAGTCGAAGGGGGAAAGTGGATGTACCCAAGTCGGGGAACCACTATAAATTTGCTGTGTATTCTGTGTGCTGTGTCTGTTGTTTTTATTGTGCAGGTACATCTGTAAATTCCGCAAAAGAACCACACGTCACCTATCCCCCCCCATAGGTGCACATAGCCGACACTAGGTGGACTTTCAGGAGAGCCCCTCAGTCATTCCTGGAGTGGCAATGACTTAAAACGCTTCTATCCTTGAGAGTAATAAAATGGTTCTCTTTCACATTCTTATTTCTTATTGATGGTTCATTTGCTCAACAGGAGGAACATGTATTGTGGTTGGCCAAAGAGATATGTCTGGTTGATGCTCCACACCCGCCGTCAGGCTCTCACTAGCTGATTGTGCTGGTGGTAGTGTCTGGTGGCTGGCTAAAGAGATATGTACGGTTGATGCTCAACACCTGCCGTCAGGCTCTCACTAGCAGATTGGGCCGGTGGTAGTGCTCGGTGGCTGGCCAAAGAGATATGTTTGGTTGATGCTCAACACCCGCTGTTAGGATCTCACTAGCTAATTGGGCCGGTGGTAGCGCCCATTGGTTGGCCAAAGAGATATGTCTGAATGATTCAACACCCGCCATCAGGCTCTTACTAGCTGATTGGGTCGGTGGTAGCACCCGATGGCTGACCAAATAGATATGTCTGGTTGATGCTCAACACCAGCCGTCAGGCTCTCATTAGCTGATTGGGCCGGTGGTAGCGCCCGATGCATGGCCAAAGAGATATGTCTGGTTGATGCTCAACACCCGCCATTAGGCTCTCACTAGCTGATTATGCCGGTGGTAGCGCCCGGTGGCTGGCCAAAGAGATATGTCCGGTCGATGCTCAACACTCGCCATCAGGCTCTCACTAGCTGATTGGGCCGGTGGTAGCGCCCGGTGGCTGGCCAAAGAGATATGTCTGGTTGATGCTCAATACCCGCTGTCAGGCTCTCACTAGCTGATTAGGCCAGTGGTAGCTCCCGATGGCTGGCCAAAGAGATATGCTTGGTTGATGCTCAACACCCGCCATCAGTCCATCACTAGCTAATTTGTCCAGTGGTAGTTCTCGGTGGCTGGCCAAAGAGATATGTCTTGTTGATGCTCAACACCCGCCGTCAGGATCTCACTAGCTGATTGGGCCGGTGGTAGCGCCCGGTGATTGGTCGAAAAGGAAAACTTGGTTGATGCTTACTTCTCACTATTAGGCTCTCACCTAGATAACAGGGGTGTTGGGCCCTCAGTGGGCGTTGTAAAAAGCTTTGAAGCTAGGCCCGGGATTACCCCCGCTGTCAGTATCTCACCTACCTGACAAGTCCGGAAGGTCCTTGTTGGAATATTGGGGTTATTGAAGAATCCTCAGGGATCTCGCCGTCAATGATCTTGCCATTAGGGATCTTGATATTCACTAGAAGGCACTCAAGGATAAGCCTGAGGAAAAGTGTCACGGACAAACAGTTTACAAGCAAATCTAATGTTCAGAAGAAGATCTCACACGTCGCTCACTCCAGGCACACGTAAGCCAATATGACAGGAGCCTTTATAATCAACATTAGAGCGAGAAAGGCATTCAATGAATGAATGAGATGCGAGAAAGCTTACCACTCCGCCCACTCACACGACGAGATCATTCTCGGCAATAAAGAGCTTCCCCTTTAGGGTTGCCACTTCCTTGGATAGAGCGGACCGCGCGACGCTGACATCTGCCATCTGTCATGACAGGCGGATGCCGCGGCGAGCCGTCATGTGAGCAAGCTCGATACCTTGAAGTTGAGCCGCGTGCTCTCATAGGCGAGAGATTGCATGAGGGTGTTGTCGTAATAGGCGGCGCTGTCCTACCCATATAGCCCGAAGGAGAGCCAGTAGGCATGGCCGGATACAGTCTCTTCCTCTTGCCAGGAGGGGAGGACTGTAGAGACATGGGTCCTGTTGACCTCGCGGTTCCAGATCAGCAAGGGTTCGCCGGCGTCGTCCCGCTGCTTCTCGCCCAGGACAAAGTTTCTATGGCCTTTGGGCTCCGGTTTCTCTATCGCTGTCGAGGTTCCACTGATCTCGCTGATCTTCTTCCCAGCAGTCTCGCCGGCAGCCGAGACACTCGCGGGAGGATCTGAGATGACCTCCTTGCCTTTGGCGGGATCTGCTATTGTGGGCTTCTTAGGAGGCAGTGGAGGAGGAAGTGTCTCGAGCTTCTGCTTTTGGCTGCCTGATTTCGGCAGCGGCGTCAGCTCGCTTCTACACGCCATGGTGGCAGCCTCCGCGCGTGCCTTCTCGGAAGCGAATGTTGTGCTGCTCACGAAGGGTAGGCTGAGGGGAAGATCAGCGCCCCTACACATGCGTCATAAATTAGCAAAGTTACATTTTCTTAAAGTAAAAGATTGTGAGAACTACCTTCCCCAGCGAGTACAGGTAGGATCGAGTCGACGTTCCTTCTCAGATAGGGAACATCGATATCCTTTCCAAAAAGGAATTTATAGAGCTCGAACTCGTGGTTGCCGGGAGAAGGAGGGCAGTAAGTTGAATCTTCCTGCTGGATTGGCGAGAGGGGAAGGTTGTCGAAATCCCCAGATATGAAGATGAACTTCCGAAACCAGTGATGGTTTTTGTTGGTGAGACCTATGACCTTGAGTTTGTTGCCGGAGAAGAACGTGATCCCGTCCCTCTTGGTACAAAAGTTGAATAGTTTGCGGAAGACAACAAGACTGAACTCCATCCGCTCCTCCCTCAAATAGCATGCAAATGCTACTAGCAAAGCGATGGAGTTGGGGTGAGATGTGTGGGAACGACGCCAAAATAGCGTAAGGCTTGGAGGACTCCTGACCATATGGTTAGCACAATCCTACCTCAAAGTGTTCAACAGGGATGGCAAGTTCATAGGGTGATAAGTAGTGATTGATTCATCCTTCCCCGGGTGTCACGCGGTAAAGCCCGACGGGATATAAAGACTGTTGATCGAGTGGTACTCTTCTTCAGATAGGTTGCAGTTCAGGAAGGGGTAGTAAGCGAATGTGGCTGCGCACTTGGTTCGTCAGTCAGCGTCTCCTGTCATCTATCGAGAGTTGGGAAGAAAAGCATAGAAGCACGAGTGCAAATCAAGGAAAATCAAGAAAAAGTGTTGGAAGCTATTAAAGCAATGGTTAATGCGGTAGGTGAGGGGTCTATTTATAGAAAATTTTGGGTGGGAAAGGATCCGAGCAGGGAAAAGTGCGGATAGCCAATTCCCCGGGTCCCACCTAAAATCCTGTTGAGATCTCGCCCTCCCTCATTCGCCGCCGAGATAAAGTTTAACTATAAGGCCTTAAAAGTAAGTTTAAAAACAAAACATGCGCGAAAAAAGATGGCGAGAACGTTTAAGCAAGATAAAGAAGAAAAAGGAAATAGTAATACAATTTCATTGTCCTTTAGCATTCGGCATAAGAGCCAGAAATTATTATAGACTGGAAAAAGAGGGCAGGAAGGCGAGAGCCGGTAGGCCCACCTGGAGCCGTCACCACCGTCCCCGACCTCCCCTTCCTGCCATAAGCATCATGCGAGAATATTGCAATGGGCGGATGGTCTGCAGCTCCTGCTGGGCAAGCTGCAGTTGATCTTCTGCTCACGCGATGTGGATTCCGGAAAGTTCCTCCCGCTGCCAGCATCTACCCCCAGCTCGGCAATCAATTGTATGTAGTTGTTCTCCAGGCAGAGCACCCGCTCCTCGATAGATTTGCGGTTCTCTCAAACCTGGGTGTAGAGCTCACGCAGCATCAGAGCATGCTTCCGTAAAATCTCGGTCGTCGGCCGCTTTAGTGCCTCAGCGTCCTTTGGATTGCCCAGGAAGGCGGCGATGGAATCATGCAATGAGGGAGGTAAGAACTGTTGAAATATATGAAGTGGAAGTGGGTGATGGGCAGGCCGGGCGGCCTGTGCAGACTGAGTCCGCGACTTGGGAGGATTACTGACTGCAGCCTGGGTGGTAGCTATCTTGGTGGCTTGCTGATTGAGCAGCCTATGGTCTGAGCGGCCTGTGCGGACTGAGTCCGCGGCCTGGGCGGACTGCTGTCTGCAGACAGGGTGTTGGCTGTCTTGGTGGCTTTGCTGTTGAAGAGTGGCCTATGCGGCCTGGATGCAGCTCGTTTAGTCTGTTGTGCGGCTTGGTTGGCCTATGGACAAGGATGTCGGGCTTCTGGCGAAACAGACTGAGCGGACTGCGGTTTGCGGGCTGAAGGTAGTGCTCTGTTCAGTGGCCTTGTGTTGCAAGCTTGTGTTAACTGACGAATTGGGTGACCTATCTGTGGGAGGCTTGCAGACTGGCGTGTCCGCGGTGTTTGTTGTGGCGGAGTGGCCTTGGAGTTTGGTTGTGGCCCTTGCCGAGCCCTGGTGGTACAGCAGGTGTTAGCTGCTGTGGAGGACTGCGCGGACTGGTGTCGGAGTCCGGCAGTTGGCCGTTTGGGCAGCTGTGCGAGGTTTGCTTGCGGACTCTGCCTTAACTCTGGAGGAGTGTTGGCGATCTGCTCTGGATGATTGGCGGACTGGGCCTTGTCCGCCGAGCTCGCGCTAGGCCTTTGGTGATTTACTGGACTTGGTCACATCCTGTGACAAGTCCAGTGCGTCCGTAGTATCCGCGAAGTCCGCTGTTGACCGGGCGGACTGCCTTTGGTCGTGGACTTGTGGCGGAGGGAGGCATTGGTCTTGTACTATGCAGACTGCCTCTTTCATGTGCGGACTGTTGCTAAAAGGGTTGTGGCTGTCCATGTGTGATGATGTTGCGAACTATACAGACTGTGGGGACTGTGCGGACTGTACCTGATCCGTATAGTATGAGGCAAGTCCGCCTAGTTGTGTTCATGTGCCTTGCTCCTGGCGGTTTTCTTGGAATTCGTCTAAGTCTTTGCGGACTCAGCGGACAGATGTTTTGCTAGTGCGCGGGCCGGGGTGGTGATTCTATTCACTAGGGTGGTGACCACACTCCTCACCTCGCCTAAAAATAGAACCGCCCCGGCAGGTCTACAGTAACGGAGTGAACAGTAAGTTGGGCTTGGGAAAGTGTTGCGGTCTGCGGTTTTCTGTCCGAGCGGATTGAGTATTGCTGACGGTGTGTTGTGTGCAGGTTGCGCGGCTAGATTCAAGGAGCCAGGAGTTTGGCATTGAAGTGTGCGGTCTCTGCGGTCTCAGCTGGTCGCTTCTGCGGCTTGTCAGATTTCTACTTCAGCTTGATCAAGTTCCAATAACCTATCCACCGGTCTCAGGCGGGTAGGCGGTCTGTTCCTCTGTTCTTCAGTAGGCAGCGAATAACGGTGTGTCCGCGCGACCTTGTGGTCTCGGCGGACTCCGTGTGCTATTCGGCTCGTAGCAGTTGCAGCTTGGGCGGCTTGGGCAACCTTGGCGGATGAGGCGGTCTCGGCGGTCTGCAGTGCTGTCCGCCCGGCTTGTGTTCTTTCTGTTTGTAGCTTGTGTACTAGCGAAATCATGTCTCTCTACGTATACCTCGTCTTGTAAAGAAGTGTGAATAAATAAAAGACCTGCATGTGCTTCCATTTGTGGTTGGTGTTAAACTTGCTCCTTGGGTGTCCGCATGATCAAAGTGTGAACTGGGTAGTTCTGAGAATATTAATTTGGCTTTAGGCTACCTTGCTGACCACTTTGAGAAAATTTAACATGGTATCAGAGCCGGGTTCAGTTGCTTAGCGGTGTTCAACCAGTGTTGTTGCTCTGTGCTTGAGTGGTGATCAACCTGTGTTGGTGCTTTGTGCTTCTGGAAGTTTGCTTACCAACGGTTGTCGCAATGGAAGGGAGCTATGCAAGGGGTCTTGGCATTGAACTTTTAACGCCGACTAACTTCAAGAAGTGGAAGTCATGCATGAAGAGTTACCTTCTTGGTGAGGAGCTATGGGAGGTCGTCGGTGGTGATGACAGATAGGAAGTGACTGCTGCTTTTGGAACTGCTGAGCAGGTGAGGCTCTGGAGAAAATCAAATGCTAAAGCGGAGTTTGTTATCAAGAGAGCTGTTTCACCGGAGTTATTTGATCACATCATTGGATGTGAATCAGCTGCTGATATTTGGACAACTATTGATGAGTTGTTCAATAGGAAGAATGTATCAAGGCTACAATTCTTGGATAATGAGTTGGCCAGGACAACTCAAGGAGACCTGACTATCTCTAAATACTTCTTGAAGATGAAGAGTCTGTGTGCAGAGATATCAACGCTTGATCCTGAGGAGCCTATCTTTGAGGCCAAGTTGAAAAGGCACATAATCTGCGGCTTGCGGAAGGAGTATGTTGCCTTTGTGTTGGGTACATTAGAATAAATATACCTGATTTGAAGAAGCCTCACCCTACTCAATGATATACATCAAAATGTATTTGATGTGTTTTGAGTTTAGTTGTGCAGGTTAAGTATTTGTAGGGAAAGCTGAAAAGTTTCTAAGTCCATGTGTCGACACCCAGAAGAAAAGTGTCGACACTTAAGAAGACTTGTGTCGACACCCAGGAAAGCTGTGTCGACACTTGGAGTAATTGTGTCGACACCAAGGATGCAGAGTCGACACCAGAAGGAAAGTGTCGACACATACAGGTTGTGTCGACACTCAATGAAGAAATGTCCAGAGAAGCTGTGTCGACACTTAGAAGTAGTGTCGACACTCAGAGGAACTTTGTCAACATCAAAAGTGTCGACACTTGGAGGCTGTGTCGACACTCAGCAAAAGTTCAACAAAGCTCAAGTACAAGTGTCGACACTAGGAGGCTGTGTCGACACTCAGCAAACTTCAACAGAGTTTAAGTACAAGTGTCGACATAATGAAGAATGTGTCGACACACAGCAAAAGTCTCAACACATGAAGAAAGTGTCGACACTAGGAGGCTGTGTCGACACTCGACAAATTTCAATGAAGTCTAAGTACAAGTGTCGATACAAAGGAGATGTGTCGACACTCAGCAAAAGTATCAACACATAAGGCATGTATCGACACCAAGAAGATGTGTCGACACTTAGCAAGGATCAACACAAGAAGATGTGTCGACACAAAGGAGTTATGTCGACACTTACAAGAAATCAACTAAGTATCAAAGAAGAAGGACTTGTGTCGACACACAGGATCAGTGTCAACACATGTTGAAGAAGCAGTGTCGAGAAGCAGATTCTACAACACAAGGAGTTGTGTCGACACCATGAATACTAGTGTCGACACTTAGTCTACTTGTGTCGACACTTAGTCTATAAGTGTCGACACTTAAAGACTGAATGTCTCGACACTTTCAGACAGTTACAGAGAATTCAAGAAGTGACTGGAAGACTTGATAGCTGCCATTCCAGCCGGTCTACTGCAACTGTCAGAGCTGTCAGAAAGCTATTAGAAACAGGATCAGCCGGTCACCATGAAGAAGGCCTATATAAAGGCTTATTCTGTCAACAGAAGTAGAGTTGAAAATCAACAAAGTGAAGAACAATACAACTAGAAGAAGTCCTTCAAGTGAAGATCTAAGAAGTTGGAGAGAGAGAGCTCCTTCTAAGAAGAATAGCTGTGGAACCAGGCTGTGAAGAAAGTTTCAGACTTAGTTCTGATTCTTAAGTTAGCAGTGATTGAAGATCTGCTGCATAGAGACTCAACCCTATTGTGTTCTAAATTCAAGAAGCTTTAAAGGAAGCCAAGGAAGGTTGATCTGAGCAAAGTTCTTCCAAGAACTCATCAAGAAACCTGTCAACTCTTCTCTCTCATACTGAGTTGTGGGTATATACATTGTAATTTTAATTTCTTGTAGGATCCTTAGGGATCTGAGTTGTAAGCCTGAAATTATAAAGGCTAAGTGGTAGGGCCTGTGTGCCTGAGTGTAGGAGATCCATTTCTCTGAGTGTAGGCCTTGTTGAGGGCTGAGTGTAGGCCTTGTTGAAGGCTGAGTGTAGGTCTTTGTGAAGACTGAGTGGTAGGGCCTTGAGCCTGAGTTGTAGGAACCTGGTTGGGGTTCTGAGTGTAAGATCTGAGGATCAGAGGAATAGTGGAGGAGTTTGGCCGAATCTAGTACACTACTAGATAGGCGAAGGGGGAAAGTGGATGTACCCAGACCTTGGGGAACCACTATAAAACTGTGTGTACTCTGTGCGTGTATGATTCTGTGGTTACTGTTTTATGTTCTGTGAAATCTGTGATTAAATCTGCCTAAAAGTTTAAAAAGATTAAGGTCACCTATTCACCCCCCCCCCTCTAGGTGATTAGGTACAATTTCTTTCAAGTGGTATCAGAGGCAGGTTACTCAAAAAGGGCATAACAGTCTGAGTAAAAGATCGTGTTGGCAGATTCAGTATAATCAAGTGCAGAATCAAGAAAATCAAGAAAATGGGTTCAACAGAGAATCACAGAGAACTTGGAATCATGAAGTTGCCAATCTGTAGAAAGGAGATTTTTGGCATCTGGAAAGAAAGGGTTAGACTATTTATGGAAGCCTCTGACCCTAGAATCTATATCACAGTCAAAGAAGGGACATATGTGCCTATGAAAGTATCAGTTCTGGATGCAAATCAGAGAACTCCTAAGGACTTTTCAGAGATGACTAAAGATGAGATTATTCTGGCCACCATGGACAAGAGGGCTCAGAATATTATTGTGAGTGCAACAGATGATGCCATATTCCAGAATTTGATTCACTGTAAAACATCAAAGGAAATATGGGACACACTGATAGTGTACATGGAGGGCTCTGAAGAAGTTAGACAGGACAGAAAGTCTTTACTAAATCAGGAGTATGAAGGTTTCAGACAAGGCAGGTCTGATATTATAACAGAATGCTATAAGAAATTCTATAGGATTGTCAATGAGTTGATGTCTTATGGAAGAGAATTCAGCAACTATGAGCTGAATGATAAGTTCTTGAGATCCCTAACTAAAGACTGGGATACTAAGATTTGTGTCATAAGGGAAATAGCCAAATTAGCAGACATTCCTCCTCCAACATTATTTGGAAAACTGTTATCCTATGAGATGCAGTTGATGGTAAGGAAGGAGGAGGAGAAGACTACAAGAATTGAGCACAAAGAAAGAGTTGTGGCTTTCAAGGCAGAAGCCACTAGGAAATATAAAAGTAAGTCTCCATCTCCACCTCCAAAAGTTGCTGATACTGAGACAGATGAGTCAGAAAGCAGGAATTCTGAAGGCAGTGACAGTGATGAGGACTTTGCATCTTTCACAAGACATTTTCAGAAGTTTCTAAAGAAGAAACAGTGGAGGTCTAAGCCATCCACTTCACAGAAGTCATAAAAGTATGACAGGAGAAAGCCCAAGTCAAGTAAAACTAAATCTTCAAAGATAGTTTGCTATTGTTGTAAAAAACAAGGATATGTTGTTGCTGACTATCTAGAGAAAAGGAAAGAGTCAACTGATAAGAAGAAGACTCAGATCAAGGGCAAAAAGGAAATGTCCTTTGTTGCTAAGAAGGACAAAAGTCTGTCAGATATGTCTTCTTCAGAAACTGATTCAGAATCTGAAGCTTACATTGGACTGTTTGCTGAACAAGAAGAAGATGAGTTCATCCAATTAATGAACTCAATATATGAGCAAGAGGACAATCAGTGATATGGACTGATGGCCTTATCAGAAGGAGACAAAATCCAGGATCAGCCTGGACCAAGTCAGGTACAAAATTGTTCTGTTAGTTCATTTTCTAATGCTGGATCAGAATCAGATTCATCAACATCAAGTGATGAGAGTGGATCTGAATCTGAAGAAGACATTCATCAATTAATTGATGAATATAGAGTAGTGTTGCAAGCTTTGAAGAAAAGCAAATCCTTGGCCAAGAGTCAGGCTAAGGAGATTGCTGATCTCAAAGTGGCTGCAACAGATTTTGATAAGTTGCTTGATCAGAAACTAAATGAAATAGCCAGACTGAAGAACATTACTGTTATTCAGATGAGGACTATTACATTCAAGAATGATCAAATCAGAAATCTGGAGATTAGTCTTCAGAAGGAGAGAGATATAGTAGCAAGGTTTTCTAAACCAAAGTCTGTTCTACATTTGATAGATGAGTTCATCTCAGAAAGGTAAAACTGGATTGGGGTTTACTAAACCTGCCAGGACTATTCAGTCCAAGTTTAAGGGCAAAGCCCCAGTACTCAACAAGCCTGCTGTAGATACTACAGCCAGGGTTGTACCTAAGCAAAGGTACAACAGATTTGAGTGCTAGTGTTGTGGCAAGGTATGCCACTTTGCCATAGACTGTTGGCACAATTCAAGTGCCAAAGTGAGTAGCAATCTGCCTGCTATAAAAGCTACAGGTAGTTTTGTTAAGAGGCAAACTAACCAGCACCAAGGACCCAAGAATTCTTTGGGCTCTAAGGTTAACTAATCTGTTTTGCAAGTGAGTCCAAGTGAGCATGCCCCAATATGGTACTTGGACAGTGGATGTTCCAGGCACATGATTGGAACTAGGGGATTGCTAAAGGACTACACACCAATCAAGGATGGTCCTAAAGTCACCTTTGGTGGTTCTGAAAAAGGAATCATCAAAGGTTTTGGTAACATTTCTAGCAACCTTATAACAATTACTCAAGTGGCTTATGTTAAAGGTTTGAAACACAACCTTATTAGTATAAGTCAACTGAGTGATTTAGGATATGACATCTCATTTGTCAAAGATGGTTGTCATATCAGGAGATCAAATGATCAAGAGATCATTCTGACTGGTTATAGGAAGAGAAATGTCTATTGTCTAAACATTATGTGTGAGAACAATGTTTCTCCTGTGTGTCTTGTAGCTGATGAGAAAGTCTCTCATTGTGTCAAATGGCACAAGAGGTTAGCCCATCTTAACTACAAGACAATTGGCCAACTCTATAGCAAAGAGTTAGTGAGGAATGGTCCTCAGGTTAAGTGTATTAAAGATGAGATATGCTCAGCTTGTCAAAAGGGCAAGCAGACTAGATCCACCTTTAATAACATTGAAAACAAAGATGCTGTGAGGTGCTTATACCTCTTGCATATGGATCTTTTTGGTTCTATGCCAGTTCACAGCCTAGGTAGGAAGGTCTACACATTTGTGGTTGTAGATGACTACTCAAGGTTTTCCTGGGTGTTCTTCCTTAGACAGAAATCTGAAACTCCTAGTATCTTTTATAGTTTTGTCAAACAAATTCAGAATGAGTTAGACAGTACAGTGGTCAAAATAAGAAGTGACCATGGTACTGAATTCCAGTCTGACAGTATGACAAAGCTATGTGAAGAATTTGGGATATTTTAGGAATTTTCTTCACCAAGAACACCTCAGCAAAATGGCATTGCTGAAAGGAAAAATAGAACCTTGATTGAGGCTGGTAGAACCCTATTAAGTGACACATCTCTCCCAGAATATTTTTGGGCTGAGGCAATAAACACTACATGCCATATAATTAATAGGGCTACTATCACCAAGAGCCACAATAAGACCCCCTATGAGATTGTGAAAGGCAGAAAACCAAATCTATCCTATTTCAGGATCTTTGGTTGTAAATGTTATATACTTAATAATGGTAAGTCTTACTTAACCAAGTTTGCTGCCAAATCCCAAGAGGGGATCTTTGTTGGGTACATCAACAACAATAAGGCTTATAGGGTCTACAACTTGACTACTCAAGTTGTAGAAGAATCAGTACATGTAGTATTTGATGAAGCTAGACTCATTAACAATGAATTGTCTAGAAATATTTGCAGCTCCACAGGTATGATTAAGAAGTTGGATAAGCTTACTATTGAAGAAGGATCTACTGCAAGTCAGCATGTGGATGATAGTGGCTGTTGTCCAGGGGGAGTACTAGATACACCTGATGTAGAAGAAGATCAAGGAGTGCGGCAAGTTGAAGAAGCTGAAGGAGCACAACCAGAAGACAGGCTGCCTCTAGCTAATAGACATTTAAAAGATCATCCAGCAAATCAAATTATTGGTGATCTCAGACAAGGGGTACAAACAAGGAGCAGAAATCTAAGTTCAGTACTCTACTCCAGTTTTCTATTACAAGTAGAGCCAAAGAAATTTGAAGAAGCCATCCTAGACCCTCATTGGATTGAGGCAATGCAAGAGGAGCTGAACCAGTTCAAAAGATGCAATGTCTGGGAGCTTGTTCCTAAACCAAAAGACCACAACATAATTGGAACTAAGTGGATCTTCAGGAACAAAATGGATGAACATGGAGTTATTATAAAGAACAAAGCAAGACTGGTTGCAAAATGTTATAGGCAGGAAGAAGGTATTGACTTTGATCAGACCTTTGCTCCAGTAGCCAGACTGGAGGAAATAAGGATGTTCTTGGCCTATGCAACCTATCAAGGGTTTAAAGTATACCAAATAGATGTTAAGTCAGCCTTTATGAATGGAAATCTGAAGGAAGAAGTTTATGTGGAACAACCATCAGGTTTTGTTGATTCTACTAAACTTAATTATGTTTATAGACTTAGGAAGACTTTGTATGGGTTAAAACAAGCCCCTAGGGCTTGGTATGAAACCCTGTCTAGTTTCCTTATTGAGAATAAATTCACAAGGGGGAAAATAGACAAGACTCTATTCCTTAGGGAATCCAGAGGCAAGATCATTCTAGTCCAAATATATGTAGATGACATCATATTTGGGTCTACTGAAAGTAGTCTTTGCAAAAAGTTTGCAAAACTAATGCAAGGACAATTTGAAATGAGCAGTATGGGGGAACTTAAGTTCTTCTTGGGTCTCCAAGTTAGACAGACTGAGAATGGTTTATCCATATGTCAGTCTAAGTTCACTCTAGAATTGATAAGGAAGTATGGTATGAAATCATCCAGTACCATGAAAACTCCTATGGGGTCAAGTATATCTCTTAGCAAAGATGATGCAGGGAAACCTGTAGATGAGACTTTGTATAGAGGGATAGTTGGATCCATATTGTATTTGACTGCAAGTAGACCAGATATCATGTATGCTACATGTGTCTGTGCTAGGTACCAAGCTTGCCCTAAAGAATCTCATTTGACAGCAGTCAAAAGAATTCTGAGATATCTTAAGGGCACTCCTTATCTAGGCCTTTGGTACCCTAGGAATGGAGACTTTGAACTGACAGGTTATTCAGATGCAGATTTTGCAGGCTGCAAGGAAGATAGGAAAAGTACAACAAGTACCTGTCAATTCCTAGGTGGAAGACTGATTTCATGGAGTAGCAAGAAACAAACAAGTGTGGCTATCTCCACAGCAGAATCAGAGTATGTGGCTGCAGGAAGTTGCTGTACTCAACTTCTATGAATACAACATCAGCTTGAAGACTATGGTATACAAGTAAGTAGAATACCTCTATTTTGTGATTCTACTAGTGCTATTTCTATTGCAAACAATCCTGTCTCCCATAGTAGGACTAAGCACATAGAAATAAAATACCATTTTCTAAGGGAACATGTGGAAAAAGGAGATATTTCACTAGAGTATGTTAATACAGATAATCAGCTAGATGACATGTATACTAAGCCCTTAGATGAAACCAAATTCAATAGGCTTAAAATTGAATTAGGGATGATAAACTTAGAATAAGTTTTCAAAATTGGCTAAGTAAAAAGGTGTCGACACACAGAGTTGTCTGTGTCGACACATAGAAGTGGTGTCGACACTTCAGAGAAATGGTGTCGACACATCTAGGAAGTCTGTGTCGACACTTCAGAGAATTAGTGTCGACACATGCAGAGTAGGTGTCGACACATCCAAGGTGGTGTCAACACTTAGGCTTTACTTAGAATTAGTCTAGTAAAGTCTCGACTAAGTGTCGAGCAAAGCGGTGTCGACACATAAACAAGTGTCGACACATATATTCTGTCGACTATACTTGTGTCGACACATAGTTGTCGAGACATTATAAGTCAGTGTCGACACTTTTCAATAGTGTCGACACAATTTAAGTATTTTGACGCGCCCTTTCATCTTCGATTCTAGAAAGGTATAAATAGGTTCTCGCCATTGTTTGTCGACACGCTGACCAGAGTTTCGAGACCAAACTTGTGTGTCGACACCTCTCTTCTCTCAATTCAAATTTCTTCAAACCCTAATGACGCCCAAGCTAGAAGAGAATGTGAATGAAGGATATGAACTTGTGCGACACGCATTTGATGATGCGGAACCCGAGATCAAAGGCGTGATAACCCTAATCGCAGAGACTGGATTAGAATTTCTTATTTCAGAACCGATTAAGATCTGTAAGAAGGAGATCCTGGAATTTCTGAATGGAGCAACACTAGATGAATCAAGACTCAAGATAAAGTCAAGAGTTCATGGGGCAAAGATGAAGGTCTCTCTTAAGAGTCTGAGAAAGGTACTACAACTACCAAGGACAAAGGAAGAAGATGATGTTTCTGCTTCTAAGACTAGAGAAGCATTGACATGGTGTGGACTGGACTCCAACATGAAAATAAGATCTGTATTCAACAGAAAAGGAATGAACATGCAAGGTAAATTCTTATCTGAAATTGTTGGCAAGGTTATCTTGAGCAATCCTGGAGGGCATGACAGAATATCAGCTCATATGTTTAGTCTAATGACAAGAATTATCTTCAAACTAGAAACTGATTGGTCTGCAGTTGTGTTTGAGAAGATAAAAGAGAGTATGAAAAAGCCCAATTTGGGTAGGATTCTAAGTCTTTACCTGGCTGGTAGTATACTATAGGTCATGAGTCAAGCAGCTGGAACTAAGATTAACCACATGAGGAGAATGGATTTGAGAATCTTCTCTAGGTGGGATAGAGTCTTGACCAAGGAAATGCCAACTCCTGAGAAGGAAACACCCCTGAAGAAGAAGAAAAAGATAGCCCATGTGGCTCAAGAATCATCAAGTAGCTCTAAAGAGCAGGTAGTGTTCACTCCTGATAAAGAAGACACTAGAAATACTGGCCAGTCACCTGCTAGATAAGAAGATGCACCAAGGCAGGGGGAGCTACCACAAGCTAGCCTAATTAACCTGGTTTCCATCCAGGGGGAGCCTCTAATGGTGGATGAGCTAACTCCACTAGAGAGTGAACAAGCTACCCACACAATACTTGAGGTAATAACTGAAATTAATAAATTAGATTTTCCTATTGAGGATGATATTTTGTCTGATTCATTACCTAATGTTAATCAGCAAACACAAACACATAGCCAACCCAAAGATGTTGTCATGGAGGACACATCTGTTGCTGGTCAAGTTGTTGATGAGATAAGAGTTTCTCCACCCCATCCACAACAGGAATTTACCCTAGAAGAGCTATTCCCAGATCTTCTACAAACAGATTTTGAGAAAGAGAAAGCTGCTGCTGAGGGGGAGAAGGCCCATGTTGAGGGGGAGCATGTAGATATTGTTGAGGAAACTGCAAGGAAGGAGACTGAGGTGCCAAAAGATGCTGAAGGGCTACAAAGGACTGAGGAGTTACATCCTAGTCCTAAGGACAGGGTTGATATAGCTAGTACATCTGCATCTGAAGATGAAGAGGCTGCAAGAGCCAAGAAGAGGAAATTTTAAGTCTTCAAAAGGAGGAGCCAGAATTATAAGAAAGCTTTACAAATAATTGCACCATAACATACACCACAGCCAGCCCCATCTACAGATTTCAGTTCTCTGATGGTTGCATTACAGATAAAGATGGATGAGCAAAGACAGGCTTTGCAATCTTATATGGATGGAGGGCATAAGTCACTATAGTTTGATCTTGCACAAGATATTAAGTCAATCAGATTTGAAATGAATCTGAATAAGAAAGAGATGACTGGCTGCTTTCATAAGGGAGGAAATGCAGTAGTCTATCTAGCCACTCATCAGGAAAAGATCAAAACTCAAGTGGATGATATTGCAGTGAAGCAAGGCTATGTCCTGGAGAACCAGCTGAGAATGAATGATAATCTCACTGCTTCACACAATGCAATAGTAACAGAAATGAAGAATATAGCTACTGGTCAGACAACAACAAGTGCTACATCTAAGGCAGAATTTGATAAAGCATTACAAGAAGGTATCACTACTGTTACTTCTGCACTTCAAGATTCCCAGAAGCTCATAACTGAAAAGCTCCAAAGGTTGAAACCTTTCTACAAGGATGGAGTAAACTATCTGAATGCCCAGATAAGATTCCAGAAAGATGATCTAAGAGATCACATTGAAAGAGAAGTCATAAAGGGGGAGAGGGTGTTAGTCAAAGCCAGCTCTGATCATGCCAAATGGATTTCAAATTCCATCAGAGCCACCCTTGGATATCCTGCATTATGTGATGATGATAATGTGGCAGAGTCTGGAATTAATCCTGCATATCTTGGAGGGGAGCCAGCTGAAGTAGCTCAAGTAATATACCCTCCACCAGACTTTGATATGATACATCAAGATATACAGACAATGTATAGCCCTCCTGAGGGAATTCAAAATGTCATGCTTGAGAAAGTAGTTCAGCCAGTGCCAGAGGCAATACTGAAAGAATAAGAGGCTTTACTGAAAGAACAAGAGACTCAATTGTCTAAGAAGAGATTCAGGGAGCAAGATGAACTTAGGCCTGACTTTTAACAATAGAGCCCCACTTCCAGGAATATCATCTTGACTGCATGGAAGGCTGCCAAGGACAATATCCAGGATAGAAACAAGTGGTATTCTGAACTGGAGTGGAGGAAGCATGAAAGTAGGCAAGAGGCCATTGTGCAATATAGAAGAAAGGATAAGATGGGAAAGCTACCTCCTACTGCACATGAGCCTAGCAAGTACTTTCCAAAGCCTTATCATTATTTTGAAAGGCAGAAGATCAAGGCTGAAGAATTGAAAAAAAAAGGATCTTAAAGGAAAGAAGTCTGCTGCTGCTGAAGATGTTGAAGCCCCAGTCCAAGCAAAGATACAATCAGGAAAGGGCATTGTAATCAAGGAGCCTGAGCAGCAATAGGATAGAATTTTTCTTAAGTTTACTTTGTGTAATCACTTGTATTAAAACATTCTATAAACTTTTGAATGATGAAAATGTTGAAGTTGTTAGAACAATGTGATATGTATTAATTCTATTACATTATTGTTCTGAGATATTTGTGTATACATGTTTTGCTTATACATTGGAATAAATGTACCTGATTTGAAGAAGCCTCACCCTACTCAATGATATACATCAAAATGTATTTGATGTGTTTTGAGTTTAGTTGTGCAGGTTAAGTATTTGCAGGGAAAGCTGAAAAGTTTCTAAGTTCATGTGTCGACACCCAGAAGAAAAGTGTCGACACTTAAGAAGACTTGTGTCGACACCCAGGAAAGCTGTGTCGATACTTGGAGTAATTGTGTCGACACCAGGGATGCAGAGTCGACACCAGAAGGAAAGTGTCGACACATACAGGTTGTGTCGACACTCAATGAAGAAATGTCCAGAGAAGCTGTGTCGACACTTAGAAGTAGTGTCGACACCCAGAGGAACTTTGTCAACATCAAAAGTGTCGACACTTGGAGGCTGTGTCGACACTCAGCAAAAGTTCAACAAAGCTCAAGTACAAGTGTCAACACTAGGAGGCTGTGTCGACACTCAGCAAACTTCAACAGAGTTTAAGTACAAGTGTCGACATAATGAAGAATGTGTCGACACACAGCAAAAGTCTCAACACATGAAGAAAGTGTCGACACTAGGAGGCTGTGTCAACACTCAGCAAATTTCAATGAAGTCTAAGTACAAGTGTCGACACAAAGGAGATGTGTCGACACTCAGCAAAAGTATCAACACAGAAGGCATGTGTCGACACCAAGAAGATGTGTCGACACTTAGCAAGTATCAACACAAGATGATGTGTCGACACAAAGGAGTTGTGTCGACACTTACAAGAAATCAACTAAGTATCAAAGAAGAAGGACTTGTGTCGACACACAGGATCAGTGTCGACACATGTTGAAGAAGCAGTGTCGAGAAGCAGATTCTACAACACAAGGAGTTGTGTCGACACCATGAATACTAGTGTCGACACTTAGTCTACTTGTGTCGGCACTTGGTATATAAGTGTCGACACTTAAAGACTGACTGTCTCGACACTTTCAGATAGTTACAGAGAATTCAAGAAGTGACTGGATGACTTGACAGCTGCCATTCCAGCCGTTCTACTGCAACTGTCAGAGCTGTCAGAAAGCTATTAGAAACCGGATCAGCCGGTCACCATGAAGAAGGCCTATATAAAGGCTTATTCTGTCAACAGAAGTAGAGTTGGAAATCAACAAAGTGAATAACAATACAACTAGAAGAAGACCTTCAAGTGAAGATCTAAGAAGTTGGAGAGAGAGAGCTCCTTCCAAGAAGAACAGCTGTGGAACCAGGCTGTGAAGAAAGTTTCAGACTTAGTTCTGATTCTTAAGTTAGCAGTGATTGAAGATCAGCTGCATAGAGACTCAACCCTATTGTGTTCTAAATTCAAGAAGCTTTGAAGGAAGCCAAGGAAGGTTGATCTCAGCAAAGTTCTTCCAAGAACTCATCAAGAAACCTGTCAATTCTTCTCTCTCATACTGAGTTGTGGGTATATACATTGTAATTTTAATTTCTTGTAGGATCCTTAGGGATCTGAGTTGTAAGCCTGAAATTATAAAGGCTGAGTGGTAGGGCCTGTGTGCCTGAGTGTAGGCCTTGTTGAGGGCTGAGTGTAGGCCTTGTTGAAGGCTGAGTGTAGGTCTTTGTGAAGACTGAGTGGTAGGGCCTTGAGCCTGAGTTGTAGGAACCTGGTTGGGGTTCTGAGTGTAAGATATGAGGATCTGAGGAATAGTGGAGGAGTTTGGCCGAATCTAGTACACTACTAGATAGGCGAAGGGGGAAAGTGGATGTACCCAGACCTTGGGGAACCACTATAAAACTGTGTGTACTCTGTGTGTGTATGATTCTGTGGTTGCTGTTTTATGTTCTGTGAAATCTGTGATTAAATCTGCCTAAAAGTTTAAAAAGATTAAGGTCACCTATTCCCCCCCCCTCTAGGTGATTAGGTACAATTTCATTCACTTTGTGACATCAGTTCAAGGCTGGGCTACTCAACCATCTTTGTTGGAGCTTGAGAACCCGCTTGCTTCACAAGAAAGCTTGGAAAGGCAGATGACTAAAGTCACTGTCTCTGAGGAGAGCAGTGAAGCACTCTTCACGGGCAAGAAGAAGAAGAGATAGGAAGGTAAGAAGAAGCAAGTCGCTGCTGAGAATGAGCCTTCAACTTCTTATTAGGCAGAGAGGAGCAATGCTCCTAAGAAGGACTGAAAGAAGAACTTGAAGTGTTACAGGTGTCATCAGCGCGGACACTTCAAGCGTGACTACAAGGTCAAACTGCAGCCTGGGCATGTTGCTGGCAAGGAGGAAGCTTGCTCTAAGAGTGAGGAAGCTGAATGGGGCAAAGCTTTCATGACGGGCACTTGTGTCCGTGCCCTGTCCGCTGTCGACTTCAATGATGATTGGATCGTGGACTCCGGGTGTGGTCATCACCTCACCGGAGATAAGTCGAAGTTCTCTTCTCTGCAAGCCTACTCAGGTAATGAAGCTATTATAATTGCTCATAATATTGTTTATGCAGTAGAGAAGGAGGGAGTTGTGTCTTTGGGTAGTGATAAGGGGCCACTCACATTAAGGAGTGTGTATCACGTACCGGGCATGAAGAAGAACCTCATCTCGGTGACCAATGCGGTAGACGCGGATTATCACATTCTGTTTGGGCCAACAGAAGTGAAGTTCCTTCGCAACGGTTAAGGCTGATGTTGCTCATGTTGGGAGGAGAGTGAAGAACTTGTTTGTTCTTGCTACTAACTCTTATGTTGATCGGATGAGAGCTAATGATAGCGCGACTATATGGCATGAAAGGCTGGGGCATGTAGGAATGAAGAAGTTGAAAGCTATGGCAAACAAAAGCCTTGTAAGAGGCTTGCCTAAGATTTCTTCATTTGGTGACGATCACGTTTGTGCGGGATGTCAGTACGGCAAGGCTCATTGCCTTTCGTTTGATAAATCAGAAATGAGGAGCAAGAGACCATTGGAGTGCATCCATGGAGACTTGATGGAACCAACTGTCACTGCAAGCCTTGGCGGGAGCAGATACATGCTTGTGCTGATTGATGACTACTCAAGATACACTTGGGTATATTTCTTGAAGGAGAAATCTGAAGCCTTCCATTTGTTTGTGGAGTTAAAGGAGTTGGTGGAAGGCCGGCTTGGCTTGCGGATCAAGAAGCTTAGAACAGACAACGGTGGTGAGTTTATCTCCTCCGAGTTTTCTAACTTCTGTAGGAAGCACGAGATCCAACGAGAGATCACTTGTGCTCATACTCCACAACAAAATGGAGTAGCAGAGCGGAAGATCCGTCATCTGACAGAGACTTGCAGATGCTGGCTTCATGCGAAAGACATTCCAAGGTCCTTTTGGGCAGAGGGAATGTCTTTTGATTCTTATGTCATCAACCGAATGCCGCTTAGCCCGATCAACATGAATACTCCTTTTGAGTTGTTGCTGAAGGAGACGCCTAGTGTGGAACACCTCCGGGTGTTCAGTTCAACTTGCTATGTGCCTGTCCTGGATGCTTCAAGAACTAAGCTGGATGCAAAGGCAAGGAAGCTTGTCTTTATTGGCTAAGATGAGCGGAAGAAGGGATGGAAATGCATGGATCCTGCGACAAAGAAGTTTGTTGTGTCAAGAGATGTTGTCTTTGACGAGCTGACGTCGTACGGAGGTGGCTCGGTTGAGCTAACCAGAAGCAAGGTTGATGAAGAACTGATGGTGGCTGCTGAAGGACTAGAAGAGGAGCTTGATGTTTCACCAGCAGCTCCTGTTGCTTCAAATTCTGGTACTGAGGCTTCTGGATCAGGAAGCAGGGGGAGCGTTGCTCAAAGCTTACCTGAGGGTGGTGCTGAGCCTGAAGGAGCAATAGAGGTAGTAAGCAAGGAGTAGATCCTTCAGAGATCGAAGAGGGTTATTAAGCCACCGACTCGTTACTGTGATGGGAATGCAGTGAGCTTTGTCTCCTGCTTCTTTGCAGGTCCTATGGATGAGCGAGAGCCTGCAAACTTCAATGTGGCCACTGGAGTGAAGGAGGGGGATGATGCCATGAAGGAAGAGATTGCTTCTCTCAAGAAAAATGAAACTTGGGACCTTGTGCCCAAGGTTGATGACATTACTCTAGTGACTTGCAAGTGGGTGTATAAGTTGAAGAAGAAGGCTGATGGAAGCATTGATAGATTCAAAGCTCGCCTGGTTGCTCGAGGATTCTCACAGCAGTATGAGGAAGACTATGAGGAGACTTTTAGTCCAGTTGCAAAGATGACTTCAGTTAGAGTGGTGATCGCCTTGGCTGCTAGCAAGGGATGGAGGTTGTGGCAGTTTGATGTGAAGAACGCCTTTCTTTATAAAGAGATTGACAAGGACATCTTCATGTATCAGCCACTTGGATTTGTTTCTGAAGTTCATCCAGACTTTGTTTGTAAGCTCAAGAAGGCTCTTTACGGGTTGAAGTAAGCTCCTAGAGCTTGGTATGGGAAGATAGCATAGTATTTGCAATTCTGCGGGTATCTTGCTTCCAACTCGGATTCTAGCTTGTTAGTCAAGAAGAAGGGGGAGCTTCAAGTCTTGGTCCTGCTGTATGTGGATGATATGATCATCACAGGAAATTAGGAGGAGGAAGTATCAAGGCTTAGGGCGAGCTTGGGAGAGCTTCATCACTTTCTTGGTCTTGAAGTGGAGAGGAAGGAGTGCGGGATTCTCATTTGCCAAAAGGGATATGCGGATCACATTGTAAGTAGATTTGGCATGGGCGAAGGGAAGTGTTGCTCTACTCCACTAGAACAAGGGCTGAAGCTTCGACGAGATGAAGGAAGGATTCTTCCTGATCCCTTGGTGTTCAGGGCTCTTGTAGGGAGTTTGATCTACCTGACGATTACAAGGCCAAACATTGCTTATGTTGTTGGCCGAGTAAGTCGCTTTATGACTGAACTAAGGAAGTCTCATCTGGTAGCGACAAAGCACATCTTGAAGTATGTCAAGTAAACTTCTGATATAGGACTCCTCTATTGTAGGGATGCGGACTTTGCCTTACTTGGATACACGGACGCTGACTATGGTGGTGACTCGGATGATCGGAGATCAACTTCGGGTTATGTTTTCACTTGTAGTTCAGCTGGTATTTCGTGGTGTAGCAAAAAGCAGGATTCTGTGTCCGTGTCTACTACGGAAGCCGAGTATAAGGCTTAGGCCTTGGCTACTCGGGAAGTCATATGGTTGCGGAGGCTTGTAGAGGATGTTCATGAAGAAGTGCAAGGGCCTACTTTACTCCAGGGTGACAATGAGAGTGCCCTCAAACTGGTAAACAATCCAGTATGTCACGCAAGGACCAAACATATTGAGATCGCACACCACTTCATAAGGGAGAGGGTGTTGGAGGGATCTCTTCTAGTCGGGCATATTCAGAGTGAAGATAATCTTACTGACATCTTCACGAAGCTGCTATCGAAGGGGCCTTTTCAGCGGTTACGTTGCTTGCTGGGCTTGATCACCACTTCTCACTTCAAGGGGGAGTGTTGAAATTTGTGAAGTGGAAGTGGGTGATGGGTAGGTTGGGCGGCCTGTGCAGACTGAGTCCGCGACCTGGGCAGATTGCTGACTGCAGCATGGGTGGTAGCTGTCTTGGTGGCTTGCTGATTAAGCAGCCTGTGGTCTGAGCGGCCTGTACGGACTGAGTCCGCGGCCTGGGCGGACTGGTGTCTGCGGATAGGGTGTTGGCTATCTTGGTGGCTTGCCTGTTGAGGAGCGGCCTGTGCGGCCTAGATGCGGCTCGTTCAGTCTGTTGTGCGGCTTAGTTGGCCTATGACCATGGATGTCGGGCTTCTGGCGAAACGGACTGAGCGGACTGCGGTTTGCATGCTGAAGGCAGTGCTCTGTTCATTGGCTTGTGTTGTAAGCTTGTGTTAACCGGCGGATTGGGTGACCTATCCGCGGGAGGCTTGCAGATTGGCATGTCCGTGCTGTCTGCTGTGGCGGACTGGCCTTGGAGTTTGGCTGTGGCCCTTGCCAAGCTCTGGTGGTACAGCATGTGTTAGCTGCTGTGGAGGACTGCGCGGACTGGTGTCGGAGTCCGGCAGTTGGCCGTTTGGGCAGCTGTGCGAGGTTTGCTTGCGGACTCTGCCTTAACTCTAGAGGAGTGTTGGCGATCTGCTTTGGATGATTGGCGGACTGAGCCTTGTCCGCCGAGCTTGCGCTAGGCCTTTCGTGATTTACTGGACTTGGTCACATCCTGTGACAAGTCCAGTGTGTCTGCAGTATCCGCGAAGTCCGCTGTTGACTGGGCGGACTGCCTTTGGTCGTAGACTTGTGGCGGAGGGAGGCTTTGGTATTGTACTATACAGACTGCCTCTTTCATATGAGGACTGTTGCTAAAGGGGTTGTGTCTATCCATGTGTGATGATGTTACGAATTATACGGACTGTGCGGACTGTGCGGACTGTACCTTGTCCGCATAGTGTGAGGCAAGTCCGCCTAGTTGTGTTCATGTGCCTTGCTCCTGGCGGTTTTCTTGGAATCCAGCTAAGTCTTTGCGGACTCAACGGACGGATGTTTTGCTAGTGCGCGGGCTGGGGTGGTGATTCTATTCACTACGGTGGTGACCACACTCCTCACCTCGCCTATAAATAGAACCCCCCCGGCAGGTCTATAGTAACAGAGTGAACAGTAAGTTGGGCTTGGGCAAGTGTTGTGGTCTGCGGTTTTCTGTCCGCGCGGATTGAGTAGTGCTGACGGTGTGCTGTGTGCAGGTCGCGCGGCTAGAGGGCGAGTGCGATTGGTTACCTGGCCCGGAGTCCCCCTCCTTGCCCAATTATCGGTGAGAAGTGTTGGACCGCCACTCGAAGGGAGTGTCGAAGGTGATACGCGCCTTCCTGAGCCTGAGGCACAAAACTGTCGGCTCAGCGGTGGGAAAGTTGTCTTGAGCAGTAAGGTTGGGCACAAAATTTGCTGGAGGAAGTTGGCCCAAGGTTGGATCAAGGGGGAGTTGGGCGATCAGGGGATTTGGGCATTATAATACCCAGTCCCATGGTCCCAAAGGTGGGAGCTGCAATAAACAAGGGTAAGCAAACTGAGAAAAGGCGAATGGATAAAGAGGGGGTTACCATTTTCTCGCGGGAGATCCTTTAGTTTATGAGGGGAGGTGACCTCGGGAGCCACCTCGTCATTACCGGCCTCAAGCGAGTGCGGTGCAGCACTCGCCTCCCCAACCTCCTTCCCCTTTGACGAGATCTATAGACGAGCACATTGGCATCTATTTTTATCCCAGTAAGGAATGGAAGGAGAGTGAAGATACTTGAGGGATCCCGAAGTTGGAGGGAGTTCGCGAGATGGACTCATCCCGTGTCAGGTCGCGCCTGACCATTTTGGCCTTCTTCATTTTAGGGGAAGAGCTTGGAGATTTTCGGGCGAGCTAAGGGGCGAATGAGCCCATCAAGGATTTGTTCTCGGCCTGGACGGCTTTGAGGAGATCTTGGGCTTCCTTGGAAAGCGACATCGAGTTGGAGGTGAGAAAACCAAAGAGAATAGGGATTGGATGGGGCAAAATTCATGTCAGTGATTGGATATTTATAGAGCCATGAAGGGTCCCACAAAAGATTCTCTTCCAGGTCAGCAAGCACTCATCAAACACTTGGGGTTACATGCTTCTTTCTGAGCTTTGCGAAAGCTCGAAAAGAGTGGGGATTGTGTACAACCATGTATTCGCTGAATGGGCCCTCTCCGACAAGTTCAAGATATTACAGGACACTCAGGCCCAAAAATACCAGATTGGCGAGTGAGGTAGGCTGGCCTGCACTCACCCAGGGACCACAAGAGCACTCGCCCAGACCAGTGGGAAAGCGATTAGGTCCATGGGCAAATGCAATCTTCATCTCGCACTCGCCCTGATCACGCGCCTCAGCGCGCATGAAAGAAGACATTTCATCGAGCCAGACGAGTGGTCGCCCAAGATAGCACTCGCCATCCAGAAAGAGCATAGGATGTGAGTGCACGGCTCCCCCAACACTCGCTCCTTTAGGCGAGTGGTGCCTTTATGGACCATTCACCAAGTAGGGTGAAGAGGCAAAATTACCTAGATGCCCCCAAAGTTCTGCATTTAGCTACTCAAAACAACAGAGTTTGGCTGTTGGTAGACCACTTTAGGCTGCATATAGCCATTTAGAATAGCGGAGTTGCACTATTTGCAGGACAGGATTAGAAATCTATAAATAGACCCAAGGGGGGTACCTCAGAAGGCATGCTTTCTTATTCTCTGGTCTTCTAGCGCTTTCTGAGGTGCCCTTAGCTCAACATTGACTAAGGAGGGGAAGCGCTCTAAGATCTTCTGGGTGTGTGGTGGGACCTCCGTGCTGGAGCCTTGGGTTAGTTTTGAGTTTTAAGTCTTCAGTGAGTTAAGCTCACTAGGAGAAGTAAGTGTGCGGTCACCCCTTCCCTAAGGGTCCGAACTTCACAGAAGCCGGTTCTCAGTTTCAACACACCTAAAAAGGATAGCAATAGATAATTAGTCAAGAGACTAAGTGACTTCTCATCTGCACCTCCACAATGCTTAGGCATCGTATGAGAGGAAGGAATGTGCAGTAGAAATAGTAGCAATAGATAAATTAAGTTCAAAGTACATGTTACATTAACATGAGCAAAATCACATTTTGCGTAGTTTTCTTTGAATATTGCTCCAAAAACTATGAAATAAAATATCTGAGTATATATTAACATTATGAACCTTTCCAAAGAAATTTAGACTTTTTGGAATACAATTATTTATAGGATTTGTAACATCCAACTTTTTATAACATGCACCCTAGAATTTTTTGAGAGACTTAGGTGAGGTAACATCACTTATCCAAAATAATTCTAAGCAACATGTCTTGGACCAAGGGAGCCCTAGAATAACTTTAAACCCAATCTAGGTTTTTCTTGTGAATTTAACATGATTAAGATCATAATTGACCTAAATATAATCACACCAACCTTAAATATGATAAATTATCTAAAAACTCATCTTGAGGCTTACTGTAAGACCCCCTCTCCCCTCGGTCCACAAAAACCGACACAAATAGGGGGATCATACCGCACACCACCGCCAACATACGACACCGAAGGAGCAACAGAGGCACACCCATCTCCATCATCTCCCCTTACGATGATGTTAAGCGACCAACAATACATACCAAAGTAAGGGGAAGTAGTTTCCCAACGGAATGCACCACTAATGAGTGCACCTTATTACAGAAAGCGGAATGCATAGTCTCATAGAGGAAGATTACCCTTCACAGAAACTCCGTACCCGAAACCCGAAAAAGCCTGCTCCTTCCGGGTGATATCCTTTATCCGCACATGTCACCTGTGAAAATGACAAATCATTAGAACCACATATAGAATCCAATCCCTAATAACATCAAGTGTAGTGGTATTTTTATGGGAGGTAGATATGGAATTTCTATTTTGGTTCGAGATGGTCTTCCCATAACCACTGCCTATGTACTCCATATCAACTTGCATACGGTCTCAGACTCACGTAGTTCTATAGTTTTGAACGGCTTGTCTTCCCGGATCGTCCACCATGTGGGTTGCCTCAGAGTAAAACTGTCGGCCATTCGATATTTTCTCCCGACACATTTCCTAAAGGCACATTTCGAAAGTACAATATATTCCTTAAGGAATCACATCTCGGGGCACAACTTTTTCCCGTAAGAATAGTAACTCGGAGGTAACAACTTATTCCCATAGGAATAGTATCTTGGAGGCACATCTCATTCTCGTAGGAATAATATCTCGGGATCACAACTTAGTCCCGTAGGAATAGTATCCCGGAGGCAATAACTTATTCCCATAGGAATAGTATCTCAGAGGCACATCTCATTCCTGTAGGAACAATATCTCGGGGCACAATTTATTCCCGTATGAATAGTATCTCGGAGGCAACAACTTATTCCCATAGGAATAACATCTCAGGGCACATTTTTTGAATGCTCAATCTAGCATAATGTATGAACGATAAACATTACGTCGTTTAAAGCTTCGTAAGCTAAAACCAACCAATGTTTAGATAACCAGGGATTGAGTCAAAGGCTGGAGCCTTATCCTATTAAACAACTTTATAACCAAGAAATATAGTTTTGTGACTCTAATAAGCCCCAGTCCCTGGCTTGACTCATAATGAGTCGCGGCCTCTTGGGTTACACACCAATTTGATTCACCAACAAGGCTATATGAATTCATACTCATTCAAAAGAAAAGCTTGTGCTTTTAATCAACAAATACCGAACAATTTATCAAATGATTAAGGTGTCGACCTCAACCACATGCTCTATTTTATTAAGAGAGTTGATCGGGTCCCACACTATTAAGATTTGACCTTGATGGAATTTCTTGTCACCAAGTCAACTATGAATCAAGAGTGAAGCCAATTAAAGAGGCTTACCCCCGAACTCATCCGCACTGCTCTACTGATAAGAGTGGCAGTCTAGTTCTGCACTACATAGGGCTAACCCTAAAGGAAATCTCAGCTCCAGGTTGACTCTTAATAAAAGAAGGACTGAAAAGAAGTAACCGTCAAAATTTTCGCTCTACTCTACTGATAAGAGTGACGTGTAGTCCAAGTTTTACTGGGGTCAACCCTGAAGGAATGTCCCATCTTCAGGTCAACTCTTAATTGTAGTCAAAACTAAATAAAGATGCTTACCCTCAGACTTGTCCGTGCTACTCTACCAACAAGAGAGGAAACCAGTCTGGGTCTAACTAGGGATGCCCCTGAAGGAATGTCTCGTCTTCAAGTTAACTCTTAGTTTTAGATAAAATTGAATAATGCAAAACGTTAAACTGTTTGTTATGCTCTACTAACAAGAGTGGTGCCCAGTTCGACATTATTTAAAGACAATACTGAAGTAAAACTCATGACTTCAATCTGTCCGCTCTGCTCGAAGGGTGTCATACGGTTCGGTAATAAACAGAGGTTGTACTTAAATAAAAGCCAAATCCTCGATCTATCCGCTCTACTCGAAGAGTGGTGGCCAACTCGGCAATTAAAGGCAATACTGAAATAAAAGCCTAATATTCAATCTATTCGCTCTGCTCGAAGAGTGGCGGCCAATTCGGCAATTAAAGGTTGTATTGAATAAAAGCCTAAACTTCGATCTGTCCGCTCTGCTCAAAGAGTGCCGGCTAGTTCAGCAATCAAAGGCTGTACTAAAATCAAAGCATAAACCTCGATCTGTCCGCTCAACTCGAAGAGTGGCGGCAGGTTCAGCAATTAAAGGCTGTACTGAAATAAAAGAATAAATTTGGATCTGTCTGCTCTAATCGAAGAGTGGCGGTCACTTCAATAATTAAAGGTTATACTGAAATAAAGGCCTAAACCTCGATCTGTCTGCTCTGCTCGAAGAGTGGCGGCAAGTTCGGCAATTAAAGGTTGTATTGTAATAAAAGCCTAAACTTCGATCTGTCTGATCTGTTTGAAGAGTGGCGACCAGTTCGGCAATTAAAGATTGTACCGAATAAAAACCTAAAGTTCAATCTGCCCGCTCTGATCAAAGAGTGGCGGCCAACTCGGCAATCAAATGTTGTACTAAAATAAAAGCCTAAACCTCGATCTGTACGCTCTGCTCGAAGTGTGGTGTCCAGTTCGACAATTAAAGGCTGTACTGAAATAAAAGCCTAAACTTCAATCTATCCGCTCTGCTCGAAGGGTGGCGGCCAGTTCAGCATTTAAAGACTGTACCGAATAAAAGTCTAAACTTCGATCTGTCCACTCTGCTCGACGAGTGGCCGCCAGCTCCACAATCAAAAGCTGTACTGAAACAAAAGCCTAAAACTCGATCTCTCTGTTGTGCTCGAATAGTTGCTGCCAGTTCGGCAATCAATGGTTGTACTAAAATAAAAGTCTAAAACCTCGATCTGTCTGCTCTGCTCGAAGAGTTACAGTCAGTTCGACAATTAAATGCTGCACTGAAATAAAAGCTTAAACTTCGATCTGTCTGATCTGCTCGAAGAGTGGCAGCCAGTTCGGCCAGTAAAGACTGTACAAAAATAAAAGCTAAAACCTCGACCTATCCGCTCTGCTCGAACTATTTTATTTCCTTGATAGCGGTCATAACCTTTGTCTTGCCAAACATATATTTATAAAAAATGACAGTTTTGACTCAACTTATCAGAGCAAATAAGCTCTGCCAAACACTGTCCAAATTTATGTAGCAAGCACTACTCGTTATATATAACTTTATATAGATATATAAATATAGTTTTGTATATAACTGTATATATATAATCGTATATATCTATTATTAATAAGGGCGATCCCTTTCTCTCCGTCACGGATGGAAATCCCGGAAACCCCCCGCCCCGTATCCGCCGCAACCCCCTCAATCCGCCGCGTGGACCGTCCTCCTGCCGCGTGCCGCGAACGCTGACCTCGCCGCTCGCCGCTTCAGCCGCCGCTGTGCTCTGGTATTTCCTCATCCCCTACCTCTTCCCCCGCTTATACGCTGCTGCTCTCTGCTTTCCCCTTTCAAAGTTTGTCGTCGTTCGTCTCTCACACACTGTCTGCTGCTGCTCCTCCTCAGGCCGCTGCTTCTGCTGTTCGGGCCGCTGCTTCTGCTGCTCGGAACCCTGCTTCTGCTCTTCACGGCGCAGCATTTGTGTGCGCCTTTAGTTTCTTCTCGCGAAGATCGGGGTTCAGTTCCTGTCGCTGAGATTGGGAAGCAACTCTTGCCGCGAGGTAACAGCCGTCCTAGGCTGATTTCGCGATTTCTCCTTCTGTTGCCTTCTGTTCCTCACCGTGCTGTCGCAGGCATGGCTTTAGATGTCGTACAAGCAGTTTAAGTTTTTGGATTTGTTTTTTTTGATTTATCCCAGCTGTTGATTCGTTTTTCAGGTGCCGCTCTGTTTCTCCTCCTGTCAAAGCTCTGCTTCTTCTCCTCCTGCCTTATCTTTCTCATCTTCCTGTCACAGGTATGCTTTTCCTACGGCTCGGTGCTGTCGAATTTGGGATTAATTGTCCGTCATTTACTACGTTAGTTGCTCTCCTCTTCATTTCTACTGTGCTGCCTGCAGACATTATAATTACTGAGTTTTTTTGCTACCTCAACTCAATAGCAAGTGGGAAGACATCCTCAACTCCTCTGTCTATTAGTTAACACGTTCTAGGTTGCCTGGAAGTACTCCATCGCACTCACTCATTTCCCAAATATATTTTGTGACCAACTTGCCTTAAGATGGAAATCTGCTACATACTGACTACATGTGTTATCGGGTCTATGTAGATTAGTCAAGTGGCACCTGAAAAACATTTCTCCTCCTCCTCCCACGCGACGCTGCTCCATGCTCTCAACCTCCACATGATCTTTTGAAAATGTTTTCATGATTAACGGCCGTGTAATTGAAGCGCAAGATAGAAAAATGATAAAAAACAGTTGTGACCAACTTCTACGATGAAAAATGCCACAATCCCCAACATTTAGGATGCTTTTCTGTACTAATGGCAGTCAGAATTCATCAAAAGCTGCAGATAATATCCAGTCAAGCAATTGCCTAATGATCTTCTCTGTGTTCCTTCTTCACAGGCTGTTCGGATCAACTTCTTCAGAAGCTTCAGTTGCTAAGGTAATTACATATCAGTACTTACATGTTGTTCACTTTGAACTTTGAAGAGCATTTAATAAAATGACTGAAATTGGTATTGTATAAATTTTGGGTGGCATCTGCTCAATATCACATTAATTATGTGTGCATTTGTTCTGTAACTAACTATTTTTTACCCGTTATATAAATTTCGAATCTTTGCTTTAAATCCACCGCTAAAAAAGGGATATTTCTTAACTGGGAATCAAGAGGTCTGAAATAGATTCTCATTGATCCTGCTAATGATAAATATGCTATGTTTCTCATTTTGCAATTTGTTTTTTGTTTCGGTTTGAGTTTGGATCATTTTTTGAATGTTCTTTTTTTGGTGGTGACAGTGTATGCCTTTTCTCCTCTGGATCCTCTTCTTTTGCTCATTTAAGATTTCGATGTATAGATAAGTGATGAATTGCTATTTATAAGTCATGTAGTAGTCTTTTTCTTTTCATTTCAATTGACATATAGGAGCAATCCCATTTTGATTCATCATTAGAAAACAGTCATTGCGGAAATCCGGCTAGCCAAATTTCTAATACACTTTGCATGTCTGTTGTATTGTTGCTTGAAGCAATGCGTGGGTACTGTCACATGTTTGACATTTGTACACTAACGATTATCGGTCTACCAAGATGTGGTTAAGGTAGCCACTCGATCACCACAAGTTTCTTCCTTGAATTGCATCTGCTGAGCTTAGTTACTCCTAATTATAATAGCAACATGTTTGATATTAATTTAGCCCAGGTTACTTGCTCCCAAAACCAGCTCAGTTACTCCTAATTAATGTTGGACATTATTTTAGCCCAGTTTGTGCGAAGAGTTATTAGGTAAGAACTGACTTACTTCTGTTCGACTTTGTTACCCTTCTTAGTCTCCATGGTCTCAATTGACCCCGGCAGCTTGACTTCTACGAAAAATTTGAGTTACTTCATAAAAACAATGATACAAATCTTAAATATTGGATCAGAAATATCGGATTACCCATCAGGATACTATGGGAGTTTACACAACTTGGTATGTAAGCCTCTTGATTCTGCTCTTCGATTATCTTTTTGCCAACGACCAACAACCTCCCATTTTACTATATTTTTGTACGTAAAATTTCCCCAAATATACATTACATTACAAATTATGTAAAAATATGTATGTAAGTAAATATATAGTTCCTATGAGATAATTACTAGTTCTTCCCAAATAACTATTTGAATTGAGATAATTAGTACTTCTCCCCACATAATTACCAAATATGCACCTAAAACAATCAGTGGACTACGAACCAAAATCTCAAACTATACACGTGCTCGCAAACTCCCGTGCACATAATAAAGTATGCACAGGAGAGAGCACCAGGCACAGGTGTATTCACTGTTCTCCACATAAATCCTCAATGAGGAACTCCAGCAACAGCCTTCTCTGCTTGGTCGCATTCATTCCCTCAGTACATCGTTGCTCATCTTTCAGTACTGTTTCACCCCTACTAAACATGTCTAACCTGATTGAATTCATAAGTCTAATGAACAAATTCAATTAGAACTTTTTTCCCACAGGAAGAATTCCATTGAATATTGTTTCAAGCCTCCTCTGAAAGCCTTCTCTGACCCTATGATCATGGCTTTGATAGCAAGACTCGAGGCCATGATCTTGGCATCAAGTGCTCTCAAAGCCATGACTCGACACCATTATCTTTGTGTCGACGTCTGTCAAGAACACTCAAAGACATGGTCATGGCATTGAGAGCACTAAAAGCCATGGTCATGCCATTGAGAGCAATCAAAGCATGGTCATGGCATTTGATATCACTTAACCGTGATCATGGCGTTCATTGCACCGACCACAGGTTTATTAACTACTCTCCACCTAAATACTCAATGACAAACTGCAACAACAGCCTTCTCTGCTTTCTCGAATTCATTCCCTCAACAGATCGTTTGGCAGTTTTCTATTCCAGTGCTGCTTCAGTTTTTGGGTTTTCCTGAACTTAAGCTGCTTTCAATTCTCTACTCTGCTGAGGTTACATGTTCAAAATTTAAAACTTTACAACAAATTTATAGTGTTGCTTGAGGAAGAGGAATGACTCGAGGATGATATGTTGTGAGTGGGTTTCATTTAGAGGGTTTTAAGTTTTCGTTCCTACTTGCACTTTTTTTATTTATCCTTCATTGCTCATCACCCACATAATTGAGAAATATTTCTTCTCTTCAGTTCTACCTTTCAACCACCCAGCAATTTCTTCACGTAACGTCAGAGCTTACTTTCTTCCTTATAACAACCTTTTATTTCACCCGCGTCTTTTCTCCTCTAAGCCATGTGGGATGACGTTGACTGCACTCTGATGCCGGAGCTTCCTTTCGTCCACAAACAGTTTATGTTTTGCTATGTGTTTGTGAATTAACTATAATTTCAAGATTACTTACTTTAACTCATTACAACCTCTATATACTACAATCCCACATACTGAGCATAAACTGATGCCACTCTTACTCCATTTATGTGAGAATAAATCAGTATGAGTTATGTTGAAGTCAGAAATAATCTGTTTCACATCTTTGGTTTGAAATATATGTTGATAATAATGTCTTCATTAACCTTATTTCCATAAAAAAATGATTTCCAAACCACTGTGTTCCCGTCAATTTCAGCTCAAACTGTGGACTCTGCAAGCCAATTTCGTTTCTGTATTTCTTCTGCACGTGTTCACATCGACACCACTGCTCTACATTCACAGAGAAGAAGATCCCTGAGCATATGACAGAAGCATCACGTCCTGCTCGACAAGCTTCGAATCGACAACGTCCGCAGCACAGAAAATCGCTCGTGTACCGACCATCGTGCATCTGAACGAGCACTCAATTGCTCTTAACAAAGAGCGAGGCAAGAGCGTATGACAGAAGCCCCACACGAAAAAGGGAAGCATGTTGCTGCTCAAAGACGACGACAGCTCTTATACCGTCAAGATGCCATATTGCCCCAGCAGGATTCTACGTTCCACTTCACTACAACAACCCTAACACAATCAACTACACCTGCACCGACTTGCACACCCACGCTGAACATATCAACATAAGTTGGGATAACAACCACCTTTTGTTTATCGACATTAGCATATACGTACATATACATTTCCATGATTTAGCACTGACATGACTCTGTATTTCAAAGTTACAAATGCATATACTGCTTTTTCTACATACCCCAGTCTCACCACTGAAAAAAGCATATCCACAATATTACCGCAAAAATACACGTACAATACCTCATTTACTGTAAACATTACGGTTATGTCTACACTGATGATTCATCCGATGAATTTTCAAATTAATGCGCTCTTACGTTACTTAGTAGATATATATCAATTCAGGTTGTACTAAACTCTATCTGCCGCACCAACATGGACATAACAGAAGCACATCGTACTGCTCAACGAGCTGCTAATCGACAACGTTCACGAACCAGGAGAGCCAGGATGACAGAAGAGCAACGCGAAGAAGAACTTGCTTCTAATCGAGGTCGTCATAGATCTCAGTGCTTGCAATTGAGTGAGGTACACTAGGAACATCAACAAGCCATTTAGAGTCCTGCCGCTCGAAACCGTGCTCAATGACAGCAACATCTCTCTGAAACGCAGACTTCTGAACTGCGACATGAAAACAGCCATGCACACTAAACTCCTACGCCCCGATGTGACTTCATTATATGTAGATCAACTCTCAACAAGCAGCCTGTGCAAACTACTTCTTCAGCACACGTACAATTTATGTCCACAGTAATATATGCTGCACGTGGTGTTCTCGACCGATACATGTTAACAAATATGTCATTGTCATCCACTCGGTGTATACAAGGGCATCACACCGAAGATTCATCATCTTCACCTCAGTTGGGTCCCTCACTATTACGCAATTGTACTTCGACTGAACAAATTTTCCAATGTCCGTCTCAAACTCTTCGTCAGTCATGACGCGCAACAAGGACCCCTATTGACAAGTACTGCACTCGAGTACAACAGTGATGTCCCACTAGAGATGCATGACATCGTTACTTATAATCCCCAAAGTCTCTTAAACACATACGCTCATTCTCACAGTGTGAGTACTGTACACATTTGCACTCAAGTTTCTATGTTTCTATACACCCCAGTCTCACCAGTGTAAAAAACATAGGCGCAGTACTACCGCAAAAATACACTTACAATACTTCATTTACTATAAATATTATGTTTATGTCTATACTGACAACTCATTCGATGAATTTTCAAAATAATGTGCTCTTACGTTACTTACTAAACATATATCAATTCAGGTTGTACTAAATTCTCTCCTCCGCACCAACATGGACATAGCAGAAGGACATTGTAATGCTGAATGAGCTGCTAATCGACAACGTTCACGAAGCAGGAGAGCACTCACCGCCAGGATTTTGGCATTGCCCGTGCGGAGGCAGGAGAAGGCCCAGGAGCCCGTCTGGATGCGGCCGAATGCCGCTCGAGCGCTTCGAGCACAGGCGTCGCCCGTGCGCAGGCAGGCGAACCCCTCCTGATGCGGCCGAAGGCCGCCCGAGAGCATCGAGCACGGGCGTAGCCCGTGCGCAGGTGAGCGAGGCCCACTGATGCGGCCGAAGGCCGCTCGAGAGCATCGAGCACGGGCGTAGCCCGTGCAATCTATATATAATAAGGCTCTTCTTCTTCTCTCCGTCACACGTCGCGATTTCCCGAATTTGCCCATCCACCCCTTCCGCCTACTTCCTCTGCAAGCTACAGCACCTTCATCTTAAAAACCAAACTTAAAAAACATTTAAACCAAAGCAGCGGATAAGCAGCGCTGCTCTTCATCCCCCGCTTGAAAGCAGCGCCGCTCTTCATCCACCGCTTAAAAGTTAATATAAATTGAGAGAGAGTGGGAGGGTAGCGAGAGGGACGGGGAGAGAATAGAGCAGGAGAGAGAGAGCGGGGAAGAAAGAGGGAGGGGAGAGACTGAGAGAGAGCTTCATGTTCCCGTGGCATCGTCCGGCGAACCAGCAGGAGCCGATGACGAAGGAAAATAGCAGGCTTTCACTGGATCTCAACCTACCGCTCTTCTCCGTCACCCTCTCCAGGAACTCCATTCTCCGGCATCGCAACCCCTTCAACAAAGCTCAACCCCCTCTTCCTCCGGCGCACCACCCCATCGCAACTCTGACCAAAGCATGGGATCTCTCCGTCACGGCAGTGAAATGCCGAATATGCCCCAACACCGCTTACAACGCTTAAAGCCACGCTTAAAGCCGCCATGTGTCGCAGCTGGCAGTCTTACTATAATCTTACGTGTTGCCTGCTTCCTCCTCCTTCACCGCCTTATTATCCTATAAATAATCAGCCATCCAGCTGCCATAAATAGTCAGAGAGGCGTAAACTGGACGAGAAAGGCACGCAGGGGAGACGGTGGTGCCCGGCAGCGCCGGCAAGAAGAACTTAGAGGCGCGGGAGCATCTCGCGGAAGGGAGGAGCCATGAACGACAGATGAGAAAGGAGCAGCTTGGGACGGAAGGGTACCGGGAGATGGGAAGCCCTGGCGGTCGGGCCAAGAAGGAGCAGATCAGATTGAGGGGTACAAGGAGATTGGCCGGATGGGCGGACTCACTGCCACGGGAGTGTCCGGCGGGGAGCGAGCCACAGGGGAGGGAGACTACATCAAGGACTCCCAAGTTCATACACTCTTCAGACGGAGTATCATAGTGAAGATTGGTATCGTCGTTCATGGGATTTGTTTTCTGAAACTACTCATCAGCTTCGTGTCCTTTTAATAATAATAAAATAGTTCGGTACGGGCGCCGGAGAAGGATATGAGAGAGATGGTGTGTAAAAAACTTAAGCGTCATCGCAGCGGAGGCGACGGAAAAGGCAAAGATGAGAGATATCTGCCTTGCTGTCTACACCTATAAAGGTTAAAAAAGGGATGTGAATAAAAATAAATGTGTTGATTGGGTCAGCTCTTCTACCCTGCCAAGCACGAAAAAACAACCAGTTGGCCATTTATGACTGCAGGATCTTCGGAGATCACGTTGAGCCCTGTGGATCTCAACCCCATGACGCACCCGCAACTGCCAAGTTTCTGCCCACGGGTTTCCTCCATACAAGTGTTAGCAGTTCTACCATCATGAAGTTCATGGTCACTTTTTTTTTTAGAAATCGCTGCTTAAATTTTTTTTGTTCCAAACCTGTATAAATAGGGATATCAGATATGCATTTGATTAGTTGGTTGGTTGTTGAATGTTTGATTTAAAAAATTTGTTTTTGAATACATTTTGTCCTGTAGTATAGTTTTATTTCTGATTTCTTTTTGAGTAACCTGGAATGATTTTTTTTGTTTCCTCATTTCAAATGGCGATGAAGATGGATAGTTGTTAGAGAATTCGAGTTGTCTCCAGTTTAAAGATTTTGTGGCTTTCCACAAAACAATAGTGATCGAGACCGAAGAGCAAAGAGGGAAGATGTTTCAACGTGCTCCAAATAGTCCAAAAAAACTATTGAAAAGTCTTTTACTTCAGATTTTTTTTTTGCATTTGAAGTATTCCTTGCTGTGAGCATGTGACCAACGTCGGCAAGAGAGAGAACGAGCTGATGAAATGCGTGGAAGTAGAGTTAGCTTCTATGCGGCGGAAGGCAGGCCGGAGCATCGAGCACGGGCGAAGCCCGTGCGCAGGCGGGCGAAGCCCGCCTGATGCGGCCGATGGCCGCCCGAGAGCATCGAGCACGGGCGTAGCCCGTGCGAACATGCTCGTATATAAATATAACTTTTATAACTATATATATGTATATAACTATTATATATATATTATTCAGGTGGCACATGAGGCGAAGCCAGAAAACTCGCAGCCTCCCACTGCCACCGTCTAGCCGGCAGGGTCGGCGGTCCACCGCCTTCGGCAAATTCATCGGAGGAGGGAGCACCTCCCGACGGTGGTCCGACGGCCTTGCACCGCCGACGGCCGCCGGGAGAAAGTATTGCAATCAAAACAGAGGCGGCATGCGCACCGTTGAAGCTTACTTTTTTGGCGGTGCCGCCGCCTGGAACTACCCTAGAGTGGGTTGTCGCTCCCTCTTTGGCCAGGTATGGCCCTTTTTAGGGCTCTGAGGCCTTGGGAGCTTCACATGCAACAGAGGGGGTGGAGGGAGACGGGAGTGATGGTGGGCCGAGTTTCTCTTCTCTGGCTCAGGTGAGGCTCCAGGTGGGAAAACTTATTTGGAAAATTCTTGGTAGGAGCTCCTGGCCGTTATCCTTCTCAGCTGAAGCCAATGGGGCTTCTTATAGGGGAGGGCGGACCTCCCCTACCTCCTCTCTCTCCTCGTCAGGGGAGGTGATAGGTGGGTTAATCTGTACAACCCCGTATTTGTGAAGAGAGGGCCCCAAACAAGGCGTGAGACTTGCTGCGCGTTTTTAAGTTTTTTGAGAGGTTTGACATTCTTGGTCGCCAATTTATGCTCAACCTGCATAATATACTAGTAGGGGCATGAAATATTTTGTCAACCCCCTCCGGTCCCTTTGAGGAGTCGCTCAGGCAGCAGCTCGCCCAGGCCGCTTCTCGCCCAGGCCGCTTCTCGCCCAGGCCGTAGCTCGCCCAGGTCGCGTCTCACCCAGGCCGTAGCTCGCCCAGGCCGTGTCTCGCCCAGGCCGCGTCTCGCCCAGGCCGCAGCTCTCCCAGGCTGCGTCTCGCCCAGGCTGCGTCTCGCCAAGGCTGCAGCTCACCCAATCCACCTTCTCGCCCAGGCCGCGTCTCACCCATGCCGCAGCTCGCCTAGGCCGAGACTCACCCAGGCCCCAGCTCGCCCAGGCCGCAGCTTGCCAAGCCGCCTACGGGCCCGGCTTGGACTTCTCGCCCGGCTTGAGGGTCCGCCCCTTATGGACTGCGATTAGCTGCTTATAACAGTGAGATTTGGCTGTTGGCAGGCCAACCCGGGGGTATTTCGGTAATTTTCAGAGCAGAGGAGGTTGGTTATTTGCAGGACATTCCTAGAAAACTATAAATAGACCCTTGAGGGTGCCTTGGAGGGCATTGCTTCTTAGCTACTTGAATTCCTCTTTCTTCATCCTCCAAGGCACCTAGCTCAGCATTAGCTAGGGAGGGGGAGATCACCAAGGTCTTCCGGGTGTGAGGTGGGACCTCCATGCTAGAGCCGAGGGTCTATTCCTAGTTTCCTGAGCCTTTGGTCCGTGACATTTGCCTGAATGTAGTAAGTGTGATGTCACCCCTTTTAGGGACCCCGAGCTCCACCGAGACCGATTTCTCGGTTTCAACATCTTGGTGCGGTGAGCGTGGAGAGTGACCAGCACAGAAGATCTCAGGAGAGTGTCATGGCTGGAGATCAGGGAGGTAATGATGACTCCCGTGAGACCCCCAACCCAAAACCCTATGTAGGGAGGGAAGAGTTTATGACATCCATCCAAGGCATCATGGAGATGCTGCGAATTATTGCTCCTAGGGGTGGCGGCTTCACCCCAATCTCCCAGGAGCTAGCTCCTCCCACTATCGACAAGTCGACTCCCAGAGGTCTAGGCGAGATGACCCTAGGGGGGTTTTTGGAGGGAAGCGTACCGGGAAGAAGGCCCGGGAAGGAAAGGATGGGAGAGGGGGTCGAGTGAGACCTCACCGGTCGGGAGTTATTCCCCAGCCCGGCGAGTGCTAGCCTTCCAGGCGAGCAAGTCGCGCGAGTAGAGGTTGTGAGACAACCACTCAGGTGGTCACCCTTCAGCGAGCTGATCATCTCAGCTCCCATTCCCGAGGGGTTCAGAGAGCCCGACATGGCTTACTATACTGGGAAGGATGACCCCGTCCAGCACCTATAGTGGTTTGAGGATGCCGTCTCCATCAGGCTGATGATGGATGCATTCAAGTGTCACCTTTTCGCGAGCATGTTGAAGGACAAGGCAAGGGACTGGTTCCACCAACTCCCACCGATATTGATCTATGGGTTCGAGGACTTGAGCTACAGCTTTCAGCTTCACTTCTCCACCTCCAAGAAGAGGAAGGAGAGTCCTGAGTCCATCTTCTTGATAAGGTAGGGGGTCGAGGAGTCGCTGGCCCATTACGTTAACAGGTTCCAAGAGGGGATCCTGGATATCTAGGAGACGTCGAGGTATGCCCTCCAGATGGCATTCACAGTGGGGTTGCGCGAGGGGTTCTTCAAGATGATCCGGGCCCGAAATACCCCCCTTTCCTTCGAGGAGCTGATGGAAAGGGCGGGAGAGGAGATAGCAACTGAGGTGGCCTGTAACACCCCCACCCGTCACATGGCATATAACGGTGGGTCCGGCCGGTGCCCCACGCCATATATTATGAACAAGCGACATAATTACGTGTGGAAAGCAAACTCTATACGCATCCTAACTCAAAACATTCTAGCGCATCATTTTAAGTTATCATGAACTCAGCTCAGAAAATGTCCACTACTATATAAACTCCACATTTATATATATCCAAATCAGGAATGTATACAACTTACACACACATGGCCTTAAGGCATTACAGGTTTCTCTTTACACAAATATATTTTCGTACATCGGCACGCAGGCCGGCCACATATGAAATCCAACCACGCTCATACGGCTTTCAAGGGCCTTTAGCCACAAGCCTCCATTCTGCTTATTTCAATGCCACCATCAACACCTGCAGTTAAATATCCACCCAAGAGCGGCAAACAAAGTAACGGCCAGCTTTAGCTGACCACTTATAACGACCATACCCCTTACCCGGGGCAGTGGTTCCTTCCCTGTATGCACTGCCATCAACATAACTATCAAACTATCAAGCACAACCACAACACAAACTTCGGTATCCACCAGACGCTCCGTGCACTCAGGGCAACTTCTTGGTGTACCGGGTATCCCAGTCATACACCGCCGATCAGAGGTTCTTCACTTGTTGGTTGGCCGGTTCAATCCTAGTCCACTAGTCCCGCAGTCTGGCAACATCCCGTCCATACCACTCAGAGGTACTAACCTCATAGCATCCACAAATAACCAGAGCAGATCGACCGACACCATGTGGTGTAGCAAGCCGAGTTTATCAATGCTCCCCAGGCATTACCACCCATAGACCCCTCACCTATTCCTGATAGACTCACCCTTGTGGTACGGCAAGCCAGGTTTAACTCGGCTCCCTAGGCATTGCCGTCAATCGATCCCTCATCTATTCCAGATCAACCCACCCTAGTGGTGTAACAGGCCAGGTTTATCTCGCGCTCCCCAGGCGTGCTAATTGACCTCTCAACATAACCAGGAGCATATGCAAAGCCTCCATACGTCCATAATCACCATCTATACATCCATACATCCATTCAACAAAGCATAAACCTTTCATAACATTCAAATCCACGGAGTCTTCTCTGGTTTACCCAATAATCATCACCAATCCAGACTACCCATACAGATGGGCTTCATACAGCATGCATATGTTGTACTCCACACTTTCGGCTCTAAATGCAAACTCAACCATGGAATCTCTTACGAAATCCACCTCTTGGGGGAGGATCCCACACACATGCATAAAGAAAGGACTTCGATGTCCAAAAAGGAGATCGTTACCCTTGAAGATCGCTTCGGCGCCATGAAGTAGCCGAATGGAAGTCACCGCCTCTGCTTTCCCTTCACGAATCCATTCTCGGATCTTCAATCCGCCCTCCACAGCTCCTCCAGCAGCTGGTTTGCCTTCTCCCTTTCTTCCTCCCTTGCTTTCTCTTTTTCTATCTCTTGGACAAGAAGAAGAAGAATGGAAGAGATAAGAATGAAGCTTATCCTCTCAATTCAGCCTTATATCAGCAAGGAGAGATCTGAACCATCAGATCCCATAGGAAGAAATGAACAGCCATAAAACCTCTCTAAAAACAACTCTTCCGGGTCTGACATGCCCGGTGACACACCCGTGTCACAGGCCATGTAGTTTAAGCGGTGCACAAACCGCCTTTCCCCGAAACTGGTCACGGCTAGACTACAAGCCCGTGTCGGCCCAGTCACGCCCGTGACCTAGGGCGTGTACCTCACTCGAGTCATACTCATGACCTACTCGAGAGGACTACTCGAGTATTTAGTCATGACACGCCTGTGTCACATGACCGACACGCCTGTGTTACCACTTCTCGAGACCCACTAGAGACCTACTCGAGACAATCACTCGAGTAGTCATTTAGGTCGGACACGCCCCTGACACGCCTCCGGACACGTCCGTGTCACTGGGCGTATACCTCCCGAACACTTCGTCGAATGCCTTTTCGTCGAACTAGCGACTGCTATGCACCCGAGCAGGACACGCCCTGGGACACGCCCGTGTCCCAGGCCGTGTCACCCAAAATTTGTCTGCTCCAAAATCTAGGGTGTTACATGGCCAACCCGACATTTGTCAAGAAGTTGGCAAGGTTAACAGAGGCAGAGTCGAAGGAGCAAGGTGGCTCGAGGCATTAGGAGTGGAGAAGGAGAGAGGAGCAGAGAGTTCAGGGGCTCCAGGGACCTTAAGAAGGTCAGGATCCAGGTTGGAGGCAACAGGGAGGACCCGTTCAGGGTCTAGGAAGAGGTCACGTCCAAGGTGGGGGGATTTTCATGGAGGCCAAGGGAGGTTCAACTTCCAAAGATAAGCCCCTAGGCAGCTCCTACCCCCACCGCTGCAAGCGATGACGATTGGTCTAAGGGAGAGGAGGAACTGCGCGGGAAGGAGAAGAGTCAGAGTAGTGTTGCCCTACTGTTAGTTCCACTAGGAGGAAGGCCATGTAACATGTACTTGCCCCGAATTTCTGGAGTTGAGAAGGACAATTGCTCCGACACCACATGTAACATCCCACTTTCAATTAGACCCTTCTACTTAGGTTGGGTTAGGGCATGTGGTGGGGGCATGGGTTTAGGCTAGGTTTGAACCATGGGGTTAGGGTTTAGTCACATGGGGCCCACAATAGGGCCCAAGGTAATCTAACTCAAACCAGCCTAAATTGGGGTCCTAGACACACATTAATTCCACCACTACATCCCTAACCCTAACACCAACCTAAGGGAACCGTAAGCCATTTCACAAGGTCACCAATTGACTAGAGTTGACCCAAGTCAACCCTAATCTTAATTTGGTCAAACCCACACTTAAAGGTCCAAATAGTCCAAGTGGAACACCACCATGGCCCAACCCAAGTTGGGTGGTGTCATAGAGTCCATGACCTTCAAGTGGAGTCAGCCCACTCATCAAGTTGACCAAGTCAACCCTAAAAGTCAACAAAGTCAACATGAAGCCTAAAGGAAGAAAAAGGAAGGTCAAGCCCATCCCCAATGGGCAAAGCCCACTAACCATGGCCCATGACCAACCCAAGTGGTCCAAGACAGCTCCTACCCCTCTGAATTAGGAGAGAGAATGCATGAATGGGGGTAGAATGGGAATTTTAGGAGAGAGAAGGTGGAGAAAAGAAAATGAGGGCCATGTGGACCTCCTTCCTTCTGTCCAAGGCACCTGGAAAGCTTCCCTAGCTCATTCCAGAGGTAATATGCTACTGGATGGCCACTTGGCACCATGGGTGAAGCATCCTAAGCTTGGCCGAGCCTCACCTTGGAGTTAACTCCTTATACATCCACTCCCAGCCAAAACTACCCCCACCATTAGCTTCAGAAGGAGGAAACAAGTGGACTTTGAGTGCTAGAGCAAGGGAATTGCTGGAGAAACCAGGAAACTGGAAGGATTTGTCGGAACAAGCTCGGCCATGGCTTACCGCCGCCAAACTCGCCGCCAAGCCTCAATTCTGGTCCGTTTCACTTCACCTCTCACCGTACTAGAATTCTAGATCGACTAGGAGAGACATCGGGCTCAATTGAGCGTGATACCATGTGATCCGAGAGCAAAATTGCGAGCTTTTCCTTCTTACTCGGGATCGCCGGAGGAGCCACCTCCGGCAGCCTCACCGCCGGGAAACGCCAGCCACCACCTCAACGAAGGTGGTGACAATAATCGTCAGCGGTGGCGCCGACCCAAGTGGCCGGAAATGGGAAATCAAGATGATCCAGGTCGGGCTCATCCCAGCCATTGGCTGGAGGTAGGAGATAAACGGATGTCGTCCGTTTCATTGCATATGATTAATGAATTTAATTTGATATGAATAGTAAATTACATGTCACACTTTTACATAGTTCTTTCATGCTAAAAATAGGCCTCTTAAATGTAATATCAGAACCAGACACCAACATGAAAATTGTAGGCCTAGGTCTTACCTTCATTTTGCCACCCTAACTCGAGATTTAGAGCAGTAGAACTCCCTGTAGGGTCATTCTACCCAGACTGGTCTTAGGCTAGGGCAGATTTTCAAATGCGTGCCCAGGACAAATTATAAGTCCTTATGACCTGAGATTTTGGTCATGCATGAGACTATGTCATACTTAGTTACTGACCAAAAATTGGAATTTTGGGAAAAATATTTCCTGTAGTTGTTAGTAAAATTCACTTATTTAAATTAATTGAATATATGGAGAAATACAACTCCAAATGGCCCCAAATTTTGGTGGCATGTCCATTGGGTCAATATCAGACCATGATAAAACTTTCAGCCTCTTTGGGCATCTGTATGTTGGGTAAACCCACTTGCATTGTATGATGAATATAGGCTTGGGGTGCCTTTAGCAAAAATCTATATAATGGGGACTTAGCCCATTTGGAACATTAAAGGTCTATGAAATCTAGGTCCGAGGATCGAAACCTCTCTTTGATACCAGTTTGTAAGACCCCTCCCCTTACCAAGGAGTTAACCCAGTATTATGCCCAGAACCGCCGTCTTACGGTGGCACTAACGCACGGGTTAGTCGATACCGCAACATGCCGATTCTGCCGGCTAGTACGATCATATAACCTGTTTGGCCAAAAATAGAGTAAGAAGTAAAAGCAGTATAAAGCAACCACTAGTCCATAATTCACATAAAAGATGATATCCCTCTTCATCCTCGGCCAATACATGCTCCTTTGCAGATCAGCTGTCATCTTGGTGATACCGGGGTACATTGAGTACCGAGTACAATGAGCCTCCCTGAGTATATCCTCCCGGATACCACCTCCTGCGGGTATATAAACATGACTGCGGAAATGAATAAGGCCATCAAGCAAGGTATAATCACCTGACCTGCCCCCTTCCTGTAACGCCCCGAAACTCTAAGGAGCGAAGCGGGGCGTTTTAGGCCAGTTTGGGTTCTGGCTGCAGGCACACGACCTGGGACACGGGCGTGTCCCAGGGCGTGTCAAGCCTGTGTCGACACTGAGACGGGAAGTCGACACTTTGGTCTCGACATTGTGTCGATACTGGGCACACAGCCTGCGACACGGGCGTGTCGCAGGGCGTGTCGACCCGTGTCGACACTTAGCCGCGAAGTCGATACTCTGCAGTCGACGAAGTGTCGAGACATGGCACACGGCCTGCGACACGGGCGTGTCGCAGGGCGTGTCGACCCGTGTCGACACTCGTCCCGGGAAGTCGACACTTTGGTCTCGACATTGTGTCGAGACAAGGCACACGGCCTAGGACACGGGCGTGTCCAAGGCCGTGTCATCAGGTCGACGATCTTCACTCGACGAAGTGTCGAGTGTCGAGACCATGTACACGGCCTGAGGTCCAGGCATGTTGAGGTGACACGGGTAAGGACACGGGCGTGTCCTAGAACCCGTGCAGTGCTCGGGTTAATTTCGGGGAAAATGATGGGGGTACATGGCCGGCCACACGGCCGTGTCAGGTGGAACGTGGGCGTGTCAGCTCGAACACAGGCATGTTCAATACCCGTGTGTTGTTCCAGGTGATTCGATTTTAACGGCGAATGAGGCACACGGCCCTGGACACGGGCGTGTGCCAGGGCGTGTTCAGTCCAGATTGGGCATTTCAGTCCCGAATCAAAGCCGTTTGTTTCCTTATTTTGAGATCCAACGGCTGCGGGTTGTTCCTGAAGGGATATACCCGGGATTGGACTTATAAACCCTCACTTTTCTTAAGTGTTATCTTTCTAAAAACCTTAGAGAGAGAGGAGAGCCAAGGAAGGAAGAAGGAGCTAGATCCCGCCATTGGAGGAGCTTCGAAGCTCCAAATCGCGAGCCGACTCCGGATCCACGGAGGCAAAGCTAGTGCGGTGCTTTTCATCCGATTACTTTTCAATGGTGCCAAAGAGGAACGCTAGGATAACGATCCTCACCTTGAGCATGAGTAGCTCTCTTTCTTTGCATAGGAAGCCCGCTCTCGCGAGTTTGCAGAGAGTTGGAGGCGTTCCTTGGGGTAGATATGTGAAGTCCCCGTTGTTTAGAGTCCGTAAGCGAGAACGGACATAGGCATGATGTGTGAAGCCTACCCGCACATGTTGGTTTGGATCGGTGATGTTGCATTGCATAATGCCGGAGAAGACTCCGTGCTATTAGTTGTTTTTTGGGTTTTCTACGCGGTAGATTGCAGCAGGGAGCCTTGGGGACTAACCCAAAGGTGCACCCGGAAAACTGGGCGGATACGAGATCTCGCCAACTTGGTGGCCTGAGAGCCAACTTGAACATAACCGGGTTATGTGACTTGTGATGGAAATGGGACTCGGTGGAAGTTTGACCCGCGCAAATGGCTTAAATTGTCGTTGCGATGTGAGCACGGGTTAGATGGAACCGTACCTGCTCTATGTCGTTCGGTTAAAGAGACCTAAAGGCACGTGGCACTTGCCGTTGGCATAGATAAGGGTCTTCGGCGGTCAATGGCTTAAATTGTCGTGACCCAGGCCAGGAAGACAAATTGCTCATAGGTTTGGCCGTCAAAGTGGCGGTGGTGAGTCCGGAATGTCTATGGCTTTAATTGACGTGACATCGACCGGTTCACCGAGAATGTTCCCTGAGAGCACGGGGCGTGTGGCCGTGAGAGCCAACGTCTGTGATGAAATGGCTAAATATATATATTGCTCTCTTATGCTAATGAAATGCAGGGAAGGAGCATCGCCGCCCTGAGTTGGGGGCGGGATCGTTATAATTTGGTCAGCATTGCTGACCGTTGCCTTGTTTTGCCACCGTGCGGTGGTATGTTGCTTGCAGGTGCAGCTGGACCAAGCGGTCAATAGAGGGCTAAAGCCCGAATGCGAAGCCGGCCCTTGAAGGCCTGATTTGAAGTGTTTACTGCTATATTCATGTGTGACCGGCCTGCGTGCCGTGGTTTGTAAAACATGTAATTTAAAGTGAAACATTTTGTAAGGCCTTAAGGCTTATTTTGGGTATTTTGTATAACATTCCTATTTTGTATTAGTGGACATTCATGCTTTAATGCTGGGTTCTTTATTGCAACTTTTATAAAATGCTTCCGCTAGAATGCTCTGTGTAGGACGTTTGAGATTGGTTGGATGGTTTCCATAAGTAACCACCCAGTCTGTCTGTAGTATGTGGCGTCGGGCCCCGGCCGGACCTACTGTTATATGCTATGCGACGGATAGGGGGTGTTACAATTTGGTATCAAACTACTGGTTTTGGTCGGGCTTAAAGTGAATTCGTGGGCGAATTCTTTTTAAGGGGTGGTGAGCACATTGTGTGCGTCATCGTTATAACGGTAAAAGAACCCATGAATGTCCACTTAGGAATGAAAATACTCGTGTTTGAGGAACTTGCGTGTTCCTATAATTGCTGCTTGCAATTTATTTAGTCGCTTAACGGTGTTTTGTACCACTATAGGTGACCAGAAGTGGTGTTGGGCCGTCAGAACGCCGAGTTTCTGAGGCTAGTAGTGCACCGGATGTTGCTCCTGCAACACCTCTATCGGCTGAGAATATTCGATTGGTGGCTGAAGCGGTGTTGGCCGTGATAAATGCACAGCCTGCAAGGCAAACGCAGCAGCCCGCTCCTGTGATGGAGCAGGAACCTCTTCAAGAGGCCGAGCCGAGGAGAGTGGAGCAAGTGGTTGTGGAACCAGTGGTGCCAAGGAGGGCAACTGACAGGCAGCTTAAGCATGTAATGAGCTTTAACCCTCCGTTATTCTCGGGGTTGGGAACCCCATCTCAGGCTGAAGACTGGCTCTCCAGGGTGAAGAGAGTCATGACAGCAACGGAGATGGAGGAGTGGCAAATGACCACCATCGCTACGTTCCTTTTGGATGGTGAAGCGAGAATGTGGTGGGAAGGATTGGAGCTACATCATTTGAGAGGTAGACAACTTATAGACGTTCCGATGGAAGAGTTCTCGGGATTGTTCTTAGCAAGATACCTCCCTTCTACTCAGAGGATTTCGATGGAGAACGAATTTCTGAAGTTGGTTCAGGGTGAGAAGAGCGTGGATGAATATCTCCATGAGTTCACTCGTTTGAGTCGTTATGCTAGCTCCACCATCGTGGATGAGGAGCGCAAGACTAATCGCTTCTATGTAGGCTTGAGAGATGAGTTGAGATTACTACTCTCGGGGCCGATGACGCAAGGTTTCTTAACCTTGGTCAACACTGCCCGGTCCTTGGAGAAGGACATGAAGAATGTACAAGCAAAGAAAAGCTTGGGTGAGAAGAAATCTGAATTTAAAGTGCCGACTACTTCAAAGTCCGGCTATCGGAGGTCTTTCAAGAAGCATAGGACTTCGGGTCCAGCTCCTTCTGGTGCTTCTGGGGCGACTACGAGTCGGACCCCGGGCGCGTGTTTTACTTGTGGAAAGACGGGGCACTTTGCCCGTGACTGTTGGAGCGGACGTCCTAAGTCCGAGAGGAAGCTGAGAGCTACTTATGAAGAGAAGGGAAAGGCGGTGGAGTCGACCGCATCCCATTATGCTCCGGCCCAACCAAGGGTCTACAATCTTGGCCAACAGGAGGCCATCAAACAGGCTGATGTGGTGACAGGTACGGTTTAATTTATAGCAAGTCGATTTCTTTAAATACTTGTTATGCACATGTTACCTTACCACTGCTTGTTTAGGATTTGTATTGATTTATGAAAATCCGGCAGGAGCACTCTTCGATACGGGAGCTTCACACTCCTTCTTGTCTAAAGGATTTATATCACGCATCGGAGTCCCTTCTTCGATGGCGAAGGATAAGTTAGATGTGTTATTGCCCAATGGGTGTTCGATGCGAGCGGATAGGATCTGCGATGTTAAGATTCGTATTGGGGAGCAGGAGTTCGACCTGCGGGCGTATTTACTTCCGTTGGTGGAGTTCGACGTCATATTTGGCATGGACTGGCTCTCAGAGCAGCAAGACCATATAGATTGCAGTAGCAAGGAAGTCAAGCTGGGAGCAAGTCGTGAAACGACTTTTACGGGCTTAAAGGGGTCGAGCAAGACGTTGATGTCTGCTCTTCAGGTGGTGAAGGCGGTTCGTGCTGGTGCAGAACTGTTCTTTACACTAGTGGAGGTTGCAAAGACGAAGCCCGCGTTGGATAGTATTTCAGTGGTATTGGAATACCCTGATGTGTTCCCCGCAGATCTTCCTGGAGCCCCGCCTCAGCAGGAGATAGATTTTACTATTGAGCTAGTGCCAGGTGCAAAGCCGGTGTCACGATCTCCTTATCGGCAAGTGCCTAAGAAAATGGCGGAGCTGAAAGTTCAACTGCAAGAGTTCTTGGAGCAAGGGTATGTGTGCCCGAGTTCTTCGCCTTGGAGCGCACCGGTCCTCTTTGTTAAGAAGAAGGACGGAAGCTTGAGGCTATGTATTGATTATCGGGAGCTCAACAAGCTGACAGAGAAGAACAAGTACCCGATCCCCCGGATTGATGATCTTTTTGATCAGTTAGTCGGGTCGACGGTGTACTCGAAGTTAGATCTCAAGGCTGGGTACTATCAGCTGCGAATAAGGGAGAGTGATATCCCGAAGACAGCGTTTAGTACGAGATACGGGCATTATGAGGTTACAGTCATGGATTTTATGAACAGGACTTTCAGGGAGTACTTGGACCATTTCGTGATCGTCTTCATCGACGATATTTTGGTGTACTCGCAAAGTGAGGAAGATCACTTCAAGCATCTTCATTCGGTGTTGGAGACGCTAAAAAGAAATCAGTTGTATGCCAAGTTCTCGAACTATGAGTTTTGGCTATCCTCAGTGGCATTCCTCGGGCATATAGTGAGTGGAGAGGGTATTGCTGTGGATCCGGCGAAGATTGTTGCGATACGGGAGTGGCCTGAGCTTGCTACTGTAGCGGAAGTCCGGAGTTTTCTGGGGCTTGCCGACTATTATAGGCGCTTCGTAGAGAACTTCTCGCGGATAGCGTTACCTCTCACTACTTTGACGAGGAAGGAGCATAAGTTCGTTTGGACGCCGGAGTGCGCGCGAGCTTTTGAGGAGTTGAAGTGTCGGTTGACCACGGCGCCTGTGCTGAGTTCGCCATGTGGGACCGAAGACTATGAGATTTATAGCGATGCTTCGGGCAGTGGTTTGGGTTGCGTGCTACTGCAACATGGAAGTGTAATAGCTTATGGCTCGAGACAGCTAAAAGTGCATGAAAGGAACTATCCGGTCCATGACTTGGAGTTAGCGGCCGTGATTTTTGCCTTGAAGCTGTGGAGACACTATTTGTACGGTGTGAAGATTGATATCTACACCGATCACAAGAGCCTGAAGTATCTTATTGATCAGAAGGATCTGAATATGCGGCAGCGTAGATGGATGGAGTTCCTGGGGGACTATACATTCAAGATCCACTACGTACCTGGCAAAGGGAATGCGGTTGCGGACGCGTTGAGTCGCCGAGCCCCAGCTCAAGCCAATTGGCTATCGGTGCCTGATGAGCGGTTGGTGCGGGAGTTGGAGGCGTTGGAGATTGTTTGTGTGGATAGACAATCAAGAACTGAAGCAGTTCTGAATTGGACTGAAGTGCAATATGACCTGGCTGATCGTATTCGACAGGCTTTGGATATGGATGCTCATATGAAGCAGTTCATGGTAGAGGCTCTGGATGGGTCAAATTCCCGATTCGTCGTGGAGGACGGATTACTTTGGAAAGACTGTCGTCTGTGCATCCCAGGTGTTGGTAATTTACGGGTGGAGTTGTTGTACGAGACACACCATACCAAGTACTCGATTCACCCGGGGAGCACGAAGATGTACCGTGATGTGAAGAAACTATTTTGGTGGCCGGGTTTGAAGAAGGATGTGGCGCTATACGTAGCAAAGTGCCAAACTTGCGCCTTGGTAAAGGCGGAGTGCCAAAAGCCGGGAGGATTTCTTAAGTCCTTGCCTATTCTGGAGTGGAAATTTGACGACATCTCTATGGACTTTGTGCACGGTTTGCCAAGGTCGAAAAAGTGGAACGACGCCATTTGGGTGGTTGTTGATCGATTAACGAATGTGTCGCATTTTATTCCGCATAGGAAGGATGATCCGGTGGAGAAGTTGGCAAAGCTTTATGTGGATAACATAGTACGGCTTCATGGTGTGCCCCGCAGCATCGTGAGTGACCGAGATGGGCAGTTCACGTCCAATGATTGGAGGCTAGTGCAACAAATGTTGGGAACAAAGTTGAAATTCAGCACAGCCTTCCATCCGCAAACGGATGGGCAGACCGAGAGGGTCAATAGAACCATGGAAGACATGCTTCGCATGTGTGTCTTGGATTTCGGAAAGCAATGGGAAGACCATCTTTATTTGGTGGAGTTCGCATACAACAATATCTACCAAGCGAGTATTCAGATGGCGCCTTTCGAGGACCTATATGGTAGAAAATGTCGTACGCCGTTGTCTTGGTTAGAAACGGGTGAGTCAAAGTTGTATAAGCGATCAGAAGTGGAGGATGCTACTTCTTTGGTGAGAACCATTCGGGAGAGGTTGATTATCGCTCAGGACCGGCAAGCAAAGTACTATAATGCCAAGCACAGGAACGTGGAGTTCGCTGTGGGCGATTATGTATACTTAAAGATCAAGCCGTTCAAGGGTGTCTCGCGGGTGCGGCGATTGAAAAAGCTAAGCCCGAGGTACCTTGGACCGTTTGCGGTTTTGGAGCGAGTTGGTGAAGCAGCCTATCGGTTGAAGCTTTCAGTGGAGGTTAGTGGTTTACATGATGTATTCGACATTTCGGTGCTTCGGAAGGCGGTGCAAGAGCCTACGCAAGTGATCGCGGTTGATCAAGTGCCGGTGGATAGTGGGCTAACGACAAAGGTCAAGCTCGTGCGGATTGAGGACTCGGAGGTCAAGCGGCTACGCAATAAAAAGATCAGGATGGTCAAGGTCCGGTGGGACAATTGCGGTCGTGAGGAGCTCTCTTGTGAGCGAGAGCAGACTATGCTTAACGAGTATCCGGAGTTGTTCCGCTCAGGTACAAATTTTGATTTTGTACATGTCGTTCCTTTATATAATTTCGTGGACGAAATTCTTTTAAGAGGGGGAGAGTTGTAATGCCCCGAAACTCTAAGGAGCGAAGGGGGACGTTTTGGGCCAGTTTGGGTTCTGGCTGCAGGCACACGGCCTGGGACACGGGCGTGTCCTAGGGCGTATCAAGCCTGTGTCGACACTGAGACGGGAAGTCGACACTTTGGTCTCGACATTGTGTCGATACTGGGCACACGGCCTGCGACACGGGCGTGTCGCAGGGCGTGTCGACCCGTGTCGACACTTAGCCGCGAAGTCGACACTCTGTAGTCGACGAAGTGTCGAGACATGGCACACGGCCTGCGACACGGGCGTATCGCAGGGCGTGTCGACCCGTGTCGACACTCGTCCCGGGAAGTCGACACTTTGGTCTCGACATTGTCTCGAGACAAGGCACACGGCCTAGGACACGGGCGTGTCCAAGGTCGTGTCATTAGGTCGACGATCTTCACTCGACGAAGTATTGAGTGTCACGACCGTGTACACGGCCTGGGGTCCAGGCGTGTTGAGGTGACACGGGTAAGGACACGGGCGTGTCCTAGAACCCGTGCAGTGCTTGGGTTAATTTCGGGGAAAAATGATGGGGGTACATGGCCGGCCATACGGCCGTGTCAGATGGAACACGGGCACGGGCATGTCAGCTCGAACACGGGCGTGTTCAATACCCGTGTGTTGTTCCAGGTGATTCGATTTTGACGGCGAATGAGGCACACAGCCCTGGACACGGGCGTGTGCCCGGCCGTGTTCGGTCCAAATTGGGCATTTCAGTCCCAAATCAAAGCCGTTCGTTTCCTTATTTTGAGATCCAACGGCTGGGGGTTGTTCCTGAAGGGATATACACGGGATTGGACTTAGAAACCCTCACTTTTCTTAAGTGTTATCTTTCTAAAAACCTTAGAGAGAGAGGAGATCCAAGGAAGGAAGAAGGAGCTAGATCCCGTCATTGGAGGAGCTTCGAAGCTCCAAATCGCGAGCCGACTCCGGATCCACGGAGGCAAAGCTAGTGCGGTGCTTTTCATCCGATTACTTTTCAATGGTGCCAAAGAGGAACGCTAGGGTAACGATCCTCACCTTGAGCATGAGTAGCTCTCTTTCTTTGCATAGGAAGCCCGCTCTCGCGAGTTTGCAGAGAGTTGGAGGCGTTCCTTCGGGTAGATATGTGAAGTCCCCGTTGTTTAGAGTCCGTAAGCGAGAACGGACATAGGCATGATGTGTGAAGCCTACCCGGACATGTTGGTCTGGATCGGTGATGTTGCATTGCATAATGCCGGAGAAGACTCCGTGCTATTGGTTATTTTTCGGGTTTTCTACGCGGTAGATTGCAGCAGGGAGCCTTGGGGACTAACCCAAAGGTGCACCCGGAAAACTGGGCGGATTCGAGATCTCGCCAACTTGGTGGCCTGAGATCCAACTTGAACATAACCGGGTTATGTGACTTGTGATGGAAATGGGACTCGGTGGAAGTTTGACCCGCGCAAATGGCTTAAATTGTCGTTGCGATGTGAGCACGGGTTAGATGGAACCGTACCCGCTCTATGTCGTTCGGTTAAAGAGACCTAAAGGCACGTGGCACTTGCCGTTGGCATAGATTAGGGTCTTTGGCGGTCAATGGCTTAAATTGTCGTGACCCAGGCCAGGAAGACAAATTGCTCATAGGTTTGGCCGTCAAAGTGGCAGTGGTGAGTCCGGAATGTCTATGGCTTTAATTGACGTGACATCGACCGGTTCACCGAGAATGTGCCCTGAGAGCACGGGGCGTGTGGCCGTGAGAGCCAACGTCTGTGATGAAATGGCTAAATATATATATTGCTCGCTTATGCTAATAAAATGCAGGGAAGGAGCATCGCCGCCCCGAGTTGGGGGCGGGATCGTTATAATTTGGTCAGCATTGCTGACCGTTGCCTTGTTTTTCCACCGTGCGGTGGTATGTTGCTTGCAGGTGCAGCTGGACCAAGCGGTCAATAGCGGGCTAAAGCCCGAATGCGAAGCCGGCCCTTGAAGGCCTGATTTGAAGTGTTTACTGCTATATTCACGTGTGACCGGCCTGCGTGCCGTGGTTTGTAAAACATGTAATTTGAAGTGAAACATTTTGTAAGGCCTTAAGGCTTATTTTGGGTATTTTGTATAACATTCCTATTTTGTATTAGTGGACATTCATGCTTTAATGCTGGGTTCTTTATTGCAACTTTTATAAAATGCTTCCGCTAGAGTGCTCTATGTAGGACGTTTGAGATTGGTTGGATGATTTCCATAAGTAACCACCCGGTCTGTCTGTAGTATATGGCGTCGGGCCCCGGCCGGATCTACTGTTATATGCTATGCGACGGATAGGGGGTGTTACAATTCCAGGGCCCTGAACACCGGCACCAAAGCTGCATCTAACCTCTGTTGTACCCCGATGCGCTCTCGTATATCACATTCCATGATCAAGGAGTTCAAATACTCCTGGTAGATCTCCGGCTGGGACTCAGAAACAACCAAAATGTGCATATCCTCCAACATCTTCAACAGCTCCATAGACATCACCCGAGGCTCTGATACTGAGGTGCTGGCTCTCCTACACAAGGCATCTACCACGGCGTTCGCCTTCCCCGGATGATAATCCATGGTGTATTCATAATCGCATAATAATTCAAGCCACCTCCTCTAGCGCAGGTTCAGGTCTTTCTGCGTATCAACATACTTGAGGTTCTTGTGATCTGAGAAGATATCACAATGAACCCCATATAGATAATGTCTCCAGATTTTTAATGCAAATACCACGGCCCCGAGCTCTAAGTCATGTACAGGGTAATTCCGCTTATGCTTTGAGGCAGTTGAAGAAGCATGAACAGAATTACCCCGTACATGACTTAGAGCTTGGGGTGGTGGTATTTGCATTAAAAATCTGGAGACATTATCTATATGGGGTTCATTGTGATATCTTCTCAGATCACAAGAACCTCAAGTATGTTGATACGCAAAACGACCTGAACCTGCGCCAGAGGAGGTGGCTTGAATTCTTATGAAATTATGAGTACACCATGCATTATCATCCGGGGAAGGTGAACACCATGGCAGATGCCTTGAGTAGGAGAGACAACACCTCAGTACTAGAGCCTCGGGTGATGTCTATGGAGCTGTTGCAGATGTTGGAGGATATGTACATTTTGGTTGTTTCTGAGTCCCAGCCGGAGATCTACCTGGAGTATTTGAACTCCTTGATCATGGAATGTGATGTACGAGAGCGCATCGGGGTACAGTAGAGGTTAGATGCAGCTTTGGTGTCGGTGTTCAGGGCCCCGGAAGGGGGCAGGTCAGGTGATTATACCTTGCTTGATGGCCTTGTTCATTTCCATGGTCGTGTTTATATACTCGCAGGAGGTGGTATCCGGGAGGATATACTCAGGGAGGCTCACTGTACTCGGTACTCAGTGCACCCCGGTATCACCAAGATGACAGCTGATTTGCGGAGGAGCATGTATTGGTTGGGGATGAAGAGGGAGATCATCTTTTATGTGACTTGTGGACTAGTGGTTGCTTTATACTTCTTTTACTTCTTACTCTCTTTTGGCCAAACAAGTTATATGATCGTACTAGCCGACAGAATCGGCATGTTACGGTGTCGACTAACTAATGCATTAGTGCCACCGTAAGACGGCGGTTTCGGGCATAAGACCGGGATAACTCCTTGGTAAAGGGAGGGGTCTTACACCACAACCTCATCATCCTCAACAAGCGCAAGATCCGGTGTGAATTGAAGAAGACCAACCCGAGGCGGCAGGGGAGAGATGTGAGGATAAGGTTGATATGGGCACCCGGGGAGGGATCCGATGATGCACGAGGGAAGAAGTGGATCATCTCATGTAATGAACTTTGCTTGTATTATATCAACTATGATTGATGACAGGGACCGCCGGAAAACATTTATGATCCATGAAAGACCTTACCCCGAGATGATTCTGCTGACCAGGCTCCCACTAGCTGGTAGGGCAGGTTGATCTCTCGGAGGGGTGAGTAGACCTTACCCCAATATGATTCTACTGACTAGGATCCCATTAGCTGACAAGGCAGGTTGATCTCTCGGAGGGGGTGAGTAGACCTTACCCCAAGATGATTCCGCTGACCAGGCTCCCACTAGCTGGCAGGGTAGGTTGATCACTCGGAGGGGTGAGTTGACCTTACCCCGAGATGATTCCACTGACCAGACTCCCACTAGCTGGCAGGGCAGGTTGATCTCTCGGAGGGGTGAGTAAACCTTACCCCGAGATGATTCTGTTGACTAGACTCCCACTAGCTGGCAGGGCAGGTTGATCTCTCGGAGGTGTGAGTAGACCTTACCTCAAGATGATTCCACTGACGAGGCTCCCACTAGCTGGCAGGGCAAGTTGATCTCTCAAAGGGGTGAGTAGACCTTACCCTAAGATGATTTCGCTGACCAGGCTCCCACTAGCTGGCAGGGCAGGTTGATCTCTCAGAGGGGTGAGTAGACTTACCCTGAGATGATTCCACTGACCAGGCTCCCACTAGCTGGCAGGGCAGGTTGATCTCTCAGAGGGGAGAGTAGACCATATCCCGAGATGATTTCGCAGACCAGGCTCCCACTAGCTGGCATGGCTAGTTGATCTCTCAGAGGGGTGAGTAGGCCTTACCCCGAGATGATTCCGCTGACCAGGCTCCCACTAGCTGGCAGGGCAGGTTGATATCTCAGAGGGGTGAGTAGACCTTACCCCGAGATGATTCCGCTGACCAGGCTCCCACTAGCTGGCAGGGCAGGTTGATCTCTCGGAGGGGTGAGTAGACCTTACCCCGATATTTTTCCACTGACTAGGATCCCACTAGCTGGCAGGGTAGGTTGATCTCTCGGAGGGGTGAGTAGACCTTTAACCCGAGATGATTCCGCTGACCTAGCTCCCACTAGCGGGAAGGGCAGGTTGATCTCTCGGAGGGGTGAGTAGGCCTTACCCCGAGATGATTCCGCTGACCAGGCTCCCACTAGCTGGTAGGGCTAGTAGATCTCTCGGAGGGGTGAGTAGGCCTTACCCCGATGAATGATGGGGGTTAGATCTGATTACTCTAGAAGGGGGGGGGGGTGAATAGAGTATATTAAAACTTTTGGCTGTTTAAGGTTTTTATCAGAGTAAAGATCATACCAGTAGTAGTAATAGATAAAAAGAAAATGATCTAAACTAAACTATCACAGCATAGCAATCTAAACTATCACAACACAACTAGTCTATCACATCCACAACAAGAACAATAAGAAAAGGGCAACCAGCCAACACAAGAAATTTTACAGTGGTTCCCCAGCCTGGGTACATCCACTCTTCTACCACCCTGATAGGAATCCACTAGCAGGTTTTGATCAGGTGACTGCCACCTTTGAGCTTTTGATCAGGTGCCCAAAAACCAAATAAAATTTTGAAGGAAGTTAATAAACCCTTTATACATGAATGGGGGAGAGATTGATGGTGTCTTCTCTTTCTCAAACAACTGAGAAAACAAGTGTATTGCTGTTGTCAAGAGATCCTTTCAATATCACTTGGAGCCTTGCACAAGGTGTAGGTCTTCAGCCTTGATTTGAAGTGATCCAGGAACTTTTGACTGATTTGAATATGTTGTTCTTGAAAGCTCCTGGAATGGAAGTTAAAGAATACTATTGATTGTGGTGATTGTTCTTCTTCTATAAGATCAAGGAGAAAACAAAGTGTTTTCTGCGCAGAGAAGAAACAGATGATCTTGAGTATGTTTCTGTAAATCTTCTCTGTGTACTGTTCTATCGTTCTGAAAAGAAAATCTCTTTTATATGTCTCTGTCGAATTCTCCTTTGAATTTTGAATTCCATTGCATTGAATGTTGATTGTCTGGAGAATGAAATTCGGCTGGAGAATATTTACATTGATGAGTTTCCCCAAATGTCCCAATTAATTAAGCAAGTAATTAACCTGATCAAGACTATAATTAATGCTGCCAAATAAAGGCTATATTCAGAAAATATATGCATTAATTACTCAGGAAATTATTGCTAAATAATATAAGAAATATGAACAGAAAATAAGAAAAACTCTAAGTCAGGATTTGCACAGAAATCGTCGACCATAGAACAGATTTCGTCGACCTGAGATCTAAGTTCATCGAGCCGAGAAATCCTATTCGTCGACCTGAGAAAACTTGTTCGTCGACCTGAGAACCAAGTTCGTCGAGCTGAGCTAAGATAACTGCATTCTGTGAATAACTTGCCAATTCTGTAGTCTAAGTTTGTCGAGCACAGATTCTGTCTTCGTCGAGCTGAGTTCAGAGACAATATTCTGTATGAAGTTGAAATCCAGACTTCGTCGAACTGAGCTCAGATATCGTTGAGCTCAACTCAGAGAATTAACTCTGAGTTCATCGAGCGGAGCACGACTATCGTCGAGCTGAGTTCAACGAACGTCAAACTCTCTTTCTGAACTTGATTTTCTTCTAAATCTTGAGTATTCTGCTGGCTGGTCCATGTATGGTTGATCCTAAAGACTTAGCCTAGACTCTGTGACTCAAAATACATGACCCTAGCTATATTTTGGGTCAGACATCCTAGTTAGTGAACCTAGCACAAATCCAACTAGGGATCCAACAATCTCCTCCTATTTGGGTGAGGTCACTAATAATATAAAATGAAAAACATTCACAAAGAAGGAAAAATATATCTGGCAGAAAATTGAAACATTCACAAAGCAGGAAAAATATATCTGGCAGAAAATTGAAACATTCAGCAGATATGTACAATTAGTAGATTTGTGACAGTTAACGAATAAAGTTCAGACAATCAAAATTAAACAGAGTATATCATTTCTTCTTCTTCTTTTGCTTGTCATCTTTGTCTTTCTCAGAGGGCTGGGTGAATATGATTTCTCTATTAGGATTTGCTGCTTCTCTCTTAGACATGGTTATATCAGCAACACCAATTATATTAAGTGAAGTTGCCTTGGGTACCATAGCCTTTGGATGCAGATTCATGTAGGCATTTACATTGAAAATTTATTATCTTTATCATACCTTTTTAATTCTTTCTTTCTGTAGGTTGACATTGTTGAGTATTGATATGGATCTCTCCCTTTAGCTTTAGCTTTATTGATCATTGATAATCCAACAAGCTCCTGAAATCTGGCCATTCTTGAAGTGTTTTCAGTTTCAGGATCCACAAATGGAATAGGTGGAGATTCAGGCCTTTTTGGGCTTTCAACTTTTTCTGTTTCAGAAGCTTATTGTTACTGCTGTTGTTGTTGCTGTTGCTATTGTTGTTGTTGCTAATGTTGTTGTTGATGTTGTTATTGATGTTGTTGTCTGCTGGAATACCTTTGCTGGCTCCTTCCTTGATATTTGGAAGATCTACCTTGATGTCTTTGGTAAGGTTGAGCATAGGAGGTAGATCTTTGAGAATTGCTTCCTAAAGCACCAGCAGGTGGAGGAGGAGGAGGAGGACCTCTCCAGTTCCTTTGAGGGGGAGGAGGAGAGTACCTCCTGCTTTTCTTTTTGGCTTTCTGTGCATTCTTTGAAAGCCACATCCATGTTGGCATCCCAGGATATAAAGTGATCTTCTGTAAGATATAATATGGTGTATCATGAGTAGGGTTTGGTTTGGGAGCAGCAATGAGAACAACTTTTCTCTTCTTACAGACTTTCTTCTTGGCAATAGAGCTACCATCATCATCAGAATCATCATCCTCATCTTCATCAGAAGATCCCTGAGGATTGTCATATAGATAATTAAGAGCTTTCAGAAGACCTTTTGATATTTGCTTTTCAGCCTGGGGCTGCATTAGAGGTTCTGGAAGATTAACTGTTTCAGCAGCATTTTCAGAAAATAACAAGTTTTCTTCTTCTATATCTGCCATAATGATTTTATCTAAATCAGGGAGGGGACTGTCATCCATATTGTAAGTGGGAGCTAAGACAGCCTCTAGAGAAGAAATATCCTTAGGAGCTGATACTATTGGAATCTCTATAACTACAAAACTAGCCTTAAGTTGCTTAGCAACTGTGGGGCTTATTGGAGCAGTGTATGGAACTAAAGCCAAAGAATGATGATAAGAGAACTAGGTAGAGTATCTCTGTAGACAAAACTAAATAAATCTAGTATAGAATTCATATTAACTGTGAGATTTATAATATGATCAGCAACAGTATTAATTTCTGACAAAATTGTGTCATCCATATCTATATCAGAATCAGCTAGATCAATTATTTCAGCTGGAATAGCTGTTTCTTTTGAATCATCAGACATTATAGAATCTTCTGCTGCTTTTGCTGCTGTTGTCATAACTGGAGCTTCCTCATCATAGAGCATCTCCCCCTGACTGGTTATAGGGGCCCCTAAAGCCAGTCCTCTAGAAGAAGGGACAGAGGACAAAGCAACAATTCTGGATGAAAGGGTAGTGATGGAAGCAGAAAGGGGAGCTATAACATCAGTTATGAGCTTATTAAGTGTGGGAGAAATAAATGCTAGAAGGTCTTTAGTAATATCAGAAATATTGAGATAGAGGGATTCTGGAGCAGTGAAGGAGTATGGAGTGTGATGTCCATAATTTGAGCATACAGGGAATAGACTGGAAGGATCTGTATATGTGGAGTCTGGAGCAGTGGATGACATGTCAGTGTGGGGAACTGAAAGAATAGCAGTTGAAGGAGTTACAGTGGTAGAAGGTTGGACTGTGGGAGTGGGGGAAGAGATGGGTTCCTGATGTGGATATGGCAAAGTAAATAGTAGATTGAAGGTGTGGGATCACATAAATGTGTCAGGGTGCATGTCATTTAAATGAGGTGGATGTGGAGATTGAGGTGGAGTGATGTGCTCAGGAGATGGAACTGGGGTTGATATTGGTGTGAGTTGATGTTGTTTGTGAGTTGGGGGAGTATGAACTGGAGAAGAAGATGGTTGTTGTTATTGTTGTTGAGGTTGAGGAGGAGAAGGAATGTTGGTGGAGGGGAGGACATCTTCTAGAGGTGGAGGAGTGGCTAGCACAGCCCTGGTGCTCTCAGAAGTCTTTGCAGAGGATGAAGCCTTGGATGTCTTGTCTATTTTCCTCTCCCATCTGCTGAACAGGGCAGATGTAAGTCTTTTGGAGGCATTTATGAACACTGTCGTGAAGACCAGATGTTCAGGAGCCTTTTCTTGAAAGACGATTCCCAGAATCCATTCAAAGCACACTTCCTTATTATTATTTTTCTTCTTGATTAAATCAAATAACAGTTTGCCCCAGTTTACTGCTCTCTTCTCAACCAGAGCACCCATCACCAAGAACTGGTGCCTGGTAATGTAGTTGTGGGCGGTGTGTTTGCCCAGTAGCACTTTGTCAACTACATCAGCTAATAACTTGTATTCAGATGATAGGTTCTTATTCAGCAGTTTGTTCGGGTTTTCGCTAGAGTGGCCCATCTTGATCAGCATATTCTCATACTCATCACTATCCATCTCTATTTCTTCATTTCCATTTAATAGACCGAAAACTTCGGTTAGTATAGCGGAGGAAAGGGCAACTTGATTGCCAGATATTGTTCCCGTTAGTGTATCTTCCTCTGATGTCGTAGATGTAAAGACCCATTCCTTAATCTCAGTCATTGTTATCTTGATGCGTTATGTCATGAACTTCTTTAGATTTTGCTCATCAAATAGGTTCAGAATTTCCACAAAAACCTGGTCGGAATGCTGGAAGGATTCGAAGTCAATATCAAATCCCATGTCAAATTTCATCGCAGCAAGGATGTTTGCCGGAATCGACATTATTTTTGCCTGATCAAGAAAAACAGAGAGCAAGTGCAAAGGAACAGAAAGCGCAAGATGGAGCTCGAAGAAAACCTAGATATATTGTTTTCAGAATATGAAGTCGCAGTCTCCGTCCGACGAAAAATAAAAATTCTTCGATTTGGATTCGACAAAATATTTTATAGTCAAAAGAATTCGTCGATCTCAGTCAGAAGAAGTGAAAACATTTCGTCGAGTTTAGTTCGACGAACATTTCTGAAGTAAATTATTCGATCTCAGGTCAACAAAAATAGCTTCACACATAGAGAGTTTATTGATCTCCGTTCGACAAATGTCTCTAGAACCTTTCACACTTCGTCGATCTCCGTTCGACGAACTTTGAAAAATTCGTCGACCACAGGCAGAAATTAAATTAAGGCCTCTCCATTGATCATACAAGCAGATTTATAAAAAAATAGATGGTTCCTCTCATCCAAGGGTTTGGTGAAGATATCTGCTCTTTGCAAATCAGTGTAGATGTAGACAAGCTTAATTTTATTTTTGTCCACACACTCTCTAATGAAATGATGCCTAATGTCGATATGCTTAGTTCTACTGTGATGGACTGGATTTTGTGCAATAGAAATTGCACTTGTATTGTCATAAAGTAGAGTTGAATTATTTAAGTTGAAACTATAATCCAGGGGTTGGTTCTAAATCCACAGCATCTGGGAATAGCAGCTGCCAGCAACTATATATTCTGCTTCAGCAATTGAAGTAGACATAGATGACTGCTTCTTGCAAAACCAAGACGCTAATCTTATACCAAGGAACTGGCATGTCCCTGAGGTACTTTTTCTGTCCACTCTACATCCAGCAAAATCAGCATCTGAGTATCCAATTACCTCAAACTCTGACTCAATTGGATACCAGAGTTCTAGACTAGGACAACTCTTTATATATCTTAAAATCCTTTTTAAGAAAATAAGGTGAGATTCTTTGGGGTTCACTTGAAACCTAGCACAAAGACATGTAGCAAACATTATGTCAGGTCTACTTGCTGTAAGATATAATAGGGACCCAACAATGGCCCTATATAATTTCTGATCAACAAGTTTCCCATGTTCATCAGAGTCAATTACAACATTTGTAGCCATAGGTGTCTTCTTGGCTAAGGCATCTGACATCCCAAACTTTTTTTATAAGCTCTTTAACATACTTAGATTGGGATATAAGGATATCATCAGGTAGCTGCTTCACTTGGAGACCAAGGAAGTATGAGAGCTCACCCATGCTACTTGTTTCAAACTTTGAATGCATGAGGTCAGAGAACCTCTTGCATAGTTTGGAATCTGTAGACCCCAAAATGATGTCATCTACATAGATTTGTACTAATAAAATTTTATCCTTATGATGTCTAGTGAATAATGTCCTATCTACTATGCCTCTAGAAAATTTATGCTCTAAAAGAAAGCTAGCTTAAGTTTCATACCAAGCTCTTGGAGCTTGCTTTAGACCATAGAGAGCTTTATGCAGTTTAAAAACATATGAGGGATAAGTAGGAGAGATAAAACCTGGAGGTTGTTCAACATAAACCTCTTCTTTAAGTTCACCATTCAAGAATGCACTCTTGACATCCATTTGGTAAACCTTGAATTTCTTGTAGGCAGTATATGCAAGGAAAATCCTGATTGTTTTCAACCTTACAACAGGTGCAAAAGTCTGGTCATAATCAATCCCTTCCTCTTGCCTATAGCCTTGAGCAACCAGCTTTGCCTTGTTTCTTATGATAACACCTTGGGTATCTAGTTTGTTTCTGAATACCCATTTAGTTCCAATGACTGGGTAGTCTTTTGGTCTTGGAACTAAATCCGAAACTCTGCATCTCTCAATTGTGTTGAGCTCCTCTTGCATTGCAACAATTCAGTGGGGATCTTGCTCTGCATCTTTAATGGATTGTGGCTTAATTTGAGATATGATGCAGGCATGCATCAAGTCTTGCTTGAGTTGATGCCTGGTCTGAACACCAACTGAAATGTCTCCAATCACTTGATGCCTTCCAGATTGCAAATTTATTCAAATTGCAGACTGGAGGTCTGGTGCTTGCATAGTCTTTGTTTTGTGCCATGTTGTGTAATAAATAAAAACTAGATCAGATCTAACAAAGGATCTTTTGGTTCAAGGGTTAGATTTTACAACAAAAGGAACACTGCTCTGATTCCAATTAAAAGATGGGGGTTAGATCTGATTACTCTAGAGGGCGGGGGGGGGGGGGGGGGGGTGAATAGAGTATATTAAAACTTCTGGTTGTTTAAGATTTTTATCAGAGTAAAGATGATACCAGTAGTAGTAATAGATAAAAAGAAAATGATCTAAACTAAACTACCACAGCCCAACAATCTAAACTATCACAACACAACTAGTCTATCACAGGCACATCAAGAACAATAAGAAAAGGGCAACCAAACAACACAAGAAATTTTATAGTGGTTCCCCAACCTGGGTACATCCACTCTTCTACCACCCTGGTAGGAATCCACTAGCAGGTTTTGATCAGTTGACTGCCACCTTTGAGCTTTTAATCAAGTGCCCAAAAACCCAAAAATTTTTTGAAGGGAGTTAATAAACCCTTTATACAGGAAGGGGGGGAGAGATTTATGGTGCCATATCTTTCTCAAACAACTGAGAAGACAAGTGGATTGCTGCTGTCAAGAGCTCCTCTCAATATCACTTGGAGCCTTGCACAGGGTGTAGGTCCTCTGTCTTGATTTGAAGAGATGCATGAACTTCTGACTGATTTGAATATGTTGTCCTTGAAAGCTCCTGGAATGGAAGCTAAAGAAGACTCTTGATTGTGGTGATTTTTCTTCTTCTTCTGTAAGATCAAGGAGAAAATAAAGTGTTTTCTGCGCAGAGAAGAAACAGATGATCTTGAGTATGTTTCTGTAAATCTTCTCTGTGTACTATTCTGTCGTTCTGAAAAGAAAATCTCTTTTATATGTCTCTATCGAATTCTCCTTTGAATTCCATTGCATTAAATGCTGATTGCCTGGAGAATGAAACTCGGCTGGAGAATATTTGCATTGATGAGTTTCCCCAACTGTCCCAATTAATTATGCAAGTAATTAACCTGATGAAGACCATAATTAATGCTGCCAAATAACAGCTATATTTAGAGAATATATGCATTAATTACTCAGGAAATTATTGCTAAATAATATAAGGAATATGGACAGAAAATAAGAAAAACTCTAAGTCAGGATCTGCACAGAAATCGTCGACCATAGAACAGATTTCGTTGACTTGAGATCCAAGTTCGTCGAGCTGAGAAATCCTGTTCGTCGACCTGCAAAAACTTGTACGTCAACCTGAGAACAAAGTTCGTCGACCTGAGCTCAGCTAACTGCATTCTGTGAATAACTTGCCAATTCTGTAGTCCAAGTTCGTCGAGCACAGATTCTGTTTTAGTCGAGCTCAGTTCAGAGACAATATTCTGTGTGAAGTTGAAATCCAGACTTCATCGACCTGAGCTCGAATATCGTCGAGCTCAACTCAGAGAATTAACTCTGAGTTCGTCGAGCGGAGCACGACTATCATCGAGCTTTGTTCGACGAATGTCGAACTCTCTTTATGAACTTGATTTTCTTCTAAGTCGTGAGTCTTCTGCTGGCTGGTCCATGTATGGTTGATCCTAAAGACTTAGCCTAGACTCTAGGACTCAAAACATATGACCCTGGCTATACATTATGGGTCAGACATCCTAGTTAGTGAACTAGCTCAAATCCAACAAGGGATCCAATGTAACGTCCGTACCTTACCATCCGTGGTCTCAGCCCACTAGGATTAGTCACGGCCCATTACCGGCCTGCAGGCCAAGCACCCCAAAGCCTCTCTGCGCCTATTTATCAGCAGCGGTGCATTGTTGGCCGGGGTCTCGAACCCGCAACCCTTGATAACCTTCCCTCAACAAAGGTCATCACCAACTGAGCTACATCTCAGTTGGTGATGACCTTTGTTAGCTTAGTTGGTGATGATCTTTGTTGAGGGAAGGTTATCAAGGGTTGCGGGTTCGAGACCCTGACCAACAATGCACTGCTGTTGAGAAACAGGCGCGGAGAGGCTTTGGGGTGCTTGGCCTACAGGCCGATAACGGGCCGTGACTAATCCTAGTGGGCTGAGCCCACAGACGGTAAGGTATGGACGTTACATAAAAAGTGCACTTTTTTGTAACGGCCCGACCTTACCGTCCGTGGCTCTTAAAGCCCACTAGGATTAGCACGACACCGTCACCGGGCTGCAGCCCAAGCACCCGAAAGCCTCTCCGCGGCTGCTTCTCAGCAGCAGTGCATTGTTGAGGCCAGGTCTCGAACCCACAACCCCCTTGATAAGCTTCCCTCAACAAAGCTCATCACCAACTGAGCTGCAAGGACGGCCGCCGGCACCCCCAGCACCACGCTCAAAAAGGTTCAGCCTAATCAAGTCTGCAGACCATGCACCCCAACCCCTCTCCATACACAGGCGGGTTGTTGAGGCCGGGGATCAAACTCGAGACCTCCTTGATAAGGAGTTTTCAAACCACTCCTCATCACCAACTGAGCTGCAGCTCAGGTGTTGATGAGGAGTGGTTTGAAAACTCCTTATCAAGGAGGTCTCGAGTTCGATCCTCGACCCAATAACCCTCCTGTGTATGGAGAGGGGTTGGGGTGCTTGGTCTGTAGACCTGGTTAGGCTGAACCCTTTCGAGCGTGGTGCTAGGGGTGCCGACGACCGTCCTTGCGAGCTTGGGCTGGGGAGGCCGTTATAAAAAGTGCACTTTCTATTTAACGGCCCGGCCTTACCGTCTGTGGCGCTTAAAGCCCACTAGGATTAGCACGACACCGTCACCGGCTGCAGCACAAGCACCCCAAAGCCTCTCCGCGCCTGTTTATCAGCAGCGGTGCATTGTTGAGGCCAGGTCTCGAACCCGCAACACCCTTAATAAGCTTCCCTCAACAAAGCTCATCACCAACTGAGCTCTTTGGGGTGCTTGGGCTGCAACCCGGTGACGGTGCCGTACTAATCCTTATGGGCTTTAAGCTCCACGTACGGTAAGGCCGGGCCGTTATAAAAAAAGTGCACTTTTTATGTAACGTCCGTACCTTACCGTCCGTGGGCTCAGCCCACTAGGATTAGTCACGGCCTGTTACTGGCCTGCAGGCCAAGCACCCCAAAGCCTCTCCGCGCCTGTTTCTTAGCAGCGGTGCATTGTTGGCCGGGGTAAGGTACGGATGTTACATCCAACACCCGAGATGATTCCGCTGACCAGGCTCCCACTAGCTGGCAGGGCAGTTTGATCTCTTAGAAGGGTGAGTAGGCCTTACCTTGAGATGATTCCGTCACCCAGACTCCCATTAGCTGACATGACAAGTTGACCCCCTCGGGGAGGTGAAGTGTTTTCTACCCTGAGGCCATCTCGTCAGCCAGACTCCCATTAGCTGGCATGACAGGTTGACCCCTCGAGGAGGCCAAGTGTTTTCTACCCCGAGGTCGTCTCGTCACCCAGGCTCACAGTAGCTGGCATGACAGGTTGATCCCTCGGGGAGGCCTAGTGTTTTCTACCCCGAGGCCGTCTCGTCACCGAGGCTCCCATTAGCTAGCATGACAGATTGACCCCCCGGGATGTCAAGTGTTTTCGACTCCAAGAAGGCTACGTTGCGAATACGTTGGGTTGGATGTTTCTTTCCGAGCGTGGAACTCGCTCAAAAAGAGCGGGGATTGTGCACAACCTCGTATTCGCGAAGAGAGGGCCCCAAACAAGGCGTGAGACTTGTTGCATGTTTTTTAAGCTTTTTGAGCGGTTTGACACTCTTGGTGGCCAATTTAGGCTCAACCTGCATAATATACTAGTAGGGGGATGAAATATTTGCCAAGCCCCCCTGGCCCCTTTAAGGAGTCGCCCAGGCCGCAGCTCGCCCAGGCCGCGTATCGCCCAGGCCGCAGCTCGCCCAGGCCGCGTCTCTCCCAGGTCGTAGCTCGCCCAGGCCGCATCTCGCCCAGGCCACTTCTCGCCCAGGCCGCAACTCGCCCAATCCGCCTTCTCACCCAGGTCGCATCTCTCCCAGGTCGTGTCTCGCCCAATCCGCCTTCTCGCCCAGGCCGCATCTCGCCCAGGCCGCAGCTCGCCCAGGCCGCGTCTCGCCTAGAAAGCAGCTCGTCCAGGTCGCATCTCGCCCAGGCCGCGTGTCGCCCAGGCCGCAGCTCGCTCAGGCTGCATCTCTCCCAGGCCTTAGCTTGCCCAGGCCGCAGCTCGCCCAGGTCGCGTCTTGCCCAGGCCGCAGCTCGCCCAGGCCGCGTCTCGCCCAGGCCGCAGCTCGCCAAGCCTCCTACTCTCCCGGCTTGGACTTCTCGCCCGACTTGAGGTTCAGCCCCTGGTGGACTGCGACTAGCTGCGTAGAACAGCGGGATTTGGCTGTTGGCAGGCCAACCAGGGGGAATTTCGGTAATTTTCAGTGCATCGGAGGTTGGTTATTTGCATGTCATTCCTAGAAAACTATAAATAGACCCTTAAGGGTGCCATGGAGGGCATTGCTTCTTAGACACTGGAATTCCTCTTTCTTCATCCTCTAAGGAACCTAGCTCAGCATTGGCTAGGGAGGGGGGATCACCAAGGTCTTCCGGGTGTGAGGTGGGACCTCCACGCTAGAGCCAAGGGCCTGTTCCTAGTTTCCTGAACCTTTAGTCCGTGACATTTGCCCGAGTGCAGTAAGTGTGACGTCACCCCTTTTTAGGGAGCCCGAACTCCACAGAGACCGATTTCTCGGTTTCAACATAATCCCAACCCTTTGCTTGTTAACACAAGGGGCAGCTGGCAGTAGATTAGAGGGGAAGTACAATGTATTGCTAGCCAATCAAGGCTTAGCACATGGATTGTGTGCTTTCTCTTTGACTAAATAAAAAGAGGAAGAGTTAGCTTTTGGTTTCATTTAACCTTGGTGGATTAGGAGGGACCTCTGGTGGTCCATTAATAGCTGTAGGGGTGTACCTGGTGGCCAAGAAGCATGGAGAAGGGGGATTGTGATTTTGGATAAGTGAGTGAGGAGGATTAAAATATTCAAACAAATCATTTCTTATAGGAGGGTTAACCCAAGTCAACTCCAAGTGGGTCCCCAACGTATGTCAAAGTTATTATGGGTTCAAGTCACCGCGTGTCGAGTCAACGATGTGGCAACAAAGTTGAAAACAAATGTTTACACATTTTTTCGTGTCGTATAATTTTACGAGCAATATATTTTTTTACTTGATCAAACAACGTCGGAATTTAGCGAAATGAGTCTCGTTGCACTCGTATTGACTATACGAGTCTAATGAGACTGACAGAGGTCCATTCAGAGCTCATTTGCTCAATATTTTAAAATGGTGTTCTAGCGGGGCACAACGTCACTCAAAATAGTCATTTTCTCCAAACAACCTTGGATCGAGATGAAACGAGATCCGTTGAACTCGTATTGACTATAAAAGCTCAATGCATCTGACGAAAGTTGATTCAGGGTACATATGTTCAATATTTTAACACAACATCATTTCGGCGCATAACACAACTCAAAAAGATTGTTTTCCCTAAACGACATTGGATTGAGACGAAATGAGTTCTGGTGAACTCGTATAGACTATACAAGTCCAATGCAACTGATAGAAGTCGATTAAGAGTACGTATGCTCAATATTTTAGCATGTTATCCTTATACATGTAGCATAGGTCGAGCCGTGGTATGCCAGAACCCGGTCCAAACCACTTCCTGAGTTCACTTGAACCATCTAGACCCCCCCTTTTGAAGGCCGAATGTTACAAATCCAATAAAACAAAGAAATATTTTTGTCCCCAAAAATGTGAGTAGGTCATGGGGTTCTCGTATTGAGATCAACTATAAGCATTTTGAACCTGATAATTCTCTTGCTTAAATATATATAGTGACGAGTATCTTCAATATTAGTTAACCCTTCCAATGTATGCACATCTCCAATGTATATATCCTGAAGGTGAAGGGAACTCGACACCTCCTAGGAGCCCAACTCAACTGGAGGTAGAGAAAACTCAACACCTCCCAGGAGCTCAGCTCTACTAGAGGTGGAGAGAAATCAACACCTCCCAGGAGTCCAACTCAACTGGAGGTGGAGATAACTTAGCACCTCCTAGGAACTCAGCTCAACTAGAGGTGGAGAAAACTCGACATCTCCCAGGAGGCCAACTTAAATGGAGGTGGAGAATACTCAACACCTCCCAGGAGCTTAGCACAACTGGAGGTGGAGAAAACTCAACACCTCCCAGGAGCTCAGCTCAACTGGAGGTGGAGAAAACTCAACACCAGCCAGGAGTCCAATTCAACTGGAGGTGGAGAATACTCAACACCTCCCAGGAGCCCGACTCAAGTGGAGGTGGAGAAATCTCAACACCTCCCAAGAGTCCGGCTCAATTAGAGGTGGAGAAAACTCAATACCTCCTAGGAGCTCAATTGGAAGTGGAGATAACTCAACACCTCCCAGGAGCCTAGCTCAACTGGAGGTGGAGATAAATCAGTACCTCCCAATAGCCCAGCTCAATTGGAGGTGGAGAAAACTCGACACCTTCCAGGAGGCCAACTCAACTGGAGGTTGAGAATACTCAACACCTCCCAGGAGCTCAGCTCAATTGGAGGTGGAGAAAACTCAACACCTCCTAGGAGCTCAACTCAACTGGAAGTGGAGATAACTCAACACCTCCCAGGAGCCCGACTCAACTGGAGGTGCAGACAACTCAGCACCTCCCAGGAGCCCAGCTTAACTAGAGTTAGAAAAAACTCGACACCTCCCAGGACGCCTGCTCAACTGGAGGTGAGAAAAACTCAATACCTCTCAGGAGCCCTGCTCAACTGGAGGTTGAGAAAACTCAACACCTTCTAGGAGCCCCGCTCAACTAGAGGTGGAGAAAACTCAACATCTCCTAGGAGCCTAACTCAACTTGAGGTGGAGACAACTCAGCACCTCCCAGAAGCCCAGCTCAACTGGAGGCTGAGAAAACTCGACACCTCCTATGAGGCCAACTCAACTAGAAGTGGAGAATACTCAACACCTCCCAGGAGCCCTGCTCAACTGGAGGTGGAGAAAATTTAACACCTCCCAAGAGCCCGGCTTAACTGGAAGTGGGGAAAGCTTAACACCTTTCAGGAGCTCAGCTCAACTGGAAGTGGAGATAATTCAACACCTCCTAGGAGCCTAGCTCAACTGGAGGTGGATACAACTCAGCACTTCCCAGGAAGCCAACTCAACTGGAGGTGGAGAATACTCACCACCTCCCCGGAGCCTAGCTCCACTGAAGATAAAGAATACTCAACACCTCCCAGGAGACCGGCTCAACTGGAGGTGGAGAAAACTCAACACCTCTCAGTAGCCCTGCTCAATTGGTGGTGAGGAAAACTCAACACCTTACAGGAGCCATGCTCAACTAGAGGTTGAGAAAACTCAATACCTCCCACGAGCCCCGCTCAACTAGAGGTGGAGAAAGCTCAACACCTCCCAGGAGCCCAGCTCAACTAGAGGTAGAGAAAACTCAACACCTCCTAGGAGCCCTACTTAACTGGAGGTGAGGAAAACTCAACACCTCTCTGTACCCCTACTCAATTGGAGGTTGAGAAAACTCAACACCTTCCAGGAGCCCCGCTTAACTGGAGGTGGAGAAAACTCAACACCTTCTAGGAGCCCAGCTTAACCGGAGGTGGAGAAAATTGTTGGGTACATTGGAAAATGTGTACCAGATTTGAAGAAGCCTCATCCTACTCAATGATATACATCAAGGTGTATTTGATGTGTTTTGAGTTTATATGTGCAGGTTAAGTAATTGCAGGAAATGCAGAAAAATTTCTAAGTCCATGTGTCGACACCTAGAGAAGTAGTGTCGACACTTATAAAGAAATGTGTCGACACTGGAGAAAAGCTGTGTCGACACTTGGAGTAAATTGTGTCGACACCAGGAAAGGCAGAGTCGACACCAGAAGAAATGTGTCGACACATACAGGCAGTGTCGACACACTGTGAAGAATGGTCAACATAAATCGTGTCGACACTTAGAGGCAGTGTCGACACCCAGAGAAGCTTAGTCGACATCAAATGGGTCGACACCAGGAGGCTGTGTCGACACACTGAAGTATTTGTCAACATCAACTGTGTCGACACACAGGACTTGTGTCGACACACAACAAGTTTCAACAAAGTTAAAGTAAAGAAGTACTTGTGTCGACACAATGAAGATGTGTCGACACACTGCAAGTTTCAACAAAGTTAAAGTGAAGAAGTGTTTGTGTCGACACACTCAATCAGTGTCGACACATTCTAAAGAAGCAGTGTCGAGAAGCTGTTACAACAACACAAGGAGTTGTGTCGACACCATCAAGGCTAGTGTCGACACTTAGTCCACTTATGTCGACACTTAGTCTATTTGTGTCGACACATAATGAAGATCAGTCTCGACATTTTTAGACAGAGACAGTATTTTCAAGAAGTGACTGGATGACTTGACAGCTGTCATTTCAAACCGGTCAACTACAACTGTCAAAGCTGTCAAAAGGTTGTTAGAAACCGGATCAGCCGGTTACCATGGAGGAAGACTATATAAAGGCTTTCTACTTCAACAGAAAGAGATGATCAATCACAACCAACTAACAACAACTAAGAGAGAAGTAATTATACAGAAGATTTTCGACAGAAGATCTAGAAGAAGTTGGAGAGAGAGAGCTCCATCTAAAAAGAGCAGTTGCTGAACCAGGCTGCAAAGAAAGATTCAGATTGAAATCTAGATCTTAAGTCAGAAGCTGATTGAAGATCAACTTCATAAAAGATTCAACCCTTCTGAGTTCAGATTCAAGAGGCTTTGAATAAAGCTAAGAGAGGTTGATCTCTGCCAAGTTCTTCCAAGAACTCATCAAGAAGCCAGCCAACCCTTCTCTCTCTATCTGGGTTGTGGTTAATTACTTTGTAAACATTATTTTCTGTAGGATCTTGTATAGATCTGAGCTGTAAGCCTATTTTATAAAGGCTGAGTGTAGGAGATTTAGATCTCTGAGTGTAGGTCTTGTTAAAGACTGAGTGGTAGGGCTTTGTGCTTGAGTTGTAGGAGACTGTGTTCTCTGAGTGTAGGCCTTGGTGAAGGCTGAGGTAGGGCTGTTTGCCTGAGTTGTAGGAGTGGGGACACTCTGAGTTGTAGGAACCTGGTTTGGGTTCTGAGCTACTGTAAGATCTGAGGATCTGAGGTGAAGTGCAGAAGTTAGGCCGAATCTAGTACACTGCTAGATAGGCGAAGGGGGAAAGTGGATGTACCCAGACCTTGGGGAACCACTATAAATACTATGTGCACTCTGTGAATGATTATTTCTGTGATTGCTGTGTTGATAGCTGTAGAATTTGCAATTGCTGCTTAGATTATAGAACAGATTGTCTGCCTTTAAAGTAAAAGAAAAATTACACCTATTCACCCCCCCTCTAGGTGGTTAGGCACTATTTCTTTCAAGTGGTATCAGAGGGAGGTTACTCAAGAAAGGACTTAACAGTCAGAGTAAGATCCTTAAGGCAGATATAAGAATCAAGAAAGAATCAAGAAAATGGGTTCAGGTGAAAATCACAAGGAGCTGGGGTCAATGAAATTGCCAATATGTAGAAAAGAGATATTTGGCATATGGAAAGAAAGGGTCAGACTCTTTATGGAAGCTTCTGAACCAAGGATATATATTACAGTCAAAGAAGGCCCATATGTGTCAATGAAGATATCCATTCTGGATGCAAATCAGAAAACTCCCAAGGACTTTTCTGAAATGACTAAAGATGAAATCATCCTAGACACTATGGACAAGAGAGCCCAGAATATAATTGTTAGTGTCATTGATGATTCAACATTTCAGAACTTAATTCATTGTAAAACCTCTAAAGAAATGTGGGACACATTAATAGTCTATATGGAGGGATCAGAGGAAGTAAGACAAGATAGGAAGTCAATATTAAATCAGGAATATGAAAGCTTCAGACAAGGAAAGTCTGATAGCATTACAGAATGTTACAAGAAGTTCTATAGGATAGTTAATGAGTTGATGTCCTATGAAAGAGTCTTCAGCAACTATGAGCTGAATGACAAGTTCTTAAGATCCCTGACTAAGGACTGAGACACCAAGGTTTGTGTCATTAGGGAAGTGGCCAAACTTGCTGATATACCTCCTCCAACTTTGTTTGGAAAACTGCTATCTTATGAGATGCAGTTAATGGCTAGAAAAGGAGGAAGAGAAGAATACTAGAGTGGAGCACAAGGAAAAGTCTGTGGCCTTCAAGACTGAAGCCACTAAGAAGTATAGAAGCAAGTCTCCATCTCCACCTGAAATAATTGCTGAGGCTGTCACAGATAATTCAGATAGCAAGAGTTCTGATAGCAGTGAAAGTGATGAAGACTTTGCTGCTTTTACTAGGCACTTTCAAAGATTTCTAAAGAAGAGGCAGTGGAGGTCTAAGCCTTCCACTTCTCAGCCAAAAGATGACTAATATCAGAAGAGAAAGTCATCCAGGAATGACAGAAGCAGGTCCAAGCCAAGCAAAGCTACATCTTCAAAGATTGTGTGCTATTGCTACAATAGACAGGGACATGTAGTGGCTGACTGTCCTGAAAAGAGGAAGGAGTCAGCTGACAAAAAGAAGACTCAGTTTAAGAGCAAAAAGGAAAAGTCCTTTGTTGCTAAGAAAGACAAGAGTTTAACAGACCAGTCATCTTCAGAAACAGAATCAGAAGCTGAAGCCTACATTAGATTATTTGCTGAGGAGGAAGAAGATGAGTTCATGCAGCTAATAAACTCAATTTATGAGCATGAAGACCATCAGTGCAAGGGACTGATGTCTATATCTGAAGGAGACAAGATCCAGGATCAGTCTGGACCAAGTAAGGTACAAAATTGTTCTTCTAGTTCAATTTATAGTACTGATTCAGAGTCAGATACATCTGCATCAAGTGATGTGGGTGGGTCTGAATCTGAAGGAGATATTCATCAGTTAATTGATGAATATATGGACTTGTTGCAGGCCTTGAAGAAAAGAAAAACCTTGGCCAAAACTCAAGCAAAGGAGATTGCTAGTCTTAAGTTGGCTGCAGTAGATTCAGAGAAGTTGTTAGATCAAAAACTGAATGAGATTGCCAGATTGAAAAATATAACTGTTATTCAAATGGGCACAATCAATTTCAAGAATGATCAGATTAGAAATTTGGAGGTTAGACTTCAGAAAGAGAAAGAGATAGTGGCTAGCTTTTCTAAACCTAAATCTGTTTTACCATTGATTGATGAGTTTGTACCTTAAAAGGGCAAGACTGGATTAGGGTTTAAAAAACCTGTCTGGACTGCTAGGTCCAAATCTAAAGGCAAAGCTCCAGCACAAAACAAGAAGCCTGTTGTAGATAATTCAGCTAGGGTTGTACCTAAACAAAGGTACAACAAGTTTGAGTGCTGGTGCTGTATCAAGGTAGGCCACTTTGCCATAGATTGTTGACACAATTCTAGTGTCAAGGATAATAACAGTCTGCCTGTGAGAAGACCTACAGGCAGATTTGTTAGATTTCAGACTAACATGAACCAATGACCCAAAACTCATTTGGGTTCTAAGGTTAACTAGTCTTTATTGCAGGTGAGTCCAAGTGGCCATGCCCCAATATGGTACTTGGACAGTGGATGTTCCAGGCATATGAATGGAACAAGGGGTCTGCTGAAGGACTACACACATATCATGGATGACCCTAAAGTTACCTTTGGTGGTTCAGAAAAAGGAATCATCAAAGGCTTTGGTAATATTTCTAGTAACCAGATTACTATCACTCAAGTGGCCTATGTGAAGGGTTTGAAACATAACCTCATTAGCATAAGTCAGCTGAGTGATTTAGGATATGACATATCATTTGTCAAGAATGGTTGTCATATCAAAAGGTCAAATGATTAAAAGATCATTTTGACAGGATATAGGAAGAGGAATGTTTATTGTCTTGACTTTGTGTGTGAGAATAATGTTTCTCCTATTTGTCTTGTAGCTGATAAGAGAGTCTCACATTGTGTTAAATGGCACAAGAGGCTGGCTCATCTTAACTATAAGACTATTGGCCAACTCTTTAGCAAAGAGTTAGTGAGTAATGGTCCTCAAGTTAAGTGTATAAATGATGGGATATGTTCAGCTTGTTAAAAAGGCAAGCAGACCAAATGCACCTTTCATAGCCTTGAAAACAAGGATTCTGTGAGGTGTCTATACCTCTTGCATATGGATCTATTTGGTCCCATGCCAGTTCACAGTCTAGGTAGGAAGGTCTACACATTTGTGGTAGTAGATGACTATTCTAGATAATCCTGGGTGTTCTTCCTAAGATAAAAATCTGAAACCCCAAGTATCTTATATAGTTTTGTCAAACAAATTCAGAATGAGTTGGACAGTACAGTGGTCAAAATCAGAAGTGACCATGATACTGAATTTCAGTCTGAAAGTATGACAAGACTATGTGAAGAAATTGGGATTTTTCAGGAATTTTCCTCACCAAGAACACCACAGCAAAATGGTATTGCTGAAAGGAAGAATAGAACATTGATAGAGGCTGGTAGAACCTTATTGAGTGACACTTCTCTCCCAGAATATTTATGGGCTGACACAGTAAATACTGCATGTCATGTGATCAATAGGGCTACTATCACCAAGTGACACAAGAAGACTCCCTATGAGATTGTGAAGGGCAGAAAACCAAATTTATCCTATTTCAGGATCTTTGGTTGCAAGTGCTATATACTTAACAATGACAAGTCTTAATTAACTAAGTTTGCTGCCAAATCCCAAGAGGGGATCTTTGTTGGGTACAACAACAATAGTAAGGCTTATAGGGTCTACAACTTGGTTACTCAAGTTGTAGAAGAGTCTATACATATAGTCTTTGATGAAACAAGACTGATTAACAGTGAGTTGCCAAGTAGTGTATGCAGCTCTACAGGTATAACTGAGAGGATGGACAAGCTTACCATTGCAGAAGATTCTACTGCAAATCAGGAAGTGGAAAATGGTGGCTGCTGTCCAGGGGGAGTACAAGACTCTCTAGATGCAGAAGAAGACCAAGAGGTGCAGCTAAATGAAGAGACTGGAGGGGTTCAACCTGAAGAAAGACTACCTCCTGCTAATAGACACTTAAAGGATCATCCAGCCAATCAAATAATTGGTGATCTAAGACAAGGAGTGCAAATAAGAAGCAGGAATCTGAGCACTGTTCTTTACTCCAGTTTCCTATCACAAGTGGAACCAAAGAAATTTGAAGAAGCAGTTCTAGACCCACATTGGATTGATGTCATGCAAGAGGAGCTGAATCAGTTCAAAAGATGCAAGGTATGGAAGCTTGTTCCTAAACCCAAAGACCACAACATCATTGGAACAAAGTGGATCTTTAGGAACAAATTGGATGAGAATGGAATCATTATAAAGAATAAAGCTAGACTTGTTGCAAAAGGATATAGGCAGGAAGAAGGTATTGATTTTGATCAAACCTTTGCTCCAGTAGCAAGACTGGAGGCAATCAGGATGTTCCTTGCTTATGCAACATATCAAGGTTTCAAGGTATTCCAAATGGATGTGAAATCAGCTTTCTTAAATGGAAATCTAAAGGAAGAAGTCTATGTAGAGCAGCCCTCAGGTTTTGTTGATCCTCTTAAACCTGATTATATTTATAGACTTAGGAAAGCATTGTATGGGTTAAAACAAGCCCCAAGGGCTTGGTATGAAACCCTATCTAGTTTCCTCATTGAGAAGAAATTCTCAAGGAGGAAAATAGACAAGACTCTATTCCTTAGGGAATCTAAAGACAAGATTATCCTAGTCCAAATATATGTAGATGACATAATATTTGGGTCTACTGAAAGTAATCTTTGCAGAAAGTTTGCAAAACTTATGCAAGGAAAATTTGAAATGAGCAGTATAGGGGAACTTAAGTTCTTGGGTCTCCAAGTAAGACAGACTGAAGATGGCCTGTCCATATGTCAGTCTAAGTTCACCCTAGAGTTAATAAAGAAGTATGGTATGGAATCATCCACTACCATGAGAACTCTTATGGGGTTAAGTGTGTCTCTTAGCAAAGATGATGCAGGGAAACTTGTAGATGAAACTTTGTATAGAGGGATAGTTGGCTCTCTTCTAAATTTGACTGCTAGTAGACCAGATATCATGTATGCTACCTGTGTCTGTGTTAGGTACCAAGCATGCCCTAAAGAATCTCATCTGACTACAGTCAAAAGGATTTCGAGATATCTTAAGGGCAGACCTTATCTAGGCCTTTGATACCCTAGGAATGGAGATTTTGTACTGACAGGTTATTCAGATGCAGATTTTGCAGGTTGCAAAGAAGATAGGAAGAGTACTACAAGAACCTGTCAATTTCTAGGTGGAAGACTGGTGTCTTGAAGCAGTAAGAAGCAGACCAGTGTGGCAATCTCCACAGCTGAGTAAGAATATATTGCTGCAGGAAGCTGCTGTGCACAACTTTTATGGATTCAACACCAGCTAGAAGATTATGGTATTCAAGTAAGTACAACACCTTTACTTTGTGATTCTACAAGTGCAATTTCTATAGCTAATAATCCTGTCTCACATAGTAGGACTAAGCATATAGAAATTAGATATCATTTTCTTAGAGAACATGTAGAAAAAGAGGACATTTCCCTAGAATATGTTAAAACAGATAATCAGATTGCTGATATGTTTACTAAGCCTCTTAATGAAACTAAATTCAATAAGTTTAAAATTGAATTAGGAATGTTGAACTTAGAATAGTTTGATAAAAAATTGGCCAAGTAAAATGGTGTCGACACAAGGAGTTGTCTGTGTCGACACATAGAAGTGGTGTCGACATTGCAGAGAAATGATGTCGACACATCTAGAAAATCTGTGTCGACACTTCAGAGAATTAGTGTCGACACATCCAGAGTAGGTGTCGACACATCCAGGGTGGTGTCGATACTTAGGTTTAACTCTAATTTCGTCGAGTGAAGTATCGACTAATCGTCGAACGCAGATGTATAAGTGTCGACACATCATAATTGGTGTCGACACATATAAGTCAACACTGTTGTCGAGACTTAAGTAGTTTGTGTGGACACTTTTCAACAATGTCGACACATTTGGTAATTATTGACGCGCCTTTTCACCTTCATTTTTAGAAAGGTATAAATAGGTCTTCAACATTGTTTGTCGACACACTTTCAATAGTTTCGAGACCAAAACTTTGTGTCGACATCTCTCTCTTCTAAATTCAAGATTTCTCAAAACCCTAATGATGTCTAAGCTTGAACAGAATGTCAATGAAGGATATGAGCTTGTTCGCAACGCATTTTACCATGCAGAACCAGAGATTAAGGAGGTTGTAACCCTAATTGCAGCGAATGGGTTGGAAGTTCTAGTTTCAGAGCAAACCAAGATTTGCAAGAAGGAAGTACTCAAATTCTTTAGTGCAGCTATCCTTGATGAGACTGGACTCAAGATTAAATCCATAATCCGTGGAGTAAAAGTAAAACTAACCCAAAAGAGTCTAAGAAAATTTCTACATCTACCTAGAACTAAAGAAGAGGAAGATGTATCTACATCAAAGGTAAGGGATGCTCTGCAATGGTGTGGACTAGATTCAACCATGATGATTGGCTCAGTCTTTAACAGAAGAGGAATGAATATGCAAGGCAAGTTCTTGTCTGAAGTAGTTGGAAAGGTGATTCTGTGCAAGCCAGGTGGGCATGATAGGATATCAACTCACATGTTCAGTTTAATGACAAGGATCATTTTCAAACTAAAAACTGATTGGTCAGCAGTGATGTTTGAGAAGATTAAGGAAAGTCTGAAGAAGCCCAATCTGGGTAGGATTATGAGTTTGTACTTAGCTAGAACTATTCTAGAAGTGATGAACCAAGCTGCAGGTTCTAAGATAAATCACATGAGGAAAATGGATGTTAAGATTATCTCAAGGTGGGATAGGGTGTTAACTAAGGACATGCCTACTCCAGAGAAGGAAACACCTCCACAGCAAAAGAAGAAGAAATCCATAATGGCTCCTGAATCATCTAGTAGCTTAGAGGAGCAAGTAGTTTTCAGTTCTAATGAGGAAGAAGCTGAAAATACTGGAAGGTCACCGGTAAGGAATGAAGATGCACTAAGGCAAGGGGAGAAACCATCTGCTAGCCCCATCCACCTGGATTCACTCCAGGGGAGCCTCAACATGTGGAAGAGTCAACTCACTTGGATAGTGAACTAGCAACTCAAACAATCCTTGAGGTAATACATGAAGTTAATCAATCTAATTTCCATATTGAGGATGAAGTATTAACTGAGTCTTTAATTGACGTTGATCAGTAAACTCAGTTAAATAGTCAACCACAAGATGTTGTCATGAAAGATACATCAGTTGCTGATAATGCTCCTGAGATAAGAGAATCTCCAATCCCTTCTCAACAGGAGTATACCCTAGAAGAGTTATTCCCTGATTTGCTACAAACTGATTTTGAGGGAGAGAAAGCAGTTTTTGAGGGGTAGAAGGTAAATCTTGAGGGGGAGCATGTAAAGTTTCATGAGGAGACTGAAAGAAATGAGAATGAGGAGCAAAGGGTGCAGGGGGAGCTACCTAAGACTACACAGGACTTGCATCCTAGTCCTAAAGATAGAGTTGACATTGCTAGTACTTCTGCTTCTGAGGATGAAGAAGCTGCTAGAGCCAACAAAAGAAAGCTTATGGTCTTCAAAAGAAGGAGTCAAAGCTACAAGAAATTTTACAAACTGTTACTCCACAGCCTGCTCCAACAATTGATTATAGTTCTTTGTTAGTATCCATGCAAGTGAAATTGGATGAACAAAAGGTAGCAATGGAGAAGTATATAGATGAAACTCACAAAGATCTTCAATTCTCTTTGGCAACAGATATAAAGTCAATAAGATTTGAAGTGAATCAACATAAGAAAGAAATGACTGATTGCTTCCACAAGGGTGTAAATGTTATTGTTTACCTAGCTACTCATCAGGAAAAGATAAAAACTCAAGTGGATGATATGGCTGTAAAACAAGGATATGTTCTTGAGAATCAGATTAGAATGAATGAAAATCTAACTGAGTCACATAATGTGATAGTAACTGAAATGAAGACTATTGCAGCTGCTCAGACTGAAGCAAGGACTGCTGCCAAGGCTGAGTTTGACAAGCAATTACAAGAAGGAATAGCTGTTGTAAAAACTGCTATTACAGATTCCCAAAAGACAATTTCTGGATAGCTACTGAAATTAAAAGCATTCTACAAAGATGGATTCAATTTTATGGATGAACAAGTCAGATTCCAAAAGGATGATCTCAGAGATCATGTGGCTAGAGAAGTCATAAAGGGGGAGAGGAAGAAGGAATAGTTGCTGTAAAAACTGCTATTACAGATTCCCAAAAGATAATTTCTGGACAGCTACTGAAATTAAAAGCATTCTACAAAGATGGAGTCAATTTTATGGATGAACAAGTCAGATTCCAAAAGGATGATCTCAGAGATCATGTGGCTAGAGAAGTCATAAAGGGGGAGAGGGTTTTAGTCAAAGCTGCATCTAACCATGCTAAATGGATTTCCAATAGCATCAGAGCCACACTTGGATATCCACCCCTGTGTGATGATGACAATAAAGCTGAATCTGGAGTGTATCCTGCTGATTTTGGAGGTGAACCAGCTGAAGTTGCTCAAGTAATCTATCCCCCAACAGATTTTGAAATGATATATCAAGAAGTCCAGTCTATGTATAGCCCTCCTGAAGGTAATCAAAATGTGATCATTGAGAAAGTAGACAAGCCTATGTCAGAGGCAGTTTTGAAAGAGCAAGAAACTCTATTGTCAAAGAAGAGATTCAGAGAACAGACAGAGTTAAGGCCTGATTTTGAACAGTGGAGCCCTACTTCTAGAAATATCATTCTAACTGCTTGGAAAGCTGCTAAGGACAATACTCTAGAAAGGGGTAAATGGTATTCTGAACAAGAGTGGAGAAAGCATGAAGCCAGACAAGAGGTTATAGTTCAGTACAGAAGAAAGGCTAAACTTGGGAAGCTACCTCCTAATGCACAGGAGCCTAGCAAATATTTCCCAAAACCTTATCATTATTTTGAGAGACAAAAGATAAGGGCTGAAGAGCTAAAGAAGAAAGATCTTAAGGAAAAGAAGCCTGCTGATGTCTCTGATGTTCCTGTGCAAGCCAAGATTCAATCAGGCAAGGGCATTGTCATCAAGGAGCCAGAGCATCCTTAGAATAGAATTACTTGAGTTTACATTTTGTAATCTTTAGTGTTAAACATCTATGTAAACTTTTGTTCAAGAAACTATTGGTAGTTGTAACAAAACAATATTTAATGTTCAATCTGTTACATTACTATTCTGTGAAGATTGTTTATACATATTTTGTTTAGTATTTTCCTTGTCATATAATGCTGTTATACATCATATTGTTTATTTGTTATGTATGGTGTATATCATTGACTAAGGGTTATGACTTCTCCAAATAGGGGGAGATTGTTGGGTACATTGGAAAATGTGTACCAGATTTGAAGAAGCCTCACCCTACTCAATGATATACATCAAGGTGTATTTGATGTGTTTTGAGTTTATATGTGCAGGTTAAGTAATTGCAGGAAATGCAGAAAAATTTCTAAGTCCATGTGTCGACACATAGAGAAGCAGTGTCGACACTTATGAAGAAATGTGTCGACACTGGAGAAAAGCTGTGTCGACACTTGGAGTAAATTGTGTGGACACTAGGAAAGGCAGAGTCGACACCAGAAGAAATGTGTCGACACATACAGGCAGTGTCGACACACTTTGAAGAATGGTCGACATAAATCGTGTCGACACTTAGAGGCAGTGTCGACACACAGAGAAGCTTAGTCGACATCAAATGGGTCGACACCAGGAGGCTGTGTCGACACACTGAAGTATTTGTCAACATCAACTATGTCGACACACAGGACTTGTGTCGACACACAACAAGTTTCAACAAAGTTAAAGTAAAGAAGTACTTGTGTCGACACATTGAAGATGTGTCGACACACTGCAAGTTTCAACAAAGTTAAAGTGAAGAAGTGTTTGTGTCCACACACTCAATCAGTGTCGACACATTCTAAAGAAGTAGTATCGAGAAGCTGTTACAACAATACAAGGAGTTGTGTCGACACCATCAAGGCTAGTGTCGACACTTAGTCCACTTGTGTCGACACTTAGTCTATTTGTGTCGGCACATAATGAAGATCAGTCTCGGCATTTTCAGACAGAGACAGTATTTTCAAGAAGTGACTGGATGACTTGACAGCTGCCATTTCAAACTGGTCAACTACAACTGTCAAAGCCGTCAGAAGGTTGTTAGAAACTGGATCAGCCGGTTACCATGGAGGAAGACTATATAAAGGCTTTCTCCTTCAACAGAAAGAGATGATCAATCACAACCAACTAACAACAACTAAGAGAGAAGTAATTATACAGAAGATTTTCGATAGAAGATCTAGAAGAAGTTGGAGAGAGAGAGCTCCATCTAAGAAGAGAAGTTGCTGAACCAGGCTGCAAAGAAAGATTCAGATTGAAATCTAGATCTTAAGTCAGAAGCTGATTGAAGATCAACTTCACAGAAGATTCAACCCTACTGAGTTCAGATTCAAGAAGCTTTGAAGAAAGCTAAGAGAGGTTGATCTCTGCCAAGTTCTTCCAAGAACTCATCAAGAAGCCAGCCAACACTTCTCTATATATCTGGGTTGTGATTAATTACTTTGTAAACATTATTTTCTGTAGGATCTTGTATAGATCTGAGCTGTAAGTGAAAGATATTGTACCTAAACACCTAGAGGGGGGGTGAATAGGTGACTTGAATCTTTTTAACTTTTTAAGGAAGAATACAGAATCTAACACAGAATTCTATCTACTTTATCACAGCACACATTCAGCAATCACAGATTTCCACAACACACGGTAGACACACAGTTTTATAGTGGTTCCCCAAGGTTTGGGTACATCCACTTTCCCCCTTCGCCTATCTAGCAGTGTACTAGATTCGGCCAAACTTCTCCACTAGCTCAGAACCCCAAAACAGGTTCCTACAACTCAGGCCCAAGGCCCTACAACTCAGCTTCTCCACAAAGCTTACACTCAGCCACCAAGGCCTACTCTCAGCCACCAAGGCCTACACTCAGCCACAATAGGCCTACACTCAGAGATTCCAATCTCCTACACTCAGGCACTCAAGCCCTACACTCAGCCTTTATAATTACAGGCGTACAAGACTCAGATCCCTAAGGATCCTACAAGATAAAATGAATACAAAAATTGTAACTCAACAACTCAGAGAAAAGAGAGTAGAGTTGTGAGTTTCTTGATGAGTTCTTGGAAGAACTCAGCTGAAATCAATCTGACTTGGCTTTCTTCAAAGCTTCTTGAATGTAGAACTCAATAAGATTGACCTCTTCTGCAGTTGATCCTTGATCTCTGCTACTTAAGATTCAGAATAAATCTGAACCCTTCTTCTCAGTCTGGTTCCAATGACTGATTTCTTGGATGGAGCTCTCTCTCAAACTTCTTAGATCTTCACTAGATTCTTCAAGGAATAGCTAGATCTTCTTTTCTTTTCAATTTGAACAACAGTTTCTGTAGACAGTATAAGCCTATTTATAGGCCTTCTTCATGGTAACCGGCTGGTCCGGTTCATAACTGATTTCTGACAACTCTGACAGGTGCAGTAGACCGACTGGAATGGCAGCTGTCAAGTCATCCAGTCAGTTCTTGAAAAGTCTCTAACTGTCTGAAAGTGTCGAGACTGTCTGTCTTTAAGTGTCGACACTTATAGACCAAGTGTCGACACAAGTTGTCTAAGTGTCGACACTAGTCTACAAGGTGTCGACACAACTCCTTGTGTTGTAGATTTTATATCTCGACACTGCTTCTTCTTCATGTGTCGACACTGAAATTGAGTGTCGACACAAGTACTTGTACTTCAGTATATTGCTGAATTCTTGTAAGTGTCGACACAACTCCTTTGTGTCGACACATCTTTATGTGTTGAACTTGTCAGTGTCGACACTGCTTCTTGGTGTCGACACATGTCTTCAGTGTTGATACTTGCTGAGTGTCGACACAGCTCCTTGTGTCGACACATTCTTCTTCTGTTGATACTTTTACTGAGTGTCGACACTTCTCATTAGTGTCGACACTTGTACTAAGAATTTTTCTGAACTTTGCTAAGTGTCGACACATCTCCTTATGTCGATACTTTCTTCAAGTGTTGAGTCTTCAGCTGAGTGTCGACACATTATTCTGGGTATCGACACTTTCTTCAAGTGTTGACTCTTCTGCAGTGTGTCGACACATTGCTCTGGGTGTCGACACTTATACTGAGTCTCTGCTGACTTTTGCTGAGTGTCGACACATCCTCCAAGTGTCGACACTTTTTGATGTATACACAGTTTCACTGGGTGTCGACACACCTGCTAAGTGTCGACACTGCTTTACTGGACTTCTCTTCACTGAGTGTCGACACAGCTCCTTGTGTCGACACTTTCTGTCTGGTGTCGACTCAGCATCCCTGGTGTCGACACAATGACTCCAAGTGTCGACACTGCTTGCCTGGGTGTCGACACAAGTCTTCTTAAGTGTCGACACTTTCCCTCTGGGTGTCGACACATGGACTTAGAAACTTTTCCTTCTTTCCTGTAAATACTTAACCTGCACAAATGAACTCAAAACACATCAAATACATTTTGATGTATATCATTGAGTTGGGTGAGGCTTCTTCAAATCAGGTACATTAGAACCAATGTACCCAACAATCTCCCCCTATTTTGAGAAGTCATAACCCTTAGTCAATGATATACACCATTCATAATAAAACTACAGAATGATGTAAAACAGGATTATGTAATCAGGAAAGAAACATCACATGTATTAAACAAATATGCATACACAGATATCATCACAGAATAATTATGAAATAAATTTATCACACAGACATTGTTCTAATAGCTTGTCATATTCATAATTCTAAAGTTTACAGAATGCGTTACATCAAAAGATTACATAGAAAACTTAAGAAAATTTCTATGCTACTTTTGTTCAGCATCTTTGATCACTATTCCTTTTCCTGACTGAATCTTGGCTTGCATAGGAGCTTCAGCATCTTCAGTTTCAGCAGGCTTCTTCCCTTTCAGCTCCTTCTTCTTAAGTTCCTCAGCCTTAATCTTTTGCCTTTCAAAATAATGATAAGGCTTGGGAAAGTACTTGCTAGGCTCCTGAGCAGTAGGAGGTAGCTTTCCCATCTTGGCCTTTCTTCTGTATTGGACTATGGCTTCTTGCCTTATCTCATGTTTCCTCCATTCCACTTCAGAAAACCATTTATTTCTGTCTTGAATGTTATCTTTTGCAGCTTTCCATGCAGTTAAGATAATGTTCCTGGAAGTGGGGCTCCACTGCTCAAAGTCTGGTCTTTGTTCAGCTTGCTCCCTGAACCTTTTCTTAGACAATCTAGTTTCTTCTTCTTTTTGCATAGCTTCTTGCATAGCTTCAGAGACTGGCGGAACCACGTTTTCTAGTATAACCTTCTGAGTACCATCAGGTGGACTATACATGGTCTGGATATCAGCATGTACCATCTCAAAATCTGGTGGAGGATAGATAACTTGAGCTACTTCAGGTTGCTCACCTCCAAGATATGCAGGGTTAATTCCAGATTCAACAACATTATCATCATCACAAAGAGGAGGATATCCAAGAGTAGCTCTGATAGAATTAGAAATCCATTTAGCATGATCAGAGCTGGCTTTGACTAACACTCTCTCCCCCTTTATGACTTCTCTAACCATGTGATCCCTCAAATCATCCTTTTGAAATCTTATTTGGGCATCCAAATAATTGACTCCATATTTAAAATAAGGCTTCAACCTTTGGAGTTTGTCAGTTATGATCTTCTGAGAATCTTGTATGGCAGTCTTAACAGCAGTAATTTCCTCTTGGAAGGCTTTGTCAAATTCTGCTTTAGCAGTAGCAGTAGCTGGTGTCTGTCCTGTAGCTAGATTCTTCATCTCAGTGACTATGGCATTGTGAGAAGCAGTCAAGTTATCATTCATCCTAATTTGATTTTCAAGTACATATCCTTGCTTGACTGCAAGTTCATCAACTTGAGCTTTTATCTTCTCCTGATGTATAGCCAAGTACACCATTGCATTTCTTCCCTTGTGGAAGCAGTCTGTCATCTCCTTCTTATTAAGATTCATTTCAAATCTTATAGACTTTATATCCTGGGCCAAATCAAACTGCAATGATTTCTGCCCTTCATCCACATACTTCTCAATGGCCTGCCTGTGCTCATCAAGCTTAATTTGCATTGCAACCATTAGAGCACTATAATCAACAGTAGGTGCTGGCTGTGATATAGGCTGTGGTGCAATAGTTTGTAAGGCCTTCTTATAACTCCGGCTCCTTCTTCTGAATACTTGAAATTTCTTTTTCTTTGCCCTTGCAGCTTTCTCATCTTCAGAAGCTGAGGAGCTAGCAATTTCTACCCTCTCCTTAGGGCTTGGGGGTAACTCCTTCTGCACTTCTGGTCCCTTCTCAGTCTCTTGCCTTGCAGGTTCTTCATGAATTTGTAGTTGCTCCCCCTCAACTGGAGAATTCTCCCCCTCAGCAGCAGTTTCTTTGTCAAAATCAGTTTGATCCAGGTTAAGGAAAAGATCTTCCATTGTATATTCTTGTGGAGAATGAGCTGGAGAAACTCTTGGCTCATCAACCACTGGATCAGATACAACTTGAACTATAACATATGTATCTTCCTTGACAACATCTGGGAGTTGGCTATCCAGCTGAGTTTGCTCTAGGATGATGTTGGTTGCTTGCTCACTCTCAAGAGGAGTGGGCTCTTCCACAACTAATAGCTCCCCCTGGATTTGATCCTGGTGTAAGGGGCTAGTTGGTGGTAGCTCCCCCTACCTTTCAGCAACTACTTATTGAGCTGGAGTCTTCTCAACAGTCCCTTCTTCATTCTCATCAGGTGAGAAAACAACTTGCTCTTCACTTACAGAGCTGCTAGTTGACTCTTGAGCCACTGGGGCAATTTTCTTCTTCTTCTTGTGTGGGGTTTCTTTCTCAGGAGTAGGCATCTCCTTTATCAAAACTCTGTCCCATCTTGAGAAGATTCTCATGTCCATTCTTCTCATGTGGTTGATTTTACTGCCAGCAGCTTGACTCATAATTTCTGGTATAATACCAGCAAGGTATAGACTTAAGATCCTGCCCAGGTTGGGCTTCTTTAGGCTTTCCTTAATCTTCTCAAAGATCACTACAGACCAGTCAGTTTTCAGAGTGAATATTATCCTTGTCATAATACTAAACATATGGGCTGATACCCTATCATGCCCTCCAGGCTTACTTAGGATTACCTTGCCAATAATTTCAGAAAGGAATTTCCCTTGGCTGTTCATGCCCTTTCTATTAAACACTGATCCAATTTTCATTTTAGAATCCAGACCACACCATGCCAATGCATCTCTGGTCCTGGAAGCTGTAACCTCTTCTTCTTCCTTAGTTCTTGGTAACTGAAGGACTTTCCTCAAACTTTTTGGTGAAACCTTAACCTTCTCACCATGGACCCTGGACTTGATTTTGAATCCAGATTCGTCGATCTTAGCTCCATTGAGGAATTCCAAGACTTCTTTCTTCCAGATTTTAGTTGGCTCTGAAACAAGATATTCTAACCCTGAGTTTGTGACTAGGGTTATCACAGTCTTGATCTCTGGGTCCGCATCATCAAACGCGTCTCGCACCAGTTCATAGCCTTCATTGACGTTCTCCTCGAGCTTTGGCGCCATTAGGGTTTGAAGAATTTGAACTGAGAGAAGAGAGGTGTCGACACACAAGTTTGGTCTCGAAACTTTTGAAAGCGTGTCGACAGACAAAGGCAAAATCCTATTTATACATTTCTAGGTTTGAAGATGAAAAGGCGGGCAGCTAACTTAAATTGTGTCGACATTGTCGATAAGTGTCGACACAGACTTATAATGTCTCGACACATATGTGTCGACACAAGTTTAGTCAACAGATTATATGTGTCGACACTTGTTTATGTGTCAACATCACATAACTCGACATTTAGTCGAGACTTTACTTGGATTATTCTGAGTAAAGCCTAAGTGTCGACACCACCTTGGATGTGTCGACACCTACTTGACATGTGTCGACACTAATTTTCTAAAGTTTCGACACCAACTTCCTAAATGTGTCGACACCTTTTTCCTGAAGTTTCGACACCACTATTCTGTGTCGACACAGAGATCTCTGTGTGTCGACACCTTTTGACTTAGCCATTTTTAAAAACTTATTCTAAGTTTATCATTCCTAGTTCAATTTTAAACCTATTGAACTTAGTTTCTTCTAGGGGCTTAGTATACATATCAGCTAGTTGATTATCTGTTTTAACATATTCTAGTAAAATATCTTCTTTCTCTACATGCTCCCTAAGAAAATGATATTTTATTTCAATATGTTTAGTTCTACTATGAGAAACAGGGTTATGTGCAATTGATATAGCACTTGTAGAATCACAAAAGAGTGGAGTTCTACTTACCTGAATTCCATAGTCCTCAAGCTGATGTTGTATCCATAGAAGTTGAGCACAGCAACTTCCTGCAACCACATATTCTGATTCTACAGTGGAGATAGCCACACTTGTTTGCTTTTTGCTACTCCAAGAAATCAGTCTTCCACCTAGGAATTGACAGGTTCCAGTTGTGTTTTTTCTGTCTTCTTTGCATCCTGCAAAGTCTGCATCTGAATAACCTGTTAGTTCAAAATCCCCATTCCTAGGGTACCAGAGGCCTAGATAAGGAGTGCCCTTTAAATATCTCAATATTCTTTTGATTGCTGTCAAATGAGACTCTTTAGGGCAGGCTTGAAACCTTGAACAGACACATGTAGCATACATGATATCTGGTCTACTTGCAGTCAAATATAATAGGGAGCCAACTATCCCTCGATACAAAGACTCATCTACAGGTTTTCCTGCATCATCCTTGCTAAGAGACATACTTGACCCCATAGGAGTCTTCATGGTACTGGATGAATCCATACCATACTTCCTTATGAGTTCTAGGGTGAACTTAGACTGGCATATGGATAAACCATTCTCAGTCTGTCTTACTTGGAGACCCAAGAAGAACTTAAGTTCTCCCATACTACTCATCTCAAATTGTCCTTGCATTAGTTTTGCAAACTTTTTGCAAACACTACTTTCAGTAGACCCAAATATTATGTCATCTACATATATTTGGACTACTATTACTTTGCCTCTGGATTCCCTAAGGAATAGAGTCTTGTCTATCTTCCCCCTTGTGAATTTATTCTCAATGAGGAAACTAGACAGGGTTTCATACCAAGCTCTGGGGGCTTGCTTTAACCCATACAATGCTTTCCTAAGTCTATAGACATGATTAGGTAGAGTTGATTCAACAAAACCTGATGGCTGTTCCACATAGACTTCCTCTTTTAGATTACCATTTAGAAATGCTGACTTGATATCCATTTGGTAAATTTTAAATCCTTGAAAGGTTGCATAGGCCAGGAACATCCTTATGGCTTCCAGTCTGGCTACTGGAGCAAAGGTTTGATCAAAATCAATACCTTCTTCCTACCTATATCCTTTAGCAACCAATCTTGCTTTGTTCTTAATGATGACTCCATGTTCATCCATCTTGTTCCTATAGATCCACTTGGTCCCAATTATGTTGTGGTCTTTAGGTTTAGGAACAAGTTCCCAAACCTTGCACCTCTTGAATTGATTCAGCTCTTCTTGCATTGCCTCAATCCAATGAGGGTCTAGGATGACTTCTTCAAACTTCTTTGGTTCAACTTGGGATAGAAAACTGGAGTAGATTGCTGCATTCAGATTTCTGCTCTTTGTTTGTACCCCTTGTCTTGGATCACCAATGATTTGTTCTGCTGGATGATCTCTAAGATGTCTATTGGCTGGAGGCATCCTGACTTCAGGTTGAATTTCTTCAACTTCATCATCTTGCTGTACTCCTTGTACTTCTTTTGCATTAGGTACATGTAGTACTCCCCCTGGACAACAGCCACTATCTTCTACTTGCTGTCTTGCAGTAGGTTCTTCTTCTATAGTGAGCTTGTCCATCTTCTTTGTTAAACCGGTGGGGCTGCATACACTACTAGACAACTCATTGTTAATAAGCCTAGTTTCATCAAATACTACATGTACAGATTCCTCTACAACTTGAGTAGACAAGTTGTAGACTCTATAAGCCTTACTGTTATTGCTGTACCCAACAAAAATTCCCTCTTGTGACTTGGCAGCAAATTTAGTCAAGTAAGACTTTCCATTGTTAAGTATAAAGCACTTACAACCAAAGATCCTGAAGTAGGATAGGTTTGGTTTCCTGCCTTTCACAACCTCATAGGGGGTCTTATTGAGGCTGTTAGTTATGGTAGCCCTATTAATAACATGGCATGCAGTATTGACTGCTTCAGCCCAGAAATATTCTGGTAGTGATGTATCACTTAATAGGGTCCTACCAGCCTCAATCAAGGTTCTATTCTTCCTCTCAGCAATGTCATTTTGCTGAGGTGTCCTTGGTGAAGAAAACTCTTGAAATATCCCAAATTCTTCACATAGTTTTGTCATGCTATCAGACTGAAATTCAGTACCATGGTCACTTCTTATCTTGACCACTGTACTGTCTAGTTCATTCTGAATTTGCTTGACAAAGCTATAGAAGACACTAGGTGTTTCAGATTTCTGTCTTAGGAAGAACACCCAGGAAAACCTTGAGTAGTCATCTACAACTACAAAGGTATAGACCTTCCTACCCAGGCTGTGAACTGGCATTGGACCAAAGAGATCCATATGCAAGAGGTATAAACACCTCACAGCATCTTGGTTTTCAATGCTTCTAAAGGTGGATCTAGTCTGCTTGCCCTTTTGACAAGCTGAGCAAATACCATCTTTAATATACTTAACTTGAGGACCATTCCTCACTAACTCTTTGCTAAAGAGTTTGCCAATTGTCTTGTAGTTTAGATGTGCTAGCCTCTTGTGCCATTTGACACAATGAGAGACTGTCTCATCAGCTACAAGACATACAGGAGAACCATTATTATCAACCATAATGTCTAAGCAATAGACATTCCTTTTTCTATAACCAGTCAAAATGATCTCTTGATCATTTGACCTCCTGATATGACAACCATCTTTCACAAATGAGATGTCATATCCTACATCACTCAATTGACTTATACTAATAAGGTTATGTTTCAAACCTTTAACATAGGCCACTTGAGTAATTATAATATAGGAGTTAGATATGTTACCAAAACCCTTGATGATCCCTTTTTCAGAACCACCAAAGGTGACTTTTGGACCATCTTTTATAGGTGTGTAGTCCTTTAGTAAACCCCTTGTTCCAGTCATATGTCTGGAACATCCACTGTCCAAGTACCATATTGGGGCATGGCCACTTGGACTCACCTGCAAAACAGATTAGTGAACCTTAGAACCCAAAGAATTCTTGGGTCCTTGGTACTGGTTAGTTTGCATCCTAACAAAGCTACCTGCAGGCTTTCCAACAGGCAGTTTGCTACTCACTTTGGCACTAACATTGTGCCAACAGTCCATTGCAAAGTGGCATACCTTGCCACAGCACCAACACTCAAACTTATTGTACCTTTGCTTAGGTACTGTCTTTGCTGTTTTATCTACAGCTGACTTGTTGAGAGTTGGGGCTTTGCCCTTGGACTTGGACTTGGACTGAACAGTCCTAGCATGTTTTTAAAACCCCAGTCCAGCTTTACCTTTTTGATGAACAAATTCATCAATTAAGGGAAGAACAGACTTTGGTTTTGAAAACCTAGCAACTAAGTCTTTCTCCTTCTGAAGATTAATCTCCAGACTCTTGATTTGATCATTCTTGAATAATATAGTCCCCATCTGAATCACAGTTATTTGCTTCAGTCTGGCTATCTCATTAAGCTTTTGATCAAACAACTTCTCAAAATTAGTTGCAGCAGCTTTGAGATTAGCAATTTCCTTTGCCTGACTTTTGGCTAGGGACTTGCTCTTCTTATAAGCTTGCAACAGAACTTTATATTCATCTATCAACTGATGAATATCCTCTTCAGACTTAGATGCACTCTCATCACTTGATGATGATGAATCTGATTCTGTACTGGCATAAGAAATTGAACTGAAAGAACAATGTTGTACCTTACTGGGTCCTGGCTGCTCCAGGATTTTGTCACTTCCTGTCAATGCCATCAGTCCTTGACACTGATTGTCCTCTTGTTCATATATAGAGTTCATAATCTGAATGAACTCTTCTTCTTCTTCCTCAGCAAATAGCCTTATATATGCCTCAGCATCTGACTCAGTTTCTGATGAAGAAATATCTGACAGGTTCTTGTCCTTTTTGGCAACAAAAGACTTTTCCTTCTTGCCCTTGTATTGAGTCCTTTTCTTGTCACTGGACTCCTTCCTTTTTTCTGGACAATCTGCAACAACATGACCTTGTCTATTACAGCAATAACATACTATTTTTGAAAGAGTTACCTTGCTAGACTTAGTCTTTTTCCTGTCTTTCTTTGAAGACTTTTTATTCTGATAATAGTCTTCTTTTCCCTGTGAAGTAGATGACCTTGTCCTCCACTGTTTCTTCTTTAAGAACTTCTGGAAATGTCTTGTAAAGGCAACAAAGTCCTCATCACTTTCACTGCTTTCGGACTTTCTACTTGCTGACTCATCTGACTCAGTTTCAACAACCTTTGGAGGTGTTGTTGGTGACTTACTCCTGTACTTTCTGGGGGCTTCTGTTTTGAAGGCCACTGTCCTTTCTTTATGTTCACTTCTTATTGATTTCTCCTCTTCTTTCCTCACCATTAACTGCATTTCATAGGACAGCAGTTTTCCAAACAATGTTGGTGGAGGAATTTCTGCTAACTTTGTCATTTCCCTAATGACACAGATCTTGGTGTCCCAATCTTTTGTTAGGGACCTTAGAAACTTATCATTGAGTTGCATCATCTATGACACTCACTATGATGTTCTGAGCCCTCTTATCCATAGTGGCTAGAACAATTTCATCCTTTGTCATTTCAGAGAAATCCTTAGGTGTTCTCTGATTTTCATCTAAGACTGACACCTTCATGGGCACATATGGTCCTTCTTTTACTGTGATATAAATCCTAGGGTCTGAGGCTTCCATAAACAGTCTCACCCTTTCCTTCCAGATACCAAAGATCTCTTTCCTACATATGGGTAGCTTCATGGATCCCAATTCCTTGTGATTCTCAGTGGAACCCATGGTTATTGATTTTCTTGATTCTGTAATTTACTTAGACTGAATCTGCCAACAAGATCTACTCAGACAGTTATGTCCTCTTTTTGAGTAACCTCCCTCTGATACCACTTGAATGATATTGTACCTAAACACCTAGAGGGGGGTGAATAGGTGACTTGAATCTTTTTAACTTTTTAAGGCAGAATACAGAATCTAACACAGAATTCTATCTACTTTATCACAGCACACATTCAGCAATCACAGATTTCCACAGCACACAGTAGACACACAGTTTTATAGTGGTTCCCCAAGGTTTGGGTACATCCACTTTCCCCCTTCGCCTATCTAGCAGTGTACTAGATTCGGCCAAACTTCTCCACTAGCTCAGAACCCCAAAACAGGTTCCTACAACTCAGGCCCAAGGCCCTACAACTCAGCTTCTCCACAAAGCTTACACTCAGCCACCAAGGCCTACTCTCAGCCACCAAGGCCTACACTCAGCCACAATAGGCCTACACTCAGAGATTCCAATCTCCTACACTCAGGCACTCAAGCCCTACACTCAGCCTTTATAATTACAGGCTTACAAGACTCAGATCCCTAAGGATCCTACAAGATAAAATGAATACAAAAATTGTAACTCAACAACTCAGAGAAAAGAGAGTAGAGTTGTGAGTTTCTTGATGAGTTCTTGGAAGAACTCAGCTGAAATCAATCTGACTTGGCTTTCTTCAAAGTTTCTTGAATGTAGAACTCAATAAGATTGACCTCTTCTGCAGTTGATCCTTGATCTCTGCTACTTAAGATTCAGAATAAATCTGAACCCTTCTTCTCAGTCTGGTTCCAATGACTGATTTCTTGGATGGAGCTCTCTCTCTCCAACTTCTTAGATCTTCACTAGGTTCTTCAAGGAATAGCTAGATCTTCTTTTCTTTTCAATTTGAACAACAGTTTCTGTAGACAGTATAAGTCTATTTATAGGTCTTCTTCATGGTAACCGGCTGGTCCGGTTCATAACTGATTTCTGACAACTCTGACAGGTACAGTAGACCGGCTGGAATGGCAGCTGTCAAGTCATCCAGTCAGTTCTTGAAAATTCTCTAACTGTGTGAAAGTGTCGAGACTGTCTGTCTTTAAGTGTCGACACTTATAGACCAAGTGTCGACACAAGTTGTCTAAGTGTCGACACTAGTCTACAAGGTGTCGACACAACTCCTTGTGTTGTAGATTTTATATCTCGACACTGCTTCTTCTTCATGTGTCGACACTGAAATTGAGTGTCGACACAAGTACTTGTACTTCAGTATATTGCTGAATTCTTGTAAGTGTCGACACAACTCCTTTGTGTCGACACATCTTTATGTGTTGAACTTGTCAGTGTCGACACTGCTTCTTGGTGTCGACACATGACTTCAGTGTTGATACTTGCTGAGTGTCGACACAGCTCCTTGTGTCGACAGATTCTTCTTCTGTTGAGACTTTTGCTGAGTGTCGACACTTCTCATTAGTGTCGACACTTGTACTAAGAATTTTGCTGAACTTTGCTAAGTGTCGACACAGCTGCTTGTGTCGATACTTTCTTCAAGTGTTGAGTCTTCAGCTGAGTGTCGACATATTGTTCTGGGTGTCGACACTTTCTTCAAGTGTTGACTCTTCTGCAGTGTGTCGACACATTGCTCTAGGTGTCGACACTTATACTTAGTCTCTGCTGACTTTTGCTGAGTGTCGACACATCCTCCAAGTGTCGACACTTTTTGATGTAGATACAGTTTCACTGGGTGTCGACACACCTGCTAAGTGTCGACACTGCTTTACTGGACTTCTCTTCACTGAGTGTCGACACAGCTCCTTGTGTCGACACTTTCTGTCTGGTGTCGACTCAGCATCCCTGGTGTCGACACAATTACTCCAAGTGTCGACACTGCTTGCCTGGGTGTCGACACAAGTCTTCTTAAGTGTCGACACTTTCCCTCTAGGTGTCGACACATGGACTTAGAAACTTTTCCTTCTTTCCTGTAAATACTTAACCTGCACAAATGAACTCAAAACACATCAAATACATTTTGATGTATATCATTGAGTTGGGTGAGGCTTCTTCAAATCAGGTACATTAGAACCAATGTACCCAACAGTAAGCCTATTTTATAAAGGCTGAGTGTAGAAGATTTAGATATCTGAGTGTAGGTCTTGTTGAAGACTGAGTGATAGGGCTTTGTGCCTGAGTTGTAGGAGACTGTGTTCTCTGAGTGTAGGGCTTGGTGAAGGCTGAGGTAGGGCTGTTTGCCTGAGTTGTAGGAGTGGGGACACTCTGAGTTGTAGGAACCTGGTTTGGGTTCTGAGCTGCTGTAAGTTCTGAGGATCTGAGGTGAAGTGCAGAAGTTAGGCTGAATCTAGTGCACTGCTAGATAGGCGAAGGGGGAAAGTGGATGTACCCAGACCTTGGGGAACCACTATAAATACTGTGTACACTCTGTGAATGATTGTTTATGTGGTTGCTGTGCTGATAGCTGTAGAATTTGCAATTGCTACTTAGATTATAGAACAAATTGTCTGCCTTAAGTAAAAGAAAAATTACACCTATTCACCCCCCCTCTAGGTGGTTAGGCACTATTTCTTTCAAAAACTCAACACCTTCCAGGAGCCTAGCTCAACTAGAGGTTGAGAAAACTCAACACCTCCCAGGAGCCCCCGCTAAACTGGAGGTGGAGAAAGCTCAACACCTCTCAGGAGCCCAGCTCAACTAGAGGTAGAGAAAACTACACACCTCCCAGGAGCCATGCTCAACTAGAGGTGAGGAAAACGCAACACCTCTCAGGAGTCCTGCTCAACTGGAGGTTGAGAAAACTCAACACCTTCCAGGAGCTCCGCTCAACTAGAGGTGGAGAAAATTCAACACCTCCCAGGAGCCCTGCTCGATTGGAGGTTGAGAAAACCAACACCTTCCAGGATCCCCGCTCAACTAGAGGTGGAGAAAACTCAACACCTTCCAGGAGCCAGCTCAACTGGAGGTGGAGAAAACTCAACACTTTCCAGGAACCCAGCTCAACTGGAGGCGGTGGGGACTTGACAACTCCTATACAAAGGTTGTATGTAGTGGAACAGGTAATAATATGTATGTTTGATACCAATGATGCTTATGTAAGACATGCACTATGAGTTCTCACGACTCGTCACAACTTACTATGATGACATAGTTTAGACCGCTTTCCTTTTAACAGAGTAGTGAACCCCGTAGGCCTCACCGATGTGGTCATCGGTGATAGTGGCCAGTTCTACCACTTCTAGGGGTGGTCGTACCACACATCCCATGCCCCTACATACAACCCTGTGTACTCTTCGATGTGAGAGACATCTGATGATTCATCATTTTAGCCAACCATTAGAGGAAACCCAACAGGGAAAAACATAACAGCCAGTCACCCGTGGTACCCATCTCACTGTCGCCTTGAGTTGACGAACTCCTCGCATCGATATGAACAGTCTGCGAAAGTGACTGACCATCCACCATCGAGCGCAAGCAATTTACAAGCAATCAAATTTATCAATTTTTCTAGCATGCACCGGGTCTGCAGCGACCTGCCCTACTATGCTTTCAATAATTCAGGCAAGCGGCATTCGGCTCGACTTTTGACAAGGAGCGTGAGAGCGCTTTATTTGGGGCAAATACTTGAGGAATATCTCAACTCCTGTTTTCCCCAACTAAAGCTCAACCTAACAAATGACTGTCGTCAGCGCATGACCGGTGCTTAAAATTGTAAATTGTAGGAATAAAAATGTGGTAATAAAAGTTGCTGAGAATATAAGCTGCAGAATTGAAATGCTGAAATAAAATATGACCAGTACGAAATTAGAATAGTACTGAACTGAAACAACCAAAAGTAAGTACTGAAAGGAACTGGACCAGTACGAGACTGGAATAGTACTTAAAATAAAAGAACTGAACTGAAGGAAAATAAGTAGAACTAGTACGAGAGTAGAGTAGTACTGAACTGAAAGAGTTGAAAGTAAGTACTAAAATTAACTAGACCAGTACGAAACCGGAATAATAATTAAGAGAAATGAACTGAACTGAAAGAAAATAAGGACTGGTACAAGACTGGAGTACTGAAAAAAAAGTACTGAAATGAAATAAATAAAGGAAGTGCACTAATGCAAGACTGGAATAAGTCATAAAAAAAGAAGTTAGTAGTCCAATCACTCCATTCAGGAGGCTTCAGTTCCATCTCTGTTTATAGGAGGCAAGTTTAGTTTCATCTCCGTTCTCAAGAGGCCTGTTTAGTTCCATCTCCGTTCTTAGGAGGCATATTCGTTTCCATCTCCATTCATAGGAGGAAAGTTTAGTTCTATCTTTGTTCATAGGAGGCAAATTTCAGTTCCATCTCCGTTCTCAGGAGGCCTGCTCAGTTTCATCTCCGTTCTCAGGAGGCATATTCAGTTCCATCTCTGTTCATAGGAGGAAAGTTCAGTTCTATCTTTGTTCATAGGAGGCAAATTTCAGTTCCATCTCCGTTCATGTGAGGAAAATTTTGATAATTCTGCAACTAGTTCAGTAAGTTTTACCATATTATCAATGCTTGTTTCTTTTATCACAAGGCTAGACTCATGAGAGTCACTTTTGTTATATTTCATGTAAGCATGATGACTTCAATTTGACAAAATATTTTGGGAAATCATGAGATTTTGCATCCATTAATCCATACTCTAGACGTAATCATATCTAGGATGTCAAAGTTATGATAATTATTGATTATGACCAGATTATCAAAAAATCTCTTATCAATGTAATCTCTCAATCTACATGCAAAATTCCATTTTACCTCAAATGGAATTTTAAAATGAGAATATAATCCTAATAAATCAAAGAGGCTTAGACCCGGGGTTCAAAGGTTGAACTTTTAGAGCCTATTTGCAAGAATATATATAAACCATTAAAGTCCACCACCTCTTTCGCTAGAGTGGTTCATCCCGAACCACGCGATAATGCTCGACGGGGTAAGAGAAGTTTCTGTGAATACTAGTGGTCGAAAGGAACGTGTACGCTCTGATCTACTGTAAGACCCCCCCCCCCCCCCCTCTCCCCTCGGTCCATAAAAACTGACACAAATAGGGGGATCCTAGTGCACCACTGCCAACATACGACACCGAAGGAGCAACAGAGGCACACCCATTTCCATCATCTCCTCTCTGTTTTCCCCTATCGTATACTAACGATGATGTTAAACGAACAACAATACATACCAAAGTAACGAGAAGTAGTTTCTCGATGGAAGGCACCATAAACAGGTGCACCTTTTTACGGAAAGCAGAATGCATAGTCTCATAGTGGAAGATTACCCTTCACAGAAACTCCGTACCCGAAACCTGAGCAAGCCTGCTCCTTCCGGGTGATATCCTTTATCCGCACATGTCACCTGTGAAAATGACAAATCATTAGAACCATGTATATAATCCAATCGCTATTAGCATCAAGTGTTGTAGTATTTTTAAGGGAGGTAGATATGTAATTTCTATTTTGGGTCAAGATGGTCTTCCCATGACCATCGCCTACGTACTCCGTATCAACTTGCATAAGGTATCAGACCCAAGTAGTTCTATAGTTTCGTACGGATTGTCTTCCCAGACCTTCCACCATGCAGGTTGCCCTAGAGTAAAACTCGTCGGCCATTCGATATTTTCTCCTGACACATTTCCTGAAGGCACATTTCGAAAGTACAATATAATCCTTAAGGAATCACATCTCGGGGCACAATTTTTTCCCATAGGAATAGTAACTCATATGTAACAACTTATTCCTGTAGGAATAATATCTCGGAGGCACATCTCACTCTTGTAGGAACAATATCTAAGGAGCACAACTTATTCCTGTAGGAATAGTATCCCGAAGGCAATAACTTATTTACGTAGGAATACTATCTTGGAGGCACATCTCATTCCCGTAGGAACAATATCTCGGGGCACAATTTATTCCCGTAGGAATAGTATCTCAGAGGCAACAACTTATTCCCGTAGGAATAACATCCCATGGCACATTTTCCAAATGCTCAATGTAACACCCCGAAACTCAAAAGAGGGACGGGTAGCATTTTGAGCCAAGTTTGGAACTTGGTAGGGGTCACACGGCCTGGGACACGGGCGTGCCCCAGGGTGTCCCAGGGCCGTGTCGTGCTCGGGTTCGACGATGTCCGTGTGGTCGATGAAATTGTAGTCGATGATCGTCGAACAATGAACACGGCCTGAGACACGGGCGTGTCCCAGGCCATGTCCTACTCGGGTGGTTAGCCGTGCTGTGTTGGGGGGTGGAACACGGCCTGGAGCCCAGGCGTGTTCAGCCTGATACGGGCGTGTCAAATTCGACACGGGCGTATCGAGTACCCGTGTTCTCCTCGGGTTGGTGTTGGTCCTGTGTCGATGGAGGAACACACCCAGCTATACGGCCGTGTACTGGATGACACGGGCATGTCAAGCCTGACACGGGCGTGTCGAGAGCCCATGTTCTTTTCGGAATGTGCCAATTTCGGCGTCGACTGAGGCACATGGCCTTAGACACGGGCATGTCACAAGCCGTGTTCGGCCCAGGTTTTGGATTTTAAGTGCGAATCGTGGCCGTTCGTTTCCTTCCTTTGGGATCTAAGGGTCCTGGCTGGTCCTGACAGGGTTTAACACTGGAATAAGGTTTAGAAACCCTCATTTCTTTTGGGTTTTCTCTTTCTAAGAGTTCTAGAGAGAAGGGAGAGCAAGGAAGAAGGAGGAGGAGAGATCTGGCCGCCGGTGGAGCTTCGGAGCCCCAAATAGCAAGCCGAGTTCGGATCTATGGAGGCGAGGACATTGTGGTGCTTTTCATCCGCATAGATCTTCATAGCGCCAAAGAGGAATGCTAGGGTAATGATTCTCATCTTAGACATGTGAAGTCCTCTTTTTCCTTGCATAGGAAGCCCGCTCTCGCGAGTTTGCGGTGAGTGTGAGGTGTTCCTTCACGTAGACATGAATAGTCCCCGTTGTTTTCATGTACAGTCCGGAATCGAGAAACGGACATAAGCTTGGTGTATAAAGCCTACCCGGACAAGTTGGTCTGGACCGGTGATGTTGCATTGCATGAATGGCCGGAGAAGACTCCGTGCCGATGCTTGTTTTTCAAGTTTTCTACGCGGTAGATTGCAACAGGGAAACTTGGGGACTAACTCCTAGGTACACCCAGAAAACTGGGCAGATGCGTGATTCTGCCAACATGGTGGCCTGGGAGCCAACTTGTACATAACCGGGTTATGTAAAGTGTGTGATCGAATCAGGATTCAGGGAAGTTTGACCCGCGCTGATGACTTAAATTGTCAAGGTGAGGTGAGCAACGGGTTGAGTGGAAATGTACCCGCTCTATGTGGTTCGGTGTTAGAGGCCTATCGATGGCATAGAGGGCAGGTCTTAGGCTATCGATGTCTTTGTTGGGTATTGTATCCACAATTACCTGGATTTTGAGGAAGCCACCTGTCAAGCTAAGATGAATTCACAATGTATTTGATAAAATATTTCAAGTTGTGCTTGCAGTTCTTCCACGCTAAGTGCACACCAATGTCAGGGTGCAGTAGGTCAATATACACGGGTCTGCACGACGTAATCCCTCGTTGAGCAGATCAGTGTGTTGGCCTACGTGTACTCTCTCTATTGGAGTGCACTTACTTTCAAGTACAGGACTGTGTTTATGCAAGAGCAGACAAGGAGCAAGGATGAGTCAAAGAGCAGCTCAGAGGCGTAAGATGAAAAATCATCTAAGTAAGAATCGACGAGAATCACCAAGTGATTCTCGCCGATTCGGCGAGAATCACTAGTGATTCTCGCAGAATCGTCGAGAATCACTGGCTGATTCTCGCCGGCTAAATCAGAGTTCAATCAAGTCAAATTCGACGAGAATCACTTTGTGATTCTCGATGAATCGTCGAGAATCACTTTGTGATTCTCGCCGAATCATCGAGAATCACCCTTGATTCTCGACGATTCGACGAGAATCACAGGTGATTCTCGCCGATTTTCACTTGGGCGATTTTCTGGAACTCCCTGAACCGGACTCTGTCGCTGGCACTGCTTTGAACCGGAGTTAGGGTTTCTTCTGGTGGGACCCACAACGGTCATCTTGAAGTTGTCTACAGTATAAATACAGGCGTATTTTTGAACAGTAATGGCACGGGAAAAATATATGAAGCCGAGCCGCGACGTGACATAGATCGCGATTTTCGCTCCGCCGCTGCCGCCGTCGCTGCTCGAGCAAGTTGGTCGCCGGTCTTGATCGTGGATTCTTCATGATCTTCCGGCGACAGAAGCTTAGCCAAGCTTAGAGTCTCACGTGTCTAACCGGAGATCTCTTGTCTCTTGATTTGTTGATCGGGAAAATCTTCCCCATCCGAATCGATCGAGACGATTGATCCTAGTGTGACCGTTGGTAGACCTAGCTAGCTTCGCTACGAAGTTTGGATATCTAAAGTACAGCAGCCGCACATCGTTGTCGCCGCCGATCCCGTGAACCTAGCCGCCGCCCATCTTGCCGCCACCGGTTCCGGAGAGATTCTCTCCAAGAGAGATCTAGGGTTGTGGACTTTTCGTGGACTTCAAAAACACGTCGTCAACAAAGAGGGACACCTTAGTCTCCAAACGTAGTTTGTATCTCTTGTACATTCTAGTTTTACTTTTGTTGTAAAGGAACGTTGGTTCCTAGTTGTAAGGGTTGGGTGCAACCCGTGTTGTGGGAGTGTTGTCTCCTACGTGTGGAAGGGTTCATTCCGATAGTGCAAGGATTGGATTTCAATCCTGTTGGTGAAGAGACCGAGTCGTCCCTTGTTGGGAGATAGGTCGAAGGGGGAAAGTGGATGTACCCAAATCGGGGAACCACTATAAATTGCTTGTGTACTTTCTGTGATGTGCTGTTTTGTTTTATTGTGCAGGTACAATTTTAAATTCCGCAAAAACACTGCACGTCACCTATTCCCCCCCCCCCCTAGGTGAAGATAGTTGACACTAGGTGGATTTTCAAGTGGTATCAGAGACAGGTTGCTCATCAAAAAGGTTTACACCTTGAGTAGAATCCTGCCACCAGTGTCAGAAGCATGGAGCTGGATCATGAGATATCGCCACTAAGACTTCCCACATGCACAAAGGAGTATTATCCCGTCTGGAAGATGAGAGTGTCGTATCACTTGGAGGCTATCGATCCTCGAGCATCTTTCATCCTGGAAGAGGGTCCTTTTATTCCTATGAAGACCTCCGGCTCTGGAAAGAATATCCAAGTGCCCAAGTGCATTGCTGAGATGTCGGAGACGGAACTTTCATTATTTAATCTGGACAAGAGGATTCGTCAGATTATCATGGATATCTGGTCTGGACCTTCTTGCTCTAGATTGGAAAAATGTGAGACGGCCAAATCTATGTGGGTGATGATCTCAGAGCTGATGGGGGGATCAGAGAAAGCTGGAATCTGCTGTCAACTAGAGGATGAAGCCTATGTGGGGGTCCTCGCCTCTGAATATGAAGGCAAGGATCAATCGGACAGCATCAGAGCTCCAGTGTCCGTGTCAGAGACTGAAGAGGCCAGTGAGGAAAGCAGCTCTGATGAGGATGACACAACGGTCACTGGCTCTAATGACAATAACACTGAAGAGCAGGTAACTTTTTCATCCTGCCCCGTCTCTCTTGAAGTTTCTGAAGATAGGAACTGTGTCCCTTCAGAAAATTCTGATTCCCTGAAGAGAGCCCTTCAGAAAAGCAACCTGCTTATTGGAGAACAAGCTCAGGAGATTGCACGGCTGAAGATCTTATTGGTTCTCCAATTGGCATCCAACAAGGTCAAGGACTCTAAAATCTCTGATCTAGAGAGTAGTCTAGAGATTGAGAAAAGGATAGTATCAAACTTTTCCAAGGTTGATGCTATGAAGAGAAAGGAAGAAAATGGGTGGATCTCCTGAATTATCAATTCGTGGAGAAATGGGGAAACGGTATTCCGACCCCCCACTCCAAGTAGGAAGGCTACTCATCATGCCTTCAGGTATGATCACAGGAATAATCGTGATCACTGCAAGGGTGATCTGTCCTCATGTGGAGACACCCATAGTGCAAGGGCCGTCATGGCCACCCATGAGAGAATACTTAAGGCTCCTTCTGAGCCCTTTGTATTCTCGGCCACTGCCCATACTCGGCATGAATCGGCCGGTATCAGCTCTCAGAACTCTTCTCTCCACCCAAGGACACAGGAAAGGGGGGGTTAGAAGTCATGCTGTAAATTCTCATGGGGCCTCTGGAAGGGGGTTGTCTGAAAGGAAGGCACCACCTCCCAGACCTTGTGACGCTCGCTGCATGCATTCATTCCACCCCTCCACGTGTCACGGTGGAAGAGGCAGTTCTGGGAGTAGATCCAGATCTATCCCGTTTGGACCTAGGCTCATGACTACCTCAGTCACTAGATCAGGTCAGAAACGGAGATACAACATTCACGAGTGTTGGTGCTGTGGCAAGGTGGGATACTTTGCCATAGACTGTTGGCACAACCCCTCTGTGTCCAAGGCAAGGGCTTATCCACATCTCTAGGGCAGAGGTAGTCTTCCTGTCAGGATTTCTGAAGGAAGTCAGTCGAGTGTTTATGCTAACAGGAACCTAGGACCCAATATGTATTGGGTTCCTAAGGTAAAGTAACTCTCTTTTGCAGGGTAGTCTAGGTTCCCGTAAATATAATGGGAACTAGACAGTAGATGTTTCAAGACTGAATTGGAACATGCATCTGGAATAACAGCAGTGATATCTATATGGGCATACTCACATCGAGCACCTGGTATGTTTTAGTCAGAGAGGCTAAATAATAACTCTCATAATCCCAGGTATTTTTCATCAGCTCCAAGACTTGAGTCATTTTCTATCGACATTTACATATATATATATATCTTTATATACACATATATATATATACATATATGTATGCACATCTAAGAATAGGTTAACACGGTGAATATAAACCTTAGATACATCATTAAAGAGTTATCGGTAATTCCACTGGTAGATTCGAGAACTAACATCTACAGGCGTAAATTAGTTCACTGAAAACTAACGAAGATACGTCTTTGGAAATCTCGACAACGAAGATACGTCATTGGAAATCTTGCCATCAAGAAATGTATGGAAAAGCCTGGTTCAAACTCTAAATAGATTGGCTTTAAGAAGTATTTATATATTTAGAAGATTTTTAAATTGACTTGACATCGGAAGACTTCGAAAATCCGGCATGTCTCTTAACCCGTAGATTCCTGTTAAAGAATCCCTTCAATTTCGACTTAGACAAACGGAAACCCTTTAAAATCCCTTTTTAAACCCGTCGAAATCTTGCCAGTCTCCCACCGACCCTTCATATTCCGCAGGAAATTTTTTTTTTAAACTCGCCGATCGCCTCTTTCGTCGACAATAGCAGGAATCGACAACAGCAGGACTCTCGCCGAATCGTGAAGACTTCCGTCGACATCCCGCAGGAAGCTCACCGAAGGTCTCTCGCCGGTTCTTCCCCTTCCGTCGACATCTCGCAAGATTCCCGCAACTCGTGAAGAACTCCGTCAATCTCGATGTACAAGAATCCCGCAACTCGTGAAGAATCCCGTCTATCTCGCCGATTGCCTTTCGTGGATCTCTCCTCTCTCGGGTGCACCTTCCGTGGATCTCTCCTCTCCCGATCTCGCCGATTCATCCTTCCAGGGATTTCTCTGCGGTTTCGATCATTCACAGTCGCGGGCACCTACCGGGTGTCCATCGTCTTCATCGAACTAACTCACCGTCTACGCTTTTAGGTAACCACATCCTCACCCCTACTTGGACTTTATCACTAGTGTCGCTTCCCTTTTGACTTTTGATTAAGCGTATAGTAGGGATTCTCTCCCTCGGTTTGCAATGGATCCAAGGACAACCGCTGGGCTGGTCACTGGATGCGAGCTGGTTCGAACATGGTTCTCTCATGCCTCAGATGAATTCAGAAACATCATCCTTATGCTTGAAGAGGCTGAACTCTCATTCGTACTGGAGCACCCCTGTAAAATCCTGGACAAGGAAGTGCTGGAGTTATTTGCTACTGCCAAACTCCGAAATGAAGACTCTCTCATCAAGAGCATGGTTGCAGGGGCAACGATCAAGATGTCTGCAAACAAGCTAACCCAATACTTGCAGCTCACTAGTTCGGAGCACGAGGACTATCTTGAGGAAGAAGACAAAACCAGGACTTTATTATTCTGTGGACTCGCTCGAGGAACTTGGTCGATAAAGCGAAAGGATATGAATGAAGAAGGGAAACTTCTGTCAGACATCATTGGGAAGGTACTCATATGCAAATCGGGTTCTCATGACCACATCTCTGCGAACATGTTCAAGATCCTGGTGGCAATTGTCTGAAGAAAAGGATTCAACTGGGGGGCATTGCTTTTTGAGAAGATAAAGGACACCCTCAGATCTCCTAGCTTTGGCCGAATCATTAGTCTGTATCTCAATCAGTTGAACGGAGATAAGTGTGACATGAGTAAAGGTGTTCCTCTACATTACTTGAAGAAAATGGACTCGAGTGTTTTTGACAGATGGGAGAGGCACATTGGGCAGGCCGTCGTGGTCGAACAACAGGAAGTATCTCCAGCCGAGGACGGAACTGTGGCTGATTCCTTAGTTATCCCCAGTGAAATTCCTGATGCTTTGACTGCAGGAATTGAGGGGGAGCCTCTACCAACTGATGCTAATATCGTATCTGACATCTCCCAGATAGCCAGAGATACAGTGGTGAATATACCAGAAGAAAGTGAAGCTGTGCTGGAGAATGAGGAGGCTCTGAACCTGAACGATCTAGGAGCCGGAGGTGCTGTAGAGGAAACTGCTGACGAAGGATTGGAAGATGATGCTGATGAGAATGATCTCATGGATGATGAAGGTGAGGAAGAAGGCAATAGGGATAGGAAGCATTGGAGACTCAGGATATCACTGAAGTTCCATCTGACAAGCACGCTCCTGAGTTAGTCCCTGAGAACATTGGTGCAACAGTGGAGGGGGAGTCCGAGAAATCTACAGAGGCCGCAAGCATCCCCCCTTAGAGACTGTGCTCGTGTCCAGCTCTACAGGTGCATCTGATGAAGAGCAAGGCAAAGGAGTGCCTCAGGCTCATCCACTACGAGATGATCTAGCCAATCACACCGTGAATGTCATTCAGGGTATTGTGGATGAGCTCAAAGCATCTTTTGAGAAAGCTCAAAATAAAATGTTGAACAAAATTAAGAAATCAGAGAATCTCATGCTCAAGAACATGGTGGAGATCAATCACAAACTGAACGTGATGGAAAAGAAGTTTGAAGATAAGTATACAGCGGCCGGCCAAGCTGTCACTCTTCTTATGGACGGATTGAAAAAGAACACCGATACTCTCGCCGTAGTGAATCAGAATGCTCATGTCGTAGCAAATAACATTCAAAAGTTTGATGGCAATATGGTAACTCTTAACACCAATCAACAAGCCTTGGTCAATGAATTCTCCAGGACTACAAAGCATATTGATGAGTCACTGCATTCCTATGCAAACTCCATTGCAGTCGAAGCCAAAAAGGGGGAGAAAGAATATATAGCTAAGATGGCTGAGCTTCGGGAAGTCATGATCAAAAATTTTGAGCAGTCAAACAAATATGTTTATGACAGTTGCTGGTGGATGCTCCAACAAGCGTTAGGCATTAATATCCCTGAAAATCCCCAGGGTGCTCCTGCTCCTGAAGATAATACTGTGGCTGATGAGGGCGCCAGTGTTGAAGAAGTTCCTGTAAGTGAAGCTGATGTTCATAGGGCTGCTAGGGCCTCCTCCAAGGCAAAACTGATGGCAATGTTTGATCAAGGAGCCCTAGCAAAAGCCAGGGACAAGAGAAAATCTCAAGAAGGGACATCAAAGGAAACACAAGCTGAAAAGAGAATCAGACTGAATGAGGAGGAAGTAAGAAATGAAAAGTGGAGTCCAGTATCCAAGAGTATCATACTGGACACATTCTGGCTACAAGAAAAAGGCGAAATCAATCGAAACGATGTATACAACCAGCATGAGTGGGAGCTGCACAAGACCTATGAAGCTAAACGTAACATCTTCTTCAGGACCAACACTGCGACAGATAAAGATCCTCCTCCCAGATACTATCCAAAGCCTAAGGAGTATGTTGAAAGGCAAAGGAAGAAGTTTTTGGCTCAGAAACTCAAGGATGACTTAGCCAAAGAAAAATAGACAGAAATTTATAGCTTGTCATTCTCTCATAAGAACAATTAACGTGTATTATTATTATATGAACAATCTTGAAATTATATATATATATATATATATATATATATATATATGTATATGAATTTATGAGTGACTCAAGTTTTGGTCTGTTTGCCTATACTCTCTTGTGCTGCATCTCTAAATTCTGTATGTTGTATATATTATCTGGTTGGTGGTATTCATCTTAGCTAGTAGGATTTTGGCTTCGTCAAAGAGGGGGAGATTGTTGGGTATTGTATCCACAATTACCTGGATTTGAGGAAGCCACCTGTCAAGCTAAGATGAATTCACAATGTATTTAATAAAATATTTCAAGTTGTGCTTGCAGTTATTCCACGCTAAGTGCACACCAATGTCAGGGTGCAGTAGGTCCATATACACGGGTCTGCACGACGTAATCTCTCGTTGAGCAGATCAGTGTGTTGGCCTACGTGTACTCTCTTTATTGGAGTGCACTTACTTTCAAGTACAGGGCTGTGTTTATGCAAGAGCAGACAAGGAGCAAGAATGAGTTAAAGAGCAGCTCAGAGGCGTAAGATGAAAAATCATCTAAGTAAGAATCAACGAGAATCACCAAGTGATTCTCGCCGATTCGGCGAGAATCACTTAAATCAGAGTGCAATCAAGTCAAATTCGACGAGTGTGATTCTCGCCGAATCGTCGAGAATCACCCTTGATTCTCGACGATTCGACGAGAATCACAGGTGATTCTCGCCGATTTTGACTTGGGCGATTTTCTAGAACTCCCTGAACCAGACTCTGTCGCTGGCACTGCTTTGAACCGTAGTTAGGGTTTCTTCTGGTGGGACCCACAACGGTCATCTTGAAGTTGTCTACAGTATAAATACAGGCGTATTTTTGAACAGTAATGGCACGGGAAAAATATATGAAGCCGAGCCGCGACGTGACTTAGATCGCGATTTCCGCTCCGCCGCTACCGCCGTCGCCGCTCGAGCAAGTTGGTCGCCGGTCTTGATCGTGGATTCTTCCTGATCTTCCGGCGATAGAAGCTTAGCCAAGCTTAGAGTCTCACGTGTCTAACCAGAGATCTCTTGTCTCTTGATTTGTTGATCGGGAAAATCTTCCCCATCCAAATCGATCGAGACGATTGATCATAGTATGACCGTTGGTAGACCTAGCTAGCTTCGCTACGAAGTTTCGATCTCCAAAGTACAGCAGCCGCACATCGTTGTCGCCGCCGATCCCGTGAACCTAGCCACCGCCCATCTTGCCGCCGCCGGTTCCGGGGAGATTCTCTCCAAGAGAGATCTAGGGGTTGTGGACTTTTCGTGGACTTCAAAAACACGTCGTCAACGAAGAGGGACACCTTAGTCTCCAAACGTAGTTTGTATCTCTTGTACATTCTAGTTTACTTTTGTTGTAAAGGAACGTTGGTTCCTAGTTGTAAGGGTTGGGTGCAACCCGTGTTGTGGGAGTGTTGTCTCCTATATGTGGAAGGGTTCCTTCTGATAGTGCAAGGATTGGATTTCAATCCTGTTGGTGAAGAGACCGAGTCGTCCCTTGTTGGGAGATAGGTCGAAGGGGGAAAGTGGATGTACCCAAATCGGGGAACCACTATAAATTGCTTGTGTACTTTCTGTGTTGTGCTGTTTTGTTTTATTGTGCATGTACAATTTTAAATTCCGCAAAAACGCTGCACGTCACCTATTCCCCCCCCCTAGGTGAAGATAGTTGACACTAGGTGGACTTTCAGTCTTTAATTGACGTGACTTCTGCCGGAAAGACTCAAATGCTCATGAGATTTGCCGTCCAAGGGGCGGTGGTGAGAGCGCGGACTTTGACCGGGTTCACCGAGAATATGCCCTGAGAGCACGGGGTGTGTGGCCGTGCGAGCCTACGCTTGTGATGATTGTGTAATTTCTCTATTATATGGCAATGCTAATAAAGTGCAGGTAAGGAGAACTACCGCCCCGAGTTTAGGGGCGGGATCGTTATAATTTGGTCCGCTTAGCCGACCGTTGATTTTGTTTGTCGCTGTTTTGGTGGATTGTTGCTTGCAGGTGCTGCGGAGCCGAGTGGCAAATAGCAGGCAAAAGCCCATATTGCTGAGCCGGTCCTTGAAGGCCTAATTGTGAGTGTTTTCTTGTATTCTCATGTATGACCGGCCTGCGTGCTGAGGTTTGGAAGATACTTATTTTTGAGTAAACTCTTGTAAGGCCTTAAGGCCAATACTTGTGTATTTGTACGTTCATTCCTGTTGGGTTTATGTAGTGGACATCATGTTGTTGGCTGAGTTCTTTATTTGCAACTTTTAAATTGCTTCCGCTAGAATATACTGTGTGTAGGATGTTGGTTATTGGCAGGATGGTTTCTATTGTGTAACCTTCTGGTCTGTCTGTGGTATATGGCGTTAGGCCTCGGCCGGACCTACTGCTATATGTTATGTGACAGATAGGGAGTGTTATAATTTGGTTTCAGACTACTGGTTTTGGTCAACTTAAATAAATTCGTGGATGAATTCTTTTAAGGGGTGGTGAGCACATGTGTGTGCATCATTGTTATAACATAAAAGAACCCATGAATGTCCACTTAGGAATGAAAATACACATGTTTGAGGAACCTGCGTGTTCCTATAATTACTTTTTGCAATTTTATTTGGTCGCTTAACAGAGTTTTGTACAACTATAGATAATCAGGAGTGGTACAGGGCCATCAGAATGCCCGTTTTCTAAGGCTAGTAGCGCACTGAATGATGTGCCTGCAATACCTCCCTCGGCAGAAACCATACGATTGGTGGTTGAAGCGGTGTTTGCTATGATCAATGCGCAGCCTGTAAGGCAAATGCAGTAGCCTGCTCCTACGGTGGACCAGGTACCTCTTCAAGTAGCGGAACCGAGAAGAGTGGAGCAAGTAGTGTTGGAACCTTTGGTGCCTAGGAGAGCAACTGAAAGGCAGCTCAAACATGTTATGAGCTTTAATCCTCCGGTGTTCTCAGGGACGGGAACTCCATCCCAAGCTGAGGATTAGCTCTTCCGAGTAAAGAGAGTATTGATAGCTACTAAAACGGAAGAGTGGCAGATGACCACCATAGCTACGTTCCTGTTGGACGGAGATGCAAGGCTGTGGTGGGAAGGTTTGGAGTTACATCACTTGAGGGGAAGGCAACTTACGGAGGTCTTGATGGAAGAATTTTCGAGACTGTTTTTGGCAAGGTACCTTCCCTCAACTCAGAGGATTTCATTGGAGAATGAATTCTAGAGGTTGACGCAAGGAGAGAGTAGCATGGACGAGTATCTCCACGAATTTACACGGTTGCTTTGGTATGCTAGCTCTACGTTCACGGATGAGGGGCGTAAGACGAACCGTTTCTATAAAGGTCTGAGAGATGACCTAAGGCTACTGCTCTCGGGGCCTATGACGCAGGGCTTCTTGACCCTGTTCAATATGGCCCGGTCTTTGAAAAAGGATCTAATGAATGTGCAAGCAAAGAAAGACTCTACTGTAAGGGGGTCAGCGTTCAAAGTGCCGAACTCCTCAAAATCTGTGTTCCGTAAGTGGAATAAAAAGGCTAAGACTTTGGGTCCAACCCCTTCTTCTGGTGCATCTGGGGCGACTAAAGTCTGAACCCCGGGTGCATGCTATAATTGTTGAAAGTCGGGACACTATGATCGAGATTGTCAAAGCGGACGCCCAAAGTCCGAGAGGAAGTCGGGAGCAACCTATGAGGAGAAGGGAAAGCTGGTGGAGTCAACAACATCTCACTATGCTCCGGCTCAACCTAGAGCATGTAATCTTGGCCAGCAGGAGGCCATCAAGCAAGCAGATGTGGTGACAGGTATGGTTTAAATTTATAGCAAGTTAGTTTTAAATACTTGTTACCTTGCACGTGTTACCTTACCACTGCTTGTATAGGCTTTGTTTTGATTTGTGATAATCCGGCGAGAGCACTCTTTGATATGGGAGATTCACACTTCTTTTTGACCGAAGGATTCATATCGCGCATCGGAGTACCTTCTTCGATGGCAAAGGACAAACTGGATGTGTTGTTGTCGAATGGGTGTTCGATGTGCGTGGATAGAGTCTGTGGCGTAAAGATTTGCATTGGGAGTCAGGAGTTCAATTTGCAAGCGTTGTTACTGCCACTGGTGGAGTTCGACGTGATATTTGGTATGGACTGGCTCTCGGAGCAGCAATCTTATATTGATTGCAATCGCAAGGAGGTTAAGTTGGGAACGGGTCATGGGACGACGTTTGCAGGATTGAAAGGCTCGAGCAAGACTTTGATGTCTGCTCTTTAGGTGGTTAAGGTGGTTTGTGCTGGTGTAGAGCTGTTCTTCACGCTAGTGGAGACTTCGAAGCCTAAGCCTGCTTTGGACAGCATCCCAGTGGTGTTCGAATAACCTGATGTGTTCCCTGGTGATCTCCCTGGAGCCCCAACTCAGCAGGAGATAGATTTCACCATCGAGCTAGTGTCAGGTGCGAAACCTGTGTCACGCTCTCCGTATCAGCTAGCGCCTAAGGAGATGGTGGAGCTGAAGGTACAACTTCAAGAGCTTTTGGAACCGGGCTATGTGCGTCCAAGTCCGTCGCCTTGGAGTGCACAGGTCCTTTTTGTGAAGAAGAAGGACGGAAGTTTGCGGCTCTGTATTGATTATCGAGAGCTGAACACGTTATGGAGAAGAACAAGTACCCGATCCCAAGAATTGATGATCTGTTCGATCAGTTAGTTGGGTCAACAGTGTACTCGAAATTGGACCTTAAGTCTGGGTACTATCAGCTGAGAATAAGGGAAAGTGATATCCCCAAGACAGCTTTTAGCACGTGATACATGCATTATGAGTTTACGGTCATGCCGTTTGGGCTGACTAATGTGCCCTCAATGTTCATGGATCTGATGAACAGGACTTTCAAAGAGTACCTAGACCACTTTGTGATCGTCTTCATCGACGATATATTGGTGTACTCGCAGAGTGAGGAGTATCACTTTAAGCATCTGCATTTGGTGTTGGAGACGCTGAGGAGGAATCAACTGTACGCCAAGTTCTCCAAATGCAAGTTTTGGTTGTCCTCAATAGCATTCCTTGGTCATGTAGTCAGTGGAGAGGGAATTGCAGTGGATCCGGCGAAGATTGTTGCTATACGAGAGTGGCATGTGATGTCTATGGTAGCGGAAGTCCGGTGTTTTCTAGGGCTTGCCGGCTATTACAGGCGCTTTGTGGAGAACTTATCGCGGATAGCATTACCACTCACGACTCTGACGAGTAAAGAGCAGAAGTTTGTTTGGATGCTAGAGTGCGCCCAAGCTTTTGAGGAGTTGAAGAGTCGGTTGACAACAGAGCCTGTGCTAAGTTCGCCGAGTGGGACCGAAGGCTTTGAGATCTACAGCGATGCTTCGGGTAGTGGATTGGGTTGTGTCCTACTGCAACATGGAAGTGTGATAGCTTATGGCTCGGGACAGTTGAAGGTGCATGAGAGGAATTATCCGGTCCATGACTTGGAGTTAGCGGCCGTGATATTTTCCCTGAAGCTATGGATGCATTACTTGTACGGGCTGAAGGTCGATATCTATACCGACCACAAGAGCATGAAGTACTTGTTGGATCAGAAGGATATGAACATGCGGCAGTGGAGATGGATGGGTTCCTGGGAGACTACACATTCAAGATTCATTATGTGCCTGGGAAAGGCAATGCGGTTGCGGATGCATTAGGTCGCAGGGCCCCAACTCAAGCCAACTGGCTGTCGGTTCATGACGAGCGTTTGGTTCGGGAGTTAGAGGTGTTGGAGATCTCTTGTATAGACAAGCAGACTAGTTTCGAGGCACTATTGAACTGGTCAGAAGTTCAGTATGACCTGGTTGATCGGATTCGACAGGCTTTGGATTTGGATAGCGGCATGAAGCAGCTCATGGTTGAGGCTTTGGATGAGTCAAATTCAAAATTTGACGTTGTGGATGGATTGATATGGAAGGATAGTCGTTTGTGCGTCCCGAGTGTGGGCAAACTACGGGTGGAATTGTTGTACGAGGCTCATCACACCAAGTACTCGATTCACCTGGGGAGCACAAAGGTGTATCGTAATATGAAGAAATTATTCTGGTGGCCAGGACTTAAGAAGGATGTGGCACTGTACGTGGCGAAGTGTCAAACATGCGCCTTAGTGAAGGCGGAGTGCCAGAAGCCTGGAGTATTCTTGAAGTCCTTGCTTATTCCGGAGTGGAAGTTTGACGACATTACAATGGACTTTGTGCATAGTTTGCCAAGGTCGCAGAAGGGAAACGACGCCATCTAGGTGATCGTAGATCGTCTGAAGAAAGTGTCGCACTTTATTCTGCATAGGAAGGATGATTTTGTGGAGAAATTGACAAAATTATATGTGGATAATATTGTGTGGCTTCACGGTGTGCCCCGCAGCATCGTGAGTGACCGAGATGGGCAGTTCACGTCCAATGACTGGAGATTGGTGCAGTAGATGTTGGGGACTAAGCTGAGTTTCAGCACGACCTTTCATCCGCAGACGGATGGTCAGACCGAAAGAGTCAACAGTACGATGGAAGACATGCTTCGCATGTGCGTCCTGGATTTCGGGAAGCAGTGGGAAGATCACCTGTACTTGGTGGAATTCGCTTACAACAATAGCTACCAGGTGAGCATTCAGATGGCGCCCTTCGAGGCCCTTTATGGTAGAAGATGTCGCACGTTGTTATTGTGGTTGGAAACGGGTGAGTCGAAGCTATACAAGCGGCAAGAATTTGAAGATGCTACCTCGTTGGTACGAACCATTCGAGAAAGATTGCTAATAGCTCAGGACTGGCAAGCTAAGTACTATAATGCCAAACATAGGAACATGGAGTTCGCTGTTGGCGACTGGGTGTACTTGAAGATGAAGTCATTCAAGGGTGTCTCGCGGGTACGGTGCTTGAAGAAGCTAAGCCCGAGGTACCTTGGACCGTTTGAGGTTTTGGAGCAGATTGGCAAAGCTGCATATCGATTAAAGCTATCAGTGGAACTAAGTGGTCTACACGATGTATTCCACATATCGGTGCTACGGAAGGCGGTGCAAGAGCCTTCGCAAGTGGTTGTGGTCGATCGAGTACTGATTGATAATGGGTTGACGACGAAGGTAAAGCCCATTCGCATTGAGGACTCGAAAGTCAAGCAATTGCATAACAATGAAATCAGGATGGTCAAGGTCCGTTGGGACAACTGCGGTCGGGAGGAGCTCTCATGGGAGCGAGAGCAGACCATGCTTGAGGAGTACCCAGAGTTATTCCACTCAGTATCGTTTAAGTTTTATTTATATCTTTCCTTTCTGTAATTTCGGGATGAGATTCTTTTAAGAGGGAGAGAGCTGTAATGCCCCGAAACTCAAAAGAGGGACGGGTAGCATTTTGAGCCTAGTTTGGAACTTAGTATGGGTCACACGGCCTGGGACACGGGCGTGTCCTAGGGCCGTGTCGTGCCCGGGTTCGACGATGGTCGTGTGGTCGACGAAATTACAGTCGACGATCATCGAACAACGAACACTGCCTGAGACACGGGCGTGTCCCAGGCCGTGTCCTACTCGGGTGATTAGCCATGTTGTGTCGGGGGGGGGGGGGGGGGTGGAACACGGCCTGGAGCCCAGGCGTGTTCAGCCTGACACGGGTGTGTCAAATTCGACACGGGCGTGTCGAGTACCCGTGTTCTCCTCTGGTTGGTGTTGGTCCTGTGTCGATGGAGGAACACGCCCAGCTATAGGGGCGTGTACTGGATGACACGAGCGTGTCGAGTGCCCGTATTCTTTTCGGGATGCGCCAGTTTCAGCATTGACTGAGGCACACGGCCTTGGATACGGGCATGTCACAAGCCGTGTTCTGCCCTGGTTTTGGATTTTAAGTGCGAATCGTGGCCGTCTATTTCCTTCCTTTTGGGTTTTCTGTTTCTAAGATTTCTAGAGAGAGGGGAGAGCAAGGAAGAAGAAGGAGGAGAGTTCCGGCTGTCGGTGGAGCTTCGAAGCCCCAAATCGCAAGCCGAGTTCGGATCTACGGAGGCGAGGACGTTGCGGTGCTTTTCATCTGCATAGATCTTCATGGCACCGAAGAGGAATGCTAGGGTAACGATTCTCATCTTGGACATGTGAAGTTCTATTTTCCCTTGCATAGGAAGCCTGCTCTCACGAGTTTGTGGTGAGTGTGAGGTGTTCCTTTGGGTAGACATGAATAGTCCCCGTTGTTTTCATGTAGAGTTCGGAATCGAGAAACGGACATAGGCATGGTGTGTGAAGCCTACCTGAACAAGTTGGTCTAGATCGGTGATGTTGCATCGCATGAATGGCCTGGGAAGACTCTGTGTCGATGGTTGTTTTTCGAGTTTTCTACGCGGTAGATTGCAATAGGGAACCTTGGGGACTAACTTCGAGGTGCACTCAGAAAACTGGGCAGATGCGTGATTCTGCCAACATATTGGCCTGAGAGCCAACTTGTACATAACCGGGTTATGTAAAGTGTGTGATCGAATCGGGATTCGGGGAAGCTTGACCTGCGCCGATGACTTAAATTATCGTGACGAGGTGAGCAACGGGTTGAGTGGAACCGTACCCACTCTATGTGGTTCGGTGTTAGAGGCCTACCGATGGCATAGAGGGCGGGTCTTAGGCTGTCGATGTATTCAATTGACGTGACTTCTATCGGAAAGACTCAAATGCTCACGAGATTTGCCATCCAAGGGGCGGTGGTGAGACCGCGGACTTTGACCGGGTTCACCGAGAATGTGCCTTTATAGCACGGGTTGTGTGGTCGTGCGAACCTACGCCCAATGACGATTGTGTAATTTCTCTATTATATGGCGATGCTAATAAAGTGCAGGGAAGGAGCACCGCCGCCTCGAGTTTAGGGGCGGGATCGTCATAATTTGGACAGCTTAGCTGACCGTTGCTTTTGTTTGCTGCCGCTTCGGTGGATTGTTGCTTGCAGGTACTGCGGAGCCGAGTGGCAAATAGCGTGAAAGTGAGGGATAGATATAGTTTACTCTAGAGGGGGGGGGTGAATAGAGTATAAAAAATATTTAGATTTATTGCGCAATTAAAATATTGATACTTATATGAAAGGGGTAAAAGCAAGAAACTATCACAACACAATACACAAAGAAAACACAAGGCAATCCAGACGACACAAGAAATTTTATACTGATTCCCCAAATCTGGGTACATCCACTCTTCTACCACCCTGGTAGGAATCCACTTAGGTTTTTGATCAGGTGCCCTATCACCACAAGATCTGCTTCAGGTAGATCTAGAAATCCTTCAGGCTTTTGATCAGGTGCCTAAAAACCAATAGGTTTTTGATCAGGTGCCATATCACCAAGGAGTTTACTTTTGAAGGGAGTAAGAACCCTGTACACGAGAGGTTAAAGAAAAATAGATGACAGTCTTCTCTTTCTCAAACACAATGAGAAGACTATGTGGATTTGATGATGCCAAAGCTCCCCCTGAGATATTGAGTAGTTTCAGGAAGAAGGAAGCTTTGTCCAGGGTGTAGGTCTTCAGATTGATGTTGATTCGAGCTCTCTGTAGATTTTTGAAGCCTGATGAAGGAAGAAGACTAGAGAGATTTGTGTGTTCAGCAAGTTCTTCTTCTTCCTTATATTTTACAAAAACAGGAGACCTTCAGAGCAAAAAGAGATTGATTTTCTGACTTGCTGTGATTCTTGTTGTCTGTGTCTTTTTAAGTTCTCTGTATATTTTTGGAATGACTAACGACCTGAATTTGAATTCCCAGACAGTACTTAATTCTTTGTAAGAATTTAGGAGCCCAAACGGGTAGAATGGCTGGCAATCATAAATGCACTTTCATAACTGTCTTGACAAAATATTCTGTGAATACCATAATCAATGCTTCATGAGATACGACTATCAGCCTTGAGAATGTCAGCATTAATTATCAGAATATATTTGCCTTAAAATGATTTATCATAACCAAAATAAATACTTCTGACCGGACTGAGAGAACTGATAACTGAAGGCAGTAAAAAAATCATAGAGCTTGGCTCAGAGATCGTCGAACTGGGTTAAGAGATCGTCGACCTGTGAGCAACTATCGTAGATCTGAGATAACTGCTGAGAAGCACAAGATCGCCGACCTGAGCTCGTAGATCGACGAGCTCAGTTCAGAGTAGAAGACTCTGAGATCGTCGATGGGAGATCGACGATCGTCGAGCTGAGTTCCTGTGTTCGTCGATCAGATACCTTATGTTCGTCGAGCTGAGAATTGTTTCTGGACTTAGAATATTTTCTGGAATGACATACTGAAGAAGCCAGAAATCATCGACCTGAGAAATTGGTTCGTCGACCTGAGAATTTGACTTATCCTTCTGAAACAGCTTCTATGAACTGTGTCGACAGATGGTTCTGGGTGTCGACACAAGTCCTTCTGGTGTCGACTGATACTGTTGACTAATAATCTGTGAACTGTGTCGACACAAATCCTTCTTGTGTCGACTGAGCTAGTGCCGACTAATATTATCTGTGTCGACTGATAGTCTGTGTGTCGACACAAATCTTCTGGGTGTCGACACAGCCTTTTTGTGTGTTGACACAATTCTTCTGGGTGTCGACACAGCCTTTCTGTGTGTCGACACAATTCTTCTGGGTGTCGACACAACCTTTTTGTGTGTCGCCTGATATTGTCTGTGTCGACACAACTGCTTGAGTCTCTGACAAGCTGTTGTAGGTTGATCCATGTGATGTTGACTCTTGGCCTAGACTAAAGAAATAAACTTATGACCCTGACTATACATTTTGGGTCAGTCTAAGCAAACCTAATAGTGATCCTTACCCAAATCAGAACTAGGGTTTCGACAATCTCCCCCTATTTGGGTGAGGACACTATTTACATAACACAAAGAAAATACAAAGCAAAAAACTGTAGCATTTGCTTCTGCTGTTGCTGTTGCTGATGTTGTTGTTGATGTTGAACCTTGCCCAAACCTGTGTCATTACAATCTGTATCATCATAATCTGCTTCTGCTATTTCTAGAATTGCTACTGTTGCTGGAACTGCTGCAGCTTCATTGGTCATCTATATCTGCACAAAATTTTTGAAACACTTCTTCTTCCTGTACTGCTGGAGGAGACTGAGCTTGAAGGTCTGCTGAGGCTGAACCTGCTGCATCTTCATTGGACACCTCCCCCTGCCTGGTTTCAGTGAAAACTGAAAGCAGGCCCCTAGATGAAGAAGGAACAGAGGAAGCAAAAAGGGAGTAGTCATTTGTTGAGGAAGAGTAAACCCATTCTTTGATCTCAGCAACAGATAGTTTGATCCGTGTAGACATGAACTTCTTCAGACCCTGATCATCACATAGCTGTAACATTTCGTGAAAAATAAGATCACAGTGACTGATACCAATTGAAAGATAGGATCACAGTGACTATTCGATTCGAAGTCGACGTGGAAACCAGTGTCGAACTTCATCTTTGAAAGAGCCGCCGTAGAAATCGCCATGGAAGATCTGTAGACTCAAGAGAGAAGAGATCAAGGGACAATAGAATATGAAAACGCGGGACAGAGATCGAAGAGAAACCTACATATAGGTTTTTGGAATAGAAAAGACGATCTCTGTTCGACGATAAAAACAAAAACGACGATCTTAGGTCAAAGATTAATTTATAAACAAATAATATCTTTGGTCTCTGATCTCAGTCGGAAATTGATAGTCGAGCATAGCTCGACGATCAATTAACTGAAGCAAAGTCGTCGATCTCTGGTCGACGATTTTTGTCTTCACACAGAGCTGTCGTCAAACGGAGTTCGACGATTTAGCTCAAGAGCTGTTCGAAGATTGTCGATCTTCATTCGATGATTTAGGAACAGATCCAAAAATAGAAGACAAAAATTAAGTTAATCCTTCCCATTGATCATTCCAAGCTGATTCAGGAAGAACAGGTGCTTCTTTTCATCAAGGGGTTTGGTGAAAATATCTGCTCTTTGAAAAATAGTGGAGATAAAGTCTAGAATAATTTTCTTTTTGTCTACATTATCTCTAATAAAATGACGTCTTATATCTATATGCTTTGTTTTAGAATGATGCACTAGATTATGTGCTATAGATATAACACTAGTATTATCACAGAAGATGGTTGAATTATTTAGATTGAAACCATAATCTAAGAGTTGGTTTTGTATCCACAAAATCTGTGAACAGCAACTGCCAGCAGCAATATATTCAGCTTCAGCAGTAGATGTTTATACATAGGTTTGCTTCTTGCAAAACCAGGACACAAGTCTATCACCCAAGAACTGGCAAGTTCCTGAAGTTCTCTTTCTGTCCACTCTGCATCCAGCATAGTCAGCATCTGAAAATCCAGTCAACTCAAATGCTGACTCTGTTGGATACCAGAGTCCTAGATTAGGACAACCCTTTATATATCTTAAAATCCTTTTTATGAAAATAAGATGAGATTCTTTAGGGTTCACCTAGAACCTAGCACATATACATGTAGCAAAACATGATATCTGGTCTGCTTGTTGTTAGATATAGTAGGGATCCAACAATGGCCATGTACCTGGTCTGATCAACAGGTTTTCCATGTTCATCAGTGTCTAATACAACATTGGCAGCCATGGGAGTCTTCATAGAAGATGCATCAGCCATCCCAAACTTCTTAATAAGCTCATTAGCATATTTAGATTGGGAAATGAAGATACCATCAGGAGATTGTTTCACTTGGAGACTAAGGAAATAAGATAACTCTCCCATGCTACTCATCTCAAATTTAGAATGCATTAGATTAGAAAATCTCTTGCACAATTTGGGATCAGTAGAACCAAATATAATATCATCTATATATATTTGTACTAATAAGATTTTATCATGATGCAATTTTGTAAAAAGGGTTTTATCTACCATGCCTCTAGAAAAACCATGCCCTAAAAGAAAGCTGGCTAAGGTCTCATACCAAGCTCTTGGAGCTTGCTTTAAACCATAGAGAGTCTTATGCATTTAAAAAACATGAGAGGGGGAAGTTGGAGAAAAAAAACCTGGAGGTTATTCTACATAAACATCTTCTTATAGTACTCCATTTAGGAAAGCACTCTTGACATCCATCTGATAAACTGTGAACTTTTTGAAAGCAGCATAGGCCAGAAAAATCCTTATAGCTTCTAGCCTGGCAACTGGAGCAAAAGTCTGATCATAGTCAATTCCTTCCTCTTGTCTATATCCTTGAGCAACAAGCATAGCCTTGTTCCTCACAATCACATTTTGGGCATCAAGCTTATTCCTGAAAACCCACTTAGTTCCAATTATTGGATAGCCTTTAGGCCTTGGAACCAAGTCCTAAACTCTACATCTTTCAAATTGATTTAGTTCCTCTTTCATTGTAATGATCCAATGGGGATCTTGCTCAGCATCAGTTATGGATTGAGGTTCAATTTGAGAGAGAAAATATGCATGCATCACATCATGATTGAGTTGATGCCTTGTATGTACACCTGCTGATATGTCTCCAATTACTTGGGATCTAGGGTGATCCCTAAGTGTGACAAAATCAGATGGTGGAGTTGGTTCAGCAACAACAATTGTAGTGAATTCCTCTTGTAGAATTACTTCTGCTGTTGGAGGAAGTTCAGTTTCTTCCATAGAGTCTTCTTCACTGTCTTCATTTGCTTATGGTGAGGGATAAGATATCACCTTTTGGGTGAGATTTAAGTCATCCAGCTTTTTACATAGACTTGGTACCTGCAGATGATCACTGGTAGAAGCTTCCTTCACCTTGTAAAACATATTAGCTTCATCAAATGTAACATGTATTGACTCTTCAATTTTCAAGGATGATTTATTGAGAACCCTATATGCCTTGCTAACTTGGGAATATCCTAAAAAGATTCCCATTGTAGCTTTGACTTCAAACTTTCTAAGATAATCTTTGTTGTTATTATGAATATAACTGATACAACCAAAAATTCTAAAGTAGTCTATTTTAGGTTTCTTCCCTTTGAGTAATTCATAGGGAGTCTTACCTTTAAGTTTGTGTATCAAACTTCTATTCAGGACATAATTTGCTGTGCTTACAGCTTCTGCCCAGTAGGATAGAGGCATGTGAGCATCAACAAGCAATGTGCCTGCAGTTTCAATGACTGTTCTGTTTTTCCTTTCAACTACCCCATTTTGTTGAGGAGTTCTGGGAGCAGAGAAGCAGTGTCTGATACCTTCCTTCTCACGGAATTCTTGCATAGGAAGAGATTCAAACTCAGTGCTATGATCACTTCTGATCAATGCAACCGGAGTAGAGAACTCAATCTTTATGCATTTTAGAAAGTCTGTAAGAACTTTGAAATTATCAGACTTGTTTCTCAAGAAGAAAAACCCAAGAGAACCTAGAGAAGTCATCTACAATAACTAAAGTATAGGACTTCCCTCCCAGGCTTTGTACAGCAATTGGTCCAAAAAGGTCCAAATAAAGCAGATACAAAATCCTAGGTGAATCGCTCTTATTAACTGATTTAAAACTATTTTTAGTTTACTTGCCTTCTTGACAAGCCTTGTAAAGGCTTTCCTTCTTGTAGGGGCAAGAGGGCAATCCTCTAATAAGATTGTCCATAGATAACCTAGCAATGTTTCTTAGATTTACATGTCCTACCCTTTTATGCCACAAAGTATTATTATTGCTACCTGATTAAATAAACAGATTTCTGAACAAGCAGAATTAAAATCAACTAAATAGATATTGCCTAACCTAATACGTGATAACACAGTAATGTTGTTTAGAGAAATATTGCATTTAGATTCAGTAAAACATACCTCATAACCTGCATCACATAGTTGTACCTATGTATATCAAGTTGTGTTTCAGCCCACTTAAATATGCCACTTTCCTGAAGGTGACAGCTCCAAGTGTAAATTCCCCATAGCCTTCTGTCTAACCAAAGCTTGAGTCTCCAAATATAAGTCTTTATCTGCAAAGAAAACTTATATATTTTGGACCAAGGTAACCTTGGGTCCTGGCTTCTTTTCGTACTTAAAACTTGAAATATAAGAGTATACAGGTTGACTTTTATAACCTAAGGGATGAAATCTCCTATGTGGGATTATCCAGTTAGTTAAGGGATTGAAAGGTTTAGGGTTAGAATTCTTATTGAAATTTATGTTGAAATTATAGTTTTGATAGAACTGTTTTGGGTTCGACGATTTTAGTTCAGATCGTCGATCTGCGTTCGACGACCAGCATTGATATCGTCGATCTTGGTTCTCAGAATAATAGTGGCTATTATCTGGGTTCCACGATCGTCGATCCCTGTTCGACGATACATAATGATATCGTTGATCCCCATTTGTAGAGTGTTTAGGCTCAAGCTCTGGGTTCTGAGATCGTCGATCGTCGTTCGACACATAATGCTGAGATCGTCGATCTTGGTTCGACGATTTTTGTTCAGACTTAGCTTTTTGTTTTTCTTTATTTATCTCAACTTGTTTTAAAACTTTGTTAACTATTTTAATTTGTTTTGTATTCTTCTTACCTTTATCTGAAAAAAACTTTATAGGTTGTGAAAGGTGGTTTTTCTTAATAATTGGTGGTTCATTGGATGATGCACCTAATCCTAACTTACTTCTATTAAGTCTAGCATTAAGTGTGCTGGTAATTTCTACTAGCTGTTTGCTTCTTCCATTCAGGGATTCCTCTAGCTATTTTGCTTTACTTAATTCAACTTTCAGAAAAGTGATTTGTTCATTATACATGTCTATTTCATTTTTCAATTTAATGTTTTCTGATACTAAGCTATCATAATTAAATTGTTTGTCTCTGAGAAGTTTGATTTCCTTCTCAGATCTAATCAGATCACTACACATAAATTCAAAGTCATTTTTAAAATCTTCAGAGGTAAAGTCGAATTCTTCCAATACCTGATCACAATCTGAACATTCTTTAGATTCTTCTTCTTCTGAGACATGCCCTGAAGCATTGATGGCCATTAAGCAGATTTCTTTGGCCTTTGCTTCCTCTTCATCTTCACTAGAGCTGGAGAAAGATGATTCTTCAGTGTCCCTCCATGTTTCTGCAACAAACCCTCTCTCCTTCTTCTTGTGCTTGTAGGAGGATGGTTTGTTGGATTGCTTCTTGGAGTCTTTCTCTTTTCTCCTTTCCTTATGCTTGTTTTCTGGACATTCTGGAAGAATATGTCCAGGCTTCCTGCAACCAAAATAGATAATCTCTTTAGAAGGGGGTTTTTCATACCTTGGTTTATCATCACTCCTTGATGATTTCCTTCTGAATTTTTTCTCCCCATCTTGAAGAATCTCTTTGCAAAGAGACTCATCAACTCTTCATTTGATGGAGAAGTTTCTGATTCTTCTAAAGCTTTGAAAGCTATATTCTGTTCCTTCTTAGTTGGTGTAGCAGTCTTTTGTTGCTCAGCTTCTCTTGTCTTCAGCAGCAGTTCATAGGATTTTATCTTTCCTAAGACTGAGTTTGTAGTCATCACATGTGTGTTTCTGGTCTCTCTGATAGGCCAAATTCTAGAGTCCCATGAGCTGGGGAAGCACATGAGAATCTTGTCATTTATTTCTGTGACTGAGATGTCTTTGTCAAGAGTTTTCAGCTCATTAACAATGAGACTGAGTCTATTACACATCTCAGAAACTTGCTCAGTTTCTTCCTTTTTAAAATTCTCATACTGGGAGATGAGATGAGCTTTCTTGTCCTTCCTTTCATCTGCTAATCCTGCAACCATCTAGTTTAAGGAATCCCAGATGGCCTTGGCTGATTCACATTCAGCTACTTTCTGAAATATGTCATCAGACATTATTTGTGCCAGTATGTTCATGGCTCTTGCATCAGCAATCTTTGCTTTCTTGTATGCATCATTGTAGTCTGGAGGAGGTACTGCAGTCATGTTTGGGGAAGTACTTGCAGGGGCAGCTGGTGGTGGAGGTACTCCTGTTAAGATAGAAGCAAAAATGTCTTCATCAATAGAATTCATATAAAGCCTGATTCTTGCCTTCCAGATTCCAAACTTTTGCAAGTTGCAAACTGGAGGTCTGGTGCTTGCAAATTCCTTGTACTGTGCCATGGTATAACAAAGAATAGAGTAAACAGATATCTATCAGAGATCTTAGGTTCAGGTGTTAGCCTGTACAACCTTAAAAACACACCCTTTGATACCAATTGAAAGTGAGGAATATATACAATTTACTCTAGAGGGGGGGTGAATAGAGTATAAAAAATGTTTAGATTTATTGCGGAATTAAAATATTGATACTTATATGAAAGAGGTAAAAACAAGAAACTATCACAGCACAATACACAAAGAAAACACAAGGCAATCCAGACGACACAAGAAATTTTATAGTGGTTCCCCAAATCTGGGTACATCCACTCTTCTACCACCCTGGTAGGAATCCACTTAGGTTTTTGATCAGGTGCCCTATCACCACAGAATCTGCTTCAGGTAGATCTAGAAACCCTCCAGGCTTTTGATCAGGTGCCTAAAAACCAATAGTTTTTGATCAGGTGCCCTATCACCAAGGAGTTTACTTTTGAAGGGAGTAAGAACCCTGTACACGAGAGGTTAAAGAAAAATAGATGACAGTCTTCTCTTTCTCAAACACAATGAGAAGACTATGTGGATTTGATGATGTCAAAGCTCCCCATGAGATATTGAGTAGTTTCAGGAAGAAGGAAGCTTTGTCCAGGGTGTAGGTCTTCAGATTGATGTTGATTCGAGCTCTCTGTAGATTGTTGAAGCCTGATGAAGGAAGAAGACTAGAGAGATTTGTGTGTTCAGCAAGTTCTTCTTCTTCTTTGTATTTTGCAAAACAAGAGACCTTCATAGCAAAAAGAGATTGATTTTCTGACTTGCTGTGATTCTTGTTGTCTCTGTCTTTTTAAGTTCTCTGTATATTTTTGGAATGACTAACGACCTGAATTTGAATTCCCAGACATTACTTAATTCTCTGCAAGAATTTAGGAGTCCAAACAGGTAGAATGGCTGGCAATCATAAATGCACTACCATAACTGTCTTGACAAAATATTCTGTGAATACCATAATCAATGCTTCATGAGATACGACTATCAGCCTTGAGAATGTCAGCATTAATTATCAGAATATATTTGCCTAAAAATGATTTATCATAACCAAAATAAATACTTATGACCGGACTGGGAGAACTGATAACTGAAGGTAGTAAAAATAATCGTAGAGCTTGGCTCAGAGATCGTCGAACTGGGTTAAGAGATCGTCAACCTGTGAGCAACTATTGTAGATCTGAGATAACTGCTGAGAAGCACAAGATCGTCGACCTGAGCTCGTAGATCGTCGAGCTCAGTTCAGAGTATAAGACTCTGAGATCGTCGATGGGAGATCGACGATCGTCGAGCTGAGTTCCTGTGTTCGTCGATCAGATACCTTCTGTTTGTCGAGCTGAGAATTGTTTCTGGACTTAGAATATTTTCTGGAATGATACACTGAAGAAGCCAAAAATCATCGTCCTGAGAACTTGGTTCGTCGACCTGAGAATTTGACTTATCCTTCTGAAACAGCTTCTGTGAACTGTGTCGACAGATGGTTCTGGGTGTCGACACAAGTCCTTCTGGTGTCGACTAATACTGTCGACTAATAATCTGTGAACTGTGTCGACACAAATCCTTCTTGTGTCGACTGAGCTAGTGTCGACTAATATTATCTGTGTCGACTGATAGTCTGTGTGTCGACACAAATCTTCTGGGTGTCGACACAGCCTTTCTGTGTGTCTACACAATTCTTCTGGGTGTCGACACAACCTTTATGTATGTCGCCTGATATTGTCTGTGTCGACACAACTGCTTGAGTCTCTGACAAGCTGTTGTAGGCTGATCCATGTGATGTTGACTCTTGGCCTAGACTAAAGAAATAAACCTATGACCCTGACTATACATTTTGGGTCAGTCTAAGCAAACTTAATAGTAATCCTTACCCAAATCAGAACTAGGGTTCCAACATAGCGGGCAAAAGCCCATGTTGCTGAGCCGGCCCTCGAAGGCCTAATTTTGAGTGTTTTCTTTTATTCTCATGTATGACTGGCCAGCGTGCCGAGGTTTGGAAGACACTTATTTTTGAGTAAACTCTTGTAAGTCCTTAAGGCCAATACTTGTGTATTTGTACATTCATTCTTGTCGGGTTTATGTAGTGGACATTCATGTTGTTGGCTGGGTTTTTTATTTGCAACTTTTAAATTGCTTCCGCTAGATGTACTCTGTATAGGACGTTGGTTATTGGCATGATGGTTTCTATTGCATAACTTTCTGGTCTGTCTGTGGTATATGGCGTCGGGCCCCGACCAGACCTACTGTTATATGTTATGTGATGGATAGGGGTGTTACATTCAATCTAGCATAGCGTATGAACGATAAACATTATGTCGTTTAAAACTTCGTAAGAAAAAACCAACCAACTTCTAGATAACCAGGGATTGAGTTAAAGGCTGGCGCATTATCCTACTCAAAAACCTTATAACCCATAAATATAGCTTTGTGACACTAATAACCCCCAATCCCTGGCTTGACTCATCACTCTTGGGTTACACACTAATTTGATTCACCAACAAGGTTATATGAATTCATACTCACTCAAAAGAAAATCTTGTGCTTTTAATCGACAATTTGACAAACATCGAATAATTTGTCACGTGATTAAGGTGTCGACCTCAACCATATGATTTACTTTATTAAGAGAGTCAATCGGATCCCACACTATTTAGATTTGACCTTGATGGAATTTCTAGACACCAAGTCAACTATGAATCAATAGTGAAACAAATTAAAGAGCCTTACCCCCGAACTCATCCGCACTGCTCTACTGACAAGAGTGGCGGTTTAGTTCTGCACTATATAGGGTTAACCCTGAAGGAAATCTCATCTCCATATTAACTTTTAAAAAAGGACTAAAAAGAAGTAACCATCAAAATGCCCGCTCTACTCTATTGATAAGAGCAACGTATAGTCCAAGTCTAACTAGGGTCAACCCTGAAGGAATGTCCCATCTTCAGGTCAACTCTTAATTATAGACAAAATAAAGATGCTTACCCTCAGACTTGTCTGTGCTACTCTACCGACAAGAGCAGCAACCAGTCCGGGTCTAACTAGGGATGACCCTGATGGAATGTTCCGTCTTCATGTTAACTCTTAATTTTAGACAAAACTGAATAATGCAAAACATTAAATTGTTTGTTATGCTCTATTAACAAGAGTGGCGCCCGGTTTGACATTATTTAAAGGCAATACTGAAGTAAAAGCCATGAATTCAATCTGTCCACTCTGCTCGAAGAGTGGCGGATGGTTCGGTAATAAATAGAGGCTGTACTTAAATAAAATCCAAATCCTCGATCTATCTGCTCTACTCGAAGAGTGGCGGCCAACTCAACAATTAAAGGTAGTACTGAAATGAAAGACTAAAGATCGATCTATTCACTCTGCTCGAAGTGTGGCGGCCAATTCGGTAATTAGAGACTGTACCGAATAAAAGTCTAAACTTCAATCTGTCCGCTCTACTCGAAGAGTGGTGGCCAGTTCGGCAATCAAAGGTTGTACTGAAATAAAAGCCTAAACCTTGATCTATCCTCTCTGTTCGAAGAGTGGCAGCCAGTTTGGCAATTAAAGGTTGTACTGAAATGAAAGCCTAAACTTCGATCTGTCCGCTCTGCTCGAAGAGTGGAGGCCAGTTCGGTAATTAAAGGCTATATTGAAATAAAAACCTAAACCTCGATCTATCCGCTCTGCTCGAAAAGTGGCGGCCAGTTCAGCAATTAAAGGCTGTACTGAAATAAAAGCCTAAACTTCAATTTGTCCGCTCTGCTCGAAGAGTGGCGGCCAGTTCGACAATTAAAGGTTGTACCTAATAAAAGCCTAAACTTCGATCTGTCTGTTCTGCTCGAAGAGTGGAGGCCAACTCTACAATCAAAGGCTATACTAAAATAAAATCCTAAACCTCGATCCATCCGCTCCGCTCGAAGAGTGGCGGCCAGTTCGGCATTTAAAGACTGTACTGAAATAAAACCTAAACTTTAATCTGTCTGCTCTGCTCGAAGAGTGATGGTAAGTTCGATAATTAAAGGATGTACCGAATAAAAGCCTAAACTTCGATCTGTCCGCTCTGCTCGAAGAGTGGCGGCTAGCTCAGCAATCAAAGGCTGTACTGAAATAAAAGCCTAAACCTCGATCTGTCCGCTCTGCTCGAAGAGTGGTGGCCAGTTTAGCAATCAAAGGTTGTACTGAAATAAAAGCCTAAAACCTTGTTCCACCGCCTCCAGCCAATTCACCGGAGGAGGTTACACCTCCGAACAGTGGTCCGACGGCCTTGCACCGCCGGCGGCCACTGGGAGAAAGTATTGCAATCAAAATAGAGGTGGCATGCGAACCGTCGAAGCTTACTTTTTCGGCGGTGTCGCCGCCTGGAACTACCCCAGATAGGTTGCCGCTCCCTCTCCGGCTTGGTGTGGCCATTTTTAGGGCTCTAAGGCCTTGGGAGCTTCACATGCAACAGAGGGGGTGGAGGGAGACGGGAGTGGCAGTGGGTTTGGATTGTCTTCTCTAGCTCAGGTGAGGCTCAAGGTGGGAAAACTTATTTGGAAAATGCTTGGGAGGAGCTCCTGGCCATTATCCTTCTCAGTTAAAGCCAAAAGGGCTTCTTATAGGGAAGGTTGTGACCACCCCTATCTCCTCTCTCTCCTTGTTAGGGGAGGTTACAGGTGGGTTAATCCCAACCCTTAGCTTGTTAACATAAGGGGAAGTTGGCAGTAGATTAGAGGGGAAGTATAGTGTATGAAAGTCTTGTTTTCAAGGTCAGCTAAACACATAGAGGGGGGTGAATAGGTTTTTGGTCTCGTTTTGATTTAGTTAGGCCTTAACTGATTTTGTTGTGCTTAGTGATTAGGTGAGTTTGGATTTCAAGATCAATCACTGATGACACAGTTGATTTATAGTGGTTCCCCGATCTTGGGTATGTTCGCGGTCCCTACCACCTCTCTAACAGTGTGTTAGATGAGTCTCAACACCAACACTCTGCTCCTAAGAGCTTGCAACACAGATCTCGCAGGACCTCTCAGTCTTCTCCAAGACCTACCACTCAGGCACTAAGCCCTACCTCATATCCAAAGGGTCCTACAATTCAAGTATAAGCCCTACACTCATATCCAAAAAGGATCATACACTCAGATCAACAGTTGATCCTACCTCGACCTTTATAACACAGGCCTACAACTTAGATTCACATAGGAATCTTACCTCTCAGCCTTTATAAATCAGGCCTACACTCAGATCCTAAAGGATTCTACAGAATAAACAATGATGTGTTGAATTTGACACCAGAGGAGTTCTCTGTATTGGCCTTTCTGGATAGAGATTATCTCAGCCCTATCCTCTTCTCAGCAATAAGAAAAACTGATCTTAAGTACTGGACGGCTTGTGCTAGAAGTTATTCAGAATCACTATTCTGAACTTGCTATCGCAAATGAAAATCGCTTCAGCTATCTCGATTCGCTTAAAGGTTCACTGATCTGAACTTCTTATCCAGGCTCGGCAAGAAGGCGAGAAAGAAGATGATGTTTAGTCGCAAGAATACGTAAATAGAGAACCCTAATTGTTATCATCTCTCAGCCAATCTTCCCTTTTTATTGTACGTTGATTAATGACTCTTTTCTGTGTGGGCCCAGCCTTAATTGCTGGAATATCACCTTCCTTTTACACAAGAAGACAACCAGCTAGCCATCGACGTCATTAACGCTATTCTGCAGCTTTCCCACAACTAGTTTGAACTGTGTTGACTTTGTTGACTTTTGCTGACATCACCCCTTTGTGTGGACTTAGCCAAATTATCAGAATCTACTCAGGCATTGAGTGGCGTTGAGTGAATGAACTTCACTCAACGATTATGTACTTTTTCAATTTTGCAGCTTCCTTGGCGTTGAGTGAATGACCTTCACTGAATGCTTTTATACTTGTCTTAGCTTCTTGCTCTCTCTGCATCCTAGGCGTTGAGAGTGTTGAGTGTAGGTTCATCACTCAATGCTTTTTGCCTTAAATTATTTTATGCTTCTTCAAGAACTATGGTGTTGAGAGCGTTGAGTGTAGCTTCATCACTCAATGCTTTTTTCCTGAGATTCTTTTTTGCATCTTCAGCAACTTTGGCGTTTGGAGCGTTAACATCACTCAACGCTTTTGTACTTGGCCACAACTACTAGAGCTTGACTCAACGCTTTCTGTCATCTGGCGTTGACTAAACTAGCTTCACTCAACGCCTGTGGACTTAGATGAATTTTCCAGTCTATATTCTATGGTGTTGACAGAATCGTATGACGTTGAGTAAATTGGCTTCACTCAACGCTTCTGGACTTAGCTAATTTTCTTTGACAGAAACTTTAAATCTTCACTGTGTTGAGACAGTTAAATTGTCTCGACACTACAATCTACTGGGTGTCAACATCTTTAAGTTTGCACTTCAGTTCTTTGTTATGTCAAGATAGTTATATTATCTCGACACTACTGTCCTGAGCTTTAATGTGTCGAGATATCTGACTTGTATCGATACTACTGGCTTGATCTTCAAGGTCTCGAGATAACTGAACTGTCTCGGCACAGCTGTCTGAACTGTCAAGTGAAGTGTTGTGTCTTGACACTGCTATCTTGTATCTTTCTAATCTTGATACTTCTCCTATAAAGGTGTTGACATAGTTGTGAAGTGTGTCGATACTTTTGTACTTGCTTCAAGCCTATACTCAACACTTCTCTTATAAAGTGTAGATATAGTTGTGACATGTGTCAACACTTCTGTACTTAGTCATTTCTTCAAGTTTTTACCCTGTACATGAAACTTAACCATACATAAAATACAACTAGGTGTATATCATTGACTTGTTTGACTTCTTACAAATCAGGGATATTGGGAGCAATGGACCCAATAATCTCCCCCTATTTGAAGTAGTCAAAACCTCACTTCAATTTTCTAGTCAATGACATACACACCATATTTGCAGCAATAAGACACTTCAACAAGATAGTTACATGAAGGTTACCTACTCCTCCTATTTAGAAGCATCCCTGCTCCCCTATCTTACTGTCATAGTTGAGCTTGATCAATCCTTTTAGCCTTGATAACACTTGATCCAAAACTTGATCAACCCCCTTTTCACCCCTGTTTTGACTTCTGTAGAATAGTTAGGGAGGTCTGGCTTCCTTTGATCTTCTTCTCCCCCGAGCTGTGTGCTGGAGATCAACTAATGTAGCAGCTAACTTCCTCTCTTCATAAGGTTGAACCTGCTTCTGCAACTATTTTAATTGCTTCCCTTAATAGGATCATCTTCTATCACATCTTCCTGATTGACACTTTGGTCTCCACAATCTTTATACCACTAAATATCTTCTTAGCATGCAAGAAAAAGAACAAACCTACAACCAAAAAATACTATAAGGAGTAATTGAGCTAAACTAAGTTTAACATACGCAATTAAAATTTGAAGGTGTTGAACTTTATTTCATCTAGTGGCTTAGTGAAGATGTCAACCACTTGCTTGTCAGTGGGGACAACCTCAAGGCTGATGTCTCCCTTTTCCACATGTTCCCTAATGAAGTGATACCTAATTTCTATGTGCTTAATCCTTCTGTGTGAGACATGATTCTTAGCAATAGAAATGACGCTACTAGAATCACAATAAAGAGGAGTTCTACTTATCTCAATGTTATAATCCTGAAGCTGATGTTGAATCCATAGTAACTGAGCAGAGTAGCTTCCTGCTGAAATATACTCTGACTCTGTAGTTGAGATTACTACACTCGTTTGCTTCTTGCTACTCCATGACACCAGTCTTCCACCTAATAGCTGACAGGTACCTGAAGTACTTTTCTAGGGTATCATAGGCCAGGATCTGGTGTGCTCTTAAGATACCTCAAAATTCACTTTGCATCAGAGTAATGAGATTCTTTAGAGTATGCTTGATACCTAGCACAGACACATGTAACATACATGATTTCAGGCCTACTAGCAGTCAGATATATAAGGGAGCCAATTATCCCTCTATACAAAGACTCATCAATAGGTTTCCCCGCCTCACCTTTGCCTATAGGAATACTTGACCCCATGGGAGTTCTCATGGTGGAAGCATTCTCCATGCCATATTTCTTAATCAACTCTCGTGCAAACTTGGACTGGGATATGGACAATCCATCATCAGTCTGTCTTACTTGGAGTCCCAAGAAGAACATGATCTCACCCATACTGCTTATCTCAAACTTCCCTTGCATAATTTTAGCAAACTTCCTGCAAAGGTTGTCATTAGTAGACCCAAAAATTATGTCATATACATAAATTTGGACTAGGATGATCTTGCCCTTAGATTCCCTTAGGAATAGGGACTTGTCTATTTTTCCCCTTGAAAATTTATTCTTAATGAGGAAACTGGACACAAAGTCTCATACCATGCTTTAGGGGCTTGCTTCAACCCATATAGATCTTTCCCAAGCCTATAAATAAAATTAGGAGAGGTAGAATCAACAAAACATGGTGGTTGATCCACATATACTTCCTCTTTTAAGTCCCCATTCAGGAATGCTGACTTCACATCCATCTGTTAGACTTTGAATCCTTGATAGGCAACATATGCAAGGAAGAGTCTTATTGCTTTCAATCTGGCTACTGAGGTAAATATCTGGTCAAAATCTATCCCTTCTTCTTGCATGTATCCTTTAGCTACTAGTATATCCTTGTTCTTGACAATAATGTCATTCTCATCCAACTTGTTCTTGTAGATCCACTTTGTCCCTATGATATTTTATCCTTGTGGTCTGAGAACTAACTTACAGTCTTTATACCTTTTAAATTGGTCCAGTTCTTCTTGCATTCTCCAATCCAGAACTGGTCTTTGATTGCCTCTTCAAACTTCTTGGGCTCTTCTTGAGATAGAAAACTTGAGTAGAGAGCTGTGTTGATACTCTTGCTTCTGGTCTGGACTCTATGGTTTGCATCATCAATGATTTGATGGGCTGGATGGTCCCTCATATGTCTGACAGCTAAAGGCAAACTAGCTTTAGCATTCTGACCTCATTATCTTCATCTGACTCGTCTTCAACCACTTCAAGTGTGCCTTGCCATTCTCTAGGAATGATCAGTCCATCAGCTTTATCTTGGACTATGTGATCATCTTCCTTGATGGTTAGCTTGTCCGTCATCAGCTCTGTACCTACAATACTATACGAGGAGCTAGGCAGCTCACTGTTAATTATGTTGGATTCATCAAAAACAACATGCATTGAATCTTCTACAACATGAGTAATTAAGCTATAGATTGTATATGCCTTACTATGAATGTTGTACCCAACAAAGATCCCTTCATGGGACTTGGCAACAAATTTAGTTAGATGAGATTTTCCATTGTTAAGCACATAACACTTGCTACCAAAGATCCTGAAATAGCTCAGGTTTGGTTTTATACCTTTTAAGATCTCATAGGGAGTCTTCTTGTGGCTCTTGGTGATAGAAGCCCTATTAAGGACATAACATGAAGTGTTAACTACCTCAGCCCACAAGTATTCTGGGAGAGATGAGTCACTTAATAAGGTTCTTCCAGCCTCTATGAGAGTCCTATTTTTCCTCTAAGCAATCCTATTTTGCTGGGATGTTCTAGCAGAGGAGAATTCTTGATGAATCTCTTGCCCTTCACAGAACCTTGTCATGCACTCAGACTAAAATTCAGTCTCATGGTCACTTCTGATTTTGACCACAGTACTGTTAAATTCATTCTGAATTTGCTTGACAAATGTCTGTAAGATATCAGAGATTTCAGATTTCTTCCTTAGAAAGAACACCCATGCAAATCTGGAAAAGTTACCAACAACCACAAGGGTGTAAACATTCCTACCTAAACTTTGAACTGGTATATGACCAAACAGATCCATATGCAGGAGGTATAAGCACCTCACTGATTCTTTGATGCCAATGCTCTTGAAGGATGTCTTGGTCTGTTTTCCCTTTTTGCATGCAGAGCAGATACCCTCCTTAGTGCATTTTAACTTGGGGTCATTCCCAACTAACTCTTCACTAAAGAGTTTGACTATGATTCTATAATTCAGATGGGCTAGCCTCTTGTGCCACTGGATATAGGAAGATGATTTCTCATCTGCAACTAGGTATATAGAGGAATCCTTTCTTAAATATAAGAAATCTAAACAATACACATTTTCACTCCAAGTGCCTGTTAAGATGACTACTTGGTCACTTAACCTCCTATTCTGGCACTCACCCTTGTGAAATACTATGTCATAGCCAAGATCACAGAGTTGACTAATGCTTATCGGGTTGTGTTGCAACCCTTCTATATAGGCTACTTTTGTGATGGTGACTATGTCATTAGAGATCTTACCATAACCTCTAGTCACTCCTTTTTCAGAGCCGCCAAAGATAACCTTTGGTCCATTCTTTATTGGATTATATTCCTCTACCATGCTCCTTATTCCAGTTATGTGCCTGAAACATCCACTGTCCAAGTACCATAAAAGGGGTATAGGCACTTGGACTAACCCGCAAGACATAATTCAGTTAACCTTAAGACCCTAATACTTATTGGGTCCTAGGTGCATGTTAGTCTGATAATGTCTACCTACAGCTCTTCTGGCAGGAAAGCTAACATTATCTCTCTGCACACTCTGATTGTGCCAGCAATCTATAGCATAGTGGCCCACTTTTTCACAGCACAAGCACTCATAAATATTATACCTTCTTTTAAGAGCTGGTCTAGTGGTTGTGTTGACAGCAGATCTTGGTCTAGAAGGTGCAGCAACAATCCTGTTCATTTATTTCCCAGCCCCAGTCTGACTAGTGGTCGGTCTGGCAGTAGAAGTGCTTAGGATATCTTGAGCCCTACCAACAGCTGCCTTCTTTTCAGAGAGCACACACTTGATGGCCACAGAGATGCCCAAAGTCCGGTCTACTGATAGACTTTTCCTTAGTCTTAAAGTGAGTTGGAATATTCTGAGAATAGTCTGCAGCTTTACCCTTGAGTGAGGGGGCTGATTCACCAAACACAAATGGTCCATGATGGGCCATTTGGATTTCCTCATGGGCTTCCTTAAAGTGACCTGCACCCTTGTTATATCTACCACCATAGTGTGGAGCATCTTTGCTCACACTGGTGGAACTACCATTCTTCCAGTGATTATAGATGCTCTCTTGGTCATACTTGTTAGAAGGTAGCATCATTCTCTTGAATGGAACACGAGGCTTTGAGGCCAGTGGCTGTGCTGGAGCTTTGCCCTTTCCTTTGGGATTGGCAACGCTTGCAGATCCCTTGAATCCCAAACCCTTCTTACCCTTCTAGGAAGTGAAGGTGTCTATCAAGGGAAGCATTGAACTGGGCTTTGAATAGCTAGCCACTATTCTCTTCTCTCTCTCCAGCAGCAGTTCTAGGTCCCTTATTCTATTTTCCTGGTACTCTATGGTACCTATCTGAATGAAGGAAATAGTTTCCATCTCACTGATTTCTTTCATTTTCTGATCAAATAGTGAAGCTGAATCAGCATGCTGGGAAGCAACAAGCTAAAGGGAAGCAATTTCATTAGCATGCTTCTTAGCCAGCAGCTTGCTTTCCTTGAAAGCACTCAGAAGGATATCATATTTGTCAATTATAGAATTGATATCTTCCTCAGACTCAGAATCTCCTTCATCAATTGATGAATGAGCTTCAGAATCTGGGCCGGTCTCATAGCCTGACTCAAAAGAAAACTTAGATATAGAAAGTACCTTGCTTGGACCAGGCTGATCCTGACTGAGTTCTTCATCAGTCATAACCAGCAGCCCATGACAGCAGCTATCTTCTTCTTCTTCATTATCCACCTCTGTATCACCATCTGACTATGATAGAGGGGCCCTGACTTCAATCTTGTCAACAGGATGATCTTCATCAGTTTCTTCAGCAATAGCAACCAACATCTCAATGAAGTCTGCTTCTTCAGCTTCTACTTCAGAAGAGTACAGCCCTATGTAGGCTTCATCTTCATCTTCCTCTTATGAGTCTGATGAGGAGGAGTCAGTCCAGCTATTCTGCTTCTTAGCAATAATGGATTTCTCCTTCTTGCCTTTTTGTTTGTGTTCCTTCTTCTCACTAGATTCCTTTCTTTTGACATGGCAGTCGGCTATTACATGTCCTAGCTTGCTGCAACAATAACAAACCACTTAAGATGAAACATGTTTGCTAGGTTTAAAACCATACTTGTCCTCCTTAGAGGATTTATTCCAACCCTTATAGTCGTCTTCTTTGGGATGAGAGGAGATAGAGGGCCTGCTTCTCCAGTGTTTCTTCTTCATAAACTTCTGGAACTGCCTGGAGAAGGAAACAAAGTCTTCATCAGACATATGACAATCTGATGTGCTGGACTCTGATTTTTTGAGTCAGATCCAGAATCCCTCCTTGGAGGAGAAGGGGTCTTCCTTTTGCTCCTTCTTGAAGCTTCAGTCTTGAATGCCACATTCTTCTCTTTAGTTTAGGACTTGCTGACTTTCTCCACCTCTTTCTTGGCAGTCAGCTGCATCTCATAAGAGAGCAGCTTCCCGAACAAGGTTGGTGGTGGAGTGTTAGCTAGCTTGGCCACCTCTCTGATGACATAATCTTAGTATCCCAGTCTCTGGTTAGAGATCTAAAAAACTTGTCATTTAGTTCATAGTTATTGATCACTCTGCCATATGTTCTCAGCTCATTGACAATCCTAAAGAATCTTTCATAGCACTCAACTATGCTATCAGTCTTGCTCTGCCTGAAGGCCTCATATTCTTGATTGAGAATGGACTTTCTGCCGTCTCTCACTTTATTTGTTCCCTCCATGTAGACTATAAGAGTGTCCCACATTTCCTTGGAGGTTTGTCAGTGCACAAGATTCTGAAAAGTGGTGTCATCTATGACACTCACAATTATATCATGTGCCCCATTGTCCATTGTGGACAGAATAACTTTATCTTTTGTCATCTCTGCGAGGTCTTAGGTGTCTGGACATTAGCATCCAGAGCTGAGACCTTCATAGGGATGAATGATCCCTCTTTGACCGTAATAAAAATCCTAGGGTCAGCTGCTTCCATGAACAACCTTACCCTCTCCTTCCAGATGTCAAATCCTTCCTTCCTACAGATTGAAAGCTTCATGGCACCCAACTCCTTATAGTTCACTCCTGAACCCATAAGGACAGATTTTTTTGCTGACCATGGAGATCTACTCAGACTGTTAAGTCTTTAAAGAGTAACTTCCCTCTGATACAACTTGAAAATCTTATTTTCGAGGTCAGCTAAACACCTAGAGGGGGGGAATAGGTTTTTGCTCTCTTTTTGATTTATTTAGACCTTAACTAATTTTGCTGTACATATTGATTATGTTAGTTTGGCTTTCAAAATCAATCACAGATGACGCAGTTGATTTATAGTTGTTCCCCGATTTTGGGTACGTTCATTGTCCCTCCCACCTCTCTAACAACGTCTTAGATGAGGCTCAACACCAACGCTCGGCTCCTAAGAGCTTACAACATAGATCCCGCATGACCTCTCAGTCTTCTCCAATACCTACCACTCTAGCACTAAGCCCTACCTCAGATCCAAAGGATCCTACAACTCATGCTTAATCCCTATACTCATATCCAAAATGGATCCTTTACTTAGATCAACAGTTGATCCTACCTCATCCTTTATAACACATGCCTACAACTTAGAGTTACACATGAATCTTACCCCCCAACCTTTATAAATCAGGCCTACACTCAGATCCTAAAGGTTCCTACAGAATAAAAATGATGTGTTGAATTTGACACATAGGAGTTCTCTGTGTCTGCTTTTCCTGGACAGAGATCATCGCAGCCCTAGCCTCTTCTCAGCAACAAGAAAAACTGATCTTCAATACTGGACGGCTTGTGCTAGAAGTTACTCAGAATCACTGTTCTTAACTTGTTGTCGTAGATGAAAATTACTTCAGCTATCTCGATTTGCTTTCAGGTTCACTGATATGAACTTCTTCTTCAGGCTCGGCAAGAAGGCGAGGAAGAAGACAATGTTCAGTCACACAAATACATAAACAGAAAACCCTAATTGATGTCGTCGACTCAGCCAATCTTCCCTTTTTATTGTACGCTGATCAACAGCTCTTTTTTGTGTGGGACCAAACTTAATTACTGGAATATCACCTTCCTTTTACACAAGAAGACAACCAGCTAGTCATCAGCGCCATTAACGTTATTTTGCAGCTTTCCCGCAACTATTTTGAACTATGTTGACTTTTACTGACGTCACCTATTTGTGGACTTAGCCAAATTCTCAGAATCCACTCAGGCATTGAGTGGCGTCGAGTGAATGGCCTTCACTCAATGATTCTGTACTTAGTCAATTTTGTAGCTTCCTTGACATTGAGTGGCATTGAGTGAATGATCTTAACTCAACGCTTTTATACTTAGCTTAGCTTTCTACACTTTCTGCATCCTAGGCATTAAGAGCGTTGAGTGTAGCTTCATCACTCAATGCTTTTTGCCTTAGATTATTTTCTGCTTCTTCAGCAACCTTGGCATTGAGAGCATTGAGTGTAGCTTAATCACTCAATGTTTTTTTCCTTAGATTCTTTTCTGCATCTTCAACAACTTTGGGGTTGAGAGCATTGACATCACTCAACACTTTTGTACTTGGCCGCAACTACTAGAGCTTGACTTAACGCTTTTTGTCATTTGGTGTTGAGTCACTTGACTTCACTCAACGCCTGTGGACTTAGATGAATTTTACAGTCTATCTTTTATGGTTTTGACAGAATCAGTATGGCGTTGAGTGAATTGCCTTAACTCAACGCTTCTGGACTTAGTTTTTTTTTAGAGAAACTTTACATTTTCACTGTGTCGAGACAGTTGAATTGTCTCGACACTACAGTCTGCTGGGTATCGACATCTTTAAGTCTGCACTTCAGTTCTTCATTGTGTCGAGACAGTTGTATTGTCTGGACACTACTGTCCTGAGCTTTAAGGTGTCGAGATATCTGACTTGTCTCGACACTGCTGACTTGATCTTCAAGGGGTTGAAATAACTGAATTGTCTCGACACAGCTGTCTGAACTATCGAGTGAAGTGTTGTGTCTTGACATTGCTGTCTTGTATCTTTATGATCTCGATACTTCTCCTACAAAGGTGTCGACATAGTTGTGAAGTGTGTCTACACTTTTGTACTTGCTTCAAGTCTGTACTCATCACTTCTCTTATAATGTGTAGATATAGTTGTGAAGTGTGTCGACACTTTTGTACTTAGACATTTCTTCAAGTTTTCACCCTACACATGAAACTTACTCATACATCAAATACAACTAGGTGTATATCATTGACTTGTTTGACTTCTTACAAATCAGGGACATTGGGAGCAATGGCCCCAACAGTGTACTGCTAGACAATCAAGGCCTAGCACATGGATTGTGTGCTTTCTCTTTGGTTAAATAAAAAGAGGAAGAGTTAACTTTTGGTTTCATTTAACCATGGTGGATTAGGAGGGACCACTGGTGGTCCATTAATAGTTGGAGGGGTGTACCTGGTGGCCAAGAAGCAAGGAGAAGGGGATTGTGGTTTTGGGTAAGTGAGTGAGGAGGATTAAAATATTCAAACAAATCATTTCTTATAGGAGGGTTAACCCAAGTCAAATCCAAGTGGGTCCCCCACGTATGTCAAAGTTATTATGGGTTCGAGTCGCCGCGTGTCGAGTCAACGATGTGGTGACAAAGTTGAAAACAAACATTTACGCATTTTGCCGCATCGTATAATTTTACGAGCAACATATTTTTTTTACTTGATCAAACGACGTCATAATTTAGCGAGACGAGTCTCGTTGCACTCGTATTGACCATACATGTCTAATGAGACTAACAGAGGTCCATTCAAAGCTCATTTGCTTAATATTTTAAAATGGTGTTCTGACGGCGCACATCACTCAAAATAGTCATTTTCACCAAACGATCTCGGATCTAGACAAAACGAGATCTGGTACAATCGTATTGACTATACGAGCTCAATGTATCTGACGAAAGTCGATTCAGAGCACATATGCTCAATATTTTAATGCAGCGTCGTTGTGGCGCGTTACACTACTCAAAAAGATTGTTTACTAAATGACACTACAAGATATGCACTTTACAGTGACGTTTTTTTTTCGACGTTTTGAAAAGCGTCGCCGTTTAATTTCTATCTAGCGACGCTTATTATAAAAAAGGTCGCTACTACAAAAATAGTATTTATCCACGTTTTCATGAAAAAACGTCAATATAAATGTTCAGTTTTTGTGACGATGTTTTTTAAAACATCATCAAAACATATGATTTTTGTAAAAAAAACTATTATCAAAACGTTTAAAATATTTTCCTTACAATCATGTCATTTACTAACTGAGCATGGAGTGCATACATGACATCATATTTACTTTTAGATAAATAATCTCAAGAATTTTTATTCAATACATGTTTAGTAGAAAGACAATTAATTTGTGAATTAAAGAACTAATCTCAAGAAATTTTAATCGTTGAGCGAAGCCCGTGCGAAGGCGGCCGTGTTAGAGTTGTGGAACACTTTCGGTCCTCTTGTTTCTCACACCGGGTTCGCCCACGTGAGCTTAGAGGAATCGAAGTGTGAATCCCTCCGACATATCCGACGCCGACGACAGCGGGGGTCCGGGGGAGGCAGCCCCCGGCGGAGGTCCATGGGACAGCGTCCCGGGTGGGGGCTCGGGGGCAACGCCCCCGAAATAAAATCAGTTTTGGGACAAACTTTCAATATCATCCACACGATTAGATGAAAATCAGTCATGTCTATCCACGAAAAAAACATCTGAAACTTTTATAAAGTTCTCTCTCCGTCCTGTGTCAACCTACAAAAATTCATTGCCGGGCTCAATGATGCGATGGGACGGTGAAAAACTCGGCATATTTTCAAGATCTACAATGCCTCTCCCGACCCAAAAAAAAACACTTCCGCCCTTTCATCTCCTCCTCCTCACCGCTCCCGATCCCAATATTTCGCTACTAAAATTAATTATGTCCTAAGCCTGATTAAATTATAAGATAATCAATAGGACAAACCTAGATGCAACGATCAGATCATTTGGGAAAGAATGCTTGAAGAACAATGTCACCAAGCAAAATATTATGACGTGAAACACAAAAAAAGTTGAATTTTAAGTTTGTGTCAAAGTACTCTTAAAAAAATTAGTCCAGTGCGAGGAGCCTCTCATTTGAATAAAGGCATCAGAATCTTAGACCTTGGTTTATTGGGACATATACGATTCTGGAATGGATTCGATTTGTAGCTTATCTATTGGTATTACTCTGATTCTGGTTGGAAGGGTCTCAAAAAATCACTTGATGACTGCTTTAATGTGATAGCTTGAATAATTATTCCTAGAGTTTAATTTTATGATTTGCATAGATCTTGAAGCAAATGCAGTGGCTCCAAGTCTTCTTCCTCTTCCAGCCAAGGGTTGAGATTTGTCCAACATTGAGCTCTTTTACCCTCTTCTCTACTACCACCAGAGCCTCTCCATGGTCACGAGGGATGTCGATGGATGGTGGTCCGGAGGCTTGAGGTGGACGATGTCCGGAAAATGAATTGGGAGGCGGCTCAAGGTTTTTAGAGTGGAAAAACCATGATTTCTCTTTTGATTCTCAACCAAATGACCTCAAAATTGTCATAAAATTATCTAGATGAATATCACTAGGAGAGAGGGTAAGAAACTCACGTGATTGATGGTTGGTTGAAGGGTATTTCTCCTAGGAGGCATGGTGGCCAATTTTGAGCTTGGTCCCTTTGAAAATTCTTGATTATCCACCGTTTTTATCAATTTAAAGCTCTAAATAACTTATATTGAGATTGTGAAGCTATCTATAGAGTCAATTTAAGCTTTTACAGGCTACGAAGAATATTGTCATGATATATTTGGAGGGGAGAGTCCTCTAAATATGCCTAACCAATTGACCTTAGGCTCGCGTTGGCATTATAAACTTGTGGTAGTAATCAACAAGTCTGAAGAAGCTTCGAATATCCGCTACTGATTTTAGAGAAGGCCAATCTCTTATAGCTTGAATCTTGGAAGGATCTACTGCTAAACCATCACCACTAATGATATGCCCCAATAATTTGAATTTTTAACCAAAATTCAAACTTACTGGATTTTGTCTATAGCTTTAGTTCTCTAAGTTTCTCTAAAAACAAAGTCAAATGTTGGGAATGATCTACCTCAGTCTTTGAGTAGACTAGAATTTCATCAATAAAGACAATCACAAATATGTCTAGATATGGCTCAAACACTCGATTCATAAGAATCATGAATGTAGAGGGGGTATTTGTGAGTTCAAATGGCATGACAGTGAACTCATATAGTTCATACCTAAAGCCGAAGGCAGTTTTAGGAATATCTTTATTTAGAATACGTAATTGACAAAAGCAAGATCAGAGATCTAGCTTAGAAAATACGTGGGCTCCTTTCAAATAATCAAAAATTTTGTCGATCCTAAAAAGTGGGTAAGTATTTAAAACTGTCAATCTGTTTAGCTCTCGGTAATCATTGCATAACCACGATGTTTTGTCTTTCTTCTCAACGAAAGAACTGGGGGTTCCCATGGTGATGAACTAGGATGCACGAATCTAGAGTTTATTAGCGCTTGCAATTGAATTCTGAAGTCAGCTAATTCCATTGGAGCTATACAATAACGAGTTTGGGAAACTGGTCGAGCTCTTGGTATTAACTTTATTGGAAAGTTAATACCTCAATGCGGAGGTAAGCCTTGTAATTTTACATGGAATGTTGGGTATTGTATCCACACTAACCCAGATTTGATGAAGTCACCCTTGAACTAAGATGAATTAAGTTGTATTTGATGCTTGGTGTGAGTTATGTGTTTGCAGGATTCTAATGGGAAGTGTAGACCAATGTCAGTCTACAATGGGTCACCAAACACAGGACCATACAATGTAATTCCTCATTGTGTGTTCCAAAGTGTTGACTCATGTGTAGCCTCTCTATTGGGATACACTTCATATTCAAGATCTAGGACTATGTGAAAAGACTTGATGCTGATTTCCCTTAGAAGAAGTATATCTGTCAGAAATGTTTTCCTAAGTAAAGTACTCGAGTACCTTCTTATTTACTCGAGTAAATTACTAAGTTTATACTCGAGTAGCAATTCACTTACTCGAGTAGTTAAGATGTACTCGAGTAGTCCAATTATGGCTCTCGAGTAATTCATCTTGTATACTTGAGTAATTTCCTCTTATCTCTCGAGTTTTCAGATGTTCTCTTCTCAAATTTGTCTAAGTGAAATACTCGAGTAGTATTATATATACTCTAGTAGTTCTTTCTTCTATCTCGAGTTAATTGTATTCTGACTCTCGTGTAGTTCCTACTTACTCGAGTAGTCTAAATCATATACTCGAGTAGTTCATCTACTACTCGAGTAGTCAAATGCTTTTACTCGTGTAATCCAGAATTCTATTCCAGAAAAATTTCACTAAGTGAATTACTTGAGTAGTTCATATTATATACTCGAGTAGATCATTCTGTCTCGAGTAGTCCATGTTACACACTCGAGTAGTTCAGTTTTTCCTGTTCCCGAATTTTTCTAAGTGTTTGTCTCGAGTAGGTTCTGATATACTCGAGTAGTTCATTTTTATATACTCGAGTAGTACTTCTTGAACTCGAGTAATATACTCCACCTCTCGTGTAAGTACTTAAGTACTCGAGTAAGTCATTTTTGTTACTCTAGTAACTGAGTCCCTCTCATTCTTATTTACTCGAGTAGTTGACTCCTTGTACTCGAGTAATGATTTATTTATCTCCCTAGTAAGTTTTCTCATGTACTCGAGTATTCCTCTCTACCTACTAGAGTAGTGCTGCATATACTCGAGTAGTCCTGCTTGACTCGAGTAATTTACTTTGACCATTTTCAGAAATTCCTTAAGTCCAGACCTAACGGTCTTTTTCTTAAACTCTGACGTGATTGATCCACGTGTCTTTCTCTTTATGAATCATTTAAGTCTAATCTTCTTGTCTCCTATAAAAGGTCTTGTCAAACCGACAAACCCTAAGTTTTCAAAGAAAATTATTCTAAGAAAGTTTTGCAGCCGTCTCTTTCCAAGGAACTCTGTCTCCTCTCTCTCTGCAAGATTCGGAAACTCGCCGTCGCCGCCATCTCTATTTTCCGACCGGCTAGGGTTTCTTCTATTCAGAGGATTTAGATTAAGAAGACTCTACAGATCGAGATCTCCGCTCAACGCTTCATCTACTCTTTCGATCGTGTAAAGTCGAGAAGTTCCAGATCTGATTTAGCCGAAATTCTTCTTCAATATTCTGATAAAGCCGCACGCCTAGAAGAAGGATTTTCTGATTTTCAGTTGCAGATCTGAACCAGATAATTTACTGTTTGTATTTCTATACTCCTGTATTTTATTATTATAGGAGAAGATTTCTCCGAGTGTAGGGGGTTTTCAACTCTGAGATTGTAGGAAGTTTTGCCTTCCGAGTGTAGATCTGTTGGTGGATAGAGTTTATAGGAACTTTGTTCCGAGGGTAGGATTGTTTTCCAATCCGAGATAGTGGAGTAGCTGAGTCTAGTATATTGCTAGATCGGTGAGAGAAAGTGGATGTACCCAAGGTTGGGGAACCACTATATATCTTGCCTCGTATGTGTTTGCTTGTTTGGTAGATAGTTCTGTGCTTTGGTTGAGATTTTTTTTATTCCGCAAAAAGATGCACAACCCACCTATTCACCCCTTTTAGGTGATTTAGGTTGACAACTATTATCTTTCAATTGGTATCAGAGGGAGGTTGATCGTTAAAAGGTTAACACCTTGATCAGATCCTTAGATAGTTGTCATTTGAGATCTACCAAATGGATAAGGCTAAAGATTTTGCTAAGCTTCCTTTGTGCAACAAGAATAATTTCCCTATGTGGAAAGAAAGAATCAAGTTCTTCATGGAAGCTGTGGATACAAGGATCTTCATGATATTCCCATGACCGTCTCCACTATAGATCCTACTAAGAAAGTCCCCAAGAAACTTATGGATCTAGATAAGGATGAGATTGCACTTGTCTCATTGGACAAAAAGGCAAAAAATATCATAGCAAGTGCAGTCGATGATTCAATGCTGCAAAATCTGATTCACTGCCAGTCTGCAAAGGAGATGTGGCAGTCATTAGTTACCTTGATGGAAGGTATTGAGGAAGTGAGGGATGATAGAAGATCCCTACTTAATCAGAAATATGAGGCTTTCCGACAAGGAAACAAAGAAACCATTGCTGACACGTTTGAGAACTTCTTTAAGATAGTGAATGGGCTAAGGGTATATGGCAGAGTTTTCACTAATGGAGAGCTAAATGATAAGTTCTTGAGATCCCTGACTAAGGAATGGGATAACAAGGTCTGTGTTATCCGAGAGTTTGGAAAACTGGCCGAAACAGATCCTCAGAATCTTTTCGGGAAGCTGCTGTCCTATGAGCTCCAACTCAACACCAGGAAGGCTGAAGAAGAGAAAAACAGGTCTGCATTCAAAGATAAGTCTGTCGCTTTAAAGGCAGACACCTCTAAGAAGTCCAAGGTTGTTCCTCCTACTCCAGCACCAGAAGTTAGTGAAGAAGAAACCTCAGAGCCAAGCACTTCAGGCTCTGAACTATTAGAAGGAGAGTTCTCACTACTCTCTCGGCAGTTCAAGAAATTCTTGAACAAGAAGAAGCAATGGAAAGGCAAGGATGCCTCTTATAAAAGATCACGACGTGATGGTGATCGGCAAAGAAAAGGCCCAAGTAGCCATGACAGGTATAATACTAAACAGAACAAACATATTTCGACTGACATTATTTGCTACTGTTGTAATAAGCCAGGACACGTCATCGCTGACTGCCCTCATAAGAAGAAGGAGGGTGGTAGAAGAGAGGAAAAGAAGTCCTCGTACAGCAAGAAGAGGATAGAGAAGAGCTTGATGGCCAAAAGAGCAAAACTCTTAGTGACTCTGACTCATCTGAGTCGAGTGAAGAAGAAGCCTATTTTGGACTCATGGCTCAAACTGATGATGAACAAGAGCCCCAGTTCACTGGGAAGGTAAACTCTCACACACCTCTCTCTGATTCTGAAGTCTTTGAACATGATTGTGAGGATAGCTCGTCTGACAATGAGTTAGAACTCATGGCCCAATATAAGGAGTTAATCATGGCTTATGACAAATGTCGCCGAGTCGTGAAAACTCAGGCTAAAGAGATAAAGTCTCTCAAAGCTGAAGAGAGCATCTTGAGAGAGAAAGTCTCAAAGACTGACTCCCTCGAAGAAAACTTCAATAATATTATTGAAGAATATAACAAGGCTCTTGAGCACCTTGACCTCAAAGAGAAAATCATCAAGGAACTGGAAGCCCAACTTGCTGCTGAAAAGAAACTAGTTGAAAGTTTCTCGAAGCCCAAGACAGTTCTTCCATTCGTTGCTGAATTCTCAGCCAAGGCCAAGGGTGCTGGATTAGGCCATGAAGAAGCTGCTAGTAAATCCCCTAGGAGAAATAAGGCTCAACGAAAGAATAAGGCCGCCAAAAATGCCTTAGCCGAAGAGAAGGGGAAAGCCCATCAAGATTAGACCACGTTTAAGAAGGGTATATTTCCTTCAAATGAGTTTGATTTTGACTCATCCTACGGGCACTTTGCTAGGCCTACCTATTGTAACGCCCCGAAACTCAAAAGAACGACGGGAGGCGTTTTGGGCCAAATTTGGTATTTGGCAGGGGGTACACGGCTTGGGACACAGGCGTGTCCCAGGGCGTGTCGTCTATCAGGCCAGCGATTTGGGATCGACAATCTGGCCAGCGTTCGACGATCTTGGGTCGATGATCGTCGAACAGCGTACACGGCTGGTTGTCATGGGCGTGTCATGACCGTTCGACGATTTTCCAGCAATCTGCGTTCGACGATTTTGCCAGGGATCTGCGTTTGATGATCTGGCTGCGTTCGACGATTTTCCAACAATCTACATTCGACGATTTTACCAGGGATCTGCGTTCGGCGATCTGGCTGCATTCGACGATTTTCCAGCAATCTGCGTTCGACGATTTAGCCAAAGTCTGCGTTCGACGATCTGGCTGCGTTCGACGATTTTTTCAGGGAACTCTGTTCAACGATTTGGCAGCGTTCAGCAATCTTGGCTCGATGATCGTCGAGCACGGGGCGATTGTGGCATGTTTGACTCTCTCGACGCGGAGTGTCGACACAGAGGTTTTGGCGGGATCTTGACTAAATGTCCCGACACAATTTGATTGGTCGCGGACGTGTCTTGCTCAGGATTGGTGAACTGTGTGGTGCTTAGCACCATTTGTCCAGGTCAGACCTGGATCGTAGCCGTGCATTTACCTTTTGTGGGATCCGACGGCTGGTGGTTAATCGGATTGGGATATACCCGTGTACAGGGTTTCAAAACCGTTATTTTCTACCGCTGGTTCTCTGTCTAAATTCTAGAGAGAAGGGAGAGCAAAGGAGGAAGAAGAAATCTATATCCGATCTTTGGAGGGGCTTCGGAGCTCCAAATCGCAAGCCGATTTCGGATCTACGAAGGCAAAGAGAGTGCGGTGCTTTTCATCCGCTTATATTTCCATGGCACGAAGGAAGAACGCTAGGGTAACGATTCTCTACTTGAGCATGTGAAGCTCTACTTCTTTTGCTTAGGAAACCCGCTCTCGCGAGTTTGCAGTGAGTTTGAGGCGTTCCTTCGGGTAGATATGTAAAGTCCCCATTGTTTAGAGTCCGTATTCGAGAACGGACATAGGCATGACGTGTGAAGCCTACCCGGACAAGTTGGTCTGGATCGGTGATGTTGCATTGCATAAATGGTCGGAGAAGACTCTGTGCGAATGTGTGTTTTCGGGTTTCTACGTGGTAGATTGCAACAGGGAGCCTTGGGGATTAACCCCAAGGTGCACCCAGAAAACTGGGCAGATGCGTGATTCTGCTAACATGGTGGCCTGAGAGCCAACTTGAACATAACCGGGTTATGTGAAGTGTGTGACGGAAACGGGACTCGGAAGAAGTTTGACCCGCGCATATGTTTTAAATTAACGTTGCAGTGTGAGCAACGGGTTAGGCGGAACCGCACCTGTTCTATGTCATTCGATTAGAGCAGTTGGCATAGATGAGGGTCTTCGATGGTCGATGGCTTAAATTGACGTGACCCATGCCGGGAAGACAAAATGCTCATTGTTTGGCCGTCCAAAGGGATGGTGGTGAGTTGGCGGACTTTGATCGTGATCACCGAGAATGTGCCCTGAGTGAACGGGGTGTGTGGCCGTGCGAGGCTATGCATGTGATTTAGTGATATTACTACTGCTTGGTTATACTAATAAAGTGCAGGGAAGGAGCATCGCCGCCCCGAGTTGGGGGCGGGATCGTTATAATTTGGTCAACATTGCTGACCGTTTCCTTTGTTTGCCACCGTGCGGTGGTTTGTTGCTTGCAGGTGCTGCTGGACCAAGCGGTTAATAGTAGGCTAAAGCCCAAGTTGCTGTGCCGGCCCTCGAAGGACTAATATTTTGGAAGTTTTCTTTATTCATGTATCGCCGGCCTGCATGCCGAGGTTTGAAAACATGTAATTTTGAAGGAAACAATTTGTAAGGCCTTAAGGCCCGTACTTGTGTATTTGTACTTCATTCCTTTGGGTTTGTTTAGTGGATATTCATGCTATTTGTGCTGGGTTCTTTTTATTACAACTTATAAAACTGCTTCCGCTAGAATGCTCTGTGTAGGACGTTGGATTGGTTGGATGGTTTCCATTGAGTAACCACCCGGTCTGTCTGTGGTATATGACATCGGGCCCCGACCGGACCTACTGCTATATGCTATGCGACGGATAGGGGGTATTATAATTTGGTATCAGACTACTGGTTTCAGTCAGGCTTAAAATGAATTTGTGGACGAATTCTTTTTAAGGGGTGGTGAGCACATGTGTGTGCGTCATCGTTATAACAAAAAAGAACCAATGAGTGTCCACTTAGGAATGAAAATACACGTGTTTGGGAAACCTGCGTGTTACTATAATTGCTGTTTGCAATATTGTTTGGTCGCTTAACGGTGTTTTGTACCACTATAGGTGACCAGAAGCGGGGTTGGGCCATCGGAACGTCGGGTTTCTAAGGCTAGCAGTGCACCAAATGATGCTCCTGCAACACCTCCTTCAGCCGAAACCATTCGACTGGTGGCTGAAGCAGTGTTTGCAATGATCAATGCGCAACCTGCAAGGCAGGTGCAGCGGCCCGCTCCTGCGATGGAGCAGGTACCACTACAAGCGGCTGAGCATAGAAGGGTGGACCAAGTAGTAGAGGAACTGGTGGTGCCGAGGAGGGCAACCGAGAGATAGCTCAAACATGTCATGAGCTTTAATCCTCCGGTATTCTCGGGGTTGGGAACCCCATCTCAAGCTGAAGACTGGCTCTCCCATGTGAAGAGAGTCTTGACAGCGATGGAGACGGAGGAGTGGCAGATGACCACTATAGCTACGTTCCTGTTGGATGGAGACGTTAGGCTGTGGTGGGAGGGTTTGGAGCTGCATTTATTGAGAGGAAGGCAACTTACAGACGTCTCGATGGAGGAGTTCTCGAGACTATTCTTGGCTAGGTACCTCCCTTCGGCGCAGAGGATAGCGTTGGAGAACGAGTTCCTGAAGTTGGTTCAAGGAGACAGTAGCGTGGATGAATACCTCCACGAGTTTACTCGATTGAGTCGATATGCTAGTTCCACCATCGCGGATGAGGAGCGCAAGACGAATCAATTCTATGAAGGGTTGAGAGATGATTTGAGGCTACTACTCTCGGGGCATATGACGCAGCGCTTCTTGACACTGGTCAACACTGCCCGGTCCTTGGAGAAGGACATGAAGAATGATCAAGCGAAGAAGAGCATTGGTGATAAGAAGTCTGGGTTCAAAGTGCCGACTACTTCAAAGTTCGGCTATCAAAGGTTCTTTAAGAAGTCTAGGACTTCGGGTCCAACTCCTTTTTCTGGTGCTTCTGGGATGACTACGGGTCGGACCCCGGGTGCATGTTTTACTTGTGGAAAGCCGGGGCACTTTGCCCGCGATTGCTGGAGCGGACGTCCCAAGTCCGAAAGAAACCTGGAGCAACTTATGAAGAGAAGGGCAAGACAGTGGAGTCAACCGTGTCCCATTATGCTCCGGCCTAACCGAGGGTTTACAATCTTGGCCAACAGGAGGCCATCAAACAGACGGATGTGGTGACAGGTAAAATTTAAATTTATAGCAAGTTAATCTTTTAAATACTTGTTTTGTGCTTGTTACCTTACCACTGCTTGTTTAGGATTTATTTTGATTTGTGAGTATCCGGCAAGAGCACTCTTTGACACGGGAGCTTCACACTCCTTCTTGTCCGAAGGATTCATATCGCGCATCGGAGTACCTTCTTCGATGGCAAAGGACAAGTTGAATATGTTGTTGCCCAATGGGTGTTCGATGCGTGCAGATAGAATCTGTGGTGTGAAGATTCGCATTGGGAATCAAGAGTTCGATCTGCAAGCATCATTACTACCGTTGGTGGAGTTCAACGTTATATTTGGCATGGACTGGCTTTCGGAGCAGCAAGCCTATATCGATTGCGGTCGCAAGGAAGTCAAGTTGGGAGCAAGTCGTGAGACGACTTTTACGGGCTTGAAAGAGTCGAGCAAGACGTTGATGTCTGCTCTTCAGGTGGTGAAGGTGGTTCGTGCTGGTGCAGAGCTGTTCTTTACACTAGTGGAGGTTGCAAAGCCAAAGCCTACGTTGGATAGTATATCAGTGGTAGCTGAGTACCCTGATGTGTTCCCCGCAGATCTTCCTGGAGCCCCGCCTCAACGGGAGATAGATTTCACGATAGAGCTCGTACCAGGTGCAAAGCCCGTGTCACGCTCTCCGTATCGGCTAGTGCCTAAGGAATTGGCGTAGATGAAGGTGCAACTTCAAGAGTTGTTGGAGCAAGGGTATGTACATCCAAGTTCTTCGCCTTGGAGCGCACCGGTCCTCTTTATTATGAAGAAGGATGGGAGCTTGAGACTCTGTATTGATTATCGGGAGTTAAACAAGCTAACGGAAAAGAAAAAGTACCCAATCCCAAGGATCGATGATCTTTTTGATCAGTTGGTCGGGTCGACGGTGTACTCTAAGTTGGATCTCAAGTCTGCTTACTATCAACTGAGGATATGGGAAAGTGATATCTTGAAGACAGCGTTCAGTACGAGATACGGGCATTACGAGTTTACGGTCATGCCGTTTGGGCTGACGAATGCGTCGTCAATATTCATGGATTTGATGAACAGGACCTTCAGGGAGTACTTGGACCATCTTGTGATCGTCTTCATCGACGATATTTTGGTGTACTCGCAGAGTGAGGAAGATCACTTCAGGCATCTTCATTTGGTTTTGGAGACGCTAAGGAGGAATCAATTGTACGTCAAGTTCTCAAAGTGCGAGTTTTGGTTGTCCTCAGTGGCGTTCCTCGATCATATAGTGAGTGGGGAAGGTATTGCAGTGAATCCGGCGAAGATTGTTGCGATACAGGAGTGGCCTGAGCTTTCTACGGTAGCAGAAGTCCGGAGCTTTCTGGGGCTTGCCGGCTATTATAGGCGCTTCGTAGAGAACTTCTCGCGGATAGCATTACCTCTCACTACTTTAACAAGGAAGGAGAAGAAGTTCATTTGGACGCCGAAGTGCGCGTGAGCTTTTGAGGAGTTGAAATGTCGGTTAACCACGGCGCCTGTGTTGAGTTCGCCGAGTGGGACCGAAAGTAATGAGATTTATAGCGATGCTTCGGGCAGTGGTTTGGGTTGTGTGCTGTTACAGCATGGAAGCGTTATAACATATGGCTCGAGACAGCTGAAGGTGCACGAGAGGAACTATCCGGCCCATGACTTGGAGTTAGCGGCCGTGATTTTTGCCTTGAAGCTGTGGAGACACTACTTGTATGGGATAAAGGTCAATATTTATACCGACCATAAGAGCCTGAAGTATTTACTAGATCAGAAAGATCTGAATATGCGACAACATGGATGGATGGAGTTACTGGGGGACAATACATTCAAGATCCATCACGTGCCGGGGAAAGGCAATGCGGTTGCGGACGCGTTGAGTCACTGGGCCCCAGCTCAAGCCAATTGGCTGTCGGTCCATGACAAGCAGTTGGTTAGGGAGTTGGAGGTGTTGGAGATCGTTTGCGTAGACAAGCAGTCAAGTGCTGAAGCACTATTGAACTGGACTGAAATTCAGTATGACCTGGCTGACCGGGTTCGGCAGGCATTGGGCTGCTTTGGAAGGACGATCATCGTTTGTGCGTCCCAGAAGTGGGAAATTTACGGGTGGAATTATTGTACGAGGCGCATCATACCAAGTACTCGGTTCACCCGGGGAGCACGAAGATGTACCGCGATGTTAAGAAATTATTCTGGTGGCCAGGACTGAAGAAGGATGTGGCGTTGTACATGGCGAAGTGCCAAACTTGCGCCTTGGTGAAGGCGGAGTGCCAAAAGCCGGGAGCATTTTCGAAATCCTTGTCTATTCCGGAGTGGAAGTTCGATGACATCACTATGGACTTTGTGCATGGGTTGCCAAGGTCGCAAAAGGGGAACGACGCCATTTGGGTGGTCGTATATCGTTTAATGAAGGTGTCGCATTTCATTCCGCATAGGAAGGATGATCCGGTTGAGAAATTGGCAAAGTTGTATGTAGACAATATTGTGCGGCTTCATGGTGTGCCCCGCAGCATCGTGAGTGACCGAGATGGACGGTTCACATCCAATGATTAGAGGCTGGTGCAGCAGATGTTGGGAACAAAGCTGAGTTTTAGCACAACCTTCCATCCGCAAAAGGATGGGCAGACCGAGAGGGTCAATAGGACAATGGAAGACATGCTTCGCATGTGTGTCCTGGACTTTGTAAAGCAATGGGAAGATCACCTATACTTGGTGGAATTCGCTTACAACAATAGCTACCAGGCGAGCATTCAAATGGCGCCCTTCGAGGCACTATATGGTAGAAAATGTCGCATGCCGTTGTCCTGGTTGGAAACGGGTGAGTCAAAGTTGTACAAGCGTCAAGCGGTGGAGGATGCTACTTCATTGGTGTGAACCATTTGGGAGAGGTTGCTAATCGCTCAGGACCATCAGGCAAAGTACTATAATGTCAAGCACAGGAACGTGGAGTTCTCTGTGGGCGACTGGGTGTACTTAAAGATCAAGCCGTTCAAGGGTGTCTCACGGGTGCGGCGCTTGAAAAAGCTAAGCCTGAGGTACCTTGGGCCGTTTGAGGTTCTAGAGCGGATTGGCGAAGCGGCATATCAGTTGAAGGTATCAGTGGAGCTTAGTGGTTTACACGATGTATTCCACATATCGGTGCTTCGGAAGGCGGTGCTAGAGCCTTCGCAAGTGATCGCGGTTGATCAAGTGCCGGTGGATGTTGGGTTGACGACAAAGGTCAAGCCCGTGCGGATTGAGGACTCGGAGGTCAAGCGGCTACGCAATAAAGAGATCAGGATGGTCAAGTTCCGTTGGGACAATTGCGACCGAGAAGAGCTCTCTTGGAAACGAGATCAGACTATGCTTGACGAGTACCCAGAGTTGTTCCGCTCAGGTACAAATTTTAGTTTTGTACTTATCTTTCCATTATGTAATTTCATGGACAAAATTATTTTAAGATGGGGAGAGCTGTAACGCCCCGAAACTCAAAAGAGCGACGAGAGGCATTTTGGGCCAAATTTGGTATTTGGCAGGGGGTACACGGCCTGGGATACGGGCGTGTCCTAGGGCGTGTCGTCTATCAGGCCAGCAATCTGGGATCGACGATCTGGCTAGCGTTCGACGACCTTGGGTCGACGATCGTCGAACAGCGTTCACAGCTGGTTGTCGCGGGCATGTCATGACCGTTCGACGATTTTCCAGCAATTTGCGTTCGACGATTTTACCAGGGATCTGCGTTCAACGATCTGGCTGCGTTCGACGATTTTCCAGCAATCTGCGTTCGACGATTTTGCCAGGGATCTGCATTCGACGATCTGGCTGCGTTCGATAATTTTCCAGCAATCTGCGTTCGACGATTTAGCCTAAGTCTGCGTTCAACGATTTGGCTGCGTCCGATGATTTTTCTAGGGAACTCTGTTCGATGATTTGGCAGCGTTCAGCGATCTTGGCTCGACGATCGTCAAGCGCGGGGCGATTGTGGCGTGTTTGACTCTCTCGACGCGGAGTGTCGACACAGAGGTTTTGGCGGGATCTTGACTAAATATCCCGACACAATTTGATTGGTCGCGGACGTGTCTTGCTCCAGATTGGTGAACTGTGCGGTGCTTAGCCCCATTTGTCCAGGTCAGACCTGGATCGTAGCCGTGTATTTCCCTTTTGTGGGATCCGACGGCTGCTGGTTAATCCGATTGGGATATACCCGTGTACAGGGTTTCAAAACCCTTATTTTCTGCCGCTGGTTCTCTGTCTAAATTCTAGATAGAACGGAGAGCAAAGGAGGAAGAAGAAATCTAGATCTGGTCCTTGGAGGGGATTCGGAGCTCCAAATCGCAAGCCGACTTCAGATCTACGAAGGCAAAGAGAGTGCGGTTCTTTTCATCCGCCTACATTTCCATGGCGCCAAGGAAGAACGCTAGGGTAACGATTCTCTACTTGAGCATATGAAGCTCTACTTCTTTTGCATATAAAGCCCGCTCTCGCGAGTTTGCGGTGAGTTTGAGGCGTTCCTTCGGGTAGATATGTAAAGTCTCCGTTGTTTAGAGTCCGTATTCGAGAACGGACATAGGCATGATGTGTGAAGCCTACCCGGACAAGTTGATCTGGATCGGTGACGTTGCATTGCATAAATAGCCGGAGAAGACTCTGTGCGAATGTGTGTTTTTCGGGTTTCTACGTGGTAGATTGCAACAGGGAGCCTTGTGGATTAACCCCAAGGTACACCCGAAAAACTGGGCAGATGCGTGATTTTGCCAACATGGTGGCCTGGGAGCCAACTTGAACATAACCATGTTATGTGGAGTGTGTGACGGAAACGGGACTCGGAAGAAGTTTGACCCGCGCATATGTTTTAAATTAACATTGCGGTGTGAGCAACGGGTTAGGCGGAACCGTAACCGTTCTATGTCGTTCGGTTAGAGTCATTGGCATAGATGAGGGTCTTCAGCGGTCTATGACTTAAATTGACGTGACCCATGCTGGAAAGACAAAATGCTCATTGTTTGGCCGTCCAAAGGGATGGTGGTGAGTCGGCAGACTTTGACCGTGATCACCGAGAATGTGCCCTGAGTGCACGGGGTGTGTGGCCGTGCGAGCCTACTCCTGTGATGTAGTGATATTACTACTGCTTGGTTATACTAATAAAGTGCAGGGAAGGAGCATTGCCGCCCCGAGTTGGGGCAGGATCGTTATAATTTGGTCAGCATTGCTGACCGTTGCCTTTGTTTGCCACCGTGCGGTGGTTCGTTGCTTGCAGGTGCTGCTAGACCAAGCGGTCAATAGCGGGCTAATGCCCAAGTTGTCGTGCCGGCCCTCGAAGGCCTAATATTTTAGAAGTTTTCTTTATTCATGTATGGCCGGCCTGCGTGCCGAGGTTTGAAAACATGTAATTTTGAAGGAAACAATTTGTAAGGCCTTAAGGCCCGTACTTGTATATTTGTACTTCATTCCTTTGGGTTTGTTTAGTTGACATTAATGTTATTTGTGTTGGGTTCTTTTTATTGCAACTTATAAAACCGCTTCTGCTAGAATGCTCTGTGTAAGACGTTGGATTGGTTGGATGGTTTCCATTGAGTAACCACCCGGTCTGTCTGTGGTATATGGCGTCGGGCCCCGGCCGGACCTACTGATATATGCTATGCGACGGATAGGGGGTGTTACACCTATGTAGAGCCAAAGTCTCGTTATCAAGGATGGACTCGACCCAGAAACATTGGCGAAAGTGTCTTTAAGGCACCTTATGAAGAAGTCATTCTTCAGAGCTATGGCCCTTTCAATCATGGCCATAACTTCAAGAAGGCACCAAAGACAAAGCCTGTTGTAGAAAAGCCTGTAAAGGAGAAGAAGTCATGTGATTGTCATCATCATGAGACATCTTCCTCCAAGAATGCTACCCCTGCTAGACCACAATTCCAAAAGATCAAGCAGGAGAACTTAAGGCGAAGATACAACAGATTTGACTGTTGGTGTTGTGGCAGAATTGGCACTTTGCCATTAATTGTTGGTTTAATCCTAGAAATGCTGCAACCCCACATGTTGGCAATATGAGGAAGACCACTCATAATGCTAATATTCGTAGGTGGAGTGTTCCAACCCGAGACCAAGGACCCAAACGTATTTGGGTTCCTAAGACTAACTAATTGTGATTGCAGGAATGTGCAAAGGCCAACAAAATGCCAATCTGGTATTTGGACAGTGGATGCTCTCGGCATATGACCGGGACAAGAAGCCTTATTCAGAACTTTTCTCCAGTTGTGAACGGACCAAAGGTCATCTTTGGAGGTTCAGACCGTGGAATTACTAGAGGCTATGGTATGATTACTAACGGTAATATATCCTTCTCAGATGTGGCTTACGTTGAACGTTTGGAACATAACCTTATAAGCATAAGCCAACTCTGCGATAAAGGATACATAGTTGAGTTTCACGCTGATAAGTGTTTGATAAAATCTGTTGACAATATGGAAATGATTCTATCCGGCACTCGAAGCAGAAACATTTTATGTTTGAATTTCATTTGTATAGATTCTTCGACACCAGTGTGCTTTTTAGCAAAAGATAGTGCGTCTCTTGGGGACCAATGGCACAAGAGATTAGCACATATTAATTCCAAAACTATAAATAAATTATTTTCAATGAACTTAGTATGTGATGCCCCAAATGTCAAGTACGTCAAAGATAAACCTTGTCATGCATGTGTAAAAGGCATGCAAACAAGGGCTACCTTTAAGAGCTTTATTGGCAAGGATTCTAATAGATGTCTTCATCTACTACATATGGACTTGTTTGGTCCACTGCAAATTAAAAGTTTGGGAGGTAAGGATTATGCGTTGGTAATTGTTGATGATTACTCGCATTTTGAGTGGGTGTTCTTTCTGAAACACAAGTCAGATAACTTCGACATTTTTACTAATTTTGTCAGGAAAGTTCAGAATGAGTTCAACTGCTCCATAGTCAAAATCAGAAGTGACAACGGAACAGAATTCAAATCTGGGGCCATGACAGAATTTTGTGAAAGCTTGGGTATCTTTCATGAGTTTTCCTCTCCTCGTACTCATCAACAAAATGGAGTGGTCGAGAGAAGGAATAGAACGCTCATAGAGGCCTGCATGATCATGTTGAGTGATGCTTCACTTCCCGAATATTTCTGTCCTGGAGTCGTCAACACTGCATGCCACGTGCAAAATCGAGCCCTCATAAACAAAAACCGCGATAAGACACCTTACGAATTTTTGAAAGGCAGGAAACCAACATTCTCATATTTTAGAATTTTTGGCTGTAAATTCTTCGTGCTAAACAATGGCAAGTATCACACTACTAAGTTTAGCGAAAAGAGTTTTGAAGGTATTTTTGTAGGTTATAGTAGCCATAGTAAGGCATATAGGATTTTTAATAGAAAAACCTTGGTGGTAGAAGAATCGATACATGTTGTATTTGATGAGACGAGTTTGCTGCAAAGCAACTCTTCTAGTGTGCTTATTGAAGATGCAGGTGCAAAGCTGAAAGAAATTAGCTTGGATGAACCATCCGAAGACAAAGGTGAAAAGTTCATCAAGATCACCACTCCAACCCCTATTGGAGAGGTTGATGTCCAAGATGAAGAAGTCACTCCGGTGATAGAAGACAATCCAGATGCTAGGACTCCAGAGCTCAGACATTTGAAGGATCATCCCATGGACCAGATTAGAGGAGATCCCCGAGATGGTGTCAGATCTCGTAGAGGTACAACTAATGAGGATCTATATTTAAGTTTTCTCTCACAGGTTGAACCAAAGAAGTTTGAGGAAGCAAACCCATATGCATCGTGGATAATGACAATGGAAGAAGAACTGAACCAGTTCAAGCGCTGCAAAGTATGGAAGCTGTTGGGTACATTGGTTCAAATGTACCTGATTTGAAGAAGCCTCACCCAACTCAATGATATACATCAAAATGTATTTGATGTGTTTTGAGTTTACTTGTGCAGGTTAAGTATTTGTAGGAAAGAAGAAAAAGTTTCTAAGTCCATGTGTCGACACTCAGAGGGAAAGTGTCGACACTTAAGAAGAACTGTGTCGACACCCAGGCAAGCAGTGTCGACACTTGGAGTAATTGTGTCGACACCAGGGATGCTGAGTCGACACCAGACAGAAAGTGTCGACACAAGGAGCTGTGTCGACACTCAGTGAAGAAAAACACAGTGAAGCTGTGTCGACACATAGCAGTTGTGTTGACACCCAGTAAAACTGTGTCTACATCAGAAAGTGTCGACACTTGGAGACTGTGTCGACACTCAGCAAAAGTCAGTAGAGACTAAGTACAAGTGTCGACACCCAGAACAATGTGTCGACACTCAGCAGAAGAGTCAACACTTGAAGTAAGTGTCGACACCCAGAGCAATGTGTCGACACTCAGCTGAAGACTCAACACTTGAAGAAAGTGTCGACATAAGGAGCTTTGTCGACACTTAGTAAAGATCAGCAAAGTTCAACAAAAATATTCTAAGTACAAGTGTCGACACTAAGGGAATGTGTCGACACTCAGCCATAGTCTCGACAGAAGAAGCTGTGTCGACACAAGGAGCTGTGTCGACACTAAACAAGTTTCAACACTGAAGACATATGTCGACACCAAGAAGTAGTGTCGACACTTAACAGATTCAACACATGAAGATGTGTCGACACAAAGGTGTTGTGTCGACACTTAGAAGAGTTCAGCAAAATACTGAAGTATAAGTACTTGTGTCGACACTCAATTTCAGTGTCGACACATGAATAAGAAGTAGTGTCGAGATATAAAATCTACAACACAAGGAGTTGTGTCGACACCTTGTACGCTAGTGTCGACACTTAGACAACATGTGTCGACACTTGGTCTATAAGTGTCGACACTTAAAGACAGATAGTCTCTACACTTCTAGACAGTTACAGAATTTTCAAGAACTGACTGGATGACTTGACAGCTACCATTCCAGCCAGTCTACAACACCTGTCAGAGTTGTCAGAAATCAGTTATGGACCGGACCAGCCGGTTACCATGAAGAAGGCCTATAAATAGGCTTATACAGTTTACAGAAGTTGTGGTTGAGGAGATCAATTAAACGCAAGTACAAGTGATCAATATACAAAGAAGATCTTGCTATTCCTTGAAGAATCAAGTGCAGATCTAAGAAGTTGGAGAGAGAGAGCTCCATCCAAGAAATCAGTTGTTGCAACCAGACTGAGAAGAAGGGTTCAGATTTATTCTGAATCTTAAGTAGCAGAGATCAAGGATCAACTGCAGAAGGAGTCAATCTTATTGAGTTCTACATTCAAGAAGCTTTGAAGAAAGCTAAGTCAGATTGATTTCAGCTGAGTTCTTCCAAGAACTCATCAAGAAACTCACAACTCTCCTCTCTTGTCTCTGGGTTGCTGAGTTAACATTATTGTATTCATATTTTCTTGTAGGATCCTTTGGATCTGAGTCGTGTAAGCCTGTAATTATAAAGGCTGAGTGTAGGGCTTGAGAGCCTGAGTGTAGGAGATTGAAATCTCTGAGTGTAGGCCTTGGTGGCTGAGTGTAGGCCTTGGTGGCTGAGTGTAGGCCTTGGTGGCTGAGTGTAGGCCTTTGTGGCTGAGTGTATGCTTTGTGAAGAAGCTGAGTTGTAGGGCCTTGGGCCTGAGGTGTAGGAACATGTTTTCGGTTCTGAGATAGTGGAGAAGTTGGGCCGAATCTAGTACACTACTAGATAGGCGAAGGAGGAAAGTGGATGTACCCAAATCTTGGGGAACCACTATAAAACTGAGTGTCCACTGTGTGTTGTGATTTGCTGTGATTGCTGTGTGTTTGCTGTGATAAAGTAGCTAGAAATCTGAGTTAGATTCTATATTCTGCCATAAAAAGTTAAAAAGATTCAAGTCACCTATTCACCCCCCCTCTAGGTGTTTAGGTACAATATCGTTCAAGTGGTATCAGAGGGAGGTTACTCAAAAAAGGGACATAACTGTCTGAGTAGATCCTATTAGCAGATTCAGTCTAAGTCAAATTACAGAATCAAGAACCATGGGTTCCACTGAAAATCACAAGGAATTGGGATCCATGAAGTTACCCATATGTAGGAAAGAGATCTTTGGGATCTGGAAGGAAAGGGTGAGACTCTTTATGGAAGCCTCAGACCCTAGGATTTATATCACAGTAAAGGAAGGACCATATGTGTCCATGAAGGTGTCAGTCTTAGATGCAAATCAGAGAACACCTAAGGATTTCTCTGAAATGACAAATGATGAAATTGTTCTAGCCACTATGGATAAGAGGGCTCAAAACATCATAGTGAGTGCCATAGATGATGCAACTTTTCAGAATCTGATACACTGTAAAACAGCTAAAGAAATGTGGGATACTCTTATTGTGTATATGGAGGGTTCTGAAGAAGTAAGGTAAGACAGAAAATCTTTGCTAAATCAAGAGTATGAAAGTTTTAGACAAGGAAAAGCTGATAGCATAACTAAGTGCTATAAAAAGTTCTACAGGATAGTGAATGAGCTCATGTTCTATGGCAGAGAGTTCAGTAATTATGAACTCAATGGTAAGTTTCTAAGGTCCCTAACAAAAGATTGGGACACCAAGATCTGTGCCATTAGGGAAATGGCAAAGTTGGGAGAAATTCCTCCACCAACACTTTTTGGCAAACTGCTGTCCTATGAAATGCAGTTAATGGTGAGGAAAGAAGAGGAGAAATCCACAAGAAGTGAACACAAAGAAAGGACAGTGGCTTTCAAAACAGAAGCCCCCAGAAAGTATAGAAGTAAATCACCAACTCCACCTCCAAAAGCAGCTGAGACTGAGTCAGAAGATTCAGAAAGCAGGAAGTCTGAGAGCAGTGAAAGTGATGAGCACTTTGCTGCCTTCACAAGACATTTCCAGAAGTTCTTAAAGAAGAAACAGTGGAGGACAAGGCCATCTACTTCACAGAGAAAATAGGAATATTATCAGGATAAAAAGTCTTCAAAGAAAGACAGGAAAAAGACTAAGGCTGGCAAGACAACTCTTTCAAAAATAGTATGCTATTGCTGTAATAGACAAGGTCATGTTGTTGCAGATTGTCCAGAAAAAAGGAAGGAGTCTAATGACAAGAAAAAGACTCAATACAAGGGCAAGAAGAAGAAGTCTTTTGTTGCCAAAAAGGACAAGAGCCTGTCAGATATCTCTTCTTCAGAAACTGAGTCAGATGCTGAGGCATATATAGGGCTGTTTGCTGAGGAAGAAGAACAAGAGTTCATTCAGATCATGAACTCTATTTATGAATAAGAGGACAGTCAGTGCCAAGGACTAATGACATTGACAGGAAGTGAAAAAATCCTGGAGCAGCCAGGACCTAGTAAGGTATAAAATTCAACTTTAAGTTTAATTTCTTGTGCCAGTACAGAATCAGATTCATCATCATCAAGTGATGAGAGTGCATCTGAGTCTGAAGAAGATATTCATCAGTTGATAGATGAATATCAAGTTCTGTTTCAAGCTTATAAGAAGAGCAAGTCCCTAACCAAAAGTCAGGCAAAGGAAATTGTTAATCTCAAAGCTGCTGCAACTGATTTTGAGAAGTCATTTGATCAAAAGTTTAATGAGATAGCCAGACTGAAGCACATAACTGTGATTCAGATGGGAACTATATCATTTAAGAATGATCAAATCAAGAGCCTGGAGATTAATCTTCAGAAGGAGAAAGACTTAGTTGCTAGGTTTTCTAAACCTAAGTCTGTTTTGCCCATAATTGATGAATTTGTTCATCACAAAGGCAAAGCTGGACTGGGATTTACTAGACCTGCAAGGACTGTTCAGTCCAAGTCCAAGTCCAAGGGCAAAGCCCCAACTCTCAACAAGTCAGCTGTGAATAAAACAGCAAAGACAGTACCTAAGCAAAGGTACAATAAGTTTGAATGTTGGTGCTGTGGCAAGGTAGGCCACTATGCAATGGACTGTTGGCACAATGTTAGTACCAAAGTGAGTAGCAAACTGCCTGTTGGAAAGCCTGCAGGTAGCTTTGTTAGGATGCAAACTAACCAGTACCAAGGACCCAAGAATTCTTTGGGTTCTAAGGTTCACTAATCTGTTTTGCAGGTGAGTCCAAGTGGTCATGCCCCTATATGGTACTTGGACAGTGGATGTTCCAGACATATGACTGGAACAAGGGAATTGCTAAAGGACTACACTCCAATCAAAGATGGTCGTAAAGTCACCTTTGGTGGTTCTGAAAAAGGAATCATCAAAGGGTTTGGTAACATTTCTAGTAACTTAGTTACCATTACTCAAGTGGCTTATGTTAAAGGTTTGAAACACAACCTAATTAGTATAAGTCAATTAAGTGATGTAGGATATGACATCTCATTTGTTAAGAATGGTTGTCATATCAGGAGGTCAAATGATCAAGAGATCATTTTGACTGGTTATAGAAAGAGGAATGTCTACTGCCTAGACATTATGTGTGAGACCAATGGTTCTCAAGTATGTCTTGTAGCTGATGAGACAGTCTCTCATTGTGTCAAATGGCACAAGAGGCTAGGCCATCTAAACTACAAGACAATTGGCAAACTCTTTAGTAAAGAGTTAGTGAGGAATGATCCTCAAGTTAAGTGTATTAAAGATGGTATTTGCTCAGCTTGTCAAAAGGTCAAGCAGACTAGATCCACCTTTATAAGCATTGAAAACAAAGATGCTGTGAGGTGCTTATACCTCTTGCATATGGATCTCTTTGGTCCAATGCCAGTTCACAGCCTAGGTAGGAAGGTCTATACCTTTGTAGTTGTAGATGACTACTCAAGGTTTTCCTGGGTGTTCTTTCTTAGACAGAAATTTGAAACACCCAATGTCTTTTATAGCTTTGTTAGACAAATTCAGAATGAACTAAATAGTACAGTGGTCAAAATAAGAAGTGAACATGGTACTGAGTTTCGGTCTGATAGCATGACAAAACTATGTGAAGAATTTGGGATATTTCAAGAGTTTTCTTCACCAAGAACACCTCAGCAAAATGACATTGCTGAGAGGAAGAATAGAACCTTGATTGAGGCTGGTAGGACCCTATTAAGTGATATATCACTACCAGAATATTTCTAGGCTGAAGCAGACAATACTGCATGCCATGTTATTAATAGGGCTACCATAACTAAAAGTCTCAACAAGACCCCCTATGAGGTTGTGAAAGGCAGGAAACCAAACATATCCTACTTCAGGATCTTTGGTTGTAAGTGTTTTATACTTAACAATAGGAAGTCTTACTTGACTAAGTTTGCTGCCAAGTCCCAAGAGGGAATTTTTGTTGGGTACAACAACAACAGTAAGACTTATAGTGTTTACAACTTGTCTACACAAGTTGTAGAAGAGTCTGTACATGTAGTATTTGATGAAACTAGACTTATTAACAATGAGTTGTCTAGTAGTGTATGCATCCCCACAGGTATAACTAAGAAGATGGACAAGCTCACTATAGAAGAAGAATCTACTACAAGGCAGCAAGTAGAAGACAGTGGCTGTTGTCCAGGGGGAGTACTACATGTACCTAATGCAGAAGAAGTACAAGAAGTACAGCATAATGAAGATGTTGAAGAAGTTCAACCTGAAGTCAGGATGCCTCCAGCCAATAGGCATCTTAGAGATCATCCAGCTGAGCAAATCATTGGTGATCCAAGACAAGGGGTACAGACAAGGAGCAGAAACCTGAATGCAGCAATCTACTCCAGCTTTCTATCCCAAGTTGAACCAAAGAAGTTTGAAGAAGCCATCCTAGACCCTCATTGGATTGAGGCAATGCAGGAAGAACTCAATCAGTTCAAGAGGTGCAAGGTCTGAGAGCTTGTTCCTAAACCTAAAGACCACAACATAATTGCGACCAAGTGGATCTATAGGAACAAGATGGATGAGCATGGAGTCATCATTAAGAACAAAACAAGATTGGTTGCTAAAGGATATAGGCAGGAAGAAGGTATTGACTTTGATCAAATCTTTGCTCCAGTAGCCAGACTGGAAGCCATAAGGATGTTCCTGGCCTATGCAACCTTTCAAGGTTTTAAAGTTTACCAAATGGATGTCAAGTCAGCATTTCTGAATGGTAATCTTAAAGAGGAAGTCTATGTGGAACAGCCATCAGGTTTTGTTGATTCAACTCTACCTAATCATGTCTATAGACTTAGGAAAGCTTTATATGGGTTAAAGCAAGCCCCTAGGGCTTGGTATGAAACCCTGTCTAGTTTCCTCATTGAGAATAAGTTTACAAGGGAGAAAATAGACAAGACTCTATTCTTTAGGGAATCTAGAGGCAAAGTAATACTAGTCCAAATATATGTAGATGATATTATATTTGGGTCTACTGAAAGTAGCATTTGCAAAAAGTTTGCAAAACTAATGCAAGGTCAATTTGAGATGAGTAGTATGAGAGAGCTAAAGTTCTTCTTGGGTCTCCAAGTAAGACAGACTGAGAGTGGTTTATCCATATGCCAGTCTAAGTTCACCCTAGAACTCATAAGGAAGTATGGTATGGATTCATCCAGCACCATGAAGACTCCTATGGGGTCAAGTATGTCTCTTAGCAAGGATGATGCAGGGAAACCTGTGGATGAAACCTTGTATAGAGGGATAGTTGGCTCCCTATTATCTTTGACTGCAAGTAGACTAGATATCATGTATGCTACATGTGTCTGTGCAAGGTATCAAGCCTGCCCTAAAGAGTCTCATTTGACAGCAGTCAAAAGGATATTGAGATATCTAAAGGGCACTCCTTATCTAGGCCTCTGGTACCCTAGGAATGGGGATTTTGAACTAACAGGTTATTCAGATGCAGACTTTGCAGGATGCAAAGAAGACAGAAAAAGCACAACTGGAACCTGTCAATTCCTAGGTGGGAGACTGATTTCATGGAGTAGCAAAAAGCAAACAAGTGTGGCTATCTCCACTGCAGAATCAGAATATGTGGCTGCAGGAAGTTGTTGTGCTCAACTTCTATGGATACAACATCAGCTTGAGGACTATGGAATTCAGGTAAGTAGAACTCCACTCTTCTGTGATTCTACTAGTGCTATATCAATTGCACATAATCCTGTTTCCCATAGTAGAACTAAACATATAGAGATAAAATATCATTTTCTTAGGAAGCATGTAGAGAAAGAAGATATTTTACTGAAATATGTTAAAACTGATAATCAATTAGCTGATATGTATACTAAGCCCCTAGAAGAAACTAAGTTCAATAGGTTTAAAATTGAACTAGGAATGATAAACTTAGAATAAGTTTATAGAAATGGCTAAGTCAAAAGGTGTCGACACACAGAGATATCTGTGTCGACACAGAATGTGGTGTCGACACTTCAGTGAAAAGGTGTCGACACATCTAGGATATTGGTGTCGACACTTCAGGACATTAGTGTCGACACTTGTCAAGTAGGTGTCGACACATCCAAAGTGGTGTCGACACTTAGTGTTTACTCAGAATTATCTAAGTAAAGTCTCGACTATGTGTCGAGATAAGTGGTGTCGACACATAAACAAGTGTCGACACATATAATCTGTTGACTAAACTTGTGTCGACACATATGTGTCGAGACATTATAAGTCAGTGTCGACACTTATCGACAGTGTCGACACAATTTAAGTTAGCTGCCCGCCTTTTCATCTTCAAAACTAGAAAGGTATAAATAGGATTTTACCTTAGTTTGTCGACACGCTTTCAAAAGTTTCGAGACCAAACTTGTGTGTCGACACCTCTCTTCTCTCAGTCAAATTCTTCAAACCCTAATGGCGCCAAAGCTTGAGGAGAACGTCAACGAAGGCTACGAGCTGGTGCGCAATGCTTTTGATGATGCAGACCTGGAGATCAAGACTGTAGTAACCCTAGTTGCTGACTCAGGATTAGAATATCTTGTTTCAGAGCCAACAAAGATCTGGAAGAAGGAAGTACTGGAATTCCTTAATGGAGCAACCCTAGACGACTCTGGATACAAGATCAAGTCCAGGGTCTATGGTGAAAAGGTGAAGGTGTCACCAAAAAGTTTGAGGAAAATCTTTCAGTTACCAAGAACCAAGGAAGAAGAAGAGGTTACAGCTTCCAGGACCAGAGATGCATTGGCATGGTGTGGTCTGGATTCTAAGATGAAGATTGGTTCAGTTTTCAATAGAAAAGGCATGGACAGCCAAGGGAAATTCATGTCAGAAATTGTTGGCAAAGTGATTCTAAGCAAACCTGGAGGGCATGATAGTATATCTGCCTATATGTTCAGCATTATGACCAGGATAATCTTCAATCTGAAAACTGACTGGTCAGTAGTGATCTTTGAGAAGATCAAGGAAAGCCTGATGAAGCCCAACTTGGGAAGGATCTTAAGTCTTTACCTTGCTGGTACTATACCAGAAGTTATGAGTCAAGCTACTGGCAGTAAAATCAACCACATGAGAAGAATGGACATGAGGATCTTCTCCAGATGGGACAGGGTGTTGTCTAAGGAGATGCCAACCCTTGAGAAGATAATTCCTGAGAAAGTATCACCTCCAAAGAAGAAGAGGAAAACTGCTCCAGTGGCACAGGTTTCCACTAGCAGCTCTGGTAGTGAAGAGCAAGTGGTCTTCACACCTGTTGAGAATGAGGAAGGAACTGTTGTAAAGTCTCCAGCTCCTCAAGATGTTGCTGAAATCCAGGGGAAGCTACCTCAAGCTAGTCCCATACACAAGGATCACATCCAGGGGGAGCCATTAGTTGTGGAAGAGCCAACTCCTCTTGAGCGTGAGCAAGCAACAAACATCATTCTAGAGGTAATCACTGAGCTTAATGCTTTAGATTTTCCTTTAGAAGATACTGATTTGTCTGATGTTTATCAGCAACCACAGACTGCTAGTCAAGTCCCAGATGTTGTCATGGAAGACACATCTACTGCAGCTCAGATTGTATCTGATCCAGTGGTAGATGAGCCAAGAATTTCTCCAGCTCATTCTCCACAAGAATTTACAATGGAAGATTTATTTCTAAATCTGGATCAACAAGACTTTGACAAGGACAATGCTGCTGCTGAAGGGGAGAATGCTCCAGTTGAGGGGGAGCAAATGCCAATTCTTGAAGAACCTGCAAGGCATTAGCCTGAGAAACAACCAGCTGTTGAGGAGCTACCTAAGGAGAGGGTAGAGATTGCCAGCACATCAGCCTCTGAAGATGAGGAGACTATAAGGGCTAAGAAAAAAAAATTCAAGTATTTAGAAGAAGGAGCCAAAGTTATAAGAAGGCTCTCCAAACTGTTACTCCACAGCCTATATCACAGCCAGCTCCAACTGTTGATTATAGTGCACTGATGGTTGCAATGCAAATTAAACTTGATGAGCACAGGCAGGCAATTGAGAAGTATGTTGATGAAGGGCAAAAATCATTACAGTTTGATCTAGCCCAAGATATAAAGTCAATAAGATTTGAAATGAATCTTAATAAGAAGGAGATGACTGACTGCTTCCACAAGGGTGGAAATGCAGTAGTCTATCTTGCAACTCATCAAGAAAAGATAAAGGCTCAAGTAGATGACATAGCATAGAAGCAGGGGTATGTTTTAGAGAACCAAATCAGAATGAATGACAATTTGACCCAATCTCACAATATTATTGTCACAGAGATGAAGAACATTGCTGCTGGCCTGACAACTTCTACTGCTACTGCTAAGACAGCTTTTGATAAAGCACTGCAAGAGAGCTTAACTGAAGTTACAACTGCTATTCAGGACTCTCAGAAGCTGATCTCTGAAAAACTCCAAAGGTTAAGACCTTTCTACAGGGATGGAGTCAATTATCTCAATGCCCAAATCAGATTTCAAAAAGATGATTTAAGGGATCACATAGAAAGAGAAGTCATAAAGGGGGAGAGGGTCTTAGTCAAAGGCTGGCTCTGACCATGCAAAATGGGTTTCTAATTCCATCAGAGCTACTCTTGGTTATCCTCCTCTTTGTGATGATGATAATGTAGCAGAATCTGGAATTAACCCCGCATATCTTGGAGGTGAGCAACCAGAAGTAGCTCAAGTGATCTATCCTCCACCAGATTTTGACATGATCCATGCTGACATACAGTCCATGTATAGCCCACCTGGGGGTAAGGACAATGTCATAATAGAGAAAGTTGTTCAGCCTGTCTCTGAAGCTTTACAGGAAGCTATCTTGAAGGAGCAAGCTGAAGAAGAAACCAGATTGTCAAAGAAGAGGTTCAGGGAGCAAGCTGAACAAAGACCTGATTTTGAATAGTGGAGCCCCACCTCTAGGAACATTATTTTGACTGCATGGAAAGCTGCAAAAGATAATGTGCTAGACAGGAACAAGTGGTTTTCTGAGGCTGAATGGAGAAAGCATGAGACAAGGCAGGAGGCTATAGTCCAATATAGAAGAAATTCTAAGATAGGAAAGCTACCTCCTACTGCCCAGGAGCCTAGCAAGTACTTTCCCAAGCCTTATCATTATTTTGAAAGGCAAAAGATCAAAGCTGAGGAACTTAAGAAGAAAGATCTGAAAGGCAAGAAGCCTGCTGATGCTGAAGTTGCTGAAGCTCCTGTTCAAGCCAAAGTACAAGCTGGAAAAGGAATAGTGATCAAGGAGTCTGAACAGAAATAGAATTAGAATTTTCTTAAAGATTACTATGAAATTTGATGTAAAACATTCTGTAAACTTTTTGAAGTATGAATATGACAAAGTATTGGAACAATGTGCTGTGTGATAAATTTGCTATGTGATAAATTTATTTCATAGTTATTCTGTGATGCTATCTTTGTATACATGTTTGATTGATACATGTTTATGTTTGCTCTGCTATATATAATCCTGCTTTACATCAATTTGTAATTTTATTATGAATGGTGTATATCATTGACTAAGGGTTATGACTTCTCCAAATAGGGGGAGATTGTTGGGTACATTGGTTCAAATGTACCTGATTTGAAGAAGCCTCACCCAACTCAATGATATACATCAAAATGTATTTGATGTGTTTTGAGTTTACTTGTGCAGGTTAAGTATTTGCAGGAAAGAAGAAAAAGTTTCTAAGTCCATGTGTCGACACCCAGAGGGAAAGTGTCGACACTTAAGAAGAACTGTGTCGACACCCAGGCAAGCAGTGTCGACACTTGGAGTAATTGTGTCGACACTAGGGATGCTGAGTCGGCACCAGACAGAAAGTGTCGACACAAGGAGCTGTGTCGACACTCAGTGAAGAAAAGTGCAGTGAAGTTGTGTCGACACATAGCAGTTGTGTCGACACCCAGTAAAACTTTGTCTACATCAGAAAGTGTCGACACTTGGAGACTGTGTCGACACTCAGCAAAAGTCAGCAGAGACTAAGTACAAGTGTCGACACCCAGAACAATGTGTCGACACTCAGCAGAAGAGTCAACACTTGAAGTAAGTGTCGACACCCAGAGCAATGTGTCGACACTCAGCTGAAGACTCAACACTTGAAGAAAGTGTCGACACAAGGAGCTTTGTCGACACTTAGTAAAGATCAGCAAAGTTCAACAAAAATATTCTAAGTACAAGTGTCGACACTAAGGGAATGTGTCTACACTCAGCCAGAGTCTCGACAGAAGAAGCTGTGTCGACACAAGGAGCTGTGTCGACACTCAACAAGTTTCAACACTGAAGATATGTGTCGACACCAAGAAGCAGTGTCGACACTTAACAGATCCAACACATGAAGATGTGTCGACACAAAGGTGTTGTGTCGACACTTAGAAGAGTTCAGCAAAATACTGAAGTACAAGTACTTGTGTCGACACTCAATTTCAGTGTCGACACATGAAGAAGAAGTAGTGTCGAGATATAAAATATACAACACAAGTAGTTGTGTCGACACCTTGTAGGCTAGTGTCGACACTTAGACAACATGTGTCGACACTTGGTCTATAAGTGTCGACACTTAAAGACAGATAGTCTCGACACTTCTAGACAGTTACAGAATTTTCAAGAACTGACTGGATGACTTGACAGCTGCCATTCCAGCCGGTCTACAGCACCTGTCAGAGTTGTCAGAAATCAGTTATGGACCGGACCAGCCGGTTACCATGAAGAAGGCCTATAAATAGGCTTATACAGTTTACAGAAGTTGTGGTTGAGGAGATAAATTGAACACAAGTACAAGTGATCAATATACAAAGAAGATCTTGCTATTCCTTGAAGAATCAAGTGCAGATCTAAGAAGTTGGTGAGAGAGAGATCCATCCAAGAAATCAGTTGTTGGAACCAGACTGAGAAGAAGGGTTCAGATTTATTCTGAATCTTAAGTATCAGAGATCAAGGATCAACTGCAGAAGGAGTCAATCTTATTGAGTTCTACATTCAAGAAGCTTTGAAGAAAGCTAAGTCAGATTGATTTCAGCTGAGTTCTTCCAAGAACTCATCAAGAAACTCACAACTCTCCTCTCTTGTCTCTGGGTTGCTGAGTTAACATTATTGTATTCATATTTTCTTGTAGGATCCTTTGGATCTGAGTCGTGTAAGCCTGTAATTATAAAGGCTGAGTGTATAGCTTGAGAGCCTGAGTGTGGGAGATTGAAATCTCTGAGTGTAGGCCTTGGTGGCTGAGTGTAGGCCTTGGTGGCTGAGTGTAGGCCTTGGTGGCTGACTGTAGGCCTTTGTGGCTGAGTGTAAGCTTTGTGAAGAAGCTGAGTTGTAGGGCCTTGGGCCTGAGGTGTAGGAACATGTTTTTGGTTCTGAGATAGTGGAGAAGTTGGGCCGAATCTAGTACACTGCTAGATAGGCGAAGGGGGAAAGTGGATGTACCCAAATCTTGGGGAACCACTATAAAACTGAGTGTCTACTGTGTGTTTTGATTTGCTGTGATTGCTGTGTGTTTGCTGTGATAAAGTAGCTAGAAATCTGAGTTAGATTCTTTATTCTGCCATAAAAAGTTAAAAAGATTCAAGTCACCTATTCACCCCCCCCTTCTAGGTGTTTAGGTACAATATCGTTCAGAAGCTTGTTCCAAGACCCAAAGGTAAGAAAGTCATTGGGACAAAAAGGGTCTACAGGAACAAGATGGACGAGGATGAAATGATAGTAAAGAACAAGGCCAGACTTGTCGCCAAAGGTTATCGTCAAGAAGAAGAAATCGACTTCGACCAGACATACGCTCCAGTGTCAAGACTGGAGGCTATAAGGTTATTCCTAGCATATACTGCACTTAAAGGCTTCACTGTCTACCATATGGACGTGAAGTCTGCCTTCCTTAATGGTGACATAAAGGAAGAGGTGTATGTGGAACAACCTCCAGGTTTCGTTGATCCTGACTTTCCTGATTACATTTATTTACTACATAAAGCTTTATATGGTCTGAAACAAGCTCCTCGAGCTTGGTATGAGACGCTGTCTAGATTTCTACTTGAGAACATGTTCACAAGATGAAAGATAGACACAACATTATTTTTAGGGAAATTAAGGGCAAGATTTTGCTAGTGCAAATCTATGTCGACGACATTATTTTTGGTTCTACTGATGACAACCTCTGGAAGAAGTTTTCAAAACTTATGCAAGGGAAGTTTGAAATGAGTAGTATGGGCGAGCTAAAGTATTTCTTCGGGCTTCAGGTAAAACAGTCTGAAGATGGAATTTTCATCTCGCAGACTAAGTTTACCAAAGAGCTGATTAAGAAATTCGGAATGGAGAACGCAACCTCGATGAGGACTCCAATGGGTTCAACCATGTCTCTGGACAAGGATGAAAATGGGAAATCTTTTGATGAAACCAAGTACAGAAGCATTATTGGATCCTTGCTCTACCTTACTGCAAGTAGACCTGACATAATGTTCTCAACATGTGTTTGTGCTAGATTTCAGGTGAAATCTAAGGAATCTCACTACGCTGCTGCAAAGCGGATTTTCAGATACCTTAAAGGTACACCAAATCTTGTCTTATGGTACCCAAGAAGTAATGATAGCGAACTAATAGGTTTTTCAGATGCAGATTTTGCAGGTAGCAAAAACGACAGGAAAAACACTTCAGGGACTTGCCAATTCTTTGGAAGAAGCCTTATCTCCTGGAGTAGCAAGAAGCAAAACTATGTGGCAATCTCAACGGCCGAGTTAGAGTACATCTCTGCAAGCAGTTGTTGTGCATAGTTACTTTGGATAAAAAATCAGTTCGAAGACTACAACATGAAGTTTGCAAAGATTCCATTGTTTTGCGACTCCTCCAGCGCAATAACAATAGCCAGCAACCCAGTCTCGCACAGCCAGACAAAGCATATAGAGCTAAGGTATCACTTCATCCGGGAGAATGTGGAGCATGGGGACATAGACCTTCAATATGTCCTTACAGATAGGCAAATTGCAGATATTTTCACGAAGCCACTGGACGAGACCAAGTTCTCGTTCTTCAAAACAGAACTTGGGATGCTCAACAAGGAAGACTAGAAGAGGCTCGACTTTCAAGAAGGCTCAAGGCTCAGAGGTTAGTCAAAAGTTGGATTTTTCCAAAAGTTCAAGGTTTTGACTCGAGTAAGTAACAACATACTCGAGTAAGTCTATGACCTACTCGAGTAGTAGAATGGCATACTCGAGTAATCGACTTGACCTACTCGAGTAGTGGAATGCTATACTCGAGTAGTCGACTTGACATACTCGAGTAGCAGACTTGCATACTCGAGTAGTCAACTTCACTTACTCGAGTACTTCATTGACCTACTTGAGTACTTCCATACATCTACTCGAGTACTTCTGTATTCTTACCCGAGTACTCCAGGCTTATATACTCGAGATATTCTCCTCACTCGTATATATGTCGAGTCATCTCTTATTCAAATTTTCTTATGCGCAAACCAAAGGCTTATGCCGCCCATTCTATAGTTTACTTCAGTATTTCTTTTCAAATAATTAGACCTAAACCTAGGGTTATATAAATAAGAAAATCTGGAAATTTCATCTACACAAAATCATTTCCGTATCTCGAGTACCCGGCTGCCTCTTTCCCTTCCTCCTTCAGTTGCAGAGCCGCGCCTCTTTCCGTCTCCCCGTCGACATTCTCTAGGGTTTCTCCATCTCCAAGACTTCTGAATCATGGCCGCCTCATCTAAGATCGGTGTTGGCTCGGAATTAGTCGCAGCAGGGATTGCAGACCTATCCGCCGATTTCCACAATCTTCTGATTTTGCTCGACACCGCCGGCTTAACATTTGTTCTCCAAGAATAATGCCGTATCCTCTTCCCCGAAGTTGCAGAGTTTTTCAGGAATGTCAAGGTCAAGCACCATGGCACAGTCTTGAAGTATTCAGTCAAAGGTATCACCATTAAACTCACTGCACCCTCTGTTTCTCGACTTCTCTGACTACCAGCTCCAGATGCAGATGATTTTCTGAGTGATGAAGACTATTCCAGAACCTGCTCTTTCTGTGGACTTTCTGCTGATGCTAAATACATCAATAGGTCTGACATGCATGCTGAAGGGAAATTCTTGGTTGATGTTATTGATAAGATTCTTCTCTGCAAAAGCAACTCCATCAGGGCCATACCCCTTTATTTCTTTGAATTGATGCAAGCTATAGTCTGTAGAAAAGCCTTTCAGTTTGGCTTGTTGATTCTGAATAAGATTAAGGAGAGTATAAAGTCCCCAAACTATGCAAGGATAATTTCCCTGCTTCTTCATGAGATCAATCCAGAGGTTTTAAATTTCTCCAAAGGAAGTATCATTCACCACATGAAGAAGGTCTCCATCTCCTCCATCCAGAGATGGGAGTTAAAGTTGCAAAATTCCTCTCAGGCTGCCAAAATTACTGAATTTGCAGACACAGAGGACAGGACTCCATCTCCTTCTCCATCTCAGGCCCCCAACTCCTCTGGTGCACCTATTGAGGGGGAGCCTGCTCCTACTGTTCAGGCCAGCCACCTACTCATCCTCCAGTCACTCCAAAAGATATCCTCTCAGATCAACAGGTTCAAGAAGCACTCCTTTCTACTAATGCTGCTATAAATGAAATGATAGAAGAGTTAACTGCAAATGAACCACCTCCTCCTCTATCTCCACCAGCTCCATCCACTGAAATTCCCAAGGACCCAACTCCTGGACAATCTCCAGACACTTCTCCAGCAAGGACACCAGCAAAATCTCCTGATGCCCCCAAAGAACAACAAGAAACAATTCTCATTTCTGATGAGCTCTCACCTGAGCAAGCTGAAGCTCCTCTCAGAAATTTGGATTTTACCATCCCTCAGGTTATGAATGAAGAGGATGTCATGATACCCACTACAAGTGCTCAGTGCTCAGTCACTCTCTCTGAAATAGCTCTATGGGTGCCTCCTCCTATTCCTTCTGCTCCTCCTGCTGCTCAAGCTCCTGCCTGCACAGACTTGATGTCTCAGATTGTACTTCTTCTTCAAAACCAGAAAACATACTTTGATGCTTTTCTCAAGACTGCTACAGACAAAGTAACTGCTCTAGAAATTGAGATGAGCAGAGGATTTGCTGAGATCCAGCACAACACTGATCAACTCAAACATATCTTCCAGATTGGTGGCAAAGCCTTAGAACACACCATCACTAGAGTTGGACAGGTTATGGAGCAAGGTCTGACTCTTGCCAATAATAAAATAGAACTGGACAAAAGGGCTGAGGCAACTAAGATGAAGATTTGTGAGGAAGTTGGAACTTTCAAAGATGATGTCATCTCTCAGCTATCTGTTGAAGTCAGAAAGGGGGAGAAGTTGGTAAAAGGATATTTAGAAATATCTGATGTCATCCAGAAAGAAGTATGGGAAGCCAAAGTTAAAGAGATTCATGATGATGTTCTAGCTCAGATATAGAGTGTCAAATTCCACACTTATGATACTGCTGTTTGGATGCTCAACCAGATTCTGCTAGAATTTGCTGCTGATCCTAACATTATTCCTCATCACCTGAACCCACTAGCTGCTGTTGATGCTCCTGCTCATGCTCCTCCTCTGCAACCCTCATTTTCTCCTAGGCCTGGTGATTCTATTGCTCCTCCAGATTCTTATGCTCAGGATTCGGAAGATGATCCTGCTGATATCTTTCTCAAAGCCCCTCCTGAGATACTGACTTACAAGAAGAAAAGGATATATGGTGAAGGTCCTTCTGCCAACAAGTCTGTTCCTGCTAAAGCTCCTGAACATGCTGAGGTCTGGTCTCCTACTTCCAAGTCTCTCATCCTGGACACTCTCAAGTTAGTTCTGGACTTCCATGAAAGCAGAAACATTCACTACAGTTCCCATGAATGGGAGTTGTATGAGAAGTCCATGTCCAAAAGGAGAATCTATGACAGAGAATATGGAAGAAATAATCCAGCTGCTCCTCCCAGACCACCCAAATATTATCCTAAACCCTACAGCTATCAGAGAAGATAACAAGAGAAACAAGACAAGCAACATCGTCAGAGCTAGCCCAAAAGACTCATGAGCTATGAAAATGGATCTTAGTTGTTAATGACATTTCTGGATAATCCTATTTATATAATTCAAAGTTTTGGATCTTATTATCCTTTTTCATAGTTCCTTGTTTGCTTACACTGCTTTATTACTTAGCATTCCTTTTATGTACATAATTCACCTTAGTGTAAAGGGTTATGACTTCTATAAATAGGGGGAGATTGTTGGGTATTGTATCAACACTAACCCAGATTTGATGAAGTCACCCTTGAACTAAGATGAATTAAGTTGTATTTGATGCTTGGTGTGAGTTATATGTTTGCAGGATTCTAATGGGAAGCGTAGACCAATGTCAGTCTATAATGGGTCACCAAACACAGGACCATACAATGTAATTCCTCATTATGTGTTCCAAAGTGTTGACTCATATGTAGCCTCTCTATTGGGATACACTTCATATTCAAGCTCAAGGACTATGTGAAAAGACTTGATGCTGATTTCCCTTAGAAGAAGTATATCTGTCAGAAATTTTTTTCCTAAGTAAAGTACTCGAGTACCTTCTTATTTACTCGAGTAAATTACTAAGTTTATACTCGAGTAGTAATTCACTTACTCGAGTAGTTAAAATGTACTCGAGTAGTCCAATTATGGCTCTCGAGTAATTCATCTTGTATACTCGAGTAATTTCCTCTTATCTCTCGAGTTTTCAGATGTTCTCTTCTCAAATTTGTCTAAGTGAAATACTCGAGTAGTATTATATATACTCGAGTAGTTCTATCTTCTATCTCGAGTTAATTGTATTCTGACTCTCGTGTAGTTCCTACTTACTCAAGTAGTCTAAATCATATACTCGAGTAGTTCATCTACTGCTCGAGTAGTCAAATGCTTTTACTCATGTAATCCAGAATTCTATTCCAGAAAAATTTCACTAAGTGAATTACCCGAGTAGTTCATGTTATATACTCGAGTAGATCATTCTGTCTCGAGTAGTCCATGTTACATACTCGAGTAGTTCAGTTTTTCTTGTTCCCGAATTTTTCTAAGTGTTTGTCTCGAGTAGGTTATACGAGAGTGGCCTGAGCTTTCTACGGTAGTACTTCTTGAACTCGAGTAATATACTCCACCTCTCGTGTAAGTACTTAAGTACTCGAGTAAGTCATTTTTGTTACTCGAGTAACTGAGTCCCTCTCATTCTTATTTACTCGAGTAGTTGACTTCATGTACTCGAGTAATGATTTCTTTATCTCCCGAGTAAGTTTTCTCATGTACTCGAGTATTCCTCTCTACCTACTCGAGTAATGCTGCATATAATCGAGTTGTCCTGCTTTACTCGAGTAATTTACTTTGACCATTTTCAGAAATTCCTTAACTCTAGACCTAACGGTCTTTTTCTTAAACTCTGACGTGATTGGTTCACGTGTCTTTCTCTTTATGAATCATTAAGTCTAATCTTCTTGTCTCCTATAAAAGGTCTTGTCAGACCGACAAACCCTAAGTTTTCAAAGAAAATTATTCTAAGAAAGTTTTGCAGCCGTCTCTTTCCAAAAGAACTCTGTCTCCTCTCTCTCTCTCTCTCTGTAAGATCCGGAAACTCGCCGTCGCCGCCATCTCTATTTTCCGACCAGCTAGGGTTTCTTCTATTCAGAGGATTCAGATTAAGAAGACTCTACAGATCGAGATCTCCGCTCAACGCTTCATCTATTCTTTTGATCGTGTAAAGTCGAGAAGTTCCAGATCTGATTTAGTCGAAATTCTTCTTCAATATTCTGATAAAGTCGCACGCCTAGAAGAAGGATTTTCTGATTTTCTGTTGCAGATCTGAACCAGATAATTTACTGTTTGTATTTCTATACTCCTGTATTTTATTATTGTAGGAGAAGATTTCTCTGAGTGTAGGGGTTTTTCAACTCCGAGATTGTAGGAAGTTTTGCCTTCCGAGTGTAGATCCGTTGGTGGATCGAGTTTGTAGGAACTTTGTTCCGACGGTATGATTGTTTTCCAATCCGAGATAGTGGAGAAGCCGAGTCTAGTATATTGCTAGATCTGTGAGGGAAAGTGGATGTACCCAAGGTTGGGGAACCACTATATATCTTGCCTCGTCTGTGTTTGATTGTTTGGTAGATAGTTCTGTGCTTTGGTTGAGATTTTTTTTATTCCGCAAAAAGATGCACAACTCACCTATTCACCCACATCTAGGAGATTTAGGTTGACAACTATTATCTTTCATGGAAGATATCAGGGAAATCTCTTACTATAGGCACATCTGGGATTTCAACCTTCGTATCATTTCCAAGTTCATCAAAAATACGTTTTCTCCCTTCATGCGGGACATAATCAATTGAATAGATGATATAAGGTTTCTTGAAATAAGTTAAATATCTTGAAAGGTGAAACATCTATCGACATACAATTGTAGAGTAATTGAACAAGGGAACCCTCCTCCTCAACAAGCCTTTGCTATTAATATGTTGCAAGGGCGAGAACTTAATGACGTGGTGACAGGTAATTTTAAAATTAAAATTTTAATCCTACACCTATTGTTTTTCCCTTTTTCACAAAAAAAACTAGATAAATTTATGATACTTTAGCCTAGAATCCTTTAGATGAATCAAAGATAAATGACAAACTTGCTTTTACTTTGTTTGGCACTAGAGCAACTCACTCATTTATCTATCAAAAAATTTTTTTGGATGTTCCTGTAACATCCCTTATCCGTCGCATAGCATATAGCATTAGGTCCGGCCGGGGCCCGACGTCATATACTACAGACAGACCTGGTGGTTACTCATGGAAACCATCCAACAAATCATCACGTCCTACACAGAGCATTCTAGCGGAAGCAGTTTAATAAGTTGCAATAAAGAACCCAGCACAAAAGCATGAATATCCACTAATACCAAATAGGAATGTTGTACATACACAAGTACAGGCCTTAAGGCCTTACAAAATTGTTCACTTCATATTACATGTTTTACAAACCACGGAACGCAGGCCGGTCATGCATGAATAAAAGCAGTAAACACTCCAATTAGGCCTTCAAGGGTCGGCTTCGCAATTAGGGCTTTAGTCCGCTATTGACCGCTTGGTCCAGCAGCACCTGCAAGCAACAAACCACCGCACGGTGACAAAACAAGACAACGGTCAGCAATGCTGACCAAATTATAACGATCCCGCCCCCAACTCGGGGCGACGATGCTCCTTCCCTGCATTTCATTAGCATAAGCGAGCAATTTATCAATATTTATTTCATCACAGACGTTGGCTCGCACAACCACACGCCCCGTGCTCTCAGGGCACATTCTCGGTGAACCGGTCGATGTCATGTTAATTAAAGCCATAGACATTCCGATCTTACCACCGCCACTTTGACGGCCAAACCTATGAGAATTTTGTCTTCTCGGCCTGGGTCACGACAATTTAAGCCATAGACCGCCTAAGACCCTAATCTATGCCAACGACAAGTGCCACGTACCCATAGGTCTCTTTAACCGAACGATATAGAACGGGTACGGTTCCATCTAACCCGTGCTCACATCGCAACGACAGTTTAAGCCATATACGCGGATCAAACTTATCCCGAGTCCCGTTTCCGTCACATTTCACATAACCCGGTTATGTTCAAGTTGGCTCTCAGGCCACCAAGTTGGCAAGATCATGCATCCGCCCGATTTCCGGGTGCACCTTTGGGTTAATCCCCAAGGCTCCCTGTTGCAATCTACCACGTAGAAAACCCGAAAAACAACCAATCGCACGGAGTCTTCTCCGACATTTATGCAATGCAACATCACCGATCCAGACCAACATGTCCGGATAGGCTTCACACAACATGCCTATGTCCGTTCTCGCTTACGGACTCTACACAACGGGGACTTTACATATCTACCCAAAGGAACGCCTCCAACTCACCGCAAACTCGCGAGAGCGGGCTTCCTATGCAAAGAAGGAGAGCTTCACATACTCAATAAGAGAATTGTTACTCTAGCGTTCTTCTTTGGCTCCATGGAAAAGTAAGCGGATGAAAAGCACCGCACTCTCTTCGCTTTCGTGGATCCGGAGTCGGCTCGAGATTTGGAGCTTTGAAGCTCCTCCAATGGCCGGATCTAGCTTCTTCTTCCTTCCTTGGCTCTCCTATATCTCTAAGCTTTAGAAAGATAACCACTCAAGTAAAAGTGAGGGTTTCAAAGGCCCAATCCCGGGTATATCCCAGTAGGAACAACCCCCAACCGTCGGATCCCAAAATAAATAAACGAACGGCCTTGATTCGGGACTGAAATGTACAATCTGTACCGAACATGGCCTGGCACACGCCCGTGTCCAGGGCCGTGTCCCTCATTCGCCATCAAAATCGATGCGCCTGGAACAACACACGGGCATCGAACATGCTCGTGTTCGACCTGACACGCCAGTGCTCCATCTGACACGGCCGTGTGGCCGGCCGTGTACCCCCATCAATTTATTCCGAAAATAACCCAAGAACTACACGGGTTCTAGGACACGCCCGTGTCATAAACCGTGTCCACTCGAACATGCCTGGGCTCCAGGCCGTGTTCACGGTCTCAACACTCGACACTTCGTCGAGCGAAGTTCGTCGACCTCACGACACGGCCTTGGACATGCCCGTGTCCTAGGCTGTGTGCCTTGTCTCGACACTTCGTCAAGCACAATTCATCGACTCCCCGGGACGAGTGTCGACATGGGCTCGACACTCCCTGAGACACGCCCGTGTCTCAGGCCGTGCGCCATGTCTCGACACTTCGTCGAGCGCAGAGTGTTGACTTCGCGGGCTGAGTGTCGACACGGGCTCGACACGCCCTGAGACACGTCCGTGTCTCAGGCCGTGTGCCCTGTCTCGACACAACGTCAAGAGCAAAATGTCGACTTCTTCGGCTGAGTGTCGACACAAGCCTGACACGCCTTGGGACACGCCCGTGTCCCAGGCCGTGTGCCTCTTGCCAGAACCCAAAACTGGCCCAAAACGTCCCCCGTCGCTCTTTTTAGTTTCGGGGCGTTACAACACTCCCCCTCTTAAAAGAATTTCATCCACGAAATTATATAGAGGAAAGACAAGTACCAAAACTAAATTGTACCTGAGTGGAACAACTCCGGATACTCGTCAAGCATAGTCTGCTCTCACTCCCAAGAGAGCTCCTCACGACCGCAATTGTCCCACCGGACCTTGACCATCCTGATCTCTTTATTTTGTAGCCGCTTGACCTCTGAGTCCTCAATCTGCACGGGCTTGACCTTTGTCATCAACCCACTATCCACTGGCACTTGATCAACCGCGATCACTTGCGAAGGCTCTTGCACCGCCTTCCGAAGCACCGAAATATGGAATACATCATGTAATCCACCAAGCTCCACTGAAAGCTTCAACTGATAGGCTGCTTCACCAACTCGCTCCAGAACCTCAAATGGCCCAAGGTACCTCGGGCTTAGCTTTTTCAATCGCCGCACCCGCGAGACACCCTTGAACGGCTTGATCTTTAAGTACACATAGTCGCCCACAACGAACTCCATGTTCCCGTGCTTGGCATTATAGTACTTCGCTTGTCGGTCCTGAGCGATAAGCAACCTCTCCCGAATGGTTCTCACCAAACAAGTAGCATCCTCCACTTCTAATCGCTTATAAAACTTTGACTCACTCGTTTCTAGCCAAGACAACGGCGTGCAACATTTTCTACCATATAGGGCCTCGAAGGGCGGCATTTGAATACTCGCTTGGTAGCTATTGTTGTACGCGAACTCCACCAAATAAAGATGGTCTTCCCATTGCTTTCCAAAATCCAAGACACACATGCAGATCATATCTTCCATGGTTCTATTGACCCTCTCGGTCTGCCCATCCGTTTGCGGATGGAAGGCTGTGCTGAATTTCAACTTTGTCCCCAACATTTATTGCACTAGCCTCCAATCATTGGACGTGAACCGCCCATCTAGGTCACTCACGATGCTGCGGGGCACACCGTGAAGCCGTACTATATTATCCACATATAGTTTTGCCAACTTCTCCACCGGATCATCCTTCCTATGCGGAATGAAATGCGACACGTTCGTTAACCAATATACGACCACCCAAATGGTGTCGTTCCCCTTTTGCGACCTTGGCAAACTGTGCACAAAGTCCATAGAGATGTCATCGAATTTCCACTCCGGAATAGGCAAGGACTTAAGAAATCCTCCCGTCTTTTGGCATTCTGCCTTCACCAAGGCGCAAGTTTGGCACTTCGCTACGTAGAGCACCACATCTTTCTTCAAACCCGGCCACCAAAATAGTTTCTTCACATCGCGGTACATCTTCGTGCTCCCCGGGTGAATCGAGTACTTGGTATGGTGTGCCTCGTACAACAATTCCACCCGCAAATTACCCACACTTGGGACGCACAGACGACCGTCTGTCCAAAGCAATCCGTCCTCCACAACGAATTGGGAATTTGACCCATCCATAGATGCTACCATGAACCGCTTCATATGGACATCCATATCCAAAGCCTGCTGAATCTGATCAGCCAGGTCATATTGTACTTCAGTCCAATTCAGAACTGCTTCAGCACTTGATTGTCTATCCACACAAACAATCTCCAACGCCTCCAACTCCAGCACCAACCGCTCATCATGCACCGATAGCCAATTGGCTTGAGCTGGGGCTCGGCGACTCAACGCATCCGCAACCGCATTACCTTTACCAGGCACGTAGTGGATCTTGAATGTATAGTCCCCCAGGAACTCCATCCATCTACGCTGCCGCATATTCAGATCCTTTTGATCAATCAGATATTTCAGGCTCTTATGATCGGTGTAGATATCAATCTTCACACCATACAAATAGTGTCTCCACAGCTTTAAGGCAAAAATCACGGGCGCTAACTCCAAGTCATGGACCAGATAGTTCCTTTCATGCACTTTTAGCTGTCTCGAGCCATAAGCTATTACACTTCCGTGTTGCAGTAACACGCAACCCAAACCGCTGCCCGAAGCATCACTATAAATCTCATAGCCTTCGGTCCCACATGGCGAACTCAGCACAGGCGCCGTGGTCAACCGACACTTCAACTCCTCAAAACTCGCGCGCACTCCGGCGTCCAAACGAACTTCTGCTCCTTCCTCGTCAAAGTAGTGAGAGGTAACGCTATCCGCGAGAAGTTCTCTACGAAGCGCCTATAATAGCCGGCAATCCCCAGAAAGCTCCGGACTTCCGCTACCGTAGCAAGCTCAGGCCACTCCCGTATCGCAACAATCTTCGCCGGATCCACAGCAATACCCTCTCCACTCACTATATGACCGAGGAACGCCACTGAGGATAACCAAAACTCGCACTTCGAGAACTTGGCATACAGTTGATTCCTCCTTAGCGTCTCCAAAACCAAATGAAGATGCTTGAAGTGATCTTCCTCACTTTGCGAGTACACCAAAATATCGTCGATGAAGACAATCACAAAATCGTCCAAGTACTCCCTGAAAGTCCTGTTCATCAAATCCATGAACACTAACGGCGCATTAGTTAGCCCAAACGGCATGACCGTAAACTCATAATGCCTGTATCTCGTACTAAATGCTGTCTTCGGAATATCACCCTCCCTTATTCGCAGCTGATAGTACCCAGCCTTGAGATCCAACTTCGAGTACACCGTCGACCCGACTAACTGATCAAAAAGATCATCAATCCGGGGGATCGGGTACTTGTTCTTTTCTGTCAACTTGTTGAGCTCCCGATAATCAATACATAGCCTCAAGATTCCGTCCTTCTTCTTAACAAAGAGCACCGGCGCGCTCCAAGGCAAAGAACTTGGGCGCACATACCCTTGCTCCAACAACTCTTGCAGTTGAACCTTCAGCTCCGCCATTTCCTTAGGCGCTAGCCGATAAGGAGATCGTGACACAGGCTTTGCACCTGGCACTAGCTCAATCGTGAAATCTATCTCCCACTGAGGTGGGGCTCCAGGAAGATCTGCGTGGAACACATCAGGGTATTTCGATACCACTGAAATACTATCCAACGCGGGCTTCGGCTTTGCAACCTCCACTAGTGTAAATAACAGTTCTGCACCGGCACGAACCGCCTTCACCACCTGAAGAGCAGACATCAACGTCTTGCTCCCAACTTCACTTCCTTGAGACCGCAATCAATATAGGCCTGCTGCTCCGAGAGCCAGTCCATGCCAAATATAACGTCGAACTCCACCAACGGAAGTAACGACGCTTGTAGATCGAACTCCTGATTCCCAATACGAATCTTAACATCGCAGATCCTATCCGCATGCATCGAACACCCATTGGGCAACAACACATCCAACTTATCCTTCGCCATCGAAGAAGGGACTCCGATGCGTGATATAAATCCTTCGGACAAGAAGGAGTGTGAAGCTCCCATATCGAAGAGTGCTCTTGCCGGATTTTCACAAATTAAAACAAATCATAAACAAGCAGTGGTAAGGTAACATGTGCATAACAAGTATTTAAAGAAATTGACTTGCTATAAATTAAACCGTACCTGTCACCACATCTGTCTGTTTGATGGCCTCCTGTTGGCCAAAATTGTACACCCTTGGTTGGGCCGGAGCATAGTGGGACGCGGTCGACTCCACCGCCTTGCCCTTCTCTTCATAAGTCGCTCCTGGCCTTCTCTCATACTTGGGGCGTCCGCTCCAACAATCGTGGGCAAAGTGCCCCGACTTTCCACAAGTAAAACACGCGTCCGGGGTCCGACTCATAGTCACCCCAGAAGCACCAGAAGGAGCTGGACCCGAAGTCTTATGCTTCTTAAAAAATCTTCGATAACCGGACTTTGAAGTAGTCGGCACTTTGAATTCAGACTTCTTGTCACCCAAGCTTTTGTTTTCATGTACGTTCTTCATGTCCTTTTCCAAGGATCGGGTCGTGTTGACCAAGGTCAAGAAACCCCGCGTCATCGGCCCCGAGAGTAGTAACTTCAACTCATCTCTCAAGCCTTCATAGAAACGATTCATCTTGCGCTCCTCATCCGCGATGGTGGAGCTAGCATATCGACTCAAATGAGTAAACTCGTGGAGATATTCATCCACGCTCCTCTCACCCTGCACCAACTTCAGGAACTCGTTCTCCATCGAAATCCTCTGAGTAGAAGGGAGGTACGTTGCTAAGAACAATCCCGAGAACTCTTCCATTGGGACGTCTGTAAGTTGTCTACCTCTCAAATGATGCAGCTCCAATCCTTCCCACCACATTTTCGCTTCACCATCCAAAAGGAAAGTAGCAATGATGGTCATTTGCCACTCCTCTGTCTCCGTTGCTGTCATGACTCTCTTCACCCTGGAGAGCCAGTCTTCAGCTTGAGATGGGGTTCCAAACCCCGAGAATACCGGAGGACTAAAGCTCATGACATGCTTGAGCTGTCTCTCGGTTGCCCTCCTTGGCACCACCGACTCCACTACCACCTGTTCCACTCTCCTCGGCTCAACCTCTGGAAGAGGTTCCTGCTCCATCGCAGGAGCGGGCTGCTGCATTTGCCTTGCAGGCTGCGCATTTATCATGGCCAACACTGCTTCGGCCACCAATCGTAAGTTCTCAGCCGATAGAGGTGTTGCAGGAGCAACATCTGGTGCACTGCTAGCCTCAGAAACTCGACGTTCCGACGACCCAGCACCACTTTTGGTCACCTATAGTGATACAAAACACCGTTAAGCGACCAAATAAAATTGCAAACAGCAATTATAGGAACACGCAGGTTCCTCAAACACGTGTATTTTCATTCCTAAGTGGACATTCATGGGTTTTTTTACTGTTATAACGATGACGCACACACATGTGCTCACCACCCCTTAAAACGAATTCGTCCACGAATTCATTTTAAGCCCGACCAAAACCAGTAGTCTGATACCAAATTGTAACACCCTCTATCCGTCGCATAACATATAGTAGTAGGTCCGACCGGGGCCCGACGCCATATACTACAGACAGACCGGGTGGTTACTCATGGAAACCATCCAACCAATCATCACGTCCTACACAGAGCATTCTAGCGGAAGCAGTTTAATAAGTTGCAATAAAGAACCCAGCGCAAAAGCATGAATGTCCACTAATACCAAATAGGAATGTTGTACATACACAAGTACAGGCCTTAAAGCCTTACAAAATTGTTCACTTCATATTACATGTTTTACAAACCACGGCACGCAGGCCGGTCATACATGAAGAAAAGCAGTAAACACTCTAATTAGGCCTTCAAGGGCCGGCTCGCAATTAGGGCTTTAGCCCGCTATTGACCGCTTGGTCCAGCAGCACCTGCAAGTAACAAACCACCGCACGGTGGCAAAGCAAGGCAACGGTCAGCAATGCTGACCAAATTATAACGATCCCGCCCCCAACTCGAGGCGGTGATGCTCCTTCCCTGCATTTCATTAGCATAAGCGAGCAATTTATCAATATTCATTTCATCACAGACGTTGGCTCGCACGGCCACACGCCCCGTGCTCTCAGGGTATATTCTCGGTGAACCGGTCGATGTCACGTCAATTAAAGCCATAGACATTCCGATCTCACCACCGCCACTTTGACGGCCAAACTTATGAGCATTTTGTCTTCTCGGCCTGGGTCACGACAATTTAAGTCATAGACCGCCGAAGACCCTAATCTATGCCAACAGCAAGTGCCACGTACCCTTAGGTCTCTTTAACCGAACGACATAGAACGGGTACGGTTCCATCTAACCCGTGCTCACATCGCAACGACAGTTTAAGCCATATGCGCGGGTCAAACTTCTCCCGAGTCCCATTTCCGTCACATTTCACATAACCCGGTTATGTTCAAGTTGGCTCTCAGGCCACCAAGTTGGCAAGATCATGCATCCGCCCAGTTTTTCGGGTGCACCTTTGGGTTAATCCCCAAGGCTCCCTGTTGCAATCTACCACGTAGAACACCCAAAAAACAACCAATCGCACGGAGTCTTCTCCGGCATTTATGCAATGCAACATCACCGATCCAGACCAACATGTCCGGATAGGCTTCACACAACATGCTTATGTCCGTTCTCGCTTACGGACTCTACACAACGGGGACTTTACATATCTACCCGAAGGAACGCCTCCAACTCACGGCAAACTCGCGAGAGCGGGCTTCCTATGCAAAGAAGGAAAGCTTCACATGCTCAAGAAGAGAATCGTTACCCTAGCGTTCTTCTTTGGCGCCATGGAAAAGTAAGCGGATGAAAAGCACCGCACTCTCTTCGCCTCCGTGGATCCGGAGTCGACTCGAGATTTGGAGCTTCGAAGCTCCTCAATGGCCGGATCTAACTTCTTCTTCCTTCCTTGGCTCTCCTCTATCTCTCTAAGCTTTAGAAAGATAACCACTCAAGTAAAAGTGAGGGTTTCAAAGGCCCAATCCCGGGTATATCCCAGTAGGAACAACCCCCAACCGTCGGATCCCAAAATAAAGAAACGAACGGGCTTGATTCGGGACTGAAATGTACAATCTGGACCGAACCCGGCATGGCACACGCCCGTGTCCAGGGCCGTGTCCCTCATTCGCCATCAAAATCGATGTGCCTGGAACAACACACGGGCATCGAACACGCCCGTGTTCGACCTGACACGCCCGTGTTCCATCTGACACGGCCGTGTGGCCGGCCGTGTACCCCCATCGATTTATCCCGAAAACAACCCGAGAACTACACGGGTTCTAGGACACGCCCGTGTCCTAACCTGTGTCCACTCGAACACGCCTAGGCTCCAGGCCATGCTCACGGTCTCGACACTCGACACTTCGTCGAGCGAAGTTCGTCGACCTCACGACACGGCCTTGTACACGCCCGTGTCTTAGGCCGTGTGCCTTGTCTCGACACTTCGTCGAGCACAACTCGTCGACTCCCCGGGACGAGTGTCGACACGGGCTCGACACGCCCTGAGACACGCCCGTGTGTCATGTCTCGACACTTCGTCTAGCGCAGAGTGTCGACTTCGCGGGCTGAGTGTCAACACGGGCTCGACACGCCCTGAGACACGCCCGTGTCTCAGGCCGTGTGCCCTGTCTCGACACAACGTCGAGAGAAAAATGTCGACTTCGCCGGCTGAATGTCGACACAAGCCTGACACGCCCTGGGACACGCCCGTGTCCCAGGCCGTGTGCCTCCTGCCAGAACCCAAAACTGGCCCAAAACGTCCCCTGTCGCTCTTTTGAGTTTCGGGGCGTTACAGTTCCTGGGGTGGAACATTCCACATGGTTGTCATTGCGAGCACGCCTTCCCGATGGCATTGTAAAGCACTCACTAGCTAAATATACCATCATGGTGAGCCTAGCTGCACAACGTTTCATGTCCACAACGATAGTACTAGAAATTCTTAATATATATTATCATATAAGTTTGTATGGGCATCTATATATGATAAAATGCTAAAGAACCTTAACTTATAAATTTGTATGTGCTAACATTTTTATAAATTAATTTTCTACACAATTACTAGAACTGTTATCATAATTGTTATAATGCTTCATGTATACGTTATTAATATTGGCAAATTATTTGATCAAGTTATATATAATATTCTTTTTATCTGCTTGGACTACTGCTAATATTTTAGCTCCACATTCCTTCCTCCAATCTAGTTCCTAGACATTACAGAGGAAAGGATGAGAAACCACTTAGTCTATTAACTAATGGGCTACTCTTTTTTAAAAGCAGCACCAGCGCCCCTCCACTAGGAAAATCCTAATCAACACACCGTGGCTCCTGCTAGAGCTTCACTTGATTTTTATCTAGATGTACCTCTAAGAGGTGTAGGATACCTTTATGCACTTTAATATTTTGTAGGACATGTTTTAGCCATTATCTTTATCTTATAAAACTATATATATATATAAGTGTGGTGTGAAATTCATGTTTTAGTTTCTGTTCCATTTTATGATTGACATTGGAATGGCGTTGTATTCTTGTCTTACAATGTATGTGTCATGTAGTAGATGTTGGTTCATGAACTAACATTACCGCAGAGCGGTTGCTCTTGGCATAAAATCTCACATGGTCGTGTCGGATTCCCCGGAGGGGAATTTTGCAAACTGGCCCCAGAATGGCTGTGGAGAGCGAATGATTTCGAACCGTTGGCAATCGTGAGGGGGAAGGTGTTGATGATGTTGTGACCTACTACGACGACGAAGAGTGGATGCATTCAATCTATTTGTGTGTGGTTAGAGGGACTGTCCCTAGAATGATGGTGAAGAAAGAACGCATTCAAATCATTAGCTAGTACGGGGGAGGGGGAGGCCTTGTGGGTGTTGTGACCTACTACGACGGGGAAGAGCAGATGCATTCGAGTTGATATTGCGTCAAAAGAGGGATTGGTCCCATAATGACAGTGAAGAGCGAATGTGTTCAATCCATTGGAGACCGTGAGGGAGGCAGGCCCTAACAGTATCGGGACCTTCTACAACTGCGAAGAGTGGATGAATTCGAGCCGTTAGTCCACGAATAGGGGGACTAGACTCGAAATGACGGTGAAGATCGAATACGTTCGAACCATTGGCAGCCTCAAAGGGGCAAGCCCTGACGGTGCCGTAATTAACTATGATGTCGAAGTGCAGATATATTCGAGCTGGTAGTGCGAGGTCAGGGGAGCTATCCACAGAATCACGATGAAGATTGAATGCATTCAAATCGTTGGTGAATGCGGGGGTGGTGGTGGGGGGGAGACCCTGATAGTGTCGTGACCTACTATGACGGTGAAGAGCTGATGCATTTGAGCTGGTGGTGCGCGGTTAGGGGGATTGGCCCCAGAATGACGGTGAAGAGCGAATGATTTCGAACTATTGGCAACTACAATGGGGGCAGGCTTTAATGGTGTCGTGACCAACTACGATGACGAAGAGCGAATTTATTTGAGTTGGTAGTGCGCGGTCAGGGGGACTTTCCACAAAATGATGGTGAAGAGTGAATGTTTTCGAACCATGGGCGACCGTGAGGGGTCAAGCCCTGACAGTGTCGTGACATACTATGATGACAAAGAGTGAATGCATTTGAGACAATTGTGCGCAGTCAAATGGACTGACCTTAGAATGACAATGAAGAGAAAATATGTTTGAACCATTGGCGAATGCGTGGGGGGAATTCCCGGATAGTGTTGTGACCTACTACGACGGTGAAGAGCAGATGCATTCGAGTTGGTAGTGCATGGTTAGCAGGAATGCCCCTAGAATGACAATGAAGAGCGAATGCATTTGAACCATTGGCGACCATGAGGGTGCTCCAACATTTCTGTGACCTACTTCAATGGCGAAGAGCAGATGTATTCAAACCAATAGTGTACGTTCAGGGGGACTAGCCCTAGAATGATGGTGAAGAGCAAATGTGTTCGAACCGTTGGAGACCGCAATGGGGGCAGACCCTGATAGTATTGTAACCTACTACAATGGAGAAGAGTGGATGTATTTGATCTGGTAGTGCATGGTTAGTGGGGGCTAGACTCTGAATGATAGTGAAAGCGAATGCATTCGAACTATTGGCGATCACAAGGGTAGCAGATCCTTACGGTGCCATTACCTACTACGACAATGAAGAGTGGATGCATTCAATCAGGTAGTGCATGGTCAGGGGGACATGCACTAGAATGACGGTGAAAAAGTGAATGCGTTCAAACCGTTGGCAACCGCGAGTTGTGCAAGCCCTAACAGTATCGTGACCTACTACGACGACGAAGAGTGAATGCATTCAAGACGGTAATGTGCACTCTTACATGAGATTTATAAAAAATTGTAATGTTATAAAACGAGTACATATCATCCTAGTTATGAGGATGTTGGATGGAGAGCTCGGGGTTCATTTCCATTCCTTGGTTCGGAACTGTCTTTGGAGGGAATGGTAGCACCAGACACTAACCAAGAATGCATTCAAAAATGAGCATTTGAGTATGCCATTATAATCATAGTCAGCTTGCATGACGATGAACTATACGTCCTAGTTCATATATATGTGAGGCTCCCCGAGAGTTATGGGAAGGATGGAAATTATTAGGATTGGAACAGAGGGGATGTCTGCGACACGTACATTGATCGCCTCTATTTTGATGATTTGATTTTTAACTTGAGCTGTAATAATTTTGTCATGAATAACACATTGACTGTTACGTCGTCGTCGACCAGAATCTGACTAATCTTTGTGTTGGTGGTGGTAGTGGTGTATGGGGGGTCTACAATAGTCACGTTGATGTTCAACAAGCTAAGGTGTCGAGCATGTTCTACAAAGAGTTTTGGTTGTTTATGGCGCTGCATGAAGTCTCTCAAAGATGAGAGGAATGTATCTCCAAGGAGCCTGGCTCATTTGCAGCACTGTGTGCATCTTCCTCCCTTTACTGCCACCATGTTGGCATATCCAAGGCATGTTTCACATGTGTTTAAGTTTGTATAAATGTTTCGACAAATCATATGTGAACAAACCGTTCAATTTCTTCCTTTTGCATCATCATTTTTCAGTGTCATGTCCATGACCTTAGTGGTAGCTACATAATTTAGACTGGTACCCTTGATTTGGGCTGAGTACCCTAGGACTTTGACGAGCGGGGTGGCTGCAGATGGAGATTAAAGCTTTTCCCTGAATGACCTTGAGGGGAGTGAAGTTCTGATGCTGGCGGTTCCATCAGTTGGTGAGATCTTGGAGGAGAACTAATACTAAGACTGTATAACCCCGTATCCGGCGAGTGAGGTCGCCTGGAACCAGATCGGTCGGTTCAGATCGTCCAAGCAACAGGCGAGCCCAGCAGAGGAATCTGAAGATAGTGGGCGAGCTCGGCATGGAGAAGCCGAACCCGAGCTCGGCATTCGTCGACCGCGAGCTCGGCATTTGCCGAGCTAAGTCAAGACTCGTCGGGCTGAGATCGACTAATGGAGGCCGACGGATGGGCGAGCTCGCCGTCCCAGCTCGCGCTCTCGCAACGGAGCTCAGCAACAGTAGGCGAGCCGGATCTGCCGAGGTGGCCAGGCTCCCCAGCTCGTCTGGATCCACGAGGTAATTTTTACTTTTTTGCCCCCGCTGGTCTGCCCATATCCCTTCAAAACAGCGGAGTTTGGCTGTTGGCAGACCTAACCAAGGGCATTTTGGTATTTTCAGGTCAGTTTATTATGGTTATTGGCAGTTCATATCCTGAAAACTAAAAATAGGACCCAAGGGGTACCCCATAAGACAGGCTTCATGTGCTCTCTTGCTCCAGTTTTCAAGTGCTTTCTGAGGGTACCTTAGCTCAGCCTTTGGCTAAGGAGGGGAAGCACTCTCAGATCTTCCGGGTGTGTGGTGGGTCCTCCCCGCCGATCCCTTCGGTTAGTTCTCCCTTGTTTCTTTTATTATTTTGCTTGCAGGAGTGAAGTAGGCGCGCGATCACCCCTTCCCCAAGGGTGAACTCCATAGAAGACCGTTCTTCGGTTTCAACATTTTGGTGCTGTGAGCGTGGAGCGTGGTCAGTGCAAAAAAGTTTCCGCGAGCTAGATGACAGGAGGGCAGGGACCTGACTGGTCAAGCTCGCCGCCCCCCACCTCTGGCCATAGTGGGGATGTTTGAAGATTTCAGGAATGAGGTGCTGGGCCTCGTCAAGTTTGCACTCGGCACGCGAGCTGAGTGCTCGACTCCAGTAGTCCAGATCGCAGTCGCCCCCTCTCTGCGCGAGGACGCCCCCGGCAAGCGAGCTGGGAAGGAAATTGTCGAGGAGGGCCGGGGGTGCGAGCTACCCGGGCGCGAGCTCTTCCCCAGCTCGGCATGCCGAGGCCGGTTCAGCGAGCGGGGCTCGCGAGACTCGCCAGATCGCCCATTAGGGGGAGGCAGAGCCTTCAGCGAGTTGGTCTCTTCAGTTCCAAATCCAGAAGGATTCAGGGAACCCGAGATGTCCTACTACACCGGGAAGGGAGACCTGGTCCAACACGTCTAGTGGTTTGAGGATGTGGGCTCGATCCGGCAGATGTCGGATGGGTTCAAATGTCGACTATTCGTCATCACCCTGAAGGAGAAGGTGAGGGAGTGGTTCCATCAGCTGCCGGCCAGCTCCATCTACTGTTTTGAGGACCTGCGCCGAGGGTTCATGCTGAGGTTCACTACCTCAAAGAGGATGAAGAAGGAGTCAGAGTCCCTGTTCCACATCAAGCAGGGAGTGAACGAGATGTTGGGGAGCTACGTAGACCGGTTCCAGGAGGAGGTCACCCAGGTCCAGGAGATGTCGGGTCATAGTTTGATGATGGCTTTCACCCTGGGCCTGCAACAAGGTTTCTTCATGATGGAGTTGAAGAGGATACCCCCCTCTCCTACGAGGAGTTGATGGAGAGGGCGGCGATAGAAGTTTACGGGAGGCGTCAAACCCGGAGTTCGCCCGGAAGCTGGCCAGGTGGGCCACGGAGGAGGAGAAGGAGCCAAGAGGAGGAAGAGGACAGGAGGAGAGGAGAGGAGAGCCCCGACAGAGCGAGCAGAGGCAACTCTAAGGGCAGCAGCAGCCCAGGTTGGGGAGTCAGGAGCCTAATCGTCGGCTGGGCTGGAGGCCCGAGTGGCAAGGGCAGGGGCCACAAAGAGGGTACCAAGGAAGGGACCGCCACCAAGGGGGGCAAGATCAATTCCACACCCCGGGTTGGAGGCGGGAGCAGAGGCCTCGACTCCCCGATCAAGAAGAGGCTATGACCATAGCCATAGGGGAGAGGAGGAGAGCAACCAGGAGGAGGAGGAGAGAAGTTAGGGTGGAGTTGCCCTACTGCGACTTCCATGAGGAGGAAGGGCATGCCACAGCCACGTGCCCGGAGTTCCTCAAAATGAGGGGAAACAGGGAGCAGCAGCAGAAGCAGCAGGGGCTTCAGGAAGTGAGGATCGAGGAGGTCCTACCTCGGGCGGAGGAGGACGTTGCGAAGACCGAGTGGATGTTGGGACCCGAGGAGGGATCAGAGTGATCCACGGGGGGGGGGGGGGGGGTCGAGGCTTCCCAGAAGGTGAGCCTCCACACCATGTATCGCCGGAGCATTGGATCCACATCCCAAACCCCACCCCCAAAAGAGAGGATCACCCTCTCCAGGAGCGATATGGCGGATCATGAGGATCCTTTTTCGATGCGCTGGTCATCCAGACAGCCATCGAAAATTTTACCATATCCAGGATCCTCGTCGAGAATGAAAGCTCCATCAATGTCGTCTTTAAGAAGGCGTTTGACGCGATGAAGGTGGAAGCGAAGAGGTTGTTGGCCTCGGATGGGCCTTTGTTCGGATTTTTGGGGGAGAGGAAGGAGGTCGAAGGAGGGGTGGGCCTCAATGTCACCCTAGGGGGGGGGGCAGTCCAGGAACTACATGTTCGTCATCGTGGATGCCCCCAGTAGCTACAGCGCCATCTTCGGGAGGCCCCTTATCAGTGCCTTCCGCTGCGTCCCCTCGTCATTCCATCAATGCTTGAAGTTCAACGCAGAGGGAATTCAGGTTAGGGTCAGGGGGGACCCCAAAGTGTCGCGGGAATGCTACGTCACCGTCGTGAACTCAATTTCTTGGCAGGAGGGAGCCGAGGAGATGGAGTAAAGGATGGAGAAGGCGGAGCAGGAAGCTGGCAGGGAGGAGCTGGAGGCGGAGAGCTACGCCGGGGTAGAGGCATCAGGGGGAGATCGGGAGGAGTTGGCCGAGGCGATGGTCATGGAAGAAGAGGTGGAGGCGGAGGTCCTCATCCCAGAGGAGAGGGATGTTGAAGAATGGGGAGAGCAGTCCAAGTTGGAGGCTATGGAATAGGTGGTGGAGCTGGAGGTCCTCACTTGAGAAGGCAGGGTGGAGAAGGTCCACGTCAGCGGAGGGCTGACCCCAGAGGCTCAGGGTAGGATGCTGGAGTGCATCCAAAAGAACGTGGACATCTTCGCATGGAGTGCCGCAGAGATGCCGGGGGTTGACGCAGATGTGGCTTGCCACCACCTCAACTTGGACCCGGGAACACGCCCCGTCCAACAAAAGAAGAGGTCCATCGCGGACAAGCAGGCAGAGCCCATCAGAGAGGAGGTGGCAAAGCTTCTCAAAGCCGGCTTCGTGTCCGAGATCCAATACCTCGGCCGGGTCTCCAATGTAGTCATGGTTAAAAAGGGAGACGGCCGGTGGCGTATGTGTATTGACTTCTCCTTGCTTAATAAATCTTGTCCTAAGGACTGTTATCCCTTACCTCGGATCGATGTGCTGGTTGACTCAGTCGTTGGTTTTCCTGTAATGAGTTTTCTAGATGCATTTTCAGGTTATCATCAAATCAGAATGCATCCCCCAGACGTCAAGGATGTCTCGTTCATCACGGGGGATGGGTGCTACTGTTATAAGATGATGCCCTTCTGACTAAAGAACACAAGGGCGACCTATCAAATGATGATGGACAGGGTTTTCAAAGAGCAGAAGGGGAGGAACCTGAAGGTGTACATGGATGATCTCATGATCAAGAGTGAGTATGTGGACTCTCACCTCCAGGACCTAGAGGAGACCTTTGCAACCCTACGCAGGTACAAGATGCGGCTGAACCCCCTGAAGTGTGTCTTTGGGGGCAGCAGGGGGAAGTTCTTGGGGCACCTCCTCACCCCTGTAGGGGTCGAGCCGAATCCTGATAAGGTCAAGGCTTTCATGGAGCTGGGGTCACCGCGAAATACTAAGTAGGTGCAGCGGCTGACGGGGAAGCTGGCAGGGCTAAGTAGGTTTCTCTCCCAGGTGGGGGAGAAGTGTTCGCCCTTCTTCAAAGCACTGAGTGGGGGGGGTCAAAAATTCAAGTGGAACAGGGAGTGCGAGGAGGCATTCCAGGCCCTCAAGACGCAATTGACACAGGCTTCATTACTTCAAGGACCGAAGGAGGGGGAAGACCTGTTTTTGCATCTCGGGGTTGGGGCGGAGGCCTTAAGCTCTGTCCTAGTTCGTGAAGAAGGGAAGAAGCAGCTCCCTATATGAAAGAATTGGTTTCAAGATGTTCTAAACACCTAGAGGGGGGTGAATAGGTTCAATTCTTTTTCTAACTTAGGCAGATAAATCTATCTGGTTTAGCAATGTATTCAACAGAAAATACAACACAGCATTCACATACACAACATTCACAGATTACACAACAGTTTTATAGTGGTTCCCCAAATGATGGGTACATCCACTTTCCCCCTTCGCCTATCTAGCAGTGTACTAGATTCGGCCTAACTTCCTTCCTTCTTCTCAGATCCGCAGATCTTACAGCTCAGAACCAAGAATGGTTCCTACAACTCCGAGTGAATCCACACTCCTACAACTCAGGCACAAGCCCTACCTCAGCCTCTTCCATAGGCCTACAACTCAGAGTGACTTCCCACTCCTACAACTCAGGCAACAACCCTACCTCAACCTCTTTCACAGGCCTACAACTCAGGGAACAGATTCCACTACCTCAGGCACTCAGCCCTACCTCAGCCTTTATAATTTAGGCTTACAACTCAGAGATGTAAATCTCCTACACTCAGATCTATTACAGATCCTACAAGAATTATTGATGAAAAGTTATTGATATCTTCAACCAAATAGAGAGAGAATTGGTTGAAGGCTTCTTGATCAGTTCTTGATAGAACTGATTTCTTAAGGATCAACCTGACTTAGCTTTCTTCAAAGCTTCTTGAACCTGAACACAGTAGGGTTGATCTTCTTGATGTTGCAGTTGATCTTCAATCTTCCTCCTTCAGAAATTAATCTGAATTCTTCAGGAAAACTGTTCAGGATCTGCCTTCACTGAATGAGAACTTCTCTCCTTCTTGTTTTTCTCTTTCTACAATCTGTTGACTATTTCTTTCTCTTCTTCTGGATTCTTAATCCTTCAGAAATAATAGATCAGCTATCTGTTATCTGTTGTCGTTCTTCTTGTCGTTATATCTTTGAATTATTGAGAGAGTATTTCTATTTATAGGCTTTATCCATGGTAACCGGCTGTTCCGGTTTCAAACTGTCTTCTGACACCTCTGACAGGTGTGACAACAATGTCAGTAATGACAGTTGTCAAGTCCTCACTTGTATTACTTCAGCCTTTATTGAACTTTGACTCAATAGCAGAGAATATCGGCTGAATTCTTCATATGTGTCGACACACATAGTCCATGTGTCGACACAAGTCTTGTTGTTGTCGACACGGCTTCTGTGGAATGTGTCGACACAAGTTCTGTGTGTCGACACAAACACTCCTTGTCTTGACAAAGTTGGTGTCGATAGAATTCTGGTGTGTGTCGACAGAAGTACTTTGTGTCGACACAGTCGTTGTCGACAGAATTCTGGAGTGTGTCGACAGCTTCTCTGTATGTCGACACAGCTTCTGATAATGTCGACACAAGTCTGGCCCTTAGTGTCGACACAGCGTTATCGATAGATTTTCTGTGTGTCGACACAAATTCTGGATGTCGACACAATCTGGCCCTTGGTGTCGACACATCGTTGTCAACAGAATTTCTGTGTGCTGACACAAATTCTGGATGTCGACACAATCTGGCCCTTGGTGTCGACACAGCCATTCCCAAGTGTTGACACTTGTACTTAGAAAGTTTTCCTTTCCATTTTCTTAACCTGCATATGATAACTCAAAAACAACATCAAATACAACTTGATGCATATCATTGAGTTAGGTGAGGCTTCTCCAAATCTGGTATACATTTTCCAATGTACCCAACAATCTCCCCCTATTTGGAGAAGTCATAACTCTTTGTCAATAATATACATCACTTATAATAAAATTAACAATATGATGTATAAAAACATTCACTAACAGGGAAACATATAAACAAAACATGTAAATAATATCGTCACAGAATATGATATAACAATAACAAGCATGAATTATTGTTTTGTTTAAAACTTCACAATAGTTTATTGACAATAGATTACATGGAGTTTAAAACAGAAAATTACAATGTTTTATAATCTAGTCAATCTATCCTAAGGTTGATCAGGCTCCTTGATCACTATGCCTTTTCCAGACTGGATCCTTGCTTGTACTGGAGCTTCAGTATCTTTAGCTGGCTTCTTGCCTTTGAGATCCTTCTTCTTAAGTTCTTCAGCCTTAACTCTTTGCCAATCAAAAAAGTGAAAAGGCTTAGGAAAGTATTTACTGGGTTCTACTGCTGTAGCAGGTATTCTCCCAGTCTTGTAATCCCTTCTAAACTGCTGAATAATATCTTGTCTTTACAGATATTTATTCCACTCAACTTCAGAATATCACTTGCCTCTATCATGTATTTTGTCTTTGATAGCTTACCAGGTAGTGAGTATAATATTTTTGGAGGTTGGACTCCATCTTTCAAAATCAGGCTTCAATTCAGCCTGCTCTCTAAATATTTTCTTTGAAAGTTGAGCTTCTTGCTCTTTATTCAGTACTACTTCTGACATTTCCACTTTCTCAAATATAACATTCTTAGTAGCCTCTAGAGGGCTATACATCTGGTGAACCAGTTGTTGAATGTCCTCAAAGTTTGAAGGGAGATATATGATTTGAGCTTCCTCCTGCTGACCCCCTTCAAATCCTGCATCTTGAATACCTGACTCAACTGTATTATCATCATCACATAGGGGAGGATAACCCAGAGTTGCTCTAACAGCATTTGTTATCCATTTAGCATGCTCTGAACTAGCATTGACTATCAACCTCTTCCCCTTTATGACTTCTCTTTCAATATGATCCCTGAGATCATTCTTTTGGAACCTTATTTGATTAACCAGATAATTAGTTCCCTCTGTATTATAGGCTTTAAACTTTTGTAGCTGAGCAGAAATAATCTTCTGAGAGGCTTGAAGTGCAGATTGGAAAGTAGTTAAATCTTCTTGAAATTTCTTATCAAACTCTGACTTTTTTTAGCCCTTTCCTCAGTTAATGCAGTTGCTTTATTCTTTAATTCAGTAACAATCACATTATGTGATTCAATAAGATTATCATTCATTCTAAGTTGATATTCTAGGACATAGCCTTGCTTGACCACTATATCATCAATCTGTGTCCTTGCCTCTTGTTGCTGTTTTGCCAGAAAAACTACAGCATTACCTCCTTTATGGAAGCAATCTGTCATCTCCTTCTTATTCTGGTTTACTTCAAATCTGATGGATTTTATATCTTGAGCCAAAGAGAACTGAAGATCCTTATGACTTTCATCCATATATTTTTCCATGGCTGCTCTTTGCTCGTCCATTTTAATTTGCAGAGCAACCAACAGTGAACTGAAATCAACTGTTGGTGCTGAGGGTTGTGAAGCAGTCTGTAAAGCTTTCTTATAATTTGAGCTTTTCTTCTTGTAAACCATCAATTTTCTCTTCTTTGCTCTTTGTGCTTCTCCATCATCAGATTCTGAAGAACTTTCTAGATTCACAGTATCCTTTGGACTTGAGGGCAACTCCTTATCAGTTCTTGGCAACTTCCCCTGAGTCCCTGGCTCCTCCCCCTCAGTTTTTGGCACAACTTCCTCAGTTCTTACTTCTTGTAAATCAGGGAATAATTCCTCAAGAGTAAATTCTTGTTGTAGTTGAACTGGAGGAATATCTGTATCTTGAACATTTAATGGAATATCATCTAATGCAGATGTATTATCCATAGATACATCATGTGCATGGATGTTGTCATGGTGTGTCTGTTCAACATTAGTTAGAAACACAGTGAGTGAATCTGGCTCAGTATCTAGTATAGTTTGATTAATATCATTTATTACCTCAAGAATTGTTTGAGTGGCTGTTTTACTCTCTAAGGTAGCTTGCTCTTTCTCAGGAGCACTTTCTGGAGGCAAGACCTCTTGTTGAGCTGGTGAAAATTCATTGGCTCCCCCTAGAGGAGGCACATCCTGAACTTTATTCAGTGGGATGTGAAAGAGCAACTAGATCTGATATACTCTAGAGGGGGGTGAATAGAGTATATGGTGCTTTTAAAAACTTTTGCAAGCTTTACAACAATTGTTGTAATGTGTGTACAACCCCATATTCGCTGAGCCAGACAAGGAGGCACAATGGTCACAGGAGGGTTAGCCAAAGTGGTCCCGCCCTAAGGAGGATCTCGCCCACGGAGGGCGGAAACGCTCTCGCCGGATGCTATAAGAGAGAAACTGTGGGCCGAGATCGCCGAGCGCGGACTGCGCGGAAGCGCTCTCGCCCAAACCAAGCCTCAATCCCGAGAGTTCTCACTTGCGCTGGGCGAGAACGTTCGCGCCACGCCCTGGGCCGAAAGGTCTCGGCATCAGCTCTCGCCGAGTGGGGCCCAGGGTCTTTGGAAGAATGTCCTAATTGCCCTCAGGAGAAATTACTTCAGTACCCTCAGAAAAACAGCGGGTTTTGGCTATTGGCAGACCAACCAGGGGCTTTTCAGTAAATTCAGGACAGCAAAATGCTATAAATAGACCCATAAGGGCTCCTTAGAAAGCAAGCTATCATTGTCTCCCGAATTCCAGTGCTTTCTGAGGAGCTCCTAGCCCAGCTCTGGCTTTGGAGGGGAAGCTCTCAGAGATCTTCCGGGTGTGAGGTGGGACCTCCCTGCTGAGGCTTTTGGGTCAGTCTTAGGTCCTTAGAATCCAGTCAAGGGGTGAGACTTGAGAGAAGTAAGTTTTGGCTGCACCCCTTTTTCTTCGAACTTCAGTTGGGGTCATATTTGGCTTCAACAGTTCTGGTGCGGTGAGCGTGGAAGGCAGCCGATTCAAGAAAGCCTTAAGTTTTGTCCCATGGCTGGAGGTGAAGGTGAAGGGTCAGGTTCTGGAGGCTCCCCCACCCGGGGAGAGGAAGCAACGAAGAGGATGCTGGATGAGTTCAGGCGAGAGGTTCTGCAGACAATCAGTTTGGCCTTCTCGGCGAGAGGCGAGTGGGCCACCCCTCAGATCCCGATAGAAGAGGTTCCGCTCTTGGGCGAGAACGCCCCAGGGCAGCGCCCAGGAAAGGAGGTCCCGGGCGAGGCTGGCGAGAGAGATATGGCGGGGCGGGAGCTATTCCCAGGCCAGAGCCAGCGCCCGGGCAAGGAGGCATTGACAGAGCCTGGCGAGAAGGAGGCGGCGGTGCGGGAACTCTTCCCAGGGCACGGTCTCGCGGATCGGGCGAGCCAGCCGAGGCCGCGAGACGTGCCCTCTCGCCAGGCAGGGGGCGAGAGCCCATTTAGCGAGCTCATCATCTCGGCTCCGGTACCGGAGGGGTTCCGGGAGCCCGACATGTCCTACTACTCAGGGAAGGATGACCCGGTGCAGCACGTACAGTGGTTTGAAGACGTTGTGTCCATAAGACAGATGACGGATGCCTTCAAGTGTCGCCTCTTTGCAATCACGCTGAAGGAGAAGGCAAGGGACTGGTTTCACCAGTTACCAGCAAGGTCGATCTACTGTTTTGAAGATCCGCGGAGAAGTTTTCTGTTGAGGTTCTCAACCTCAAAGAAGCGGAAGAAGGAAGCGGAGTGTCTGTTTGCGGTAAGGCAGAGGCCGAATGAGACGTTGGGTCACTATGTCGACCGGTTCCAGGAGGAGATCCTTTTGGTCCAGGAGGTCCCAGGGTACGCGCTGATGCTGGCCTTCACCCTGGGGCTGAGACCGGGATTTTTTAGCATGGAGTTGAAGAGGATGCCCCCCCTCTCCTTTGAGGAGCTCATGGAGAGGGCGGCAAAGGAGATTGATTTCGAGAGAGCAAACCCAGCATTCGCCAGGAAGTTGGCCAAGCTAGCAGAGGATGACGGGAAGGAACCAACAGCGGGAAGACAGAAGGAGCCGAGAGAGCAGAGGGAGCTGAGGGAAGAAAGGAGAAGGGAGGAGCCCCGAAGGTTTGGGCAGCAGCAGGGTTGGGGGGCCCGGGAGCCAGTCAACCGGTTGGGTTGGAGGCTCCAGGAGGGTCGACCCCAAGGCCCAGGAGAAGGCTATCGGGGGAGAGATAACCTGCGGGAGCCTCGGAGGTTCGATCGACCGGCATGGAGGCAGGAGCCGAGGGATCGTCCCCCACCACCGCAGGAGGCAATGGAAGTAGGAAGGGGGAGAGGAGCAGTCAGGGGAGCTCGAGGAGGAAGAAGAGGAAGGGGAGACGGGAGAAGGGGCAGGGAGGCGTTGCTCTTTTGTGACTTCCACCAGGAGGAGGGTCACGCAACGGCCACCTGCCCAGAGTTCTTGGAGCTGAGGGAGGCCAGAGGAGCAGGGAGGCAGGATCCACCAATGAGGATAGTGGAGGTGCAGCAGGGCGAAGCGGAGGACAGGTGTGAAGACCGGGTGGATGTAGGGACCCGGGGAGGAATCGGGGTGATTCATGGAGGAGTGGGGATTGAGGCAACCCGTAAGGGGAGCCTTCAAACCATGTACCGGAGAGGGGTAGCCTCAACCTCCCAGGTTCCTCCACCAGAAGAAAAGATTACTTTCTCATCAGCGGACATGCCGGACTATGAAGACCCATTCTGCGACGCCCTGGTGATCTAGACGGCAGTGGAGAACTATACCGTTTCAAGGATACTGGTAGATAACGGGAGCTCGGTTAACGTCATCTTCAAGAAAGCTTTTGATGAGATGAGGGTTGAAGGGAAGAGGGTCTTGGCGTCGGATGGACCTCTGTTCGGGTTCTCCGGGGAGAGGAAGGAGGTAGAAGGAGGAGTAGGGTTACACGTAAGGTTGGGGGGCGTGTCGCGGAACTGCAGGTTCGTGATCGTGGACGCCCCGAGCAGCTATAATGCCATCTTTGGGCGTCCCCTCATCAGCGCCTTTCGCTGCGTCCCCTCCTCGTTCCATCAGTGCCTCAAGTTCAACAATGGGGGGGTGCAGGTCAGGGTCAGAGGAGACCCGAAGGTGGCAAGGCAATGTTATGTTACGGCAGTCAACACTATTTCGTGGATGGCGGAGGCGGAAGAGTTGGAAATTGAGATGGCGGCCCTAGAGGAGGTGGTGGAGGAAGAGGAGATGATCCTTGAGGAGGTAAGGAAGGAAGCTGGAGAGGAAGAGACAGAGAAGATGCGAGGGGATGTGCAGGTGATACGGAGGAGCGATGGGCAGGAAAGCCCGGAAAGGGCAGTGGAAGTAGAAGAGCAGGCGGCGGGAGAAGTCGAGGGAGAGGTCCCAGGAGGCGTAGGAGTCGAGCAGCAGCAGCAGAGGGGGATAGAAGCGATGGAGATTGAGGAGGAAAAGGGAGAGCTGGAGCTGGAGGAAGAGGCAAGAACTGGTTGGGAGCAGTCGCGGCTGGAACCGGCTGAAGAAGTGGTGGAGATGGAGGTCTTCACCAAAGCAGGAGAGGTGCAAAGGGTGCGGGTCAGCGGGGGATTGAGTCTCGAGGCCCGGGAGCAGGTGCGAGCTTGCATTCAAAGCAACGTTGACGTCTTCGCTTGGAGCACGGCGGACATGCCGGGCATCGACGCCGACATAGCCTGCCATCGCCTGAACCTGGATCCCCGCGCCCGCCCCATCCGTCAGAAGATGAGAGCCATCGCCACCAAGCTGGAGGAGCCCATTCGCGAGGAGGTCAAGAAGCTCCTGGAGGCGGGCTTCATCTCAGAGATCCAGTATCCAGGCTGGATCTCCAATGTGGTAATGGTGAAGAAGGGATGTGGTAAATGGAGGATGTGTGTAGACTTTTCTTTGTTGAATAAATCATGCCCTAAGGACTGCTATCCCCTGCCTCGGATCGATGCGCTGGTTGATTCAGCCGTTGGTTTTTCTGTCATGAGTTTTTTAGATGCTTTTTCAGGTTATCACCAAATCCGGATGCACCCTCCTGACACCAAGGATGTGTCCTTCATCACAAGGGAGGGGTGCTTCAGTTACAAGATGATGCCCTTTGGGTTAAAGAACGCAGGGGCTACGTATCAGCGCATGATGGATCGGGTCTTCCGGGATCAGAGGGGGAGGAACTTGGAGGTCTACGTCGACGACCTAATGATCAAAAGCAAATGCATAATTTCGCACCTGCAAGACCTCGAGGAAACATTCGCCACCCTGAGAAGGTTTAAAATGAGGCTGAATCCCTTGAAGTGTGTCTTCGGGGCAAGCCGCGGGAAGTTCCTCGGGCATCTCCTGACTCCGGAAGGAGTGGAGCCCAACCCGGACAAAGTCAAGGCCATCCTGGATTTGGAGTCACCTCGCGACGTCAAGGAGGTCCAGCGCTTGACAGGCAAGCTGGCTGGGCTAAGCAGGTTCCTCTCCCGGGCAGGAGACAAATGTTCTTCATTCTTTAAAGTGCTGCGGGGGAATCAAAGGTTCGAATGGACGGCCGAGTGCGAAGAGGCTTTCCAAGGGCTGAAAAGGCAACTCTCTCAGGCTCCCCTCCTTCAGAGCCCAAAGGATGGGGAGGACTTGACCTTGTACCTCGGAGTAGGGGCGGAGGCGGTAAGCTCCGTCCTAGTAAGAGAAGAAGGAAAGAAGCAGCTTCCCATCTACTACGTCAGCCGGATATTGAGAAATGCAGAGCTTCGCTACCCCATTCTGGAAAAGCTCGCTTATGCCTTGGTCATCTCGGCCAGAAAGCTCCGGCCGTACTTTCAAGCGCATTCGATTAGGGTGGTGACCGACCACCCTCTTCGCAAGATCTTCGAAGGAGTGGAGCACTCGGGGAGGCTGGCTAAGTGGTCCATTGAGCTAAGCGAGTTCGACATCTCCTTTGTACCAAGGCTCTCCATCAAGGCATAGGCAGTGGCAGACTTTCTAGCAGACTACGTTGTTGAGGTTGAGGGGGAAGAGCAGCAACCGCGAGAAGCATGGAAGTTGACGGTTGATGGGGCCTCAGGAAGGCACTCCCTAGGGGCAGGGGTGGTGTTGACAAGTCCCCAGGGGGTAACCATAGAGCAAGCAGTCATTCTAAATTTCCCAGTGACCAACAATCAAGCGGAATATGAGGCCGTTATTGCTGGCCTTCGCCTGGCAAAGGAGCTGGGGATTCAGGAGGTAGAAGTTTTCACTGATTCAAAGGTAGTGACATCGCAAATCCGGGGAGAGTTTGAAACTCGGGAGCCAACCCTCATCAGATACCTCTCCAAGGTAAGGGTGATCATCAGAGGATTCCGGTCTTTCTCAATTCAACATATTCCAAGGGAAGAAAGTGTAGCCGCCGATCGACTGGCCAAGTTCGGACCTCAGGTAGGAGGGACCTTGACGGAGCTGTTCCGACCAGCTATCGAGGAAGGAGAGTTGATGCTTGTGGATCAGCAACCCTCGTGGATAGATCCATTTGTGGCCTTCCTAACCACCGGTGAACTGCCTGAGGGGACCAAGGTCGGGAGAAGCTTCAAGCGCAAGGCGGCTCACTACTTGATGATGGAGGGGGGTCTGCATCGTAAGATGTTGTCAGGGCTCCTAGCCAGATGTGCGACCGAAGAGGAAATCCCGAAGATTTTAAGGGAGGTGCATTCGGGCGAGTGCGGCAGTCACTCTGGAGGAAGGACACTGGAGGCTAGGGTGGTCAGACAGGGGTACTTCTGGCCCACCCTAAGGAAGGATGCCATGGAGTTTGCAAGGAGGTGCCAAAAATGTCAGCTCTTCGCCCCCCTTCAACTCTTGGCAGCTCAAAGACTCCGGAGTATCACGGCACCATGGCCATTTGCTATCTGGGGAATGAACTTAGTTGGGCCCTTTCCTCCGGCTAGTGGACAGAGGAGGTTCCTTTTGGTCATGATCGATTATTTCTCGAAGTGGCTAGAGGTTAAAGCTTTAGCCAAGGTCACCTCGCAGGTTATAAGGAATTTCATCTGGGGGGAGATCATTTGTAGACATGGGTTGCCCCAAGCAATAGTGACCGATAACGGCCCCCAGTTTGCCAGCGAGGAGTTCATCAGCTTCTGCGCTCAACTGGGAATAGATCTCCGGTTTGCCTCCATCCATCACCCTCGGAGTAACGGTCAAGTGGAAGCAGCAAACAAAATCATTGTAAATTGGGTGGAACAGCTCCCATCGGTCCTGTAGGCACTACGAACGACTCCGAACACGGCCACCGGTGAGACCCCCTTCAAGCTCTCTCATGGGTGTGAAGCCGTCCTACCGGTGGAGTTTGAGGTCCGGTCCCCGCGAGTCACAGCCGCGGGCGAAGGTGACGAGACTTGGAGGGTGGAGAATGAAGAGGGGCAGCGCCTCTCGTTAGATATGGTGGAGGAACTGCGAGACGTGGTGGCTATCAGGCAAGAAGAAATCAAGCGACGGATGGCCAAGCATTTTGATAAGCATGTCAGGGTCAAACAGTTCGCATAAGGGGATCTGGTGCTGAGAAAGGTCGACGCGGCGGGAAGATCGGCTCCCGTGGGTAAGCTCCACCCGAACTGGGAAGGTCCATACATTGTAAAGGAAGTCCTCGGAACAGGGGGATACTACCTCCAGGACGTGGAGGGAAGAGCCTTAAGCCACACGTGGAGTGGTGATGACCTAAAACGCTTCTACCCCTGAGGGGGGAAGGATGTAATCGTGTATCTCAAAAATGAACTTGTTATATTATACCGATTGATTCTCCTTTAACTAGTGTCGAATTTTTCATGGCATAACATAGTTGAATGTTTTGCGGCACCCCGAGCTCGGCTCGGCCCCAGGTAGACCCGCTGCGCAGGCTCTCATCTAGCTGGCAGGTCCGAAGGCTCGCCTGTGGGGGATAGGTTTGGTTGGTTTGAGATCTTCATCGGCACCCCGAGCTCGGCTCGTCCCCAGGTAGACCCGCTGCGCAGGCTCTCATCTAGCTGGCAGGTCCGAAGGCTCGCCTGTGGGGGATAGGTTTGGTTGGTTTGAGATCTTCATCGGCACCCCGAGCTCGGCTCGGCCCCAGGTAGACCCGCTGCGCAGGCTCTCATCTAGCTGGCAAGTCCGAAGGCTCGCCTGTGGGGGATAGGTTTGGTTGGTTTGAGATCTTCATCGGCACCCCGAGCTCGGCTCGGCCCCAGGTAGACCCGCTGCGCAGGCTCTCATCTAGCTGGCAGGTCCGAAGGCTCGCCTGTGGGGGATAGGTTTGGTTGGTTTGAGATCTTCATCGGCACCCCGAGCTCGGCTCGGCCCCAGGTAGACCCGCTGCACAGGCTCTCATCTAGCTGGCAGGTCCGAAGGCTCGCCTGTGGGGGATAAGTTTGGTTGGTTTGAGATCTTCATCGGCACCCCGAGCTCGGCTCGGCCCCAGGTAGACCCGCTGCGCAGGCTCTCATCTAGCTGGCAGGTCCGAAGGCTCGCCTGTGGGGGATAGGTTTGGTTGGTTTGAGATCTTCATCGGCACCCCGAGCTCGGCTCGACCCCAGGTAGACCCGCTGCGCAGGCTCTCATCTAGCTGGCAGGTCCGAAGGCTCGCCTATGGGGGATAGGTTTGGTTGGTTTGAGATCTTCATCGGCACCCCGAGCTCGGCTCGGCCCCAGGTAGACCCGCTGCGCAGGCTCTCATCTAGCTGGCAGGTCCGAAGGCTCGCCTGTGGGGGATAGGTTTGGTTGGTTTGAGATCTTCATCGGCACCCCGAGCTCGGCACGGCCCCAGGTAGACCCGCTGCGCAGGCTCTCATCTAGCTGGCAGATCTGAAGGCTCGCCTATGGGGGATAGGTTTGGTTGGTTTGAGATCTTCATCGGCACCCCGAGCTCGGCTCGGCCCCAGGTAGACCGGCTGCGCAGGCTCTCATCTAGCTGGCAGGTGCGAAGGCTCGCCTGTGGGGGATAGGTTTGGTTGGTTTGAGATCTTCATCGGCACCCCGAGCTCGGCTCGGCCCCAGGTAGACCCGCTGCGCAGGCTCTCATCTAGCTGGCAGGTCCGAAGGCTCGCCTGTGGGGGATAGGTTTGGTTGGTTTGAGATCTTCATCGGCACCCCGAGCTCGGCTCGGCCCCAGGTAGACCCGCTGCGCAGGCTCTCATCTAGCTGGCAGGTCCGAAGGCTCGCCTGTGGGGGATAGGTTTGGTTGGTTTGAGATCTTCATCGGCACCCCGAGCTCGGCTCGGCCCCAGGTAGACCCGCTGCACAGGCTCTCATCTAGCTGGCAGGTCCGAAGGCTCGCCTGTGGGGGATAGGTTTGGTTGGTTTGAGATCTTCATCGGCACCCCGAGCTCGGCTCGGCCCCAGGTAGACCCGCTGCGCAGGCTCTCATCTAGCTGGCAGGTCCGAATGCTCGCCTGTGGGGGATAGGTTTGGTTGGTTTGAGATCTTCATCGGCACCCCGAGCTCGGCTCGGCCCCAGGTAGACCCGCTGCGCAGGCTCTCATCTAGCTGGCAGGTCCGAAGGCTCGCCTGTGGGGGATAGGTTTGGTTGGTTTGAGATCTTCATCGGCACCCCGAGCTCGGCTCGGCCCCAAGTAGACCCGCTGCGCAGGCTCTCATCTAGCTGGCAGGTCCGAAGGCTCGCCTGTGGGGAATAGGTTTGGTCTGGTTGGCTTGGTTGATGAAAGGTAGGAAGCACGTTGGGAATACCAAATGACAAGTGAAAAAGAAGAGAGAGATCTCGGCAGAGATAGATCTCGGCAGGGATATGTCTCGGCAGAGATAGATCTCGGCAGAGAGATCTCGGCAGAGAGATCTCGGCAGAGATAGATCTCGGCAGGGATAGGTCTCGGCAGAGATAGATCTCGGCAGAGATAGATCTCGGCAGGGATAGGTCTCGGCAGAAGATTCCCTATTGACGGGAACTCGAGGTGGGGAGGCTTCCACCAAAAGGGTTCCTCTCAGTGTTCTCGGACAAATAGGCGAGATCGTCATACGATGGGCTAGTGGGGACTCGCGCAGTCTAGAGGGGACGGTCCCGTCTTAAGGATTCGAGAGTCACGCTTCCGGCTGGCCGGTTACCGCGGGTTCTTGCTGATTCATCGCTACGAATTTCCTAAGAAGGACAAGGGCCTTGGCGGAAGCCTACGCCGAAAGCATTCAACTACGACAATCACATCAAACACATTCGCAAAACAAAAAATGTTCGCAAGAAAAAAACATTTGCATTAACAAATACTATATACAGGTACAAAATGATAGCGTCTCGCGCTTTACATAGAAGTGAAGAACAAAAGCAAGAAGAGGACCCTCAAGGGGACAAGCTGTATCCTTCTGAAGTCTCGCTGGAGCTTCCGCTGGAGCTTCCGCCGGAGCTCCCCCCGGAGGTCTCGCCATCCGCTGCGGGGGACTTTGGGACATCCGAGGGAGGGGTATTGGGGGCGCCAGGGGGCTTTGGGATGGGCTCGAAGAGCCATGGGACAAGTTGTGGAGCGGTAATGTCTTTGCCCCTTCCGTCCCAACAGTTGATGTCGCGCAGCGTCTCCAGCGTCAACTTTACGGTGGCTTGCGCGTTCCCCTGAAGGAGCTTGTCGATGTCATAAGCCGAGTAATACTGGCTCTTCAATCTCTCGTCCAGGGGAGGGGCTGCACTCGCCTCGAGGCGCGCGACCTGCTCTCGTAGGAGAACGTTGTCATATCGGGCCTGAGACAGCTCCTCGCGAAGTGGGGCTTGAGCGGAATCCTGAACAACGGGAGGTTAGCATAAGAGAAGGGTTAGGATTGCGAGAACAAGTGATTATGAAAGGTCTCGCTTACCCCTTCCGCTTGGCGCGAGGATAATAGTTGCTGGGTCTCGGCCAGCTCCTCGGCCAGAGAGGCCGCCTGGGCCACCGCATCGTCCCTGGCCTTGAACATGTCTTGGAAGTTGCGGTCTATCGTAATACTCCGCCGGGCGTACATGTGCGCGAGCTCCAGCCCGCGCATTAAAGCGCGAGTGGAGTCGTATGCCAACAGCCGGGTCGACATCCTGTCGTAGACGCTAGCGTCCTCCTGGCTGTAGAGGCCATAGCCTAAGGCGAAAGCCTCGCCGGTGACCTCGTCTCGCTCCGCCCAGCTCGGCAAGAGGGACGAGACCGTGACCTGGTTGGCGTCAGGGTCCCATTGCAGCAGTGGCTTGTTCTCCGCGTCCAGGCACCTCACGCCGAGACCAAAGTTACGATGACCCCGCGACACCTCGTCAGACAGGGGTTGGCCGGAGGTCCCGGCGGCGGCACCCCCGCTCTCGGCGGTGCCAGGGGTCCGAGGGTTCTCGGCAGGAGTCCCCGGGCCGCCCCTGGTGGCCGCAATCCTGCTTACTGCCTCCAGTACCTCCTCGAAGGAGCGGCCGGCGGGGAGAGGTTGGACGGGCTGGACAACCACAGCCTTGCCCTTCTCGGTATCCGTGGTCTTGGGCCTCTTGATTGGCTGAGGTGCGGAAGCAACCGGCTTTCGCTTCACAACACCGCTCGAGGGGGGAGACCCGGCTCCTTTCGGCAGGCTTGCGCGGCGGCTTTCGCAAGAGCCAGCGGGTCCTTCGGAGGCTGACTCCCTCCGGCGCGAGCCTCGTCGAAAGGCTGGCGGAGAGGGATCTCGCGCTCTCCTGCAAAAACAATAGCGATAAGTTCTAACCTTGGAAAAGGCAAGAAAAAGATAAATGAAGGCGAGACCCTACCTTCTCCCGGAAGTACAGGGGAAAGAGAATCGACGTCTCGCCGGAGGTGGAGGACGTCGAAGTCCTTGGTTCCGAAGAACTCAAGGAGGGCACTCTCGCGGGAGCCCAAGGACGGAGGCTTGTAGGCGGCATCCTCGTATTGGATGGGGGCTAGGGGTACGTTCCCTAAGTCGCCGGAGACGTAGATGAACTTCTCGCCCCAATGATGATGCTTGTTGGCGAGACCGATCGTCTTCAGCAGTTGCCCGGAGAAGAACACCACGCCTCCTTTCGCGCGGAAGGTAAACAGTTTGCGGAAGATCGGCAAGCTGAACTCGATCCTCTCGGAACGCATGTAGCATATGAATGCCATGAGAATGGCAACTGAATTAGGGTTCAGCTGCGCGGGAACCACCCCGTAGTACCGGAGAGCCTATCGCATCTCAGGCCACAGCGGAAGGCGGAAGCCCACCTCAAAGTGTTCAATAGGGATGGCGAGCTCCCCCTCCCCTACAATGTTGACTTTGTCATGACTGCCCGGGGGCCGCGTGACGAAGCCGGCGGGAACGTGCTGGGTCTTGGTCAGATTGAACTCCTCCAGAGTAAGGGTACAGGAAGGGAAGAGATGCTTTTGGAAGGCTTCCGCGCAGTTGGATCGTCCTTCACCACCACCCGGCATCACAATAGGGTTTGAAGGCGAGATCTACGGGGAGAAGGCGAGAGCGAGAACGGGGCGAGAACGGAAGTGGAAGACAGAAAAGGGCGAGAGCTTTGCGAAGACCGCGAGAACAACAGTAAAGAGGAGAGAGACTGGAGTCAGAGGAATGAATGTGGTAGGTGAGCCTCCTATTTATAGAAAATCGTGGTAATGATGGCTGTTTTCAGAAAGGCGGCGAGGGTACAGCCGCCGCGTCCTAGGTCAGCGACGCTTCGTTTTTCCCGCCCGAATCTGACAGCGACCGATTAAGCAGCTGGCGCTAACGTTGCGAGATGTCATATGGCCGGTAAGATAGGCGGAAGCAAGGTGGCTCTCGCCATCCCAAAGGCCTGGGAAGGTAACTCATACGCATACAAAAATATTACAGACAGAGCTATTGCTCTCGCTGAGCGGGAACGCGATAAAATAATAAACGAATAAAGTGCGGGAACACTAGTTACAACTCCAAGCGAAAAAGTAAGGGTACATTAGAGAAGGGAAGGCCAGGGGAAGAGGAGGGGAGGTCTCGCGCTTCAGTACGACTCCCAGCGCCATTTCCCTTGCTCCCAATGCCATTTGCCTCGGTCCCGCAACTTGGTCCTGGGGGGCGCCTGCGGGTTGAAGTAGGATGACAGAACGCTGCATCCCAGGTGAACCCGGCGAGACAGATCCCGGATTCTCTCGATGCATCTCTCAGGTGAGGACCCGGCGGTAGCTCCCCCGGGCCGGTCCATCTCGCCTAGAAGGAAGTCTCGCTCCAGGGACTCCAGCCTCTTCTCCACTGACTGGCGAAACTCTCGGGCCGCAAGGTCGCGGACCCGTTCTCGCCGGATGAGTTTCGACAGAATGGCGACAACCTTCTTCCCTCGTCTTTTCGCGCTCCCGGCACCGGTCAGGATCTCCTCCATCTCGTCAGATGAAGGGAAGGGAGAGCTTTCGCCGTCTTCTCCTTCTCTTTCTTCTTCTTCTTCTTCTTCTTCCTCTACCTCAGCACCAGGACGCGAGTCCGTGTCCCCTGTCAAAAGAAGCCCCATTTTAGCGGAAGCTGAAGAAGAGCAGCGATAAAATTGCCGTATACCTTCAGAGTGACGAGGCCCCCCGGTCGACGGTAGGCGAGAAGGCCCAGCCCCCCCCCCCCCTCAGCTCTAAAGAGGAGGTGGATTGGCTTTCCTTTGCCGGGGGGGTAAACTTTGCGGATGGTGATCCCGGCCTGATCGAGAGCGGGGGAGCGGGTCTCCTCAGCCGCTGGAGGGCTAACGTCTAGCGGTGGCACAGGGATCTCGGCATTTTTTCCTCTCGCTGATAGGGAGGAGTCAACCACATGGGCAGACTGATTCGCAGTTCTCGCCCCACCATCCTGGGTGGCGAGATCCGAAGGTACAGAAACCAACGCTGCGAGAAATCAGGTCAGCGTTTGAAAATACCAGGCGAAACCAAGAAGGGAACCCTTACCAGCGGTGTTCGGGTCTGGCGGAGGAGGCGCCTCGGGGACCTGTGGTTGATCATCGTGATGGATAGAGGGTGGATCCGAACGTTCTCGCGGGGACGCGGCAGCGTCAGGAACCGTCTCCTGCGAGAGATATTAAGTTAAACAATTGAACAACTGGTTGTTAATTGGTATATCAAGCTTACCTTCCGCGGCGAGATGCCGTCCGCGCAACTAGGGGTCGGGGTGGGCGGGCTCCTGTTCTCGCGGGATAGGTCCCGCTGAACCACCTTCGCCTTCTTCTTCTTCTTAGGCAGAGAAGGCTCAGCAACTGACGACTGTCTCGCTAGCCATGGGGCGACAAGGGCACTGTTAGCCCTAGCTCGCGCCTGCGCCGCGTTGATGCGGTCCTGCAGATCCTGCGGAAGAGGTTTATCGGCACGCTTGGAAGGCATAACGAGAGAGGGCGAGAGCTCAGAAGGAGAATGACGACTCGAGGGAAGTGTTATGACCGTCTATCGGCACTCATATTTATAGGCGCCGTACGGCCCACCGAAAGATTCCCTGACGTTGACACGTGCTCAGCGAATATTTTGGGTTGAACATGTCTTTTCGAGCGCGGCGCTAGCTCAAAAAGAGCGGGGATTGTGTACAACCCCATATTCGCTGAGCCAGACAAGGAGGCACAATGGTCACAGGAGGGTTAGCCAAAGTGGTCCCGCCCTAAGGAGGATCTCGTCCACGGAGGGCGGAAACGCTCTCGCCGGATGCTATAAGAGAGAAACCGTGGGCCGAGAGCTCCGAGCGCGGACTGCGCGGAAGCGCTCTCGCCCAAACCAAGCCTCAATCCCGAGAGTTCTCGCTTGCGCTGGGCGAGAACGTTCGCGCCACGCCCTGGGCCGAAAGGTCTCGGCATCAGCTCTCGCCGAGTGGGGCCCAGGGTCTTTGGAAGAATGTCCTAATTGCCCTCAGGAGAAATTACTTCAGTACCCTCAGAAAAACAGCGGGTTTTGGCTATTGGCAGACCAACCAGGGGCTTTTCAGTAAATTCAGGACAGCAAAATGCTATAAATAGACCCATAAGGGCTCCTTAGAAAGCAAGCTATCATTGTCTCCCGAATTCCAGTGCTTTCTGAGCAGCTCCTAGCCCAGCTCTGGCTTTGGAGGGGAAGCTCTCAGAGATCTTCCGGGTGTGAGGTGGGACCTCCCTGCTGAGGCTTTTGGGTCAGTCTTAGGTCCTTAGAATCCAGTCAAGGGGTGAGACTTGAGAGAAGTAAGTTTTGGCTGCACCCCTTTTTCTTCGAACTTCAGTTGGGGTCATATTTGGCTTCAACAATGTGTGTGAGCAGGGAAGCAGAGATAAAACTAATCACAGAACTAAGCTATGCAAAAACTAAGCACAGAAAAATCAAGGCCAGAAACAAAAAGAAAACAAGCAGAACCAGATGACACAAGGAAATATAGTGGTTCCCCAAACTTGGGTACATCCACTCTTCTACCACCCTAGGTAGGAATCCACTGCAGGATGAGTTGATCAGGTGTCCTGGGCACCAATGAGCTTTTGATAAGGTGCTCAAAAACCAAAGCAGATTTTTTGATCAGGTGTCTTGCCACCAATGAGCTTTTGACAAGGTGCTCAAAAACCAGATTCAAACTTTTGAAGGGAGTTTGAGAAACCCTTTACAAACTGGGGGTGAGAGAGTGATGGCAGTCTTCTCTTTCTCAAACAACTGAGAAGACTATGTGGATTGATGTCAAAGCTCCCCCTGAGTCCTTGAAATCTTCAGGAAGAAGAGCTTTGCTGAGGGTGATAGGCCTTCAAAGATAGAGCTCCAGCAATAGATGATTTCAGCAAGCTGAAATGTTGAGTATCTGGAGTCTTGAAATGATGTTGGCCTTGAACACTTTGAGAGCTGAAGAGATCTGAAGATTTTTGAAAGCTTGATCTCTTTGATGAGTGTTCTTCAGAATTCTTTTTGACAGAAGATTTTGAAAGAGTCTCTGTAATCTGTGTTGTGTGTCCTCTTCTTGTTAATCTATATTGATTCAAAAAATATTCTGTCTTTTATTCTCTGTTCCAGAATAGAATATCATTCTCTGTCAAAGATAGCCGTTGGTCTGCATTGATTGCATCCTTAATTGCAAAAACTCTTCTGGAGGAAAGTCCACAGAATTATTCCTTGAAAAATCCCTTGAAACTTGGTCCAGAAGTAAATGAAAACGGCTAGCAAATCTCTGAATTAATTGCAGAATAACTCCTGTCTGATTTGAATTTGAATTCTGGAAGTTAACTGAAATCGTCGAACTGAGCTCTGATATCGTCGAGCTGAGCTCAGCGAACTGGAAAACTCAAGCAACAAAATACTCGTCGATCTGAGCTCAAAGATCGTCGAACTGAGCTCAGAGATAAAGATCCAATGCAGAGTCAAAATCGTCGACCTGAGCTCACCGATCGTCGAATGGAGTTCGACGATATTATGAAGTTGAGTTCAACGATCGTCGAGTGGAGCTCGATGATCTGTCGAAGTTGAGCTAGACGATCGTCGACCTGAGTTCGACGAATCGTCGTGCTGAGCTCGACGATCAGACTTAGTCTCCAGACAGAAAAACCTGGTCTTCAGGGCAGCTTCCAATCCTAGACTACTAACCCTTACACTCAATTCTAATTGACCTATTAAGCTATACAGAAGGTCAAACAAAGGTTCCTAGAGACATAGTGATCCTGACCCAAATTAGTAATAGGGTGTTCCAACAATCTCCCCCTATTTGGGTTAGGATGACTATTTACAGACTTTGGAAAAATTCAGATAACAACATACAATCAGAAAAGCATAAAAACAACATCAGCTAGACATTGCAGAAACATCACAGATATATATATATATGTATGTATATGGCATCCAGATAGCAGTCAGAAAATCCAAAGATTGTCACCTTACAAAGTCATATCTTCTCTTTACCTTTAACCATTTTGATTTCTCTGTTAGGGTTCAGGGCTTCTTTGTTGGATCTGGTGTCATCTGCTGCACCCAAATAAGTTTGCTTTAAAGTCCTGGGGACCACAGCAGCAGGATACAATTCCATATATCTGTCTGCATCAAAGAATTTTCTGGAGGCATATTTCTCTAGTTCCTTCTGTCTTTGCTCTGACATTGTAGAAATATTTGAAGAGTCTAAGCCTTGATCTCTGGATTTCTTGATCTGGTCTAGTGCAGCCAACTCCTTCATCCTAGCAGTCCAAGCAGATGGATTCTTTTCAGGGTCCTCAAATGGTACAGGTGGCTCATACCTGTTGGAAGAATTGTCTTGAGGAGGCCTGGCAGACACTGTCTCTTTGAGCTTGTAGGGGAAGGGACCAGAAGTAGTATCAGCAGGACTATGTCCTCCCCTGGAGTATGGGTGCTGCCTGGAATACCCTTTGGAATAAACCTGAATATCTCTTTGACTACCCCTGTATCCTCCTCTCCTAGAATAAGAACCCCTAGACTGGCTTTCCCTTTGATAGGATCTGGCATGGGGTTGATAGGGAGCCTGGCTTCTAGCTGGGGCTTGACTTGCAGAGCTGCCACCTGCACCTGCATCAGGAGGAGGTGGTGGAGGAGGATGAGGGTGCTGGAACTAGGAGGAGCCCTTTTCATACTTTCTCTTCTTTTTCATGGCTTTCAGCTGATTTTTGGAATACTGCATCCAATGTTCAGTAATTTGGCAGTTATGCAGAATATAATATGGAATATCATTATTATCCTTGACTTTTGCAGGAGGAACCCTTTTCATTGCCTTGCTCCTTGCCTTCCTCTTCCTGACAATAGTGGCAGATGAATCATCAGAGTCTGTTTTGTATTCATCAGATTCAGAGCTCTGATCATCATATAAAGCATCTATTCTTTTCATAAGATCTTTCTTCAGCTGAGCAGAGGCAGAAGAGACAGAAGCTGAAATAGCAGCAGCAGGGACAGCAACAGAGACAGCAGCAAATACAGCAGCAGATTCAGCAGCAAATACAGGAGGAGAAGCAGAACCAACAACAGCAACAGCAGGAGTGATGGCAGCAGCAACTTCAGTAACATCAACAAAATCTGCAACAGGCTCAAAATCCTTGGATATCTGCTCATCAGAGGCAGTTGGGATTTCAGCAGCAGAAAGAATATTTTCAGTAGCAGCAAAAACAGTCCTTTCTTCAACAGCAGCAGTAGCAGTAATTACTGAGAGTACAAAAGAAGAGATAATGCTGGGGTCACAGCCAGAGAAAGGCACCAGTGCCTTGGATAGGTCTTCTGAGGGCTGGATAGCATTACTCTTAGGCAAACAACTGAAAAAGGCAGTATCAAAGGCTGAGAGCAAGGACTGTAGGTCTAGTGCCAGAACTGGAGTAGGAGGCACAGCAGCAAGAGCAGAGGTAGCAGAAACAAAAACATCAGCAGCAGCAGCATCAGCAGCAGGAGCAGAAGCAGCAGCAGAAGCAGCAGCAGCAACAGCATGAAAGCTTGCTTCATAGGGCATCTCCCCCTGCCTAGATGCAGATACATCTGTATCAAGGCACACTGCTGGAGGTGCTGCCTGAGGAAGGAGGGAGGAGAGCCTGGCAGAGAGAGCTGCCACTGACTGTTGTAGAGGAGCTAAGGAGGTCTCTAACAATAGAGAGAGCCTGGGGGCAATGAGCTCATACAACCTGTCAGCTAGGGCTGAGAGGTCTACATGCTCAACAACAGGAGCAGAGGTAGATGGAGTAGGGATAGCTGAGGATGCTGGAAGTGAAGGGCTGGAGAGTGGAGGGATGGATGGCTCAGGAGTGGGGATGGTGGGTATGGAGGACAAGGGGATGGATATGGATGGGGTGAAAGTTAGGTGGTCAATGATATGGTGGAGAAGATCTTGGAATGATGTTGAGGAGGAGGGTAATTCAGGAGGAGATGAGGGGGAATCATCCATGTAGGAGTCATCCAGAAGGGTGAAAGATGGTATGGATGGTGATGATGTGATATCTGGTGGGGGGTATGAAAACAATGGGTGGAAGTGGTCTGCAGGTGGAGGTAGAATTGGGTCTGGAGATGGAGTTGAGGTTGGAGATGGGCTGGATATGGTAATGGTGGATGAAGCTGGAATGGTGGATGGAAGAGGTAGGGTTGGAATTGGAGGAGGAGAAGAGGTAGTAACAGCAGCAGCCAGGTCTTCTGCAGGAGCAGAGACCTGTGGGGGAGTGACTCTGTGAGTCCTGGTGCCTGAAGGAGCACTAGAGGAGGGCCTGCTGGGCTTGCTTATTTGCATGTCCCACTTGCCAAAGAGGGCACAGGTGAGTCTTGAAAGTCCATCTAGTGTCAGCTATGTGCACCTATGGTGGGGGGGAATAGGTGACGAGTAGCGCTTTTGCGGAATTTACGAACGTACCTGCACAATAAAAATAAAAAGCACAGCACACAGAATACACAGGCAATTTATAGTGGTTCCCCGACTTGGGTACATCCACTTTCCCCCTTCGACCTATCTCCCCAACAAGGGACGACTCGGTCACTTCTCCAACGGGATTGAAATCCAATCCCTGCACTAACGGAAGGAACCCTTCCACACGTGAGAGTCAACACTCCCACAAAACGGGTTGCACCCAACCCTTACAACACGGAACAATCGTTCCTTTACAACAAAAGTAAATATGGAAAGTACACGAGATACAAACTTCGTTTGGAGACTACGGTGTTCCTCTTCGTTCGACGACGTGTTCGTGAAGTCAACGAAAAGTCTACAACCTTGGTCTCTCTTGGAAAGGATCTTCCCGAAACCGGCGGCGGCAATCCGAGCGGCGGCTTGGTTCGGGATCGACGGCAACGACAATGCGCGGCAGCAGTACTTCTGAGATCCAATCTTCGTTGCAAAGCAAACTAGGTCTACTAACGGTCACTCTAGGATCGGTCGTCTCGATCGATTCGGACGGGGGAGTTTTTCCCGGTCAACAAATCGAGAGACAAGGGATCTCTGGATAGACACGTGAGACTCAAGCTTTGCTAAGCTTCTATCGCCGGAGATCGGGAAGAAATGCGATCAGCAGCGGCGACGGACTTGCGCGAGCGGCGGCGGAGGCGGCGGAGAGATTTCGCGATTTTAGGGTTGCACTCGCTCGGCTTCTTTCTGTCTAGGTATTCCGTTCAAAATACCCGTGTATAAATACTGTAGTTATCACCAATATGACCGTTTGTGGGACCCACAAAAGAAATCCCCAAATCCCGGTCCAGAAATTTAACATCGGCAGAATCCGGTTCAGGAAGTTCCAGAAAAATGCCAAGTCAAAATCGGTGAGAATCGAAAGTGATTCTCGCCGAGTCGCCGAGAATCAAAGGTGATTCTCGACGATTCGGCGAGAATCAAAGATGATTCTCGTCGAATTTGCCTTGGTTACACGCACTGCTTTAGGCCAGGTCGAGATGGCGAGAATCAACCAGTGATTCTCGTCGATTCGACGAGAATCACTAGTGATTCTCGTCGAATCGGCGAGAATCACTAAGTGATTCTCGTCGATTCTTACTTAGACGCAGAGGTGCTTGCTTAGAAGTTGCTGGATCGAGTTCGGCGAGAATCAACTTCTGATTCTCGACGAATCGGCGAGAATCCCAAGTGATTCTCGTCGATTCTAACTTAGACGAATTTTCGTCTTTCCACATATGAGATGCTCCTTGACCCATCCTTGCTCCTTGTCTGCTCCTGCATATTTACAGCTCTGTGCTTGAAAATAAGTGCACTCCAATAGAGAGAGTACACGTAAGCCAACACACTGATCTGCTCAACGAGGGATTACGTCTTGCAGACCCGTGTATATTGACCTACTGCACCCTGACATTGGTGTGCACTTAGCGTGGAGGAGCTGCAAGTACAACTTAAGATGTTTCATCAAATACATTGTGAATTCATCTTAGCTTGACAGGTGGCTTCCTCAAATCTAGGTAATCGTGGATACAATACACAACAAGTCACTTGGAGGCATTGATGTGCACTCCAGAGGAGACCAGCAAGGCAGGGCACTTGTTCTGCAGGAAGACTCCAATAATCCTTCCAAAATTAACAAAGCTTTTGTTGATTTTCTTCTTGATTAGGTCAAAGAAGACCTCTCCCCAGTTCAAACTTTTCTTATCCACCAGAGCTCCCATGAGACAGAGCTGATGTCTGGAGATAGTATCATGAGCTGAGTGCTTTGCCAGCAGCACTTTTCCTACAACATCTGCTAGGAACCTGTATTCAACAGACAGGTTCCTCTTGAATAACTTGCTAGGGTTTCCCTCTGGATGACCCATCCTGGCAAGTATGTCAGAAAACTCCTCTCCAGATAACTCAGCAGTATCATCTCCAGTTCTCAGTCCAAAAACCTCTGTTAAAACTGTGGGGGTCAAGGGTACCTGGGTTCCAGCAATAGACCCAACTATTGTGTTGTTGTCTAGATTATGAGCAGTGTAAACCCATTCCTTGATTTCATCTGAGGCCAGCTTTATCCTGGTGGTCATGAGGGCAGACAAGTTCTGATCCTTGAATAAACTCAGAATGTCTTGGAAAACTTGGTCAGTAGTGCTGAATGATTCCATATAAATGTCGAAGCCTGCATCAAACTTCATTGCGGCTAGAACAGCAACTGATACAGCCATTGTACCTGCAAAAATTCAATAAACAAAACGACCAAGTGTAGAACTGTTTGGAGGGAAGAAGATTCTTGCAGAGAAATTGAAAGCGCAAGAGAGAACGACGGCGAAAAATGAGTTTTATATTAGGGTTCGACGCAGAATTGGAAAGATCGTTGAACTCAGTTCGACGATCGAGGCTTCTAAAGGAATCTGAAGAGACTCCAACATCGTCGATCTCCGTTCGACGATCTTGAAAGGCATCGAGCTCCGTTCGACGATCGTTCAGTGAACAAAATCGTCGAGCGCCGTTCGACGATCGTTGACCGGAAGAGATAGTTCATACTATCTGAGAGGCGCTGAACTCAGTTCGACGATTCTGGAAATCGTCGAACTCCGTTCGACGATCTTAGGGGAAATCGTCGAGCGCAGTTCAGAGATCAGAAAAATTCTAGACACTAAGAAAAATCAGAATTTTTGCCTAGTCTTGGTCAATTTTTAGCTTTCAAAATCTTGGAGATTATTTAAGGCTTCCTCCATCTAACATTCCTAACTGATTTAGAAAGAAAGTGTGTTTCTTTTCATCCAAAGGCTTGGTGAAAATATCTCCCCTTTGTAAATCAGTTGGGATATATTGTAATTCAATTTTATTCTTTTCAACATTGTCCCTTAAGAAGTGATGCCTAATCTCTATGTGTTTTGTCCTACTATGGAGGACTGGATTTTGAGCTATGGAAATAGCACTTGTATTATCACAAAAGATTTTAGACTTCTCTAAGTTGTAACCATAGTCTAGGAGTTGATTTTGAATCCACAATATTTGTGAACAACAACTGCCTGCAGCCATATATTCAGCTTCAGCAGTTGAAGTTGTCACAGATGTTTGTTTCTTACAAAACCAAGAGACAAGTCTGTCACCAAGGAACTGACAAGTTCCACTGGTGCTTTTCCTGTCAATTCTGCATCCAGCATAATCAGCATCTGAGAATCCAGTTAAATCAAATGCTGAATCTTTTGGATACCAGAGACCTAGATTTGGATAACTTTTAACATACCTGAGAATCCTCTTTACTAAAGTTAGGTGTGACTCTCTAGGGCTTACTTGGAACCTAGCACATATACATGTAGCAAACATTATATCTGGTCTACTAGCTGTAAGATACAGTAAAGAGCCAATCATTGCTCTATATGTTGTCTGATCAACAGGTTCCCCATGTTCATCAGCATCCAATACAACATTAGTAGGCATGGGTGTTCTCATACAAGATGCCTCAGACATACCAAATTTCTTAACCAACTCATTTGCATATTTGGTTTGAGAAATGAAGATGCCTTCAGCATGTTGCTTGACTTGCAATCCTAGGAAGAAGGATAGCTCACCCATGCTACTCATCTCAAATTTAGAGTGCATTAGGTTAGAAAATCTTCTGCACAATTTTGAGTCAGTAGAACCAAAAATGATATCGTCTACATAAATTTGTACTAGTAGGGTATGGGACTTATGGGTTCTAATAAAAAGAGTTTGGTCTACTCTACCCCTTATAAAACCATTTTCCAAGAGAAAGCATGCTAGGGTCTCATACCATGCTCTAGGAGCTTGCTTGAGACCATATAATGCTTTGTTCAGTCTAAAAACATAATCAGGATAAGTTGGAGAGATAAAACCTGGAGGTTGTCTGACATAAACTTCCTCTTTGATGTCTCCATTCAAGAAAGCACTTTTGACATCCATCTGATAGACTTTGAAGTCTTTGTGAGCTGCATAAGCTAGAAATATCCTGATGGCTTCCAATCTTGCAACAGGTGCAAAAGTCTGGTCGTAGTCAATTCCTTCTTCTTGAGAATATCCCTGGGCAACTAGCCTTGCCTTGTTCCTTATAATTACTCCTTGATCATCCAGTTTATTTCTTAATACCCATTTTGTTCCAACAATGGAATGATCCTTAGGCTTTGGCACTAGTTCCCATACGTTGTTCCTCTCAAATTGATGCAACTCTTCTTGCATTGCAATGATCCAGTGTGGATCTTGCTCTGCATCTTGAATGGACTGAGGTTCAATTTGAGATAGGAAGCAGGTGTGCAATATGTTTTGGTTGACCTGATTTCTGGTTTGCACACCAGCTGAGAGTTCTCCAATTATTTGGGTAATTGGATGGTCTCTTGATGTTACTAAATCAACAGGGGGTGTTGATTGTTCACCAACCTGTGTTGTTGTTTCCTCTTGTGGTACAACAACTGGCTCTTCAAGTTGAGCTTCAATATGTTGAGCATTCCCTTCATCTTCACTGCTTTCATCCTCTTGAGCAACCTGTAGCTTGTTCATATCTTCAACTAGAGAGTGTTCCTGCAAAGGTTCTATGGTAGAAGAAATCTTCTCCTTGAAAGACATGTTAGTTTCATCAAATAAAATATGAACAGATTCCTCAATTTTCAAAGATGATTTATTATAGACCCTATAGGCCTTGCTGATCATGGAGTATCATAGAAACACTCCTTCATCAGCTTTGGCTTGAAATTTTGCTAAGTATTTCTTGTCATTATTGTGAATATAGCAAATGCAACCAAAAATTCTAAAATAGTCAACTTTAGGTTTCTTCCCTTTGAGTAATTCATAGGGAGTCTTTCCCTTCAGTTTATGTATCAGACTTCTGTTCAGCACATAGTTGGAGGTGTTCACTGCCTCTGCCCAAAAGGATAGAGGTAGATGAGCATCTGACAACAATGTAGTGGCAGATTCAATAAGAGTTCTATTTTTCCTTTCAGCTACCCCATTTTGTTGAGGAGTTCTAGGAGCTGAGAAAGTATGCCTGATCCCTTCACTCTGACAGAACTCTTGCATAAGAAGAGAATCAAACTCTGTCCCATGATCACTTCTGATCAGGGCAATGTGAGTATTGAACTCAATCTGTATACATTTGAGAAACTCTGTCAGACACTTAAAGTTATCAGACTTCTTCCTTAGAAAGAACACCCAAGTGAATCTAGAGAAGTCATCTACAACTACTAAAGTGTAGGATTTCCCTCCTAGGCTTTGTACTGTGATGGGTCCAAATAGATCCATGTGTAACAGGTACAATATCCTAGGTGAATCACTCTTATTAAGTGACTTAAAACTGTTTTTAGTTTGCTTGCCTAATTGACAGGCCTTGCAGAGTCCTTCCTTCTTGTAGGGGCCAGAAGGTAGTCCTCTAACAAGGTTGTCCTTGGATAGCCTAGCAATAGTTCTAAGGTTTAGGTGTCCCAGTCTCTTATGCCATAAAATATTTGGTCTACAGACTGAATTAAACAAGCAGATATCTATATCAGTTGAAAGAAAGTCTACTAGGTAGATGTTACCTTTCCTTATACCTGTCAACACAGTTGTGTTGTCCTCTGACTTGATTTTGCATAAGGCTTTGCTGAAGGTCACCTGGTGGCCTTCATCACATAGCTGACTAATGCTGATTAGGTTGTGCTTCAGTCCTTCCACATATGCTACCTTCTTGAAGGTTACTGAGCCAATCTGGACTGTACCATATACTTTAGTCTGTCCAAAGTTGGAATCACCAAAGATAACTTTGGGTCCAAGCTTGGCTCTGAAGGATGTGAGGTTGTCCTTATTCCCTGTCATGTGCTTAGAGCACCCACTATCCAAGTACCATTGCTGGTTAGATGTTGGATAGGTCTTCATCTGCACATAAAACAATTCACTTGTTTTTGACCCAGTTTACCTTGGGCCTAGGTTGATAACCTCTAAATTCAGAAATGAAAGACATCCCTGGCTGACTCTTATATCCTTCAGGATGATATCTCCTTGGAGGTAAAATCCATTCAGTATAAGGGTTAAAGGTTTGGGATGAAGAACCCTTAGGATTCAATTTTGATTTGCCTTTGAAAAAGTTTCCAGAGTTCTGACCTCTGTTCGACGATCTTAGAGCTGCGTTCGACGATCTTGGGTCAGATCGTCGAGCTCCGTTCGACGGTCGACTATGGCTGAGGTCAGGTATATGAGATCGTCGACCTGCGTTCGACGACTTTGGCTGAGATCGTCGACCTGCGTTCGACGATTTTTCCTGAGGTCGTCGAGCTGCGTTCGGCGATCTTCGATCTTCATTCGGCGATCGTCGATCTCCGTTCGACGATTTTTGCTGGGACTCAGTTTTCTGAGGCAGATCAGAATTTTTCCTAGCAACCTCTACAACTCCCTTTCCCTTGTTAGAAATAAACTTGATGGGAGTTGTTAGGACTATAGGTTGGCTGGATGAAGCACCCAAGCCCAATGTACTGTTGAATCTAGAGTTCACTGTGCTTGTGATGTCCATCAGCTTGATGCTTCTCCCATTAAGGGATTCTTCAAGCTTCTTGGCCTCAGAGAGCTCACTTTTCAGTATAGCTATCTGTTCCCTACAGTTCTCCAACTCCTGAGAGAGTTTGAGGTTTTCTGCCTTCAAAACATTGTGTTCAGATAATTGATTTCTGAGAGAGATAATCTCTTTCTCAGACTTTAGCAGGTCCAAACACAGTGCTTTAAATTCAGATTTAAAATCTTCTGAACTAAAATCAAAAGAGCTAATTACCTGATCTTCTTCAGATTGAGTCTCTGAGTCTGACTCTGACTCTTCTTCCTCTGAATTGTGCTGTGAGGCATTGATTGTCATAATGCAGAACTCCTTTTCTTCTGCATCATCCTCATCATCACTGGAGCTGGAAGAGGCTTCTGACTCCTCTTCAGTCTCACTCCAGGATTCAGCAACACACCCTTTTCTTGTATGCTTATTTTTGCTTGAAGAGGGCTTGCCATTTCCATTCTTTTTGGAGTCTTTCTCCTTTCTTCTTTCTTTTCTGTCTCTTCTGTCCTTGGTCTTGTTCTCTGGACAGTCAGGAACTATGTGCCCTGGTTTCCTGCAACCAAAGCAGATAATGTCTTTATTGTTGCTAATGGACTTGTCATACCTTGGCTTGTCCTGCTCCTTGTATGATCTTCTTCTGAAGTCCTTTCTGGCCATCTTGTAGAATCTTTTGGCCAACAAGCTGAGTAGTTCATCATTGTCTATGCTCTTATCTTCAGGCAGATCCTCAGTTGCCTTGAAGGCTATGGTTTTCTCTTTCCTTGTGGCTGGTGAAGCAGCCTTCTGTTCTTCCTCTCTATTCTTGATGAGTAGCTCATAAGATTTGAGCTTACCCAACAAGGCTTCAGTGGTGATCTCATTTAGACTTCTGGCATCCTTAATTGGCCAGATTCTTGAATCCCAAGTGCTGGGGAAGCACATTAGGATCTTGTCATTAAGTTCTGTCAGAGAAATCTCTTTGTCCAATGTCCTTAGCTCACTGACAATTAGACTCAATCTGTTGTACATGTCTCCCACTGACTCAGTCTCTCCCTTCTTGAAGTTCTCATATTGGGAGATGAGATGGGATCTTCTGTCCTTTTCTCATCAGCTGAGCCTGGGACAATTTCTGAGAGCTTGTCCCAAATCTCCTTGGCTGAGTTGCATTCAGCTACCTTTTGGAATATGTCATCTGACATTGTCTGGGCTAGGATGTTCATAGCCTTGGCATCAGCTACTTTCTATTTTTTGATGTCAGCATCTGTTCCTGATGGAGGTGGAACAGCATTTGTGCTTGTGCTCTCTGGTGGTCTTGGACACACTGTCAAAACAGAATTGAAAATATCTTCGTCAATGGAATTCATGTAAAGTCTAATCCTTGCTTTCCAAAGTGCAAACTTGGAAAGATTGCACACTGGAGGTATGGTGCTAGCATAATCTTTGTTTTGGGCCATGATTTGTGCAAACAAAAACTAATAATAAAATACAAAAGAAAAACAGATCTAGTTTGGAATCTTGGGGTTCAGGTGTTAGACTGTACAACCAATCAGATATGGTATGTTTAACCAACCTCGCTTTGATACCAATTGAAATAGCAACTAGATCTGATATACTCTAGAGGGGGGTGAATAGAGTATATGGTGCTTTTAAAAACTTTTGCAAGCTTTACAACAATTGTTGTAATGTGTGTGAGCAGGGAAGCAGAGATAAAACTAATCACAGAACTAAGCTATGCAAAAACTAAGCACAGAAAAATCAAGGCCAGAAACAAAAAGAAAACAAGCAGAACCAGATGACACAAGGAAATATAGTGGTTCCCCAAACTTGGGTACATCCACTCTTCTACCACCCTAGGTAGGAATCCACTGCAGGATGAGTTGATCAGGTGTCCTGGGCACCAATGAGCTTTTGATAAGGTGCTCAAAAACCAAAGCAGATTTTTTGATCAGGTGTCTTGCCACCAATGAGCTTTTGACAAGGTGCTCAAAAACCAGATTCAAACCTTTGAAGGGAGTTTGAGAAACCCTTTACAAACTGGGGGTGAGAGAGTGATGGCAGTCTTCTCTTTCTCAAACAACTGAGAAGACTATGTGGATTGATGTCAAAGCTCCCCCTGAGTCCTTGAAATCTTCAGGAAGAAGAGCTTTGCTGAGGGTGATAGGCCTTCAAAGATAGAGCTCCAGCAATAGATGATTTCAGCAAGCTGAAATGTTGAGTGTCTGGAGTCTTGAAATGATGTTGGCCTTGAACACTTTGAGAGCTGAAGAGATCTGAAGATTTTTGAAAGCTTGATCTCTTTGATGAGTGTTCTTCAGAATTCTTTTTGACAGAAGATTTTGAAAGAGTCTCTGTAATCTGTGTTGTGTGTCCTCTTCTTGTTAATCTATATTGATTCAAAAAATATTCTGTCTTTTATTCTCTGTTGCAGAATAGAATATCATTCTCTGTCAAAGATAGTCGTTGGTCTGCATTGATTGCATCCTTAATTGCAAAAACTCTTATGGAGGAAAGTCCACAGAATTATTCCTTGAAAAATCCCTTGAAACTTGGTCCAGAAGTAAATGAAAACGGCTAGCAAATCTCTGAATTAATTGCAGAATAACTCCTGTCTGATTTGAATTTGAATTCTGGAAGTTAACTGAAATCGTCGAACTGAGCTCTGCTATCGTCGAGCTGAGCTCAGCGAACTGGAAAACTCAAGCAGCAAAATACTCGTCGATCTGAGCTCAAAGATCGTCGAACTGAGCTCAGAGATAAAGATCCAATGCAGAGTCAAAATCGTCGACCTGAGCTCACCGATCGTCGAATGGAGTTCGACGATATTATGAAGTTGAGCTCAGCGATCGTCGAGTGGAGCTCGACGATCTGTCGAAGTTGAGCTAGACGATCGTCGACCTGAGTTCGACGAATCGTCGTGCTGAGCTCGACGATCAGACTTAGTCTCCAGACAGAAAAACCTGGTCTTCAGGGCAGCTTCCAATCCTAGACTACTAACCCTTAGACTCAATTCTAATTGACCTATTAAGCTATACAGAAGGTCAAACAAAGGTTCCTAGAGACATAGTGATCCTGACCCAAATTAGTAATAGGGTGTTCCAACAGGATGGTGTTTTCTGGAATATACTCCCCCTGCATCTGACTATCATATATATTCTTAAGAGCAGATGATTTCCTTATAGATTCTTATTGGTCTTCATCTGAAATGAAGATTCCTTGTTCTTCTGAATCACTAGAAGATTCAGGCTTCCTGGGTGTTGTATTTTCTTTTTCTATTGTGGTTGTTTCTGTGGTGTTGAACCATCCTTTGTCAGAACTCTTTCCCACCTGAATAGTATTTTCATATCCATCCTTCTCATGTGATTTATTCTAGATCCAGTGGTATGGTTCTGCACTTCAGGAATATTTATTGCCAGATACAAACTCAGAATTATACCTAGATTAGGTTTCTTCAGGCTTTCCTTGATCTTATCAAAGATCACTGCAGACCAGTTAGTGTTTATTTTGAAATTGACTCTGGTCATCAAGCTGAACATATAGGCTGAGATCCTATCATGTCCACCGGTTTGCAGAGAATTACTTTGCTCATTATCTCTAAGAGAAACTTTCCTTGTGAGTTCATTCCTTTCCTTTGCATGGCTGATTCAAACTTAGTGGTGGGATCCAGGCCACACCATTGAAGAGCTTCTTTGGTCATTGAAGATGTAACTTCATCATCTTCCCGAGTCCTGGGCAATTGAAGTGTTTTTATTAGACGCTTGTGGGTAATTTTCACCTTGTTGCCTTGAATTGATGACTTAATCTTCAATCCAGTTGAATCCAAGGTTGCTTTTGTATAGAATTCAAGAATTTCTATCTTCCAGATCTTTGTAGATTCGGAGACTAGATATTCTAAACTATTATCTTGAATTAGGGTTATTACATCTCGAATCTCAATCGCCGCACTGTCAAAGGCATTGCGAACTAACTCATAGCCTTCGTTGATGTTGGACTCTAACTTTTGTGTCATTGATGACAAGAAATTTGAGGATAAGAGAGATGAAGGTTTGTCGACTCAAGGTTTGGGTCTCGAAAATGTTGAGAGCTTAGTCGACAAAATTGTTCTGTGACCTATTTATAGGTTTGTCAACACAGAAGGCCAAAAGGCGGGATAATAAATACATAATGTGTCGACACTGTAGAGATTGTATCGACACAGACTTCTAATGTCTCGATAGAATCAGACAACACTATGTGTCGACACAGTTTGTGATGTGTCGACACAGACTTCTTAATAGTCGACTCTAATAAATGTGTGTCGACACAGACTTCTGTATGTGTCGACACAGCTATCTAAATGATAGAACTTCTATGTGTCGACACCAAATTCTAAGTGTCGACACCACTATCTCAGCACTATTTTGCTGTGTCGACACAACTTATATTAAGTGTCGACACAAACTATTATATGTCGACACAAATTTCCTTTTGTGTCGATATAAACTCCTAAATGTCAACATTGATTTCAAGATTGATTTACTTAGCCAGAATTACTAAGTTATTCTAGGTTTAACATGCCTAATTCAATTTTGAAATAATTAAACTTAGTTTCATCTAGTGGTTTAGTAAACATGTCAGCAATTTGATTATTTGTGGTGACAAATTCCAAACAAATATCTTCTTTTTAAGCATGCTCTCTAATGAAGTGAAATCTAATTTCTATATGCTTTGTTCTGCTATGTGATACATGGTTTTTAGCAATAGAAATAGCACTTATAGAATCACAAAATACTGGAGTTCTACTTACCTTGAGACCATACTCTTCAAGTTGATGTTGAATCCATAGAAGCTTAGCACAGCAGCTACCTACAGCAATATACTCAGACTCTGCAGTGGAAATTGTCACACTAGTCTGCTTCTTACTACTCCATGATACTAGTCGACCACCTAGAAACAAACATGTAGCAGTGGTGCTCTTTCTATCTTCTTTGCAACCTGCAAAGCCTGCATTTGAAAAACCAGTCAGTAGAAAGTCTCTATTCTTAGGGTACCAAAGACCAAGATTATGTGTGCCCTTAAGATATCTCAATATTCTTTTAACAGCAGTATAATGAGATTCTTTAGGGCTTGCTTGGTACCTAGCACAGACACATGTGACATACATAATGTCTGGTCTACTAGCATTTAAGTATATGAGGGAGCCAATTATCCCTCTATAGAAAGACTCATCTACAGGTTTTCCTGCATCATCTTTGCCTAAGGGAATACTTGTCCCCATTGGAGTTCTCATGGTGGTGGATGACTCCATACCATATTTCTTAATTAACTCCTTGGTGAACTTAGACTGTGAGATGGAGAAGCCCTCATCAGTCTGTCTTACTTAGAGTCCCAAGAAGAATTTGAACTCACCCATACTGCTCATCTCAAACTTCCCTTGCATAAGTTTTGCAAACTTCCTAAAAAGGTTGTTTTATGTAGATCCAAAGATTATGTCATCAACATAACTCTGTACTAGTATCATCTTGCCCTTTGACTCCCTAAGGAATAGAGTCTTGTCTATTTCCCCCCTTGAGAATTTATTTTCAATGAGGAAAGAAGACAATGTTTCATACTAAGCCCTAGGGGCTTGTTTTAAACCATATAAGGTTTTCTTAAGTCTATAAACATAATTAGGATAAAGTGGATCAACAAAACCTGAGGGCTGATGAACATAGACTTCTTCTTTCAAATTACCATTTAGGAAAGCTGACTTGACATCCATTTGGTATACTTTGAAACCTTGGAAAGCAGCAAAGGAAAGGAATAGCCTTATTGCTTCCAACCTTGCCACTGGGGCAAAAGTCTGATCAAAGTCAATGCCCTCTTCCTGTCTATACCCTTTGGCAACTAGTCTTGCTTTGTTCTTTACTATGATGCCATTTTCATCCAGTTTGTTCCTATAGATCCACTTTGTCTCAATAATGTTATGATCCTTTGGTTTTGGAACCAGCTCCCATACTTTACACCTTGTGAATTGATTCAGCTCCTCCTGCATTGCATCAATCCAATTGGAGTCTTGTATGGATTCTTCAAATCTCTTTGGTTCCAACTGTGACAGGAAACTTGAGCAAAGCACTGTGTTCATGTGTTTGCTTCTGGTTTGCACACCATGTCTGGGATCACCAATGATTTGGTGTGTTGGATGATCCTTTAGATTCCTTATTGCTGGAGGCATTCTATCAGCAACTTGAACTTCTTCAATTTCTCCACCAGGATGAACATCATTGTCTTCAATGTCAGCTTGTGGACCTTGTACTCCCCTTGGACAACAACCATCATTTTCCACATCCTGCCTTGCAGTTTGGTCTTCATTAATGGTCAGCATGTCCAACTTTTCTTTTAAACATGTTGAGCTACAAGGATTGCTAGACAACTCATAGTTAGTTAGCTCAGATTCATCGAACACAACATGAACTGATTCTTCTACAACTTGTGTAGTCAAGTTGTAGACCCTATATGCCTTACTATTATTGTTGTACCCAAAAAATATCCCATCTTGAGATTTGGCAGCAAACTTAGTTAGGTGAGACTTACCAGTGTTAAGCACATAACACCTGCTACCAAAGATCCTAAAGTAGGATATGTTTGGTTTTCTGCCCTTCATAATCTCATAGGGAGTCTTTTTGTGGTTCTTAGTTATAGATGATCTATTGAGAACATGACAAGCAGTATTTACTGCCTCAGCCCAGAAATATTCTGGGAGTGATGTATCACTAAGTAGAGTTCTACCAGCCTCAATGAGAGTTCTATTCTTTCTTTCAGCAATTCCATTTTGCTGAGGTGTTCTAGGTGAGGAGAATTCCTAATGAATCCCTAGTTCTTCCCAAAACATTGTCATAGACTCAGACTGAAATTCAGTTCCATAGTCACTTCTGATTTTGACCACTGAATTGTTAAATTCATTCTGAATTTGTTTAACAAAGTTATGAAAGACAGTAGGGGTTTCAGATTTCTGCCTCAAAAAGAATACCCATGTATATCTAGAATAGTCATCTACTACCACATAAGTATAGACTTTCCTACCTAGACTATGAACTGGCATAGGACCAAATAGATCCATATGCAAAAGGTACAAACACCTCACAGAGTCTTTGGTATCAAGACTATGAAAAGAGGATTTGGTCTGCTTGCCTTTTTGACAAGCTGAGCATATACCCGCTTTTGTGCACTTAAATTGAGGATCATTCCTCACTAACTCTAAACTATAGAGCTGGCCTATAGTCTTATAGTTAAGATAAGATAGCCTCTTGTGTCATTGGACACACTGAGATGCTCTCTCATCTACAACTAAACATATAGGAGAGTTCATGTTTTCATAATCAAAATTTAAACAATAAACATTCCCTTTTCTATAACCAGACAAGATCATCTTCTGATCACTTGTCCTTTTGATCAGACACCCATTCTTAATAAATGAAATGTCATACCCAAGATCACTCAACTGACTTATGCTTATCAAGTTATGTTTAAAACCTTTTACATAGGCCACTTGAGTGATTGTTATAGAACTAGAAGAAATATTACCAAACCCTTTAATGACCCCTTTTTCTGATCCACCAAAGATTACTTTGGGTCCATTTTATATGGGAGTATAGTCCTTTAACATTCTTCTTATTCCAGTCATGTGTCTGGAACATCCACTGTCCAAGTACCATATAGGGGTATGGTAACTTGGACCCACCTGCAGCAAATAAAATTAATTTACCTTAGAACTCCAATGTTTATTGGGTTCTAGGTTCAAGCTAGATTGAAACTTAATATTCTTACCAGTAGCCTTCCTCACAGGTAAGCTGGCATTCTTCCTGACACTGGTGTTGTGCTAGCAATCCATAACATAATGCCCTATCTTACCACAGCACCAACAATTATATCTATTACACCTCTTTTTAGATACAGTTCTAACAGCATTGCTGTCAGCTGATCTTAACACTGTTGGTACAGTAGTCCTTTGCTTGAGTGCTGGAGCTACACCCTTGTCATTCAAAATTTCAGGCTTACCATTACCATGTATAATATCATGATCATATCTATTAGTTGTCTACCATACCTTTTTGAAGGAAATGGGGTGTATGAAGGCTAGAGGCTGTACTAGGGCTTTGCCTTTCTTTTGGAATTGGCAGCCCTTGCATTTCTCTCAAAGCCCAATCTAGTCTTACCCTTTTTAGGAATAAAGTCATCAATTAAAGGTAAAACTGATTTTGGCTTAGAGAACTTAGCCACCATATCCTTTTCATTCTGAAGTTTGACTTCCAAACTTTTGATTTGATCATTCTTGAATGTAATAGTACCCATCTGAATAACAGTTATGTTTTTCAGTTTGGATACTTTATTCATCTTTAGATCCAGCAATTTTTCTGAACCTAATGCAGGCAGCTAAAGATTAGCAATTTCCTTGGCTTGTGCTTTATTAAGAATTCTGCTTTTCTTAAGTGCTTGCAGCAGGTCACCATATTCATCAATGAGTTGATGAACATCTCCTTCAGATTCAGATTCAGATTCATCTACATCTCTTGATGCAGATGCATCTGATTCTGAACCAGTATAGTAATCAGAATCTATTGAAGAATTGTTTACCTTACTAGGTCCAGGCTAATCCTGGCAATGATCTTCTACTGTCAAGGCCATCATCCCTTTACAACAAGGTTCTTCAATTTCATTTACTGAATCCAGCCACTTCAAGAACTCGGCCTCTTCTACATCCTCTTTTGTTGCCAACAGTCCTATATATGCTTCAGCTTCAGCTTCAGCCTCAGAATCTGATGATGAAGAATCTGACCAACTTTTTTGTTTCTTTGCAATAAGGGATTTCTACTTCTTCTCCTTATTTTTTAGTTTCTTCTTATCATTAGATTCTTTTCTTTTGTCAGGACAATCAGCTACCACATGTCCTAGCCTGTTGCAGCAATAGTAAACAATCTTAGTTGAAGATAATTTACTAGGTTTAGAGCTATACCTGTCCTTCATAGAGGATTTCTTTTTCTGATAGTAATCATCCTTGGATTGTGAGGATGATGCCTTGGATCTCCACTGTTTCTTCTTCAAAAACCTTTGAAATTGTTTTGAGAAAGCTGCTAAGTCATCATCAGAATTTGGATTATCTTATGTGTGACTGTCTGAACTTTCTGAAACAACTTCTGTAGCTTTCCTAGGAGGTGATGGAGACATCCTCCTATCATTTCTTATGGCTTCAGTCTTGAAAGCCACTGACTTATCTCTGTAGTCAACCTTATTACTTTTCTCCTCCTCCTTTCTGACCATCAGCTGCATTTCATATGAAGCAGTTTGCCAAATAATATTGGAGGTGAAATTTCTGCTAATTTGGCAACTTCCCTAATAACACATATCTTAGTGTCCCAGTCTTTAGTCAATGATCTCAGAAACTTATCATTTAACTCATATGTGCTGAATACTCTTCCATATGACATCAGTTCATTAACTATTCTGAAGAATTTCTTGTAACATTCAGTTATGCTGTCTGTTTTAGATTGTCTAAAACTTTCATACTCCTGATTCAGCATAGACTTTATATCTTCCCTCACCTCCTCTGAACCCTTCATGTAGACAATAAGGGTGTCCCACATTTCTTTTGAGGTCTTGCAGTGGATCAAGTTTTGGAATGTTGAATCATCTATGGCACTGACTATTATATTTTGTGCTCTCTTATCCATAGTAGACAAGATGATCTCATCCTTTGTCATTTCAGAATATTCCTTTGGTGTCCTGAGATTTGCATCAAGAACTGAGACTTTCATTGGAATGAATGGCCCTTCTTTGACTGTCATGTAGATTCTTGGATATGAAGCTTCCATAAACAATATAACTCTCTCTTTCCATATGCTAAAAATCTCTTTCTTGCATATGACTAACTTCATGGAACCAAACTCCTTATGATTCTCTATGGAACCCATTTTGCCTTATAGATTTCTGCCTTGGAGATCTACTCAGACTGTTAGGTCTATTCTTTGAGCAACCTCCCTCTAATACCACTTGAAAGAATTGGTTTCAAGATGTTCTAAACACCTAGAGGGGGGTGAATATGTTCAATTCTTTTTCTAACTTAGGCAGATAATTCTATCTAGTTTAGCAATGTATTCAGCAGAAAATACAACACAACATTCACATACACAGTATTCACAAATTGCACACCAGTTTTATAGTGGTTCCCCAAATGATGGGTACATCCACTTTCCCCCTTCGCCTATCTAGCAGTGTACTAGATTCAGCCTAACTTCCTTCCTTCTTCTCAGATCCGCAGATCTTACAGCACAGAACCAAGAATGGTTCCTACAACTCAGAGTGAATCCGTAATCCTACAACTCAGGCACAAGCCCTACCTCAGCCTCTTCCACATGCCTACAACTCAGAGTGACTCCCCACTCCTATAACTCAGGCAACAGCCCTACCTCAGCTTCTTTCACAGGCCTACAACTCAGGGAACAGATTCCCCTACCACAGGCCCTCAACCCTACCTCAGCCTTTATAATTTAGGCTTACAACTCAGAGATGTAAATCTCCTACACTCAGATTTACTACAGATCCTACAAGAATTATTGATGAAAAGTTGTTGATATCTTCAACCAGATGGAGAGAGAATTTGTTGAAGGCTTCTTGATTAGTTCTTGATAGAACTGATTTCTTAAGGATCAACCTGACTTAGCTTTCTTCAAAGCTTCTTGAATCTGAATACAGTAGGGTTGATCTTCTTGATATTGGAGTTGATCTTGAATCTTCCTCCTTCAGAAATTAATCTGAATTCTTCAGGCAAACTGTTCAGGATCTACATTCACTGAATGAGAACTTCACTCCTTCTTATTTTTCTCTCTCTACAATCTGTTGACTGTTTCTTTCTCTTCTTCTGGATTCTCAATCCTTCAGAAATAATAGATCAGCTATCTGTTATCTGTTGTTGTTCTTCTTATTGTTATATCTTTGAATTGTTTAGAGAGCATTTCTATTTATAGGCTTCATCCATGGTAATCGGCTGTTCCGGTTTCAAACTATCTTCTGACACCTCTGACAGGTGTGACAGCAATGTCAGTAATGACAGCTGTCAGGCCTTCACTTGTATTACTTCAACCTTCATTGAACTTTGACTCAGCAGCAGAGAATGTCAACTAAATTCTTCATATGTGTCGACACACATAGTTCATGTGTCGACACAAGTCTTGTTGTTGTCAACACAGCTTCTATGGAATGTGTCGAAACAAGTTCTGTGTGTCGACACAAACACTCCTTGTCTTGACAAAGTTGGTGTCGATAGAATTCTGGTGTGTCGACACAGTCATTGTCGACAGAATTCTGGAGTATGTCGACACAGCTTCTGATAATATCGACACAAGTCTGGCCCTTAGTGTCGACACAGCGTTGTCGACAGATTTTCTGTGTGTCGACACAAATTCTGGAAGTCGACACAATCTAGCCCTTGGTGTCGACACAGCGTTATCGATAGAATTTTTATGTGTCGACACAAATTCTGGATGTCAACACAATCTGGCCCTTGGTGTCGACACAGCCATTCCCAAGTGTCGACACTTGTACTTAGAAAATTTTCCTTTCCATTTTCTTAACCTGCACATGATAACTCAAAAACAACATCAAATACAACTTGATGCATATCATTGAGTTAGGTGAGGCTTCTCCAAATCTGGTACATATTTTCCAATGTACCCAACACTATATATTACGTGAGCCGGGTCCTGAGGAAGGCCAAACTCCGGTATCCAATTTTGGAGAAGCTGGCCTTCGCCCTGGTCATCTCAGCCTGAAGGCTGCGGCCTTATTTGTAGGCACACTCAATCCGAGTGGTGACTGACCATCCCCTCCGCAACATCTTTGAGGGGGTGGAGCATTCCGGCAGGCTAGCCAAGTGGTCGGTGGAGTTGAGCGAATTCGACGTCTCCTTCGTTCCCCGCCTCTCGATCAAAACTCAAGCGATGGCCGACTTCTTAGCCGATTATGTGATTGAGGTGGCAGATGAAGAGTTCACTCGTCCGACTCCTTAGAAGGTAAAGGTAGATGGCGCCTCGGGGAGGCATTCCCTAGGAGTGGGGGTGATCTTGGAGAGTCCCCAGGGGACTAGAATTGAGCAGATGGTGGTGGTGCACTTTCTAATCATGAAGAATCAGGCCGAGTATGAGGTCGTGATAGCTGGGTTGCGCTTGGCCAGAGAGCTGGGGGTGTTGGACGTGGAGGTCCTTACTGACTCCATGGTAGTAGCTTCCCAGATCAATGGGGAGTTCGAGGCAAGAGAGCCTACCCTGCGGCTATATTTAGCCAAATTAAAGGGGGTCATTGGCACGTTCAAAACTTTTTCCATCGAGCACATGCCCCGGGAGGAGAATGAGCAGGTCGATCAGCTAGCGAAGTATGATCGCCGAGTGGGGGGTACCATCACCGACTTGTTCAGCCCTTCCATCGAAGAGGGGGAGCTTATGGAGATAGACCGGCGACCTTCATGGATGGACCCGGTCGAAACTTTTCTTTCCACGGGGGAGTATCCGGAGGGGGCAGACAAGAAGAAGCTCAGGCACAAGTCGGCGTACTACCTCCTCCAGGATGGGCAGTTGTACAGAAAACTCTCTCGGGGATGTTGGCTCGATGCGTGTCCGAGGGGGAAGTGCAAAGAGTCTTGGAAGAAGTCCACTCTGGGGAGTGTGGGAGTCACTTCGGGAGTCGGACCCTGGAAGGGAGGATTGTCAGGCAGGGGTACTTCTGGCCCACCCTGGGCCGTGATGTGATGGAGTTCGCCAGAAGGTGCAACAAATGCCAGATGTTTGCTCCCCTCCAGCTATAGCCGGCTCAGCGTCTCAAAAGTATCACAGCCCCCTGGACCTTTGCCATTTGGGGAATGGATTTGGTTGGACCGTTCCCCCAGGCCAGCGGGCAGAGGAGGTTCCTACTGGTAATGATCGATTATTTCTCCAAGTGGCTGGAGGTAAAGGCGTTGGCCAAGGTGACTTCCCAGGTCGTCAGGAACTTCGTTTGGGGGGAGATCATCTGCCGCCACGGGTTGCCCCAGGCAGTCATCACAGACAATGGTCCCCAGTTAGCCAGCACAGAGTTTACCAGTTTCTACGAGCAGCTTGGGATCGACCTCAGGTTTGCCTCTGTCCACCACCCCGGGAGCAACAAGCAGGTGGAGGCCGCGAATAATATTATTGTCAACCTCCTGGAAAAGAAAGTAGAAAATCTGAAGGGGAGCTGGGTGGAACAGCTTCCCGCGATTCTCTGGGCCTTTAGGACCACCCCCAACACAGCTACAGGAGAGACCCCCTTCAAGTCTCCCATGGGTGCGAGGCAGTGCTCCCCGTGGAGTTCGAAGTTCAAACGCCTCGAGTTGTCATAGCATGGGAAGGCAGGGAAGAATGGCAAGCTAAGAACGAGGAAGAGCTGCAGCTCTCCCTTGACATGGTGGAGGAACTGATGGACCTTTCCGCCGTCTGACAGGAAGAGGTGAAGAGGAGGATGGTCAAGTACTTTGACAAGCACGTCAGAGTCAAGCAATTTGTGGAGGGGGACTTGGTACTGAAGAAGGTGGATGCAGCAGGAAGGTTGGTAACCGTGGGGAAGCTCAACCCCAGCTGGGAAGGTCCATTTATTGTAAAAGAAGCTCTAAGATCAGGGGGGGTATCGACTCCAAAATGTGGAGGGCGAGACCCTAAGTCTCACCTGTAGTGGTGACGATTAAAACGCTTTTTCCCTTGAAACATGTAAGTGGTAATTTGATTTTTAATGAAAGTTCTTTAACACGCAAATGTTATCGCAATGCGTTTGCATGGAGAAGTGAAGTGTATTTGGATCCCGAGCAGATCCCGTTGTCAGGCTCTCATCTAGCTGGCAGGGCTGGAAGTCACTCAGTGTCATCCTTAGACCTCGAGCAGATCCCGCTGTCAGGCTCTCACCTAGCTGGTAGCGCTGGAAGTCACTCGATGGTATCAACCTTGGACCCCGAGCAGATCCCGTTGCCAGACTCTCACCTAGCTGGCAGGGTTGGAATTCACTCGGTGTCATCCTTAGACCTCGAGCAGATCCCGCTGTCAGGCTCTCACCTAGCTGGCAGGGCTGGAAGTCACTCGATGGTATCAGCCTTGAACCCAAAGAAGATCCCACTGCCAGGCTCTCACCTAGCTGGCATGGCTGGAAGTCACTCGCTGTCATCCTTAGACCTCGAGCAGATCCTGCTGTCAGGCTCTCACCTAGCTGGCATGGCTGGAAGTCACTCGATAGTATCAGCCTTGGACCCCGAGCAGATCCCGCTGTCAGGGTCTCACCTAGCTGGCAGGGCTAGAAGTCACTCAGTGTCATCCTTAGACCTCGAGCATATCCTGCTATCAGGCTCTCACCTAGCTGGCAGGGCTGGAAGTCACTCGATGGTATCAGCCTTGGACCCCGAGCAGATCCCACTGCCAGGCTATCACCTAGCTGGCAGGGCTGGAAGTCAATCGGTGTCATCCTTAGACCTCGAGTAGATCCTGTTGTCAGGCTCTCACCTAGCTGGCGGGGCTGGAAGTCACTCGATGGTATCAGCCTTGGACCCCGAGCAGATCCCGCTGCCAGGCTCTCACCTAGCTGGCAGTGCTGGAAGTCACTCGGTGTCATCCTTATATCCCGAGAAGATCCCACTGCCAGGCTCTCACCTAGCTGTTGGAGTTACCATGGTGATCTAGAAGTGGTGAAACATGTAATCTCACTGTCAATGCGATATGAGCCTGCAGGGTCGCACATAAGAGATATGGAGAAGTTGGATGATTGACTGTGTTGGTAAAGGTTACCAATCACCGACCTAAATGGGGTTATGGGCAAAGTGTTTCCTTAAAGGATCGTCGGGTTGGGCAAATGTTGCCTTGAAGGATTGGTAAGAATAGTCGACCGAGGGTCGACGATAGTCGACCGAAGGTCGACGAGTATCGTCGACCGCGGGTCGACGATTATCGTCAACCCACGTTCGACGTTAATCGTTGAGTATTGTACTCTGATTCTCGCCGACTGATTCTCGCCGATCCTAGCTGATTCTCGCCGATCCTAGGTGATTCTCGCCGATTGATTCTCACCGAATCTGCTAGGTGATTCTCGCCGATTCTGGAACCCTAATTTTCTGGGTGGTCTGCGGATAGCGATATTCCTAAGTCTATTTATGCATTTGGTATAAATAAATACTTAGGGTTTTCGGGACTCATCACTGATCGAATCGGATGCGATTTCTTCATTCGTTCCGCCGATCCTGAATCCCGCCGACGGAACCATTCCGCCGTCGTGCTCGCTCCGTCGACCTCCTCCTCTCCGGCGATTGTCGCTGGTGTTGCTATCCCTGGCACAGACCTAGCAGTCCGTGGAAAAGCAAGGTGTGGTCATTCTCCTTCCCGATTATCCGTGCGACGGAAAGGTCGGTGTTCTCCCGCTCGTGTGGATTTCTGCAGAGACGTGGATATCATTCCACGTAGAACTCGCCACCAGCAAGAACACGAAGCTTGGAGCATCTCAGTTGAGTTGTGACTCAACGCCACCGAGGTAATTTTTGCCTAGTTGTATGTTTACTTCTTGATTCAACTACCATGGCCCGATCCCATCTCTTTTGGGTTTTTCTTGATGTTTTTATTCTTCCGCTGCGTGCACAAGTGTTGCGCCATCCTCATAGAGAAAACCCAACAGTGGTATCAGAGGGAGGTTCAGCCATGATTATTGTATTGGAAGTTTTGTTATTCCAGTGCATGTAAACCTAGGGATTTAGAAGTGTTCTAAATGTCTAAATTTAGTCTTGGTACCCCGCCAAGAACGTCTAGGATTTCGTGGAAATTTCTAATTGTTAGAAATTGTAGTCTCCTTAGCAGTAACCATCCCTCGAGATTGTTTTGGATTTTGAATCCAACATAGAGAGATGAGCATGTCTACTGCTTTAAGTTGAGTTGTCTTTGCTTTTGTCCAATGCATGTAAATCTGAGGATTTGGAAGTTTCCGGATGTTCAGATTTAGCCCTTCCTTCTATCAAATGTTGATGGTGTCAGGTTGTGCACATAAGGGATGCATGTGGTTTTAGAAAAATTATTTTTCTTTGGATGTGCACATTGATCAAATGTTGATCATGGTTAACTGTTAACCTATAATCAAAATCCATTCATCAAATATTAAGTGTTCGGATGCCTTCCGATGGATGACACTCTTCCTGCCTCGATCGATGAAGTGTGGGCTTGCCAAAGCAAGGTGCATTAATCTATCTTGGTAAGGGTGCGAGCGGATAATTGTGATATCCCACTGTCGACATCGGGTCCAGCTTAACTAGGTGACCTTAAAGGTTGAGTGCCTAGAGGCATAGGGTTGGCATGCACCATATGATGGTTGCGAGTAAGGAGTTATTCACCAACCATACAAGAATTGCATGAGGATGCAATTGGCAAGCGTTGCCTACCTAAATAACCGCGTCGTGAGAGGAAAGCCAAAGCTGACTCATTGTGTTGGTGAAATACGGATCTTGTCCACTAAGAGAGTAGCTCGCATGAACTCTCCGAATTGTTAGTGAGGGCTATCATCTCGAATAAAATAGTGGGAGTGTTTTAATTGAAGTCCAAATTAAAATAAATTGTATTTGAAATTTTGGTACTGATTTTATTCTGCATAAATTCTTGTAGAATTCCATGGCAAGTGTTTCACACTCCACGTTGTCTCTGAGAGCCATCCTTGAGAAGGATAAGCTCAGTGGGACTAATTACATGGACTGGTACAGGAACCTGAAAATTGTTCTCAGGAAAGAGCGAAAGCTCTATGTCTTGGAAGAAGAAGCCCCTGAGGTGCCGAACGGGAACTCTTCCCGTGCTGAGAAGGATGCTTATAAGAAGTATACTGATGATACTTTAGATGTCGAATGTCTTATGCTTGCCACTATGAACTCTGAGCTTCAGAAGCAACATGAGAACATGGGGTGCAAGGAGATTGACGAGCATCTCAAGAAAATGTTTCAAGGGCAGGCTCGTCAGGAGAGGTTCGACGTCACAAAAGCGTTGTTTCAGTGTAAGATGGGAGTTCGAGACTCAGTAGGGACTCACGTACTCAAGATGATTGGGTATATAGAGAACCTTGAAATGCTGAGTTTTCCTCTTGGTCAAGAGTTGGCCACAGATCTGATCCTGCAATCGTTGACGGACAGTTATGAGCAGTTCGTCTTGAACTACAACATGAATGAAATAGACAAGACACTGCCCGAAATCCTAGGCATGCTGAGAACTGCCGAAATCAATATGAAGAAGGCCAAGTCTGCCAGCCCCATACTGATGGTGCATAAGGGCAAGGGCAAGGCCAAGGGCTCTAAGAAGATGAAGGTGGGACCTAAGTCATATCTTGAGCCCAAGTCTTCTACACTGATGAAAAAGAAAAGCACGGTGAAGGAAGGGAAATGCCACCACTATGGCAAGGCTGGTCATTGGAGGAGGAACTGTCCTTCGTACATTGAAGGTCTGCAGAAAATGAAGGGAGGTATGACTTCCGCTTCAAATGTTCACGTTATAGAGATAAACTTTTCTGCTCCTTCATCTTGGGTATTGGATATCGGATGTGGTTCTCACATTTGTACAAATGTGCAGAAACTGGGAAGGAGAAGATTGCTGAGTAAAGGGGAGGTGGACCTCCGCGTCGGCAATGGAGCAAGAGTTGCTGCTGTAGCCGTAGGGGTTTACCGTCTTTCTTTGCCCAGTGGGCTTGTAATAGAACTAGATAATTGTTATTTTGTTCCGGCCATAACTAGAAACATTATATCTAT